>CM066336.1:12641256-13841256 GCA_033807585.1 Hydrophis major | reverse complement strand
AGAATGCTAATGAGGGGACAGAACAGAGTTTTTTTGTGATTAGAAAAAAAATAAGAAAAAGTAAGCTTTTTGTACACGTACTTAATATTTACTTCTTTCTATTTCATTTTTGTTCTCTTTCTTCACTTGTTTTCCTTTTCTCCTTTTCTAGTTTGTGTTACTTTTTGTATTTTGTGAAATGTTTAATAATACGCATGTAAAAATAAATAAATCGTTTTACAAACATGACTTTAGCTCACCGATATTATGTGACATTAACACCAATGACTGCCATGTTCATCCAGTCTGCAAAAGTTCATTATCTGCTGATATTTTTACAGTAGTACAAATATTTACAGGAGAACCTCCATATTTGCAAAGAGGTGCATGTATCTGTTTGTGTGTATGTATGTGTGCGTCTGTGTGCATACACACCCAATGTCTTGCTCTTTCTAAGCTCGTTAAGAATCAAACACATCTCCTTTCCCACATCAACATTTATGTTCTAAAATGGAAGATATTATCGTATATTTAGAAGTTCTTAGTTTTAGTAACTTTCAGGAGGTTGAAACGACAGTTTCTTTCATCTTTTTAGCAAGTGGCTGGGAATGATGGGAACGGCCTTCTCCTCTGTTTGAAGGAAAATAAATTGGAAAGGCTACAAACAACCCAAGCTGAGACTGCTGGGATGTTATGTTGAGAGAAATTTCAAGATGCTGGTCTCCCGCCAGGAGGTGAGTGACCTTACTGGGGAGATAGAAGAGAAGAAAAGAAACAGGGGAATGATTGTAGCTTAGCATGTTCTGTTATCCCAGGGCAGGAAGCATGGATGCCAAAGGCGGCAGTTGCTTTGAATATGGTTCTGGTCAGAAACCCTCTCCAGATGTACCGGATGGTGGAGATTTTAATTAGGAAGTCCGCTGCGATTTCATTCATGCATTAATGATAGCTGTGGCCCTAGTTCAACCACTATTCCTTCTTTATGTTGGCTGGAGTCCTTTTCAAGATGTGCTTATCCAATGAGCGGAGGTGATGGAACATGTTATTTATTCATTTATTAAATTTATATGCCGCCCTATCTCACTCTGCGAAACAACTCTTGGCAATTTACAATTAAAATGATAAATATGTACATATTAAGAGTAAGCACAAAACAAAAAGCAAAAGGCAAGAATGGTTCTTCCCTATTAGTGCAAATAGAGTTGTGATGGCGAACCTATAGCAGAGGTCACACGCAGAGCCCTCTCTGTGGGCACGCATGCCATCGCCAGCTGCTTTTTTGGTTTCTGGCGCTCTAGTATGCGCAAAGACCTGCATGCTGGCCAGCTGGTCTTTGGTTTCCGGTGCTCTGGTGCATGCATTCTGGTTTGGGTACTTGGTGCCGAAAAAGTTCACCATCACTGAAATAGAGCATCCCCTCCCCATTAGGGCTCCGAGCCAATCAGCAGAGCTGCATTTTAACAATTTTCCAAAGGTCAAACAGGTAGGAGCAGACCTCACCACCAGCAGCAAGGTGTTCCAAAGAGTGGGCGCCCCAGCAGAAAAGGCTCTACTTGTGGCTGGAATTCCTTGATAGATAGGGTTGGCAGCCTGCCCCTTCTGCCAGGGCAAGTGGGCAAGTCACTCCCATTGGGTGATATGGTTCTCCAGGTAACCTAGTTCCATGCCATGAAAGGCTTGATTGATAAATTGTTAATCAGTGAAGCTCATGCAACAGTCTGATTTTGATTTCCTTCTGATTTTTCTCTTGATGTTCTTCTAAGTTCTCCAACCCTTCTCCAGATTGGGAGCTTGCAAAACACAGCTGGATCCTTCCCTTTTAAAATCTCTCCTGGGGAACACTTTTCTACTCTTGATTGGTTGCCAGAGATTGAATTTCCTACTCTCGGTTGCTCTCTGTCCAGGGTCTAGATTGACAGATTGATTAATTTCATACCTAAACTTCTTGGAATGTTTTCTCCCTTTCCCTGCATCATGTATGAAATTGTTTATAGAATTCTGTGGATTATATAAAGTGCAATGGTTGTATAACACTAAAAATTGGCTAGGCGGATATTTATTGCCTTTACCTTCTAATAGTGAACTTCTCGGAGATATCTGGATGGCTTTCATTGGTTTCATGGACTACTAGATCAAAGATGGGAACTTGTACCCTACCAGGTATGGCTGATGTTCAATACTGAAAGATGCTGATGGTTGGTTACATTATAGGACAGTTACACCTGAAAAACTATAGTATCCTCATCCCTACTATAGAGATAAATGGAACCCTTAGCTTTATCTGGAATGAATATTCTTACATTGGAATGATCCTTGTAGAGCTATTGACCAAGCATATATTGCTTATTTAATATACAGGGGACAGGTCTTTGTCCCTACCATCGAGACCCTGGGAGCAGCATTTTATATGTTTGACTTTGCTGATCAGAAATTTATTAATAAATTATGTGAAATTGAGGATCAAAGTTGTCACTCAATAGGCCAACTCTGCAAGAAGCCAAGGGAAGAAACCATACTGCAGTGATTATATGGAGGCTTCTATTCCTTCTTAAAGTTCCAGCTGGATCATGGTAATATAGTCTGGTACCCTATGATTAATTCTGCTCCTCTGAGATTCCTGTTGACTCCCAGCGCCTCTGATTGCTGTGATCTCTCAAATATCATGTGAGTGCTTTCTCTTTTAAAGGCTTCCTTGGAATTGAGGTTGGGGATGAGATGAATTGGCTTGGCTTCCACCCTGTGGACGCCGTGCTACAATTATTGCCCTTTGTATCATCATCAAGGCAATGGAGTGTAAAGGATGATAGGAAGCGAGAAGAAGAAAAAGCGGGTTCTGTTGTTACAATAAATTAAAGACCTTAATGACATTGGCTAAAACATCTTTCTGGCTTGTGTTTGACCACAAGATGTTAACGGATATGAATAGATTTGCTGTGCTCCTTTTGAGCAGGAGCTGTATTGGAAAATGTGCTGTAAGATTGAAGAAAGTATATGGAAGCCAATCAAACAACGATCAGTACTTTTAAATGCAAAGAGATTGAAGAAGTTGCCTATTTTGAGCCGAGTCTTGTTTGGATACCATCTGAACACTGTTTAAAAACACAAGGACACTAAACCTTTGGTTGGGTTTGTACATTTTGGGGATTCTGACAGCTCAATCTTGTGATTTTCTGAAGATGTGAGTGAAAAGAGTGGAACTATTTTTTCTGGCTTGTTTTTTTTTTTAAAAAAAATTTTAGGGATATATTAAGGAGTGAGGGTAGGGCGGAAGGCAAACCACATATTTCAACCTCTTATTCTTCTCCTAATCAATGAAACTGCCCCAAACCATGCTTTTGAGTTTGGATACCCAAATTAATAAAATTTGTGCCGTTATTCTCATTCCTGCCTTCACCCAACCCTGTATGGTCTTTGGTTCCCCCCATAGCCATTAAATGTACTTATTGATTATAAAAAATTTGCTGACATTTTGTTTTTAAGACTTAAATTGGAAAAGCTGAAAGACCCAGATCCAACCTTATCTAGAGCCTGTGTTTCAAAACTGAAGCATTGCAACCCAATTTGATTTTTTTGATATACACAAAAATAGAAGAAGGGGTAGGAGGCCAACTCAAGTAAACTTAGTCAACTTGTAAAGTGGGACGGAGGAATGAATGCTTCTTGCATTTATTTATGGATCAATTTTCTATACTGTGCGTCTTAATTAAATGATCTTGGTTTGGTTTGTTACTTTCTCCCTTGCAAGGATGTTGCTCTGTAATCTGCATTGAACCTGGGCCAACATCTGCACTAGCATTGGGAGCAAGCAAATTAAAGTGTGGGTTGGAGGCTCCCTCTGTAGAAGGCTCAATCTTAAGTCTTTTCTGGGCCATTAAAGCATGACTAATCCGCATTGATTGGGGATCTGGCCATGTTTTCCCCTTGACTGCTTTTTAGCTGGTGGCAGGAAGGTCCGTTACAAACTATTGTTTTTGCCTTATGGGTTGTGCAGCACTGGGATTTCATAATGGACAGGATGTAGCATGTGAACAAAAGACCACTCCTAATCGGAAAGAGAGGTCCCTGCTTTACAAAGCCATGGCTGATTTATGGTTTGGGGAGGGATTACCTAGATGGATGGCTGAGCCTTGCCTTACTCTCTCAGTCAAGAGTTCCAAGTACCATGACATCTTGTGCCATAATAGACATCTCACCCTTGAAGTCTTGATTGAGACTCTCGATAGCATACATAGGATACAATGGTTGGCCCTTGTGTTAAATGGGAGTTCAGAGCTGCATTACAGTGGGTGAAACTGAATCCGTAATCACATGCAGAGAAATGTAATGGTAAGGAATTGAATAGTTTGTTGAAACACACCACTTATTCACCACGGGGACAATAGAGAAATAATGAGGCTGAATAAATGCCTAAGAAAGAACATGAGAAAGAAAAGTCTGATGTGTCTAAAAGGGGTAACACTAGGATAATAAAGATGATAATGAGCCATGGGGTTAATAAAACAAAGAAATGAATGAGAAATAAACTGGATCAGAAGCGATTCCTATATTCTAAGTTCAAAAAGTGAGTTTCTAAACGATAAGAGTCTAGCACTCTACAAAAGAAAAAAATTAGAAGTTGCTCCTGAACTTACAATCACAACGGGGACAAGGATTTTCCTTGCTAAGAAGATGATTATTGAGTTGCACTTGATTTTACGGCCTTTTGGCCACTGTTGTTAAGTGAATCGTGTGGTTGTTGGTGAATCTGGGCTTTCCCCGTTGACTGTGCTTGTCTAAAGCTGGCGGGGAAGATTGCAAATGGTGATCATGTCACCCTGGGACACTGCAACCCTTGTCAATAGATGATAGTTGCGAAGCGCCCAAATTTTGATCATGTGACCTTGGGGCTGCTGCAGTGGCCATAAATGCGAGGACTGGTTGCAAGTCATTTCTTTTCAAAGCCATAACTTTGAATGGCTCATAAACAAATGGCTGTAAGGACTATCTGTGCACAGTAAAAGGACAGAAATAATGAAACCATCATGATAACAAAACAGCTGAGGGATGAATGCTAAGAGTGAGCTAAAACAAGTTTTCACTTTGTATATCAAACTTCTTATAGGGCAGCCTTTTAATACTGTTGCTCCTTTCTGGGAGCCTGGAGGAAAAAAAAAAAATCCCAGAAAAAAATGGAAGAGAAAAAAATGTGTCATTTGGAATGCTCTTGAAAGAAAATTATTATGTTCTTCAGGGGGAAATAAATGTTTTTTCTTTCCCAATGTTTCAGTTTCCTCTGCTTCAAGCCCAGGCAACTTTTCAAAGTTTAAAGACCAAATTAAATTCACATTAATATCATACAGCTCTTACGCTTTTTCCTCTTTTTCCTCCTTTAATAAAATAATAATAATAAAAACTGTTCAAAGATTCATGCTACGTTCTAGCGTTCTGAGTTTGAAAGTAATTGAAGTACTGGCTGGGGAATTCTGAGAATTGAAATCCACACATCTTAAAAGTTGTCAAGGTTGAGAAACACTGCCTTAGGGAAACGGAAGCAATAAAATCCACAATGATTGTACCTTCTAGATCAGCAAGAGGTGTAGTGGCAGAATCTGGGGGGCGGGGTTAAAAGAGGGATCAGCCTAGAATCCCTACATAGCCACAAGCAGACTAAATCCAATCCCCTCTTGAATTTCGTGACCCTCCAAGCAGATGCTAACCATTAATTGAAAATATTCATGTCCCTAGGCTCTTTAGTGATCAATTTATTTAATTGGATCATCCCATATGGACCTTCCCTTGTGGACCATGTGGTCTTTACCTCCTGAAAGGATGCTGAGATAAAATATTTAGAACTATAGTTTATTGTTATGAAAATTCCTCACCCTTTTCCTGGATTTATCTGTCTTTGCTTAAGAAGGAAGTACCATTGTTTCCAGCTGTATTCTTATGGCTTCCTCAAGGAAAACATTCATCAAACCCAAAATATATTTTCCCCCTGAATCAATGTACAATGTCTTCCCACCGTCCAAAGTCCATTTCGGGCACCACTTGAGGAATTAACCCTACACTCCCAGCAATTTTATGCCCTCCAAAATCACTTCCTTACAGTTCTGCACCTAAACATAGCAGAGCTACTGAAATTCCACAGAGAGATTCACAGTCCAAAAATTAATCTGGTAATATGTGGAATGAAAACACCCCACATACAAGTAGAACTTGCCCAAGGGAATAAATTGTTTTATAGAGAGAGGATTTCCATTCTTGGTTTACAGAGAGGTCAAGATCTCTATTCTCTGAACTTTTAGAAGACTTTCAGGAATGATGTGCTATCCTAATGCAATTTTTCTTTGATTATGGTGCCCATGATTCTTTGGGATAACTGAAATTTCTAGCGAAGAAGACTGGGGGAGCCAATCATAAAATGTAGGGGATCCCTGGTGGTCATCTAGACCAAGGGTCTTCAAACTTGGCAAGTTTAAGACTTGTGGACTTCAACTCCCAGAATTCCTGAGTTAACATGACTGGAGGAGGAATTCTGGGAATTGAAATCCACAGGTCTTAAAGCTGTGAAGTTTGAAGACCCTTGATCTGTTCAGGACCAGCTATCTTCCTGATGCAGGAAATCCACCATTGGAACATTCCCAACAGTTGACCAGCTTCTATGGAACATCTAAGACAGGGATGTCAAACTTGATTTCATTGAGGACTGCATCAGGGTTGTGTTTGACTTTGGTAGGCCCTGGGGGCCATGGCCAGGGTAGGCATGGCCAGCATGATGTCACTTGTGTCGGGGGCCATCTGTAGTGGCCCAAGTGCTCTGCCAGTGAAAACAGGCTCCCGAGCTCTGTTTTCGGCTGCAATGGCCTCCTGCAAGCCTCTGCCAGTGAAAACGGAGTTCAGGTGGCAGAGGCACCACAGGCTGATCCTTTTCTATTTCAAGGGTGGCCCTGCAGGCCAGATCTAAGCACTCCACAGGCTGGATCCAGCCCCCAGGCCTTGAGTTTGACATCCCTGTTCTCCTTAGAGCTGTTCGGATCGTCCAGAGAGTGGGTGGAGCTTCAGTCTCTGCTGTTGTAGGCTGAGCTTAATTTCTGAGGAACGCTCCACCTTCCATCACGTGGCTTGCCATCGCGTTCCCCAGTTTATGCTCAGCCCTTGTGCAGAGTAGGCAGTGTTTTGTATGTGCTCTTGGCCGTTTCAGGAAAATTCCAATTTGATTCGTTTTTTGCTTCAATTCAGGTTGTATATAACCCTTCATTGTGTTTTTCTCCCTTAGCCCTGTGCAGTTGGTCCTTCTTATTTAGTAGAGTTCCCTGGGAGGTCCTCCCCCCAGGGGGTGCCAGGGGGTAGGCCAGCAAAATTTCAAGCTGTCCTCCCACCCTTCCCTATTGCCTTTCTGCCACTTTAGTTCGTTTAAAACACTCCATTTCATTCCGTTTGCCCCCCCACCAAACTCCGTTTTTCATATCGTTTGAACGTTTGCTAGTTTCTTTCTGTTTGTCCTTCCCCTGGGATCCTTGGATTGTCCCTGGGGATCCTCCTGGTCGCTACAGAAGGGCCCTTGCAAGCCCAAGTAGTGGCGGCCGCCATTTTGAGCGATGCCTCATGGCCGGGCACCATTTTGTTTTACCTTATCTTTCCGATCTCTGCAGAGTGCCTATTTAAAACAGCAGGACCGGCAGGCCTGCTGAGGAAATAAAATTGTGCTGTTTCAGTTGGAGGCTTCTGTTCCCATCTCCTTTTGTTGGCTTTCCCCGCAGCCAGCCGTAGCGGCCACGGTTTATTCCCACCACTCCTGCCCAGTTCTGCCTGGGTCAGCAGTCTGGTTTAGGCCTGGCTTCGTCCTTAAGGCTCCTGTTGTCCTCCGATCATCCTGATCAGTCCTTCAAAAAATAATAATAATAATAATAATAATAATAATAATAATAATAATAATAGAGAGAGAGATCTTCAAAAGTTATTAAATCAGAAGACTTAAGAGATTTGAGTAGGCCTAAGCTTACCAAAAAAAAAAAAAAAAGAAGAGAAGGGGGGGAAAATCATTTATATACGGAGCAAAAATACAGAGAATAACAACAAGTGAGACAAACAGATTAATTACAAGCGAATAATAAATGGGTGTGTGTGTGTGTGTGTGTGTAAAAGAAATTCCCAGGGCTCCCGGCCTTCGTTGTAGGTCGACCCCTAGGTGCGCCAACCGCCTCAGATTTGATCCCCTTTCTTAAGTACCTAAAATGGCAGAAAGCAATCCTTCAAAAGGTCCTTCCTTAAAGGCCAAAGCAAAGACCCACCACCTGCGCAGTCAGGCTAAGGAGCCCACCAAAGCCTCACAAAGGGACGCCTTAAGACGACACAAGGCGCTAGAAAAGGAAATAGACAAACGCACTAGACAGACAGGCTCAGTGCCTCCAGCACCAGCCATTCCTTCCACCTCCGCTCTTCCCCCTCCTCCTGCAGCCTTTTCCTCCCTATCCAGGCACAGCTCGCCCTCTCAAGGGCATCAGGCCCCGGGAACACCAGCCAGGCGAACTCCAGAGGCTACTTTCATGCCCACGGCCGCTGGCCTGTGCCAGGAGGAACCTCTCATTCAGGCGTTCCGGAGCAGCTCAGAGCCTGGATGGAGATGGCTATCCAACAGGGAATTGCAGAAGGAATGCAGCAGATGGCCAGACCGGGGTTGCCTCCGCAGGCCACCGAATCTGTAAGATCATTCCCTCTCATGGCCCTCTAGGGGGAGGTTTCCCCTTCAGTCAGGAAGACGAGGAGGGGGCAGAAGGGGACCTAGATTTGTGCAGGGAGGAGGAGGAGGAACAATTTGACCTGGGGTCCCTACAATACAACGAACCTCTTCCGGACTCAGATCCATCAGAGGCGGAAATGTCCGAGGACGAAGGTCTCACCCCGGACCAACCCGCTTTCGTAGGGCTCTTCAAGCCTCAGCTATTCAAATCCCTCCTCTACAAAGCCAGGAACATCTCGGGCCTAACTGCCCAGAGCCCCTCTGATCCCATCCCCTTGGTTCCGGAAGGGCCTGAGGACTCCATGTTTAGACAACCAGTGGTGGAGGCTGAGGTCATCCCAAACCCCCCCCCCCCATATTCCTGGACCTGGTGTCCAAGCAACTGGCCTCCTCAGTTGCCCCCCCGACCCCTTCGGCCCATGATAAAAGGTTCTTCAACCTTGACCCAGAGCTCTCCAACCTGCTGAGCACCCCGGAGGTTGATGAGCCCGTTGTAGGCCTGACCTCTTCCTCTGCCCTCAGCAACCCTTTAGAGGCCCTCAGGCCAGAGGACAAGTGGTCAGAGCTGGCATTGCGGCAAGCTCACCAGTTGGACGCATGGGCAATCAGGGAGGCTACGGCCGCTTCCTTCTTCATCAGATCATCCATTCGCTGGCTTTGCCAGCTTAAGCAACATGTCCCGACCTCCAATATCCGCGCCCATCAGCACATCACCAAGATTACGGCCGCAGCTGAGTTCTCAGCAGACGCCACTTTTCACTCAGTAAAATTCTCCTCCCATGCCATTTCCTCCCACGTCTCGGTCCGCTGCCTGCTTTGGCTAAGACACTGGCAGGCGGATCTCAAGAATAAGGTGAAACTAGCTTCCGCCCCCCTAGCGGGAAATAAGCTGTTAAGACCTTCTCTGGATCCTCTCCTAATCGAGGGAAGGAATAAAAAGAAATTCCTCCCTTCCCTCACCCATAAGTCAGATCCCAAATCTCTGCAGCCCTTTCGGAGGGCTCCCTTTCGTCCCTATCCCCAACCCCCTTCCCTCCCAGGTACCAAAGGCCCCCCTCCTTTGGTTCGGGACAGCCCCAGGACAGGCCTGACCCCCTCGATAGACACAGGAGAGGCGGAAACTTCAAGAGGCCTTTTTGTGGCTCTGGCAGCAGGCTCTTCCAGTGCTCCAGATAGGCCACCGGACCTCATCCCCATTGGCGGGCGACTTAAAGCCTTCGCCAGTTGGTGGGACTTATCCACTTCGGACGCTTGGGTCAGGGATACCGTCAGGTTTGGCCTTGCCCTCGAGTTCCTCTCTACCCCCCCTGATTTCTACATTACATGT
Source organism: Hydrophis major (assembly GCA_033807585.1). NCBI lineage: Eukaryota > Metazoa > Chordata > Lepidosauria > Squamata > Elapidae > Hydrophis > Hydrophis major. The sequence continues at coordinate 13,831,231 of CM066336.1, read as the reverse complement.
CCCCTCTCCAAGAACCACACCAAATGCAATCTCATGGATTCGGCAATTCAGCACCTACTGGACATTCAGGCCATCCAGCCAGTTCCTCCATCCCAGAGGGGACAGGGCTTCTACTCACACTTATTCGTGGTGCCCAAACACTCGAGGGGATGGAGGGCTATTTTGGACTTAAAGTGGTTAAACTGCCACCTGGTATACCGCAGATTCAAAATGAACACGCTGCAATCCATCCTCTTGGGAGTTTGGCAGGGAGACTGGTTGTCATCCATTGACCTCTCCGAGGCATATTTACACATCCCAATAGGACCCTCTCACTCCAAGTTTCTGCGTTTCAGCTATAATAACCTACGCTTCCAATACGTGGCCCTCCCATTCGGGTTAGCCTCGGCCCCCAGGACCTTTATCAAGGTCCTGGCCACTCTGGCTGCCCACCTCAGATCCATCCCGGTGCGGCTCCACTGTTACCTGGATAATATTCTCATCCTCTCCCCTTCCAGGGAACAGGCCATCAGGGACACCCATACTACCCTCACCTCCCTCCAGGAACACTGGTTCCTCATAAATTGGAAGAAAAGCCAACTGGCCCCTTCCACTAGGCTACCCCACCTGGGGACCATAATAGACACAGTCAAAGGGAGGGTGTTCATCTCTCCGGAAAGAATACTCAGCATCCAACAATCAGTCAGGCTCATCAGATGACTTAGGAAGGTCTCTCTCCTTGAATTAACCAAGTTGTTAGGCAAGATGATCTCTTGTATTTCTGTTATTCCCTGGGCCCGTTTCCACTCTAGATCCCTCCAGTGGTTCCTGCTTCCGTACCAAAGGGCCAGGTCAAGCAACTCAAGGAGCAAGGTCAAGGTCTCGCCAAGGGTTCTCTCCTCCCTCCTCTGGCGGAGCAAGGTGTCGATCAACAAGGGCTGCCTCCTCAAGGAGCCACCAAGACTCACTGTCACCACAGACGCCAGTCTGTCCTGATGGGGCGTCCACCTTCTTTCCCTTACAGCTCAGGGCAGATGGTCATCGACAGAGAGGCTGTGCAATATAAACTGGTTAGAGCTTCACGCCATCCACCTGGCCCTCCACAGCTTCCTTCCTCAGCTTCAGGGCCGCCACGTCCTCATTCTCACCGACAATATAACAGCAAAGGCTCATGTCAACAGGCAGGGGGGCATTCAGTCCTCAAGCCTAATGAGGGAGACCGAGCACCTCTGTCGGGCAGAGTCTCACCTCCTCTCACTCAGAGCAGACCACATTTCAGGCATCGACAACACCCGAGCAGATTGGTTGAGCAGGGCCACCATAGACCAGGCGGAGTGGCGCCTCCACCTAGCCCTGTTCAGGGAAGTGACAGCAATATTCGGCCTGCCAGTGGTAGACCTGTTTGCCTCCCCCCTCAATACCCAACTTCCACGGTTCATCTCCAGATTCCTGTCCCTAGGGGCGGAGAACCACAACGCCCTTCGATGCCCGTGGCCCTTGGGCCTTCTTTACGCCTTCCCCCCTCTGGCACTGGTGTCCAGAGTACTACAAAAGGTCCTCCACGAGAGGACGGAATTGCTTCTGGTAGCTCCTTATTGGTCCCGTCGCTCCTGGTTTGCGGACCTCCGCAGCCTATCAATAGCCCCACCCTGGAGGATCCCAGCAGACAGGATTTCTCTGTCTCAAGGCCCCCTTCTTCACCCAGACCCCCAATAGTTACAGCTAGCCGTCTGGAGGTTGAGCGGGAACGTCTGAAGAGGGAGAATTTCTCCACTGAAGTCATTAATACCATCTTAGCAACTAGGCGTCCCTCCACCAGAAGGATTTACGACGCCACTTGGAACAATTTCCGCAAATGGAGTGCCAATCTCTGCATTGACCCAACGAACCCATCTGTGGCCCAAATCCTCGACTTTCTCCAGGAGGGTCTCGGTAAGGGACTGTCCCCCAACACACTAAGGCGTCAGGTAGCAGCCCTATCCACCGTAATTTCCTGCGAGGGTGTTAGTTCCCTCTCTCACCATCCCCGCATCTGTGCATTTCTGAAAGGGGCCTCAAACTTATGACCACCATCCCTTCACCGGTACCCAACATGGGACTTCAACAGAGTCCTGACTTCCCTCACTAAGCCACCCTTTGAACCCCTAAGAGAAGTCTCTCTCCAGTTCCTATCCTACAAAGTAGTCTTCCTAGTGGCGATTACATCAGCCCGGAGGATTTCAGAGATTGCTGCTCTGTCAGTCAGGAAAGACCTGTGCGTCTTCCATTCTGACTGGGTGGTCCTCCGACTTGACCCTTCATTTCTATCTAAAATTAACTCGGTTTTCCACAGGGCTCAAGAGCTTATCCTCCCCAATTTTTGCCCCAGGCCAACTCATGAAAGAGAGAGACTCTGGCACACCTTAGACATCAGACGGGCCTTGCGGATATATATTAAGTGTACTCAGACCTTCCGTAAAATCCGAGGCCCTGTTTATTTCCTTTCAACCAAAGTCACAGGGGCTCAAGGTACTCTCAACCACAATAGGCCGTTGGATAAGGGCGGCCATTTACCCCAGGCCCAGGCCCTCCAAGTGCCCAGGGGTATCATGGCTCACTCCACCAGGAGTGCGGCGACATCAGTTGCCTGGGCTACCCAGGCCCCTATACTCGACATTTGCCGGGCAGCAACGTGGGCCTCCCCGTCGCTTTTCATTAGGTACTACAGAATCGATAGGTATGCCGCTGCGGAGGCTTCTTTCGGTAGAAGGGTCCTTCAGAGGGTACTCAGGGAACCCGAGGAGTCTACAGACCAGATGGTGTCCCTCCCATAGGACAGGCCCCAGCTTTGGTATGTCCCACTCTCTGGACGATCCAAAAATGGGCGTTGGTTCTTACCTGACACGCCATTTCTCTTGAGCTGAGAGGATTGTCCAGCCCCTTCCTTTTCCTTTCACCGTCTGGCGGGGTCTTGTTTCGGCCAATGCACTTTAAGTCTAGCAAGAGGACAGCACGAATGCCTGTTTTTCTCCTCTTGTCTTCGCATAAACTGGCGAACGCGATGGGAAGCCACGTGATGGAAGGAGGAGCGTTCCTCAGAAATTAAGCTCAGCCTACAACAACAGAGACTGAAGCTCCACCCACTCTCTGGACGATCCTCTCAGCTCAAGAGAAATGGCGTGTCAGGTAAGAACCAACGCCCAATCTAAGAAAAATTAACACCTCGCATATGCATAGTTTCCATTACCAAACAGCAAATTCCTTCTAATGTTTACCTAAAATCCAGTTGCCTACATTCTCAGACCACAAGATCTAATCCTATCTTGTAAAGAGCAAAGAGCCAATAATTCGCCCCCTCTTCTAATTAATGCTGTTCTAATTTGGTCCTTGACTGAAACTACCTTTAGGCTAGCAATTCCACCTGCTGTACCGCCTCCAAACTTAAAAAAATAAATAAATAATGGAAATCACTCTGGCGTTCATTCACATATGACTGTGTAAATAAACAATTCATTTAATGTTGAGCTGTGACATTCCATTAATCAATTTATTTAAATTGGTAGAGGTAAAAGAGAGGACAGCACATAAATTGGATACCATTAAACGGTTGTGATAGGAATACAACTATTTACTCCAAATAATACTCCGAAGATTGGAAATGGCACCTTTCAAAGGGATCAGTGCCATATTTTCTTGTGGGGGAATCATTCCAGGAATGCTTCCTCTGAGAAAGCCTCATTGATAAGATTAATTTAACTGATTTCTTCATAAATTTGTAGACATCTCAGGAAAGTTCTGTTTGGCTTTGTGTAGGAATAAACTTTGCTACAATGGAAGTGGGGACTACTTCCTTGCAGCGATGTGTTTTGTAGCTATGTAACTTATTTGGAGGGGTATTTTGTGAAGCCACCAAAGTGCTCCTCTAAAATTGTCCTTCAAAATGCCAAGGCCACTGGGGTTCTTTCAAAGCCCCCAAGGATCTCCTTGAAGGTTCTCCTATATAAATCACCCACATTTGGGGTTTTTTTCTGACAATCCCAGCAGCAAGAAATATTTTCTCTGCAATGAACATGTGTTTGCATGATGCAAGGTGGCGATCAAAGCATCTGCACCAAGCTTTTGAGAAGATGCAGCGTATCGAAGCTTTGATTATATAATGACCCAGGGTGGGATACAAAATAAACACAGTCCCAAAAAACAGGTGAAGCCCCTTTTATTCCTTCATTTTGCTTCCAAGCTCCAAATATCCTTGACTGGAGACAAAAAACTCCCACACAAGCAGTTACAAGAAGAAGGAAATGCCATTTAAATCATAAAGAGTAAAAAAGCAACACAAACCAGGCAAGATAAGGGCTGGAAGACATCCACAGATATCAGAACACAGACTGGGAAGGACGCCAAACTCAGAGAAGAACTATAAAGTAGAGATATTTCCATGCTTTGTTTCCAGCTCGTGCTCACATGCATGTCTGTCCTCTTATCCAGTTGTCACAGCTGCAGCCCATGAAGAGGATCAAGGCCCTCTCCTCCCCAGTAGACCATGTCTCTCCCTTATTCTCTCCTCCCTGCGTGCCCTAGGATGGAGAGGGGATGGGCCTGGGTCCTCCTCTGACTGCTCAGCCGGCCTCTGCCCTTCCCCAGCCTCCTCCCCAACCTCTGGAGCCACCCTTCCACTCCCTGTCAGCCATTCCTCCTCTCTCTCAGAGTCAGTCTCCACCAGGGGCATGACAGATTATTTGGTCGAGAGGAGCATTTTATCATTTCATGAAGCAATCCTTCCAAACAGCTCACCTACCCTTAGCATTTGCGTCTGTATCCCAAGACTCAGATGATTAAGTGCATTTCTTGGCTTACAGACAACTGCAATTAATATTGTGTACTATTTGCAGGCTTCTGCTTTGCCACCAGCAACATAACTTAATTTGCTTGTGCAATGGATCCACCATTCCTCTTACCTCTCACCCGTAGGAGGATCCACTATTTCAGATGAAGCTGCAGCCAGTTTTATACAAAGTGCAAACGATTCTATTATGCTCTTTGGAGCACTCCTTGTGTATTAAGAAGCAACTAGGCAGAAGCAAGGGTGGGATTCTGCTGGTTCAGACTGGTTCGGATGAACCAGTCGTTCTGGCGATCAGGTGGCCCCACCCCTGTCCTAGTTTGTCCTTTATTTCCATGTTTTGTAGCTCTGCTGATTGGATTGAGCGCTCACTGAAATGGTTGTTACACCAGTTGAATCCTACCACTGCAGAAGGTTATGGTTGTTTTGTCACAAGTCAACCTCCACGTTACAGGGTTAATATCAACCAGCTGCACAATCTGGCTCCATAGCCTAGATTTTTTTCAAGCTCCCACAATGTGAGTATTAATGCCCACAACTTACATGTCTCCCGAAAACCTTTTAGCTCTTGCTCAATTAAATATCTGTTTCAATCTTCTGCTTGCGGTAAGAGCTCTACGGTCTGCCTTCACGCATTTCACCTTGTCCTTTGTGTTCCATTTTTCCTCATAATTGGTGGGTTGGTTTCTTGTGCCGCTGATTTTGGCACGGAGGATGTCCTCCTGTTCTTTGACTCTGCTGAAATGCTTTCAGGTTGTTACCGGAGCAGCTGAACATCTTGCCAGCCTTTTTGTATTTAAGGTTTGGGAATTTTCACCAGCTGTAACATCAGATGTGGCCCTCCTCCTGGGTAAGGACTGGCACAGGCAGTCCAAGCCATTTGGCCAGGAGTGCGTAGCATGTTGTATCGACGTGATCCTTTTAAATAGATCTTGCTGCTCTACTTAAAATCTGCGATTATTTCCTGCATGTTGATGATTCCTCATTGATTTGACAATCACATGTTTTTTTTCTCTGGGCTTTCTGGAAAGCTTGTTTAAAAAAAAATGTACATGAGACTTAGAAAGTAATTGTGCAAGATTGAAAAGAGCTTAGCTAAGCTATATATTATTGACATGGCTTACTTATTAGTCTAAATTTTCTCTGTTTGTAAAATGGGAATAAACCTCTCCCAGAAGCTTAAGACAAATACCTGAATGATAATTGCTAAAGCTGATGCTCTGATTTATATAGTTGTGCAATGGGTCTTTTAGCATTGTAAAGATGAGTAGAGTTGGTGCAATGGAGTAGTTAAAGTGCTGGGCTTGGACCACAGGGAAACTTCCTGAGTGCCTTTGGGTTGATTGCCATTTCTCAACCCAAAGTATTTTCGGCAAAAATTGAAGGTAAAATGCAATCTTCGTTGCTTAGAACTCCTGAAGGACAGGAGGTTATAAATGTCAAAAGTTAAAAGTAAGAATGTAAAGTTTGTAATGTGAAGAAATAAGGCTTAGATTTCAGTTCTGGTAGAAATAAATCAATATATAAATATCAAGTGATGCACTGAATTATCTCAGATGGCGTATGCGTCAATTTCATTATGTCTTCATGAGCCTGATTTCCATTGTGGCCTTACAGTAGCTATTCTACAAAATACTTTATACATACATGCACTCACCCATTCTTCTGGTCCTGCTGTTCAAGTCTTACTTTGAACTATGATGTCTTCTTGAAGAACAATGACAAAATTTGCCCATCGTCCCAGCAATGGTATCCCAGATGAGGAGCAGAGTCAGGGGTAGGATTCTACCAGTTTGGCCTGGTTCAGGTGAACCGGTAGCTCTGAGGAGCAGGTGTGAGTGAACCTATTCTCTCCGACGATCAGCTGTTGGGCCTACCTGTCCGCCCCGGTTCTAGTCTGTGCTTAATGTCCTGGTTTTCAAACTCAGCTGATTCACGCAGCACAGTGGATTGCCATGCATCAGTTGTTTAACATACACAGATTGCTTGAAGGTCAGTAGCAAATGTTCTGCACGCACACAAAGTGTGCACTCACCAAACTGGTTGTTATACCAGTTGAATTGCACCCCTGAGCAGAGTCCTTAGGTTGAAGAATTAAACAATTCCTCAACAATGACTCTTTTGAAAGATAAAATCAGTTAACCAGCTTTGTTAGACCATGGTTTAGAACAATACAAAGTAATGGCCCAGCCATGCTACCTTTAGGCAACTGCAGTTAGGCAAACAATAGCTTAGTGTGATGTATAAATTAGATAGATCAATTTTATAGTATAGCTTTTTAATGTAAAGAGATAATATTTCTTTCTGTGCAATGACTTGTTTAGAAGGCAGAAAAAATGTTAATTGTTTTCCATTTTGCATATGAGGAAAGAAATTGTTGTATTGCAGGCTTAGCCCGTTAGATGTCAGCAACTTCAGCAGGGATTGGGAAAAGTTGGGCATACTGGACCAAAATTATGTTCGATCAAGCTCACATGATTAGATTCTTCAGCTTCTGTAATCACATCTGTCAATCTGCTCATCTATCTGGAAGAAAATCATAGGTAAACTACTTCTTGCATTGGGTCTTACAAAAGTCTCAGTCTTTTAAAAAGTTTTGGAATGTTGACATGTTCAGAACTAGTATGGCTGGGAGGCCACCAAGATATCTCAAGAACATCAACTCCATTAGGAAGTTAAAAACCATTCTGAAAAACACACACAGATAGACATACTTTCCTAGACCTGTTCACATACTACCTTTCCCCATGGTGTCCCATCTAATCACCAGGAGTTGAGTGCAACTCAAAGGCAATTATTTCTATGTTACATTCTGAATTCTGTGGAGTCCTTGGTACTCTTAGGTTTAGCTGTTTGCTTGCAGACATTTCATTACCTGACTAGGTAACATCATTGGTGTTACTGAACATAGGGTTTGCTCCCTATTTACAATCTATACAATAGATTGCCCTGCCAGTGTTGGTGAGGGTGTGATTTTCTACTTGATTGGGTATTGATTTCTGCTTGATTTTTTGTCTGGGGCTAATCTCTGCTTATCTAGGTGCAGGCTGCTGGAGACATGTGTTCTGATTTTTTCTTTCCTTTTTTTAGTTCTTTTTATTGTCTCTTTTTATAGTGTATAAATGTGGATTATTTCTATGGCTTGTTTGTCTGAATGCCAAGCTTCCAGGAATTCTCCAATATTTTTGGCTTTGGCTTGGTGTAGAAGTCTCAGTTTTCTGGTTGAAACTACATGTTTTTGTGAGATTAAGCAGTTTTCGTTGTGTCTGTTAATCAGTGTTCATGGATACACTTTGCTATTCTTCTGTTTGCCTGTTCTACAAGGTGGCTACTACAATCTTAACACTGTTCTAATGCATCCTATTGTAGGTGACCATTCTTCTATTGGAATTCTGAATTCTCCCATTCATTAGTGTATCTCTATTCCCCTGAATGCCGAGCTTTGATCTATCAGTTGGTATGAATTAGGGCGCCCTTTACACTTGTTTTTCTAAACCTTGGGGCTCTTCAGGTTTGCAGAGAAACATGCTGAAGACTATGAGAAAGTATTGTGCTATGCTATAGGATGGTTTGGCTATAAAAGAATGGCATTTCTAATGGCATTTTCTATTGGAAACCAAAGGAAAACATGACTGGCTGGGGAATTCTGGGAGTTGAAGTCCACCGGTTCTAAAATTGCTGGGATTGGACAACCTGACCTAAAGAGTCTATTTAACTTAAGACAAAAATACCTTTCTTTGGGCCTGCGTGCAGGTTTGCAAACCGTGTCCTTGTTGTCCTTGACATAGTGTTGACTTGTCCTTCACTTGCTCCTTCTTTGAGTGGGAGCTTAATAGGCTCCCAAAGTGGCAGGGGAGGAATAAAAAGGGCAGCTTTCTGATATTGTAAAGCCCAGGTGTTGATTCCCCCCCCCCCGCTGCTGCTCCCCTCCTGAGTCAGGATTCTCCGAGGCGGTGAAGGCGGTAAATCAATATAAAGTTTGTGAAGAAGGAAGACTCAGGCCTTTGGGGAACATCCAGCTTGGTAATTAGAAGCTGTATGGAGCTGCTATAGACCTGACATCTCTGCCAAATAAATAGTACATGGGAGATAGTCCCTGTTTAATATTTAAAGAGTGGCTAATGTTGATAGAGCAGCTGCTTTCCTAGACACTCCAAAATACGACCAGCAGAATGACAGAGTTGGAAGGGAGGTCTTCTTCTAATCCAAGCCCCTGCTCAAGCAGGAGACCTATATAGGGGTGAGCTTCAGATTTTTCTAACAAGGGGCTCTGTGCCCTAATGACTGGCTGAGTGGGTGTGGCTGGGTGGTCATGTGACTGGGTGGGTGTGGCCAACTCAACGTCACTTCTTTGCCCTAATTACCTAAAAAAAGATGTATGCTAAAAAGTTGTTTATTATTTCATGCTTTTAATATTTGCTGAAATAAAAGACTGGGTGAAACCAGGCTTAATAGCAGTGACTGTGAGAGGGATCTTGGAGTCTTAGTGGAGTTTCTGGTGAGTTACATGATTCTTATTATTTGGGAATTAATCCCCTTGGAGGCTAGTGACTCTGCTATCTGATTTTTTTCAAGGGCTCTCCCCCTCGCAAGCGCTGAGTGGATTGTTTATCTAGCTTGCAATACTTTTACGAGATGTGAAATGCTCTTGGCTGAATGCCCGGAAGGTCAATTAAGCTTATTAAGAGCTTTCCCTTGCTGCTTGTCTACCTGAGGTTATTGGGGGCTCTCTGAGCCCCACAGAGTCTAGGGGTTCTCCCAAGCCCCTCCGAGCCCTCATCAGCCCACCCCAGACCCTCTACTATTTCATACAAAGGGCTGTCCAATCTACACAACTGTACCCACAATTTCTGGAGGGAAGCCATTCTACTGGTTAATTGTTCACACTATTAGGAAGTTTCTCCTTAACTCCAGGTTGCTTCTGTCCTTGATTAGTTTCCATCCGTTGCTTCTTGTCCTTCCCTCAGGTGCTTTGGAGAATAGCTTGACTCCCTTTTCTCTGTGTCAGCCCCTCAAATACTGGAAGCTGTCATTTCTGGTCCGCCTTTTCGTTAAGGACGGAGATGCTCAGCAGTTTCACGACTCTGCTGGGCAGGAGGGAACGGGAACCTCTGCCCTCCTGCACACATCAGGCCAGGAACTCACTATTGACTATTTAGTGTTCAGTTATAGAAGTGGTTCCCAAGTGCTGGTGCCTCCTCCTGGGTTTCTGGAACAGCAATATAGGTTTGCAGTAATGCCCGATGTACATTTGCTGGTCTAGACCGCACAACCCCCACCCCCGAAATGTGTGGTTTCTCATTTTTATACATGATACCCTTAGCACAATTATTATTTGCACAAAGATGGAAAGATTTGGCACTACTTACCATGGAACAACGGTGGGCGAAGATGATAGAACTGGCTGAGGTGGTCCAACGGATTTCTTGGAACTGAGAAAAGGCAATTCCTATATTGATTGCTTATTGGAAACCTCTTATTACAGTGGTTCTCAACCTGTAGTTCTCAAACTTCTGGTAGGGGGCATGATGTAGTCCCAGGGGGTCCATGAAGGCTTGAAAAAATGTTATGATTAAATCTTAAGTCTTGAGGGTCTGTGGCTACTGTCCACGGCCACAAACTTATTTAAAGGGAGTCCGTGGTAAAGCAAAGGTTGAGAACCACTATCTGACAGAATTTTTCTGTGAAATGGAAGAACACAAAGGTATGATTTATGGCTTGGATGATTAAACAGTCTAGATTACAGAAAGAGTGGAATTATGTTGTAAGCACAGAGCAAGAGGTAAATTTATTCTTCTTCTTATGACGGTTGTAATGAAGAGGGGAAGCTACTCTTTGTCCTTTTGTTCTTTCTTTGCTCTTGCACTTTCAGTTTTTTTTTTTTTGAGTATGTTTTTTTCTTTTTCTTTCTCTTACTCGGCATTAGTTTCCGTTAGTTCCTATTTTTATATAAAACTGTGTAATTTATGATTTCTCCCAAAGTGGGAGCTGAATGCATGAAAAGAACAGCTGTCTACTTTACTATGATTTTATTTGGACATAGTAGATAACACTTTTGGCACACCCTGCTTCTACCCTAGTGCTGTTTTCATGAACCACATAGATCAGAGGTCGGCTCTCTATGGAGGGCAGGCCATTTGTAACCCCTCCCGTCTCTCTTTTTTAAAGGTCCCTGGAGACTCCTAAGTTTAAATTGCTGCTATTTAGCAACAAAATGCAAAAACAGAGCTAGTCCTCAATGGGGATCAGACTTTCTGGTGTTAAGCAATATGCTTGTTAACTCAATCATGTCTGATTGTGTGAGCTGTTTTTTGCCTTGGTTATGAAGTGATGTTATGAATGATGTTATGAACCCCAGGACACTGCAGGGATCAAAGATATATGCTGGTTGCCAATTGCCTGAGTATTGATCACGTAACCATGAGGATCCTGCTGTGATTGTAAGCGTGAGGCCGTAGTAACTTCAAATGGTCACTAAACGAATGGTTGTTAGTTGAGGACTACCTGTAGCTTCATGACTTAGTTGACTTCAAATAGACTTAATGCATCTATTTTATTTTCAAGAAATCCTTCAACGATCCTTCACATCTCTGTGGCTTTTTGAGGTTGCAAGCTTCCTACTTCCCATGATAGAAATGGGTTACCGAAGGATGGCCCAGCCCAATGTAGCTGTAAAGTCACTGGTGGATTTTAGCAATAGCAATGGCACTTAGACTTATATACCGCTTTATAATGCTTTACAGTCCTCTCTAAGCAGTTTACAGAGTCAGCCTATTGCCCCCAACAATTTTGGGTCCTCATTTTACCCACCTCGGAAGGCTGGAAGGCTAGTCAACCTTGAGCCAGTTGGGATCGAATTCTTGGCAATGGGCAGAGTTAATCTGCAATAGCAATAGCATTTAGATTTATATACCGCTTTATAGTGCTTTACAGCCCTCTCTAAGTGGTTTTACAGAGTCAGCCTATTGCCCCCAATAATCTGGGTCCTTTTCATGCCACAAAGGACATGCACCTGTTCTGTAAGACGATGCTATTGTACACATGGGAGGATAACAACTGTTTGCACACATACGTTTGCACACACACATTGCAAAGCAGACTCTGAGCCTGGATTGTATCCCTGAAATAATAATACACACAAATGTTAATTGCCTTCCAGAGTTGTGGATACTCCATCACTGGAGGCTTTCAAAAATAGACTGGACAACTGTTTGACTGGGATGGTATAAAGTTTCCTGCCTTGAGCAGGGTGTTGGACTACCTTTCAGCCCTATGACTTTATGTTCTGTGTTCTAATTTATGGTTGGCCATCATGCAGCCTGGTACAGATAGTCCTTGACTTACAACCATTTGTTTAGTAGTTGTTACAACAGCACAGAAAAAAGTGACTTATGACTGTTGTTCACACTTACGACCATTACAACATCCCCTTGGTCACGTGATCAAAATTTGGATGCTTGGCGATTGGCTCATACTTAAGACGCTTGTGGTGAGCTCCCATTTTGCGATTTTCTGACAAACAAAGTCAATGGGGAAACCAGATTCACTTAACCACCATGTTACTGACTTCAGAACTGCAGTGATTCACTCAACAGCTGTGGCAAGAAAGGTCGTAAAATGGGGTAAAACTCACTTAACAACTGTCTTATTTGGCAATGGAAATGTTGGCCTGAATGGTGGTCCCTGAATCGAGCAGGACCACAATTTTAAATGATAGGAGAAGTTGAACTATTCATAGTTTGTGGCTTCCCTTTGAGGTGACCTGTCATGTCCCTGTCAGAGTCTGAATCCGAGGAGGAAGATGAACACTAACACTGACAGGGAGGGGGAGTGTGGCTCCTTCGGCTGTGGAGGAAACTGGGGAAGGGCAAAGTCCGGCTGGGCAGAGCAGGGGGGAGATAGAACAAGGGAGAGAGAGTTCAGAGGAAGACCCAGGCCCACACCTTCTTCATCCTAGGCCACTTAGGGAGGAACAGAGAAGAGAGCAATGTGGGTTGCATGCCTTATGGGGGAGGAAAAGGTCCTGATTCCTTTCACAAGGCACACCTGGGAAGAGAGTTTAAAAGAACTGAATGCTGACTGCAGCAGCTTCTGGGAGTAAATGTGACTTTATCCTGTGTTGTCGTTGCTTATCTATGTTCCTGGCATCTTCCCAACAATGTGAGTTTGCCGTGCCTTCATGTCTGGAATTCTTGCTCCTGCCCTGCCAAACTAATTACCTCAGTTTGGCTTGATTGGACAGTTACAGTTTGTGTTGACCATGTTTTGGACTTAATTCTCTGCAGTCAAAGGCTGTTCCTGGGAGAGTTTTTCTCTAGCCAGAAGGTAACCTGGACATTGGGGGCAAAGTTGGAGCTAATAAAAGGACTTTTATTGATTATCTGACTGTGTTGCCTTTGTGCCACGCCCCGGGTCATCATGTGACCTGTCGCATATATTTCCTCGTTGGACATAGTAGAAAGTCAGCCTAACCTTATTCCAAATGGGAAATTGTAGAAAGGTTTACCTAACTTTAAACACTTTTTTGGCTATTTTTTTTTAAATCAGACTTGGAGGAAAATTGTATGTATATTTGTTTCACTTGTGTACAGCTCTGGAAATGGCCTAGTAATGGGTAAGCATTTCTTTTTAACAGCTGGAGATCACCTTGAGCCCTGAGGCACGTAGGATGGATAGCTCCCATATTTTTTAGTTCTGCTGTACAACTGCAGCTGCTATTTTTCACGGAAATGTTTGATCGCTTCAAATTAATGAGTTATTTGTTCACCATGCTCCTTTCTCCTTCAGGCCATGTTTTATAGATTGCTGCTGTGAGGAAATCACTTGCCTGGAAGAAGTGAGAGAGTTTGTTGGGTTGATAGTGATTTTCCCTGTGGTTCCCAATCCTGGCCAAGGTCTTAAATCGAGGAAGGGAGAAAGCAATGGGGTCCTGAAGGCAGTTGAGGAGAATTGGGTTGAGGAGAATTGGGTTGAGGAGAATTTCCAGGGAGATTCCAGGTAGCTTTCTATGTGAGGTCTCCAAACTTGACAACTTTTAAGACTTGTGGACTTCAACTCCCAGAATTCTGGGAGTTGAAGTCCACAAGTCTTAAAGTTGCCAGGTTTTGGGAGGCCCTGTATTAAATAGAAGGCCCTCTGTCAGACCGTTGACTTGGAAAGAGAAGGAAGAAATATTTTTAAGCTTGACCCAATGCGAGACATTTAAAGCAGGGTTTCTCCACCTTGAGAAACTTGAAGAAGTGTGGACTTCAGCTCCCAGAATGATGCAATTCAATTATGTTATAATTGGAATATAATTCCAGTTAGTTGAAATTCTGGGAGTTGAAGTCCACACACCTTCAAGTTCCCAAGATGGAGAAACACAGTGCTAAAGAAACTTTCATTGCTTGAATCAGTCTAGAATTTTTAATCATTGCCTCTCCTCTAAGATCCAGTCCGCTAATTTTAGACTTGGGACTAAACCGCTGGGTTTATCCGCATCTCTTTTGATAATGATGAGCTGATGATTTCTCAGAAGAGTTTTTCTAACTGGGCCACTGGCCTTATATGTGGACTGCTCTCTCCTGGTTTTGTTCTGATTATCGCCAAATGACTTCAAGGGCCTTGGTAATTAACAGCGAGGTGTCCCAGATTTTATATTTTGGATGTTGAAGGGAAGAGGGACGGATATAGAGGAATTAATTTTCTTATAAACCAAAAACACAATGTTTCATAATTTGTAAGCCATTTTGGGAGGTAGAACACTTGAAAAGTAGGCTAGATGTACTCTAAGTAGGTAAATTCACTAAACAGGTAATTGTTGTTTTACTAAGTTTTTATAAGTAACTCAAGGCTAAAACTAATACTTAATCTACCTCCCTCCTCCTTGTATTTTTCTCTTAACAACAACCTTGTGAGATGAGTCCCAAAGCCATCCTCTTGGCTTTCATGCCTAAGACTAGAACTCACAATCACCTGGTTTCTAGCTTGGTGCCTTAGCCAGTAGACCAAACTGGCTCTCAGTTCTTAATTGATACCACAATCTATCTCACAGGTAACCTGCACCCTCCCCTTCACTACAATCTAAATCCTACTTCAGTCAAGGCATTCTATGCACCTGATGTAGAGACCTGCAGCTGATGACAGCTTGTGCTGCAGTTAGTTGGAAGAAGTACTGTCAGTCCTGCTGATTTTTTGTCACCCTGGACTGTTAGGTGCAAAAAATCAGGAGCCAGAATGGAATTCAAAAGTGCTGCAGTTTTATTCCATGCAACCCATACACAAGAATCTGATCTACTAAGCATTTCCATTTAATGACCTCATAATCCCTTGCCTGGTAGACTCTGAATGGAGCTGAGTGTTTACTGGCCAGATGCCCTTCCTGTCACCAATGTGGAGTTACATTCAGTAGATCTATTTTCAATGTGCCTAGAGACAGAAATATCTGCTTCTACCTTGGATCAAACTCACAGCCTCCTGATTATGAGGCGAGAGCTCTACCTCTAGGCCACTGCACCACTCAAGAATCTGATCTACTAATGGTCAATGCAACTTGGTGCCAAATAAGAGTCAACGGACTTCAAGATGGGCTGGGCTTAGGTCTCTTTTTGGGTTGTAGGGACTCCAGACTGATGATGCATTTGACTCTATCCTCAGGTTTAGCCTGGTCATCGTCCTGCACTAACATGTCTCTCCTCTTACGATATTTCCATATTTGTGGTTATTGCTGCATGAGAATTCTTCCAGTCTAGGCATCATAGAGATATTTGGTGTCTAGTAGGATATCTAATGCAACTCCATATTTCATGGAACAGCTTCAGAGTACAGAACATCCCCCGGGGAAGCTTTCCAGACCCTGTTTGTCCAAAGCAGTTGGTGCCTTTGTCAAACAGCTCTTTCTCCCAATATGTTTCTCTAATGTTTAGTCTAAGTTCATCTGTAGCTTCAGATAATTTAAGTCCCACTCTTTGGGAGCAGCCAGGAATGATTTTTTTTTTAAAAAAAAACTACCTTTGAAGTTGACAGCCCTTCAAATATTTGTCCTCTCCTGTCAACTCTATTTCTGTAGGTTAGCTCTGAATGCCTGTAAATTCTGCCTGTTAAAAGAAAGAACAGGAGGTGGCCACACCAGAAATACACGCTGGGATGGTCTTAATTAGCTTATTTCAAGTTCGCATCTTTGCAGTCAGCAAAGGAGCCAGGTTTGAAAGCAGGAGGCTGGTTTTACAGCACCTGGCTGCCATCCAGCGGGACTCAGATCTGCTGAATAGCATTAATTATCATTCTGTGTGTATAGTGTGCACATACATACACACTATACACACAGAGAGATACACACACACACACACACATATATGAAGTCTGACTCGTAGACGAACACAATACAGAAGCTTGATGATGGCAGATAAGATTCTGCCGAAACGTTGCTACAACTTTAAAAGCACAACTATAATGATGTGGGAAAATACCCGAACAAAGCTGAATACCATACATGTAAGTACCCGCAAAAACTTAAGAAAACACACACATATATATATATTTGTTTTGGGGGAATATGTGTAGCTCAGGGTTGAAATGAGACATCCTTGGTGCTCTCTGAGCTTAGATTAACATTGACAACGTTACCTAGTTTGGGTAATGAAACATCTGCAAGAAAACAAGCAAGCTCAGAGAGCACCAAGGACCCCTCAAATATATGTATATATGTATATATGTATATATATATATGTATATATGTATATATATATATATTTGGGACGTGGTGTTGATTTTCTTCCTTTCCCCTCTGAGATTCTGTGGTCCAGTTCTGTTTGCTATGGGCAGCTGAATAATATTGCAGTCAATATATAAAATGGAAGATGGTTTTACATTTTAATGTTTTGTTTGTATATGTTTGTCTTAAAAATAAAAACTTTAAAAAATAATAATATTGCAATTAGTGTTAGTTGAGTCAAGAAAAGACTGGGTTTCATAGTACAGGTAGTCCCCAACATACGATGACAATTGAGACCAGAATTTCCATTGCTAAACAAGACGGTTCTTAAGTGAGTTATACCTGGATTTACAACCTTTTCTTGTGAAGGTTATTAAGCAAATCACTGCAGTTGTTAAATGAATCATGCTGTTATTAAGTAAATCTGGCTTCCTCCATTGACTTTGCTTGTCAGATTCTAGAGGGGAAGGTAGCAAATGGTGATGAATAGAAGAGGAGAGGAGAAGGGAGGACAGGAGAAGGGAAGGGAAGGGATGGGATGGGATGGGATGGAAGTCCAACCCACTGCTCAGGCAGGAAATCCTATACTATTTCAGACAAATAGTTGTCCAATCTCTTTTTTAAAACCTCCAGTGTTAGAGCATTCATTAATTGTTCACGTAACCTGCTGCAACCTTTGTAAATACATGTACCTGTTGCCAAAAGTCTAAGTTTTGATTGCACGACCATGGGAATGCCACAATGGTTGTAAATTTGAGGACTGCTCATAAGTCACTTTTTTCAGTGTCGTCGTAACTTTGAATGGCCCCTAAAAGAACAGTTGTAAGTCAAGGGCTACCTGTAGTAAAGGAAAATAAATGAAAATTGCACTGCTCTGTGGCTGTTGGAGGTGATTTTTTCAGAATAAAACCTTCTTTCCCAGCTGTTCAATATCTAAAGTACCATCTGAAGATTTAAAAGTGAGGAAGAAAATCCTGCTCGCCCGCAAATGGGCATCCATTCACTGAAAAGTGGAATGGGATGCTAACATTTTGCAACCCAGCTGGGATTCAATTTAAAACTCTCCCTGCTGGAAAGAAATCAGGAGGAACCCAGGAGCACCTTTTCTGACCAACAACTGTTGTTAAAAGGCACAAGCTTTCATGCATCTGATGAAGTGAGCTGCGGCTCATGAAAACTCACGCCTTTAAATAAAGTTGGTGAGTTGGAAACGGTGCTGCCAGACTTCTGGTGTGTGTGTGTGCTACTGTAAACTAACACAAGTTTCCTGCAACCCCATGGAAAGGTAATGGAATATGGGAATTTCCATTGCATTTCTTTGTTTGGCCATTGCTAATTGACGTGAATATCTGTGAATAGATCATCTCAGGGATACACAGAACCTGGGGAGAACAATAGCCCATTTGTGCTTCATTTTTGCTCGGGTGTTGTATTTGACCCTTTCAGTTTCCTTCTGATCCCCTTCTCCTTTTTTCCATGGGCACATACACTTCTAAAAGTCCAACCAGAGGAGAGAGATTGATCAATGTCTCCCCTCTGGAGTTTCTGGTCCTTATCCCAAGATCTGATAAGGACAAAATTTGCTGCCCCAGAAACAAATCCACAGACAGTCCTCAAATGTCTGACCAAAATGATCCCCAAAATTTATGTTGCTAAGTGAGAAATTTATTTAGTGAGTTTTGCCTCATTTCACAACTTTTCTTCCCACATTTGTTAAGTGAATCACTTGCCGTTGTTAAGTTAGGAATCCGTTGTTAAGTGAATCTGGCTTCCCCATTGACTTTGGTTGCCAGAAGGTTGCAAAAGGGGATCATATGAGTCTGGGACACTGCCACCGTCATAAATAGGAACCAAGCATCCAAATGTAAATCATGTAATCATGGGGATGCTGCACTGGTCATAAGTATGAAAAATGGTCATAAGTCACTATTTTCAGTGCCATTGTAACTTCAAACGGTCACCAAATGAACTATTGTAAGTTGAGGATCCAACTGTCGATGCCCCAGTAGTGCACAAAAATCACACCATATTTAACTAAGTCAGTTAAAGCCCAAAGCAGTTGCGTTTCCTCAACATGCTCAGCTCAGATTGATTTATCCTTGGCTAGCTTTCGGGTGGCTTAGCCCAGTGTGTGAACCTAGGCCTGTTGGTGCGCTTACAGGTTGACAGGTTGTGCAAATCCAGTAACAAAGAGAATGTAAGCCATCCTAGAAGAAAGGAAGGTGAACAGCGCCATTGTTACCACAACTCTTATCTCCCTATTCAAGAGGGCTTTGAACCTTCAACATTTGTACTCTTTGAGTACAAATAACTAAACAATTATCAGGGACTAGAATGGCGCTGTGAGCTGATCAAAATTACACTTTTATTGCTGTGTGCCTATTTACAAGAATCTCTCAGATTGGCTGTATTCTGTTGGGCACTACCATATAAAGTTTTTTATGGATTCTGGGGTGTGGGGGAGGTAAGATCTGCATTGTTCCTGCCATGCAAGGACTTTAAAGTCACCTCCCTCTTCTTGCACCTACACCCACTCACAAATTTCTGTCATACCAATACCGGGGTAGGGAAACATCCCAGCTGCAGAAATTTACTGGTGGCTGTGTCTTCCAGTGTAATTATTGTGTGCGAGGAAGTCCGATCCACTCAATACTACTTTCTTTTTGTGGCTTGTGGTTTATGTCAGCCTAACCAGAGAAATTCAATAGCGTATAATGCTGCCGCTTTCACCACCACCGCCACCACCGAACGCAGAACATGTTTCTGCACAACTCAACCCAAGCTGGGACTTTTGGAGCCACCTTGCAACAATTTGTGGCCTCCCATGAATAGCTGGGAGGAGAACAGTTACCATGATATTACCCCTTTCCTACTGCAGCTTTGCAAAACAGCTTGCCGGAGGGGTTTTTCCAGTAAAAAGTGTTTGTCTTCTCATTGTTCCACAATAGAATCATGCCTGGCTGGCCTCTTAGTGAAGAGCGGAAAAGGGGGGAAATATTAGCAAAGGAAGAGATTGACTTTAGGCAGGGTGGGACATGAAGAATCAATAGAAGCCAGACTGGATAAGTTTAGTTACTGCAAAAATGAGATAATTCCTTTGTTTTCCCCTGGAATCACTGATCAGGAATTGCTAGTAGAAAGTGAGCTGATGGCAGTAGCTAGCCAGGGGTCTAATTGTGTAGTTCTCCTGTCTTTTCAAGTCTCTTCTTCTCTTCCAATGTTCTCCTTGTTCAGCCTCCTGCTTGTGGAAAAACATAGGTTTCAAGGGATGGTCTAAATCAGGAGTATCCAACCATGGCAACTTTTAAGACTTGTGGACTTCAACTCCCTGAATTCCCCAGGTAAGGTGATGGAAATTAGGCAGAGGGGCTGTAGCTTAATCTCTCTATCACTTGTGGTGGACACTGACCATTGCAGCAATAAATATAAATGTTCCTGCCCCTCCAATCGTTAGAACCTTCTATTGACTCTCTAAAATTTTGGATGTTGGATAAAAGCAAGTATAGTGCTGTAGTTAGAGGTTGAAATACTTTTTTGTATTAAGGCATGGCTTTGGATTTTTTTTTCCTTGGTGGCAATGCTTCTTATTTGAATAAAGGTCATTGGGATGATTTCTGGTCAAGGAAAAATGAGAATGTGGTTAAAAGGTTGAGCGTGTTATTTGATTGTAAGTTTCTAGTGGAATCTCTGTCTTACAGACCCAGTGAAAGTATACACATCATCATTATTATTACCTTTATTGTCAGAGTACAACATGGGTACAATGAGATTGGCTGAGCCATTCAGAAGTCTGACAACCCACGGGTAGAAACTGTTCTTAAGCCTGTTGGTGCGGCTGGCTATGCTTCTATATCTCCTACCTGACGGTAGGAGAGTGAAGAACTATGTATCTTGAACTATGACCTTGACTATGTATCAGAATGGTCAAACAAATGGCAAGTTCAAATCTCAACAAATAAATGCTCTGTCCTACATATTGCCCAAAAAATAAATAAATCAGAAAATAAAATCCAGGTTGAATAGTCAAGAACTTGTTGATGATCCAAACTCTGTTAAGGATCTTGGAGTACTCATCTTTAATGAACTAAATGCTAGAGCCCACTGTAACTACATAGCCAAAAAGACGTAAAGAGTTGTTAATCTAATCTTACATAGCTTTTTCTCTGGTAATATGACACTAATAACTAGAGCATACAAAACATTTGCTAGACCAATACTCGAATACAGCTCATCAGTCTGGAACCCACATTACGTATCTGATATTAACATAGTTGAGAAAGTCCAGAAATATTTCACAAGAAGAGTTCTCTACTCCTCTACTTGTTGCAGAATACCTTATGCCACCAGACTGAAAATTCTAGACCTAGAAAACCTAGAACTACGCTGCCTTCGGTCCAATCTAAGTATAGTCTATAAAATCATACATTGCAGGGACTTCCAGTTTGAGCTTCTTCAGCGACAGACCGAAACATCATCTCTGCAAGGCTTCGATCTGTGCTCGCCGCTAGAGTGCCCCGAGCCAGTTGGTTTCGGGGCTAAGCCATCCCGTAGAGGTGGTGAAGAGGGGGAAGACTGCCTGCAGGGTTGAGGAGAGCCGCATCTCTCCTCCCCAGCTGGCCATTACTCCCTTTCCCGAAGGCAATTGCAGCGGTGGTCAGAAGTGGCCACCACAAAGAAGAACTCGACAGGAAAAGAATGTGCAGGAGGAAGATAAGAGAAAGTTTTGGTTGACTGAGTCAAACAGCAAAAGCAACAAATAAGGTACCCTGGAATTGAAACTATTAAAAAACAATAACATTGTTCCCTAAGAAGATTTTTAAGCTGCGAAGGAGAGAGAAAAGGGAAAAGATTTGTTTTTTTTTCTCCTTTTCCTATACTGACAGCTAAGAGACTTAAGCAAGAAATTGGAAAAAAATCCACTTTGACATCAATAGGCATTTAATGCTGAAAATAAAAAAATCAAAGGGATAATAAAGATTTCTGGATAATTAAAAGCTTTTGAAAACAGGAAAGGAGAGAAAAAGAATAAAAGGGCAGCATCTGGAAGGGAGGAGACTGCCTGGAATTAAAAAAGAACTTACAGCAAAATCTCAACAAGACTTCCAAAAGATACATTCTAACTGAAATATCACAACAAAAACCCCAGGAAGAGAAAGTCGAAAAAGAAATAAGAAGATATAACTCGGGACTATCTGGATTAATTGATGATTTCTGGATTCTTGGTTATTGTTTTGAATGACTAAAATCAATCAGGTGATTGTTTAAAACTGTTTAAAATGGCTCCACTTTTAGGAGAACTGAAAATGGAACTTAAAAAGTACAAAGAAGATGCACAAGAAGGGAGAGATTCTTTTGGCTTCATATTTCAGTTTTTAAAAATGGAGATTTGGAATTATGAGAAACAACAAGAAATGCCTGCAGAACAAGAAGATTGTGACAAAGAAGAAGCCATCTTTAATGAACAAGTAATCTTAGATGGGGGAAAAAAGGAAAGGGGGGAAAGAGAATGGAAAGTTTAAGATTGGGAAAAACAACTCCCCCCCCCCCAAAAAAAAACCAGAGTGAAAAATAAGTATAAAACCAGAAAGCAACAGAAGAGGGAAATGCAGAAGAGAGAATTAGAAGTAGAGAGACAAGGGGGTAAAAAGGGGAGGGAGAAGATGAGAGGGAAGAAAGAAGGGAAAAGAAGTTATAAAGGAGAGAAACGAGATATAGAGAAACAGGGCCTATTTAGAGATAATGGGTGAAAATTTAATGGAAAAAGGGATTCTGCATAGGTACATATGATAGTATGGTTATATTAGAAGCAGAAATAATTTTAGAAAATATGAAACAATGTATGATTAAAATGTCTAATAAAATAGCTGTCGTAATTCAGTGGAATGCTTGTCAATAAATAAATGTAACAAAAGGTATATTTAATGATTTATAAAACATATGTGAAGAGAAATAAGGGAAAAAATAATTATGGAGATTATATGTGTTTTTAAGGAAGTATGATATTTAATTGAAAAGTGTTGAGGATGTTTAAGATTTTAATGATTATTAATGATAGAACTGAACTGGAATGGAATGAGGGTTTATAATTACATATATTTACAATCTTTTTTTTTTAAAGAATATAGTGTGTATTATAAGAATGTGCCAAGCAGAATTCGATTGGAAGTTATGTATCATGTATTATATTGAAGGTCATAACCTTAAGGTACATATTGAAGTTTAAATAAGAGTTGAATGGATGTAATTAAAAGATATAAAGGTGTCATACTCCAATTAGTAACTACAGGAGAAAATTTGTTTAATGAGAAAAGATAATATGAAATTGAAACAGAACAGACAAAAGTATAAATATAATGATTTGAATTGAGATGAGATAATCAAAATAATATTGAAAAAATTAAAAGAGGGAAAAAACTATATAGAAAATGTAAAATAGTATAAGACATGGAATAGAATACAAAAAGGAGCCTGAAATTGAGTTTTGTGTCTGTATAAAGAAGTTCAACCCGGGACCATGCTATTTTCAAAAAAGATGTTTTACTTGTATTTTGTATGTGTGAAAACCCAAATAAAACTTTATTTAAAAAAATAAAAAATCATACATTGCAATGTCCTACCTGTCAATGAATACTTCAGCTTCAACCATAACAATACAAGAGCACACAATAGATACAAACTCAAGGTTAACCGCATCAAACTTGATTGCAGGAAATACGACTTCAGCAACAGAGTGGTCAACGTCTGGACTACTCTACCTGACTCTGGGGTTTCCTCCCCAAACCCCAAAAACTTTAACCTTAGACTGTCTACTGTTGACCTCACCCCTTTCCTAAGAGTTCTGTAGGGGGCGTGCATAAGTGCACCAAAGTGCCTACCATCCCTGTCCTGTTGTTTCTTTTTTTATTTTTCTTATATGTATCAATGTATTCATAACTATGTTTTTACTTATACCTATTATCTTGTAAGCAATTGACAAATAAAAAAATAAGAAGTGCTGACTGGGATGTGAGTAGTCCCTGAGAATATTCCTCACTCTTCTAAGGCAGCGAGCCCTGGTGAGGTCATCTAGTGGTATCAGGGAATAGCCCACAATGTTTTGTGCTGTGTTCACCACCCTCTGTAATGTCTTCTTATCCATGGCTTTCATGCCAGCATACCATACCGTAATGCAGTATGTGAGGATGCTTTCTATTGTGGACCGGTGAAAGGAGGTCATCAGTCATTGTTCCACTTTATTCTTTCGCAAGACCCTAAGGAAATGGAGTCTCTGCTGGGCCTTTCTGGCCACCTGGTTGTGTTGATTTCCCAGGTAAAATCTTTCCTGAGGTAGACTCCCAGGAATTTAAAGGAGGAAACTGATCGCTTTTTACAGCCTATTTATACTTCCCTTGTTGAGTTCCGTTGAAAGGCTGCTTATCTTCCTTAGAATGGGACTTACATTTCAGGGAAGGTGAGTTCACACACCCAAGTCTATGCCTACCCTTCCAGCCAAAGTCTCACTCATCGTTGGCAGGAGAAAACAGATTCCAGTGACATAGAAGGAACCTATTTGGGTGCCCCATGAAGTTTTTACTTTTTGGTGCCTCAAATCAGGTTTCAAGGGTCATCGTACTGAAAGGGTAGGGATAGGGAGTCAGCTGTATCTCTGTACTCAAAGTAGTTGTAACTTCCTGTGTAATTAGCTGAATAAACACTCTTGACATAATAACTAAGTGCTGGTTGCAAAGCTGAATGCTGTGGTTGGGTAATTGAATTAGTCTATGTGGGTGGCTTTCAAAAGACTGTGTCTGCATGTGCTTCGGTCCCGACCTTTCATTTGTGCATTAAGAGCTGGAGTGAAGTGTCAGAAATGCTAGTTTTTCTGAACTGAGTATTTCGATCTAAAGGTAAATAGATTTGCATGGCTTGCTTTTCTGTGAACAAATATGTGTCCCTTTTTTTCCATAGACTGTGGCATATTTGTATCGCTTTAATTCTATCGGTTGAGTCTGGATGACATTAAAACAAATCTCAGGAAACAACTAACACTAACATTTCTTCTTCTTTTAATTCCATGAACAAAACCATCTAATATACTGGTTCCTGAAATTGGATATATCTAGTTTAATGAAAAGAAGGACTAGGGCAGGGGTCTCCAACCTTGGCTCCTGGAAGCCTGGCGGACTTCAACTCCCAGAATTCCACAGCCAGCTGGCTGTGGAACTCTGGGAGTTGAAGTCCGCCAGGCTTCCAGGAGCCAAGGTTGGAGACCCCTGGACTAGGGGGACAGGATAGCAGTGTTCCAATATCCAAGGGGCTGCCACAAAGAAGAAGGAGTCAAGCTATGCTCCAAAGCACTCAAAAAACTAATCAAGGAGAGAAACAACTTAGAACTTAGGAGAAATTTCCCGACAGTTAGAACAATTAATCAGTGGAAAAACTTGCCTCCAGAGGTTGTGAATGCTTCAACACTGGAAGCTTTTAAAAAAGAGGTTGGACAGCCAGCCATTTGTCTGAAGTGATGTAGGGTTTCCTGACTAAGCAGAGGGTTGGACTAGAAGACCTCCAAGGTCCCTTCCAATTATGTTATTCTATTATTCTATTCTGTTATGCAGGATACCAGGGTAAAAACGTAATTGACCCCTCCCCTCCCACCCTTTACTCAATCCATTCAGTTAAAGGGATGATCTACACCAGTTGTGTGAACCCTTCGTTAAATCACCATTCACAAATGTCCCAAACGTTGGCTAAATGCATCCAAAGGAAGTTCTCCCCATTCAGAGTCAAGGGGCATATTATTGCCTTGCTCAAAAGAAACACCTCAAGCCTTCCATTAAAAAGTCATAGATGCCTATCAGGATGATTTTATATCCTATTAGGATATAAAATCAGTTCTAAAGCTCAGTCTGTTGAAGAGTTGTATTTTCCCCAAAGTGGTTAACCTGTCAAAACCATTCCAAAAGTAATGTATAAAAGGAGTTCGCAAAGAGCCAGAGAACATCATGCAGGGATCTTCAGTGCCGGCTCACCTTCTAAACTTCATGACTCCATCAGAGCAACACTGGGAAAAAAACGAGGCTCGTGGGAGAGTAACAAGGCAGATTCCATTGCTCACCAAGAAAAATATTGATATGACCAGAAACGCCTGAATGACCTTCTAGCCCAGTGTTTCTCAACCACAGCAAATCTGAGCCGGCATGAGGTTGGAAAACGTTGGGGAATTCTGAGAGTGGAGTCCATACATCTTAAAATCACTGCAGCTGAGAAACATTGCTCCAGGCAATAGACAAAGAAGTAAAAATGGAAAGTTTCAGCCTACAGTCAACTCATCAGTCTGGAATCCACACTGCATATCGGACATTAATACAATAGAGTCCAGAAGTATTTCATGAGAAGAGTATTACACTCCTCTGCTCAGCTTCAACCACAACAACACAAGAACACACAACAGATACAAACTCAATGTAAACCGCTTCAAACTTGATTGCAGAAAGTACGACTTCAGCAACAGAGAGTGGTCAATGCCTGGAATGCACTCCCTGACTCTGTTGTTACATCCTCTAACCCCCACTCCTTTAACCTCAAACTAACCACTATTGACCTCACCCCATTTCTAAGAGGTCTGTAAAGGGCGTGCATAAATGCACCACCGTTCCTCCCATCCCTGTCCTATAGTCCCCATTTATTTGTACATATTTCCTGTATTCTTATTCAAGTTTATACTTATATCTATTATCTTGTAAGCAATTGACAAATCAAATCAATCAATAAATAAAACAGAATTGTATCTAGGAGAAAACAAAACACTGCATTCACAGTCAGAACCTTATACAGCCATCAAGCTTGGAGGTGGTACAGGTAGTCCCTAACTTATAAACACAATTGAGCCCAACATTTCTGTTGTTAAGTGAAACATTTTGCCAACTTTCTGGCCACAGTTGTTAAGCGAATCACTGCAGGTGTTAAGCTACTGACACCATTGTTAAGTGAGTCTGGCTTCCCAATTGACTTCTGCCAGTCGGAAGGTCATAAAAGTCAATCACATGACCCCAGGACATTGCAACCTTCATAAATATGAGCCAGTTGTCAATTGGAATTTTGATCAAGTGACCATGGAGATGCTGAAATGATCATAAGTGTGAAAAGCGATCCTAGGTCACTTTTTTTGGGTGATGTTGTAACTTTGAACGGTCACTAAATGAATTGCTGTAAGTCACAGACTACTTGTAGTGCCATGGTTTGGGGCTGCCTTGGGATAGTTTCCACCATTGGGTGTGTGTGTGTGAATACATTCTGCTTTGTATCAGAATTCAGGAAAGTTTTAGGTCATCTATTGGCAAGACAATAATTTCCAACATGCAGTCAAGTCTAGCTTGGGTCACCAACCTTTTGGACCTCAGGGACCACCAAACTCATAATTTTAAATTAAATTTTTTTTAAAATCTCCAAAAAACTCTGCAGGAAAATTCCCCACCCCGTTTTCCTACCAATCAATCATTCTTCATTTGGGATCGCAAGACACCGTCTCCAGCTCCATTCTCAGGGGGGAGAGAGAGACTTTTGGCTTCATGCAAGGAAAGCAGCAGAAGCAGCAGAAGTCTTTCTTTCTCTCCCCCAAACTCCTCCAGAAATGAGTCTTTGCCTGTGCAGCCTCTTGGAGCAGGAGGCCTTGCAGGGTCCCAAAGACTCATTTCTGGCAGAGTTTGGGGGAGAGACAGAAAGACTTTTGCTGCTTTCCTTGTGTGCAGCCAAAAGCAGCAGAAGAAAGAAGCGGAAAGAAGCAGCCTAGTGGCCAGGCAAGGCACGTGGGGTGAGTTCCCCCCCTCTGCCCTTTCCCCTCTCCCCTCACTACCTCTCGCAATGCAAGCCACACAAGCCTTGTGTTCCTGTAGGCCATGTGAGCGGCACAGCCTTGTGTTCCTGCACAGCCTGGATTAATTGCTTTGGGGGGGACATTTCTCTGCGGACCACCAAAATTTTCTTGCAGACCACCAGTGGTCCCTGGCCCAATGGTTGGCGACCACTGGTCTAGCTGGATCTTTCCACCCTGGCATTCAAATTGGTGTCAATTTGGGATTTGCTACGTAATGTCTTTGCAATTAAAAATCTGCATCTTCCCCCTCCTTTTTTATAGAAGAGGCATTTGAAGAAGATTGCACTTTTCTGAAAATACATTATTAGACAAGAGTATTTTAAAGAGCTTATTCTGTGGCATTTATTTTAATGTTTATCACATTATCTTTTGTAGTAAAAACATGTAAAAGGAAATTTAGATGTCAATGAATATATCAAAGAAATTGGGATAATATACCTTTATTGAGAAATTTCCATTAAGAATGACATATATTAGGGGAAATTGCATAGGGAAGCTCTGTGTGTTTAGAGGAGCCTGTAAAAATAAACAGATGGGGGTTTAAAAAAACAAACAGATGATTGAAATGTTTATAGAAAACTTATAAGAGCCTTGTTTAGAATGCAGGATTGCTGGCTAACTCTGCCCATAGTGTGGAGTTCGATCCTGACTTAGCCTTCCATCCTTCCAAAGTTGACAAAGGGAGAACCCATATTGTTGGGGGCAATATGCTGACTGCTTAGAGAGGGCTGTAAAGAACTGTGAAATGGTATATAAGTCTTTTCAGCGCTATTATAACTTCAGACGGTCGCGACTATATGCACAAAAAATGGAAGGACATTTTGATTCCTACCAAGGACAAATGGCTAGAGCAGTTGATGGAGTTGGCAGGGATGGTGGCTAAATTGACCGTTTTGATCAAAGAAAAGAATACAAGTACTTTTATTGCTACCTGGAGACAGCTTCTGGACTTCCTGTGGTGGGAAAAAAATGAAACTTTGATTTTGAGTTTTACAGATTAGATTGATTTGTTGTGAGAGAAATGGCTAGCTTATAATATTATGCAAAAGTGAAAAGTTGAGGTTTGATCTTAATGCCTTATTCTACTGCAACAGAGCCTTCCTCCCCCACTTTTCTTTCCCTTTCTCCTCCCCACTGTGTCCTACTGTTTACTTTTGTTTTTGTATTTTATTCTATAAATCTAATAAAATGTTCTAAACCCTATAACTTTAAACAATTGCTAAATGATTGTTTGTAATTGAAGGACTACCTGTACTTAAACTCCCCACCCTTGAAAGTTGTTCCACTTTCACAATCGGGCCACACAGCTGTGACAAGATGCACATTAGCTGATGATCCAGCTTATACCAACCTCCCTTGACCTTCCGATGTTCTGGATTACAATGCCCATCTCCATGGCTGTGGACATGCTGGCAAGTGGCTGATTGCCACCCCAAATACCTGGAGAGCACCAGGGATGGTGAAGATGATTATCTGTCTGATGGCGGTTTCTGATTTGAATAAATTGAATTTTCCCACCCAAATCTCATTGTGAGATGGTTTGCAATAATGAGAATTATAACTGTACTATGTGAAAAGACGTAGGGATGCGGTGGCGCGGTGGCTAAGATGCTGAGCTTGTCGAGGTCGGCAGTTCAGCAGTTCGAATCCCTAGCGCCACGTAATGGAGTGAGCTCCCGTTCCTTGTCCCAGCTTCTTCCAACCTAGCAGTTCGAAAGCAAGTAAAAATACAAGTAGAAAAATAGGGACCCCTTTGGTGGGAAGGGAACAGTGTTCTGTGCTCCTTCAACGTTTAGTCATGCCAGCCAGGACCACGGAGACGTCTTTGGACAGCACTGGCTCTTCAGTTTTGTAATGGAGATGAGCATCACTCCCTAGAGCCAGAAACAACTACCACATATGTGCGGGGGAACCTTTACCGTTTATCTAAAAAGAGCTTAAGTCCTTCAGCTGAAAATGAATTCTGGGGGGGGGGGGGGGGGAGAATGGACTTAGCATTTATGGTTCTGATGATTAGAGAGAATAGATTGTAGAAAGAAGAGAGTGATGGCACAGCTTTAGAGAGAGAGGTCAGTTTATAATTGCATTTATAACTGCTATAAAGAGGATCAAAAGCCACTTCTTTATATCTGTTTTCTTTCTTTTCCATTTTCCCGCTTTTTTTTTTTTTGCACCTTAATTTATTTCTTTTTTGTTTGTTTGTTTGCTGTATCCCTCTCCCAAATTGCATCAGTAAAACTAGGGAATAAAATTGTTTCCAGCTTCGTTGCTAGTGTTGCTGCATGAACTTCGACTACCTTCAATGGCAGAATTCAGAAGCGGGGTAGGAAAAAATAAAGGATAAATCCTCGGCTTAGTGACACACCAGTTCAGTTACAATAGCCTCCCCCCACCAAAAAAGTTACGAACCAGTTCCAAAGTTTTGACAGCCAGTTCCCCCATGGTCACATGACTGCATTTCGGGCGCTCAGTAACCAGCCCACATTTTATGACTATACTAGCCGATAATCCAGCATTGCCCACTTATTTCTTTATCTCAGTCCAGCATTAGACAGGAAAATCCTGTAGTTGGGACTCAAGTTGTTGTACTGTCTCTTGCGCAGCATCACAAGTCTTCTATTCCTCTCCTCCAGAGTTTCTTCTCTATGCTGGTGTTTCATTATTTTGAATGTACTTAGCCAATTGCCTGACATTTCCTTGGAGGGCTGAGAGGGAGCCCTCTTGTGGAGTACTGGAGTACTGTAAAACTGTTACCATGGCAAGTCTACTGTGCTGTACAGTAGAAGCCATTTTAAGCCCTCCCCCGAGGGGTGTGAGGGGTGTCTTACCCCCACAGTATTTGTTTCCAGAGGGTAACTTGTCTGTGTACCAAGTTTGGTTGAAATTGCTCAAGGTGTTCCAGAGTTATGCTGGGACACATACAGAGAGAGAGAGAGAGAAAGAGAGAAAGAAGATGATGCAGCATCCCATGATGAGCCATGGTGGCACAGTGGTTAGAGTGCAGTACTCCCGGCTACTACTGCTGATTGCCAGCTGCCTGCAATTTGGCAGTTCAACTCTTACCAGGCTCAAGGTTGACTCATCCTTCCATCCTTCCTTGGTGGGTAAAAGGAGGACCCAGATTGTTAGGGGCAACAGGCTGTCTGTGTAAAACCTATTAGAGAGGGCTGTAAAGCATGGTGAAGTGGTATATAAGTCTATGTGCTATTGCTATATGTCTCTGAGCAGAGGCTGCAGTGGTGTTTCTCACCCTGATCAGAATTTCCTAGGTGAAAATGAGGACGCTTGTCTCTGTTGGCAACATCCTGTTCTCCCATTAGCAAAGAACAAACCGAACCCAGTCTCTCCTTGTCCCCAATTAAATATTACCAGCTGCCTGGTACATTGATTTACTTATTGGGGTTTAGGATTTCTTTGCTGAGTAAATGTATGCAGGAGATGACAGCTGCTGGAGGGAAGCAGGTTGGCAAGGTAATTTTCTGTGGCCCTGTTTTCTGCTTCGAAAAAAAAAATACAGGTAGACTTCAACTTACAACTGTTACTTTAGGCATCATTTGAAGCTACAAAAGAACTTTAAAAAGGGGACTTTTGACTTCTGCAGCATCTTTATCGTCACGTGGTCAAAATTCATGTGCTTGGCAACTGGCATGTATTATTTATGAAGATTGCATCGTCCTGGGCCATGTCCTCACCATTTGTGATCTTCTCAACCAGCTTCTGATGAGCAAACTCAACAGAGTCACTGAATGACCACATGATTCATTGTAACAACTGCCGCAATTCGCTTAACTGTCGGGGTAAAAAGGTCATGAAATGAGGTGAAACTCACTGTCACAACTGCCTTGCTTAGCCATGGAAATTTGGCGTCCCAGTTTTTGTCGTCAACCGAGGAGTATCTGCAGGCCATTCTTTTTTAATTGGGATTATTGAGAGACAATTTGTGTTATGGGGTGGTCTTAAAAGAGGCAAAACTAACTTAACAACTATCTCACTTAGCAACAGAAATTTCAGACTCAATTGTGGTCATAAGTCAAAGGCTATCTGTACAACCTGCTAAGCCAGCTGCCCACCGTTGTCCCAGGAAGACTCATTGATGGACGGATGTCTGCTTTGCAGAAATCCATTTTGAGCAAGAATCTGTTTGTGTCTCCAATAGAGCAGAACAGAACAGAAAATATGGAATGGAATGGAACAGAATATGGAATGGTGGAGTGGAGTGGAGTGGAGTGGAGTGGAGTGGAGTGGAGTGGAGTGGAGTGGAGTAGAGTAGAGTAGAGTAGAGTAGAATAGAGTAGAGTAGAGTAGAGTAGAGTAGAGTAGAGTAGAGTAGAGTAGAGTAGAGTAGAATAGAATAGAATAGAATAGAATAGAATAGAATAGAATAGAATAGAATTCTTTATTGGCCAAGTGTGACTAGACCACACAAGGAATTTGCTTTGGTGCAAATGCTCCCAGTGCTCATAGAAAGAAAAAAAAAGAATACATTCCTCAAGAATCATAGGTATAACACTTAATAGTAGTCAAAGTACAAATAAGCAATCAAATCATACTAGGAAACATAATAATAAGTGATCAAATCAAATTATACTAGTAAAGAGTCAATTAAAAAAATAAGGATACAAGCAACGATGTTACATTCATGCAGTCATAAGTGGGAGGGGATGCGTGATAAGCAGTGATGAGAAGATTAATAGCAATAGTAGTGCAGACTTTGTAAATAGTTTGACAGTATTGAGGGAGTTATTTGTTTAGCAGAGTGATGGTGTTCAGGGGAAAACTGTCCTTGTGCCTAGTTGTTCTGGTGTGCAGTGATCTATAGCGTTGTTTTGAGGGAAGGAGTTGAAACAGTTTATGTCCGGGATGTGAGGGGTCTGTAGATATTTTCACAGCCCTCTTTTTGACTTGATTTTGTAATTATTATTTTTTTTGTAATTCTTTTGGTTGTTTCTTGGGAGTGATGTGGGGTGAAGCAAGCCACCCACTTGGCTTCTCAATTGGCTTGGTCGAAGTTTGCTTCTCCATTACTCATATATTTGCCTCATTTTTGTGTGGCAGCATATAGCAGCTTACTTTACACTTTATACCTTTTAGCTAGCTCTGGGGTTGCAGAGACTATACCTGGAATACCTGGAAAACTGGTAGAGACAGGACATGTCAGGCTTACAAGATGGGATAGTCAGAAAACACGATCTGTTAAGCTAACTTTACTGTATTATAAAGCTACCTTAACAGACTCTAGCTAGTCTTGTTGGAAGAAATAGCCACCTGGTTCAGTTCCAAGCTAGGAGAAAGACACTGGAAACATGGAGGCTGATTGGAAAGGTGGTTTAAAAATGAAGCAGAACGACCAAGCACATGGTTCTGGTGCAGATGAACACATGGAGTTGAGAGCGAGGGGGTATTTATCCCTTCTCTTGGGTTTTGCACTTGAACTCCCTGTTCCTATGCAAGGACATATATTCTATTGGCTGTTGTCAGACTCCCATGAGGCCATGTAGGGGTTATGTAGAGGTCATAGCTGGCTTTATGGGTTGTCTGAGGTTCCAGGTTTGGTTGAAGTTTCTGAGGGTGAAGCAATGAAGGGGCTTTGGACATTCCTATTTTGGCTGGGGACTAATCCTACCTTTGTTGGATCTTGGGTGAGGGTATTTACTTATGAATAGAGCTATCTATGTCTTTAAGTGCTGACATCTGCTGTGGGCTATTAAGAAAGGTGGGGGCTGCTTTCCAAGAGCATGTCTCTCCATTTCTCATCCAGGGAAAATATAATATTCTGCTTTTTTTTAAATATTTCTCAAAACATTTCATTCTTCTAGGAGAGGGGTGTATACTTACTTTCTACAGTCTGAAAATGCAGTTATTCTGCTATCACCTTTATAGCCTCATGACTTAGGGATGGTGCCTGCTGAGCCTCTTATTCTGCCCACTATACAGCTGAGGGCTATGCTCCCCTTTTACCTGACTCTTCCCTTGGCAGCATCTGTTCTCTGGTCTCTCAAAGACATTTCCACCTTACCCTTACAGGGAGATAGGAAGGAGATTTGCCCAGAATTGATGTAAATATTATGGTTGAAGAAGGGACATTTTTTTAAAAAAGAGGGGAACTTAGAGAAGGGCTGCAAAGCACTGTAAAGCAGTATATAAGTGCTATTGCTACTTACAATTGCATTTTTTCTATTCCTCCCAAATCCTATGAAGTAGCTTGGACGAAGCCCAATGTGGTCTGTGACTGAATGGAATCTGGGTTTAGGGTTACAGTTCGGCTTTTCTTGACCCAAGTCTAAAATCTTAACCATTATACTTCACTGTCTCTTGGCCTCTTTTTGAATGGCTCCACTTCTTTTCAAATCCTGCATCTTACAACAGCTCCACTGAATGGAGAATACAGTATCTGGTTCTACCGTTTTCACAATGATGATGGAGGTAATGTAAAAGAGAGGCTGTGCAGAATAGATAATTATCCTAGATAATTGTCAAGAAGGAAACATCAAGAATAGCAACCAGCTCCAGGGAATCGCAAACAATTGTGGAATTTAGGGGTCTAAACAATGAACTTACCATCTCTCATTTTTTTTCATTGATTAGGCTTGAGGTTTGCTAAATTATCTTGACTGTTAGATGGAGGTTTTTTTTTGTTTTTGTTTTAAGTTGGAGAGAATTAATATTTTTTGTTTCTCCTTCCAAAGATTCTTGGCAGAAAGCATTTGTTGATGGTTCTGCCAACCTGGTGTTCTGGAGAAGCAATGACCCTCAGCATTCCCAGCTAACACGGCCTGCGGCAAAAGACTGTGGGAATTGAAAGTCCACATTTTTTTTTTTTTTGAGATTGCCAGACTGTCTGCCTCTAATTTGCTCCATTGCAGCGGCCTGGTGGATTCTGTTAGCATCCTTTAATTATTTGTTTTTGATCCTTCATGGGCTATTTTGCATTTCCAGGAATAGAGTGCCGCGCCATCCAAGAACAGAGGTGAGATCAGGAAAATCGTGGAACTTGTTCCAGTGAACTATGGAGACGATTTTGGAAAATGAATGCAGCAGTTCACAAAATAGCAATTAAGCCCTCACAAGAAAGAGAATATTAGAAAGAAACTTAAAACTGACTTTGCCTTAATTCCGTTTGGTGTAAGAGAGAAGGAAGCTCTTTCTCGAGCTTTCAAGACAGTGTAATTATAGCCTATATCAGTATTTATGCTGGAATCTTTTTCTGACCTGGTCTAACTCAGAAAGCAATAAAAACCCATCCTACCACCAAGGTGTGTTTGGTCTAGTGATGAAGGCACCAGGCTAGAAACCAGGAGACTGTGAGTTCTAGTCCCATTTTAGGCATGAAAGCTGACTGGATAACTTTAGGCCAATGATCAGGAGACAGTGAGTTCTAATCCTGCCTTAGGCATGAAAGCCGACTGGATAACTTCGGGCCAATAACCAGAAGACTGTGAATTGTAGTCCAGCCTTAGGCATGAAAGCCAACTGGGTGACTTTGGGCCAATGACCAGCAGACAGTGAATTCTAGTCCTGCCTTAGGTATGAAAGTCGAGTAGGTGACTTTCGGCCAATCACCAGGAAGACTGTGAGATCTGGTCCCATTTTAGGCATGAAAGCTGACTGCATATCTTTGGGCCAATCGCCCTCTCCTCTCTCAGCCCAACTCACTTCACAGAGTTGACATGGGGAAAATAGGAAGAGGAAGGAGTGTTAGGTATGATTGCCACTTTGAGTTATCGAAAACATAATAAAAGGTGGAATTAAAAGTATTTGCTTGTGCCCAGAAGAAAATGAGGACTTCATCACTTTCATTTACATTCTCTCTGCATGTGTCACAAATGCATCAGACTCCATTTTGCTGATGTTTGGTTGAAAATCTTGCAATTTTTTTTAGCTGAATTCAGACTTTGCACACTAAGTAAGGACTCCTGTTCAGTTGGGACATAACATGTTTTGGTTTGCAAACCATGGTTTGTGGCTGAATGTTGTAGGCAGGGGTGGGATTCTACCAGTTCACACCTATTTGCTAGAACCAGTTAACATTCTAAGCAGTTTGGAGAACCAATTGTTAGAAGAAATTACTGGCCTAAGCCTGTAAGGAAGTCAGGAAGGAAACATTCTGGTGTTGCCTACAGAAACTGCCTCTCCATTAACCCTTATTACATTCTGGGCAGGACTAGACTTCCTGTCTCAGGAACCTCTCTGGAGTTTTTTTCCCCCTCTTTTGCTGGTACTTTGCTTGTGTGGAGTGACCATTCAAAGTTACAATGGTACTGAAAAAAGTGACTTATGACCGTTTTTCACACTTATGACTGTTGCAGCATCCCCAAAGTCATGAGAGGCCAGGTGAGGAGATGCATGCCTTGATATGAGTGATATTGAGTTGGCCACACCCAGTCAATAACATGACCACCAAGCCATGTCCACCCATTCACATGACCACCAAGCCACGCCCACCACCTAAGCCAGGCCCACAGAACCGGTTGTTAAAATTTTTGAATCCCACCCCTGGTTGTAGGTGAGCTAAGACATGGCTTGTTCAAACCCTGTGTTCATGTGATATATAAATCCAACCAGTGTCAACCTATATTGATCAGTTAGCAGAACTCTGTGGGTTTGTGTATTTGAGAGTTTCTTAAGGAAGTGGTAATCAAGTAGGCAGGCAGATTCTAGATAATCTTCTTGTGACCTTGAAGATTGACAGCTAATCTTTGAACATCTTTTGAAGGGTAGCTTTGAGTCTGTCTACTGCAGCAGATAGGAGATGACATATACTGGATTTTTAAAAATAATATAAGGTTCCAAGCCCAGAAGAGTCTGGTCAAATAGCAATAATACACAAACACAGCTTATGTGTGCGCCCTCATCACTCA
This sequence comes from Hydrophis major, assembly GCA_033807585.1. Classification (NCBI taxonomy): domain Eukaryota; kingdom Metazoa; phylum Chordata; class Lepidosauria; order Squamata; family Elapidae; genus Hydrophis; species Hydrophis major. The sequence goes on along the minus strand of CM066336.1, from coordinate 13,795,031 downwards.
TGTCAATTACAAAGCTAGCTTAAGCACGAAACACTAATCAAAAACAAGCAATTGTAACAGTAATAAAAAGCACCATTATTCACTGCCCATAAGATGCAGACTATCTAATAATCCATTCCAATTCTACTTGAATTAACAGTTAGATAATTAAAATTCAGCAACTTCTAGCACAGTCATCTATCTTACCTGTTCTTTCTTTCTTCTAATCTGTTCACATGCCACACTCTGGGGGTGTAAATAGGAATTGTGTACTTTTTTTGGAACAAAACAAAATCTATGCAAACCTCACCCAACCTTAAAAACGCATAGAATTATTAAAACAGTTGTATGTCATCCTTCAAAGTAGTAAAATTTCCCAAGATTGCTTGCAACTCATAAAAAAAGAAACAGTTCCCAATTTGCTATCATTTGCTTAGCAGCCATTCAAAGTTAGAATGGCACTGAAAAAAAATGACTTACTGCTGGTCCTCACACTTACAATTGTCACAGCATTCACATGGTCATGTGATCAAAATATAGGCGCTTTGCAACCAGTAGGTATTTGTAATGGTTGCAATGTCCCGAGTCATGTGATGGCCATTTGTGACCTTTCCAACCAGATCTTGACAAGTAAAATCAATGAGGAAATTCAGATTTGCTTGACAACCACATGATGTATGAGATGGGCAGGCTGAGCTCAAAGGAGGAGTCAAATGTGTCATAAGTCATGAGTCTTTACGCTTCTACAAGAGATCTAGGTCCAGCCCACCTTGAATGACTTATCTCCCGCTCAATTCCCTTTGACCATTAGTTGATCAGATTTTTGTAAAGAGCTTAAGCTTGCAATAAATCTTTTATATTCATTTGAACTCCTCGTTTCTCCGGTGCTTGACACATGCTCCACTTAATAACTGGAGTTTCGCTTCACAACCATGGCAAAAAAAGCTTGTAAAATCAGCTGCGCTCACTTAACAATCACTTGCTTAGCAACGGGAATTCTGGTACCAGTTGAGGATTATCTGAATCCGGAAAATATTCTGCTGCAACCCAAACGGGAAATGTATGAGATGAATCACAAAAATGATGAAGATGAAAAGGGGCAAAGCTATCTTGTAGAGCAAACTTACATACATGCATTGGGAGGTAATTCTGTTCACTTAAGCACATAAAGGAGCCTTTTGAAGCTCACTAATTCAAAGCTAGCATTGCCAATTATTGTGGATGCTTTGATCTTCCTTTAATCCAAGGGATCAGAACATGTATTCTAGAGCTGCCAAAAATGCTGCAAGAGAAAAAGGTCAATTGTTTTTTTAAAAAAACACAACTGAAATTTTGCATGCTGTTTCAAAGTTTCAGAAGATTTTGGTGATTTTCTGTGAGATTTCCTTATTAAAATTTTTTCATAAGTTCACAGAAGAAGATGACTGAATCTGGGAGCTGATGCCCACCTATCATAGAATAGCTAAGAAATACTGAAATAATAATTTTAGAGCCTTGCATTACGTTTTGGAAGGCAATAAACCAATACCGTACATAAAGATCACCTTACCGCACTTAGGAATATACGCAGGGGTGGGATTCTACAGGTTCGCACTTATTCTCTAGAACTGGTTGTTAACATTCTAAGCAGTTCAGAGAACCGGTTGTTAGAAAAAATTACTGGTCTAATCCTGTAAGGAAGGCAGGAAGGAAACATTCTGGTGTTGCTTACAGAAACTGCCTCTCTGTTAACCCTTATTACATTCTTGACAGGACTAGACTTCCTGTCTCAGGAAAGTCTCTGGAGTTTTTTTCCCTCCTTTGCTGGTACTTTGCTTGTGTGGAGTGACCAATTAAAGTTACAATGGCACTGAAAAAAGTGATTTATGACCATTTTTCACACTTACAACTGTTGCAGCATCCGCACAGTCATGAGAGGCTAGGCGAGGAGATGCGTACCTCAATTTGAGTGATATTGAGTTGGCCACGCCCAGCCAATAACATGACTACCAAGCCACGTCCACCTGGTCACATGACCACCAAGCCACGCCTACCACCTAAGCCACGCCCATAAAACTGATTGTTAAAAAATTTGAATCCCACCCTTGAATATACTTCCTGTCTCTCAACCTCAGGAAACACATTTCCTTGACTTTCCAAAAAGCCAATGCAAACATAATCTTATTCCTCAAAGAAAACACAGTTCAGTAGTTGCCTTTTGAAAAAGCACCTTTGAGACAACCATGACCTGAATGACTGAGAATTTCCATAAGCATGAACCAATTTCAACCAGTTCTTGGACAACAAGACCTTTAAATCTTGTGCTACAACTATGATGGCTGGTCTTCTTGGTTGGAAACCAGTTAGTAAGCTTAAAATCTACATTTTCTTTCTTGGACCATGAGTAATTCTCACTTCCTTCAGAATATATTAAGCTTGCTTTCTGCATTTGCAGGATCTGATGCTCATGCAGTTGAGTACTGTCCTAGTCTGCATCTGTGCCAGTCCTGCTGGATTGCTAGGCTCCAGAGAGACCTGTATCTACAATATCTTTTATCCAAAGAAGAAAGTGGTGCCAGCCCCACACTGGATAGGCCAGACCAGAAAAACAACTCCCCAAGAATTATTTTTATTGAGATTGGCTATAATAAGAAACACAAATTACCTCCTTCTCCTTCTTATGCTCCAATGAGTTGATGTCCACAAGTCTTAAAGTTGCCAAGGTTGGACGTCCCTACTCTCTATTGTAGTGTATGGGATATTGTTGTTGTGCAGGTAATCCTTGACTTACAACAATTCATTTAGTGACTGTTCAGCTACAACACCACCAGTGGTGGTATTCAATTTTTTTTACTAATGGATCTGTGGGTGTGACTTGGTGGGTGTCACATGGCTTGGTGGACGTGGCAGGGGAAGGATACTGCAAAATCCCATTCCCTCCCCATCCCACTAACCTCCTTTCCAGCTCCGTTCTCCTGTGCAAGGCAACAAAAGAAGACCCAGCCAATCAGCTGGGACTCGGGAGGCGGAGAATAGTTGGGGGTGGGGCCAGTCAGAGGTGGTGTTTGCTGGTTCTCCGAACTACTCAAAATTTCCCCTACCGGTTCTCCAGAACTGGTCAGAACCTGCTGAATACAACAACACTGAAAAAAGTGACTCATCGCAGCATCCCCACCATCACATGATCAAAATGGGGGCATTTGACAACTGGCACATATTTATGATGAATGCAGCAACCCAGGGTCACATAATCACCATTTGCAAACCTTCCCAGCTGGCTTCCGACAGGGCAAAATCAATGGCGAAAGATGAATTTGCTTAAAGTAATCCCACATATCTCAGCAACAGCTTGCAATCTCGGTGTTATTTCTTACCTTGACTCCCTTTTGGTTTGCATGTATTTATTTATTGGTTTGTTTAAAAAAAACAACAACTCACCACCCTGGTTTTGTTCCACAACACAACTGGGTGAGCTGGATATTTTGTTGACTATTGATGCTTCTGCACCAAATTGCGAATTCAACTGCCTTCCCAATGCCCTAGAGCTTTAGGCATGGTGTAATTTAAAGACCGTGAAGCAAAATGAAAGCAGATAAAATAGGGTTTTTTTTTCTCCTTTGACAGGGGAAAAAAAAATTATAAAATTAGCAGAGAAAGTAGGAGCGTAATAGAGAGCTCCCTCGGGTGGTGCTTGCCTCGCTAGACTATACTGGAGCCCGTCCTGCAACCAGCTTTTCCTTCTGCTCCCAACTTGGAATTGCTCTTTTGGTGTTTAGCTTCCCCTATAATTTTCCAGCCTTTGCTTGTCAGCAATATTTACCAAACGCTGAATGTAATAGGTGCTTGGGTGGATTAGTTTTCAAAGCTAAATCTTATCTTTTGGTCCAGTGTGTCATGGAAGGTGGAGGAAGAAATTTTTTTTTTTCCTGGCTGAGATGTTTGCTGTTTGCAAGCCAGACTTGGTCAGTGAGACAGTGAAAAGAATGACTAGATTGATTGATTTATTAATAAAATTGACGCAGCTCCCAACTTACTCATGGTGACTCCAGGTGGCTCCCAACAATAAAACCCCAATGCAGCACAGAATTATAGGTCTGGAAAGGGACCTTGGAGGTCTTCTAGTCCAGCCCCCTGCTCAAGCCGGAGACCTTATATCATCTGGGTCAAATGATTGTCCAGTTTATTTTTGAAAAGCTTCAGTGATGGATCACCCACAACTCTGGAAGGGTAAGCTATTCCATTGATTAATTGTTCTGTCAGGAAATTTCTCCTGAGTTCTAGGTTGAATTTCTCTTTAACAAGCTTCCTCCCATTACCTCTTGTCCTGCCCTCTGAACAAGTCAGTCCCTTTTACTCCATGCCAGCCTCTTAAGGATCAGAAGACAGTTATCGTGTTGTTTTTTTTCCCAGTGAGACCGGTCTATCAGCGCAAGCTGCAGGGGTAGAAGAACTATATGGCTCGTCTCGGTTTGGGCGACCCGGTTGTTAATTTTACGGCTGGTTTGGTGAACTGGCAAATCCCACAACCTGGCTGTCCACACCCACCCTGTCCCCATGTCGCCTGTTTTGGATCCCAGGTAAGTGCAGAGCCCACATGGAGGCTCAGGGAGGGCAAAAAATGGTTCTCCCGGAAGCTCCGGAAGGCCAGAGATGGGCCCACCATGGAAAGCCTCCGGAGCCCAGGGAGGGCAAAAACACCGACCCATCATGGTGCAGAAGGCCAACTAGGCCACCCGCACCCAGCAGCCGGGCAGAGAACCAGTTGCTAAATTTTTTGCAGTCCACCCCTGGCAACCTGGTCTACCCAAATATGGGACAGAGGATACTGCTTCCATGTTCACCTTTCATCCCCAATCCAGAAGCCTTCGCAGTCACTTTCATGACAAACTACTTTTGTATTGAATTTATATTTACTGACAAATATTTACCTTTATTTCCTTGTTGGTAAATATAAATTCAACACAAAAAGACAGTTATCATGTTTCTCCGGTCCTTCTCTTTGACAGGCTAGATAGCTCCTTCAACCATTCATCCTATGATTGAGCCTCCAGACTGTTTATCAAATGAATTTAACATCTCCCGGTAAGGACAATCAAACCAGTCACTTGAGGGTCACTCCATATCATCCTGGAGGCTCCAGGCCCATGGCAAAACCGTGTTTTAGAGATGTTTAAAAAAGTGTCAAGATGGGGACTGATCTTATTTCCACAGGGATGGAGCCACTACAGAGAAGGCCCTTCTTCTTGGTTCTACTAGATGGACTTCCTTAAGAGAGCGGACCTGTAACATTCCTGCCTTCCTGTTCTGCTGGGTTGGGTACAGTGGTGGTATGCAACAGGTTCAAGCCAGTTCTGCCGAGCCGGTAGCGCCGATGAGCAGCAGAGATGAAACTGCTTCTCTCCGCCACTCTGCTGTTGGGCCCACTCACCCGCCCAGGCTTCCATACTCACCTTTATCCTCTGCTTTTGAAGTGCACCTGCTTTGCACAGTACAGAAGAGTGCCACACGGCAGCTGCTGAAGCGACCGGGATCGTGCAGGCTTGTAGGAGGTGAGTTAGAACGCCTCTGCACTTGTGCAAACGCCTCTATGCCTGCGCAAAGTGTGTGTTTGGCATGCGCGTGCATGCAAAGTATATGCACGTGTGCAAAGCTAAGGCACGCCTACCGAACCAGTGGTAAATTTTTATTTTTAATCCTACCACTGGTTGGGTAGATATAACTGGGAAAAGATGTGTTAGGCATCCAGAAATTATCCATGGTAATCAATCACTCCGAGACAAGCATCATTTGAAGTTGATTTATTAGGAACAGCTCTGGTACGTCTATGAAAATGTCCAAAACTGAAACTCATTCCCAGCGCGTGTCACAAAGTCCTCCCAATCTCCTCCTACTTACTATATATACTTCATGAATCACGAGAACCAATTAACTGCAGCTGGAATTTTTTAATGCGACATACTAAATAACCTTGAACTGTTCAACTCCCTCACACCCCTTCATTGTTCACATACTTGTGGCAGCTGATCTCAGAGCTGACAAGATGATTCTTCCTTGATCATTGACCATGTAGGACAGGGGTGTCCAAACTTGACAACTTTAAGACTTGTGGACTTCAACTCCCAGAATTCTGGGAGTTGAAGTCCACAAGTCTTAAAGTTGTCAAGGTTGGACACCCCTGATGTAGGACTTTAAAGAAGACACACCCACCTTGAATTGGACCTGGAAGCAAATTGGCAGCCAATGCATCTCCCATAAGAGAGGTGACACCTGTCTGAATTTAGCCTTGCAATTAAAACTTCCAGACCCTTTTCAAGATCCAGGCCCATATCTTTTCTGGGCACCTACCGGATATAGAAATCAATTTCCATCACTGCTCCTCCATCAGAGCTAAAAAATCCCGAACAGCTTTTCTCCTTGAGATCTTTAGTAGGGGGTTCATATTTCCAGCACTTTATTTCAGGGCTCAAATCCTTTGTTTTGAGATTCCCCCTCCCATACGAGAAAATCATAACCAAACTCAACAGATTTGCTGTTATTGGCTGCTCTTCAATTGTCTTGGGTCACTTGTTGTTAGCCATACACCTGACTCCTTTTCCCTGATCATTCACAGGGATTAGCGTTGCCTGCAAGGCAAATGCTGTCTCCCCTGCAGCGGCGGCCCAGGCGAACCACTTACCATTTTCTGCTGGCATTATTCCCATCTGTTTTCTCCTTGCTTCCGTGTCTTAATTCAGCGCCTCTCAAGCATCCAGCGGCTGAACATGAGAAAACAATAATATATGGTGTTTGGATCAGCAGCTACCTGGCACTGGTTCCATGGTGAGGCTGGCAGTTCCAAAGAGCTTGACTGTTAAAAGGGAGCCCTGCCTTGCATCTCTAAATATAAAACAAATCCCAAAGTGCTCTGATATTCCTAATGCAGCCAGATCTGCCGTCGTCGGGGACATTTTAGGGCAGAGAGAAGCTTACAGGATTGGTTTGCAGTCCTTAAAACAATTGTGGCATTAATGAGGCTAATTAGCATGCCTGGTGGCCACCTCTGACTGACACAGTTGTTTCCTCTGTATGGCTTTTCATTTGATGGAAGGAGATAATATGCTAGTGAGCAAAGGGTGGCACGCGGCAGATCAGGACTGCTCAGGCACACTTGAGTGAGATAACCTTGATAACTTGTCCAAAGCAACTGTTCTACAGAAAGATCATTATCCCGTTGGTTCCACCTGGAGGGAATTTAGAACTTCCTTGAGGTGGGCTTCTAAGCCAAACGCCGATGTCCTCTGCAACTCTCCAAATAATCTTGATCCCCTGATATTCCTTCTCCCTCTCCATTGGCTGATGGTAGTTAGAGCTGCACAGGTGCTGTTCAGCAACACCTCAAGGTCCATAGGTTCTTCATGTTGGTGTTATCCATTCAGTCATGCCCGACTTTTGGCGATTCTGTGGATCAGGTCTCTCTACATCTTCAGAACTTGCACTACTTTTTTGAGTTGTTCTACGCTCTGGCTGGTGATCAGCTTTGATGGTGTCCAGCCACCGTGTCCTTTGGCAGCCTGGTTTCCTTTTACCGCTAATGCTTCCAAACATTCAGTTGAAACTTCCAAATTTCTCCAGTGAATTCCTCCACATCATCACCCTCTTTTAATGACCCCAAAATACCTTGCAGGGTGGAGTCTGGGCAATTGAATGGAGCTGAGTGTTTACTGGCTGGATGCCTTTCCTGTCGCCAGTGTGGAGTTTTTGTTCAGCAGATACATTCTCATTGTGCCCAGAGAGAAAAATATCTGCCTCTACCTAGGATCAAACTCACAGCCTCCTGGTTGTGAGGTGAGAGCTCCACCTCTAGGCCACCATACCACCCTTCCTCCACATGACATGGATGGGGAATACAGGTCGTTATCGATTTACAGCCTGTACACTAAACTTACAGTGTCCATTCAAAGTTACAACAGTCACTAAAAAGATGACTTGTGACCATTTTTCCAGTGGTGGGATTCTAATTTTTTTATGACCGGTTCTGTGGGCATAGGTTGGTGAATGTGGCAGGTAAAGGTCACTGAAAAATCCCACTCGCTCCCCACCCCACCCCACTAACCTGCTTTCCAGCTCCATTCTCCTGTGCAGGGCAACCAAAGAAGACCCAGCCAATCAGCTGGGACTCAGGAGGCAGAGAAGAGATGGGGGCGGGGCCAGTCAGAGGTGGTATTGGCTGGTTCTCCGAACTACTCAAAATTTCCGCTACCAGTTCTCCAGAACTGGTCAGAACCTGCTCAATACTGCTCAATATTTTTTTTTTCACAGTCACAACTACTGCAGCATCCCCACCATCACACAATCAAAATTCAGAAGCTTGGCAACCGACTCATATTTACGACAGTTGCGATGGCCTGGGCTCATGGGATTACGTTTTGTGACCTTCTGACAAACAAGGTCACAAAATGGTTGGTGTTACTAGCTTAACTATAGTGATTCACTTAACAGCTGGGTCAAGGTTGTACAATGGGGCAAACCTCACCTTAACAACTGTCTCTCTTAGCCACAGAAATTTTGGGCTCTCTTGTGCTGTGGGTCGAGGATTCCCTATCCTGTATGTTTTTAAAGTTTTGATTTACAATCTGTTCATTTGAACTTAATAATAATGCTTCAATTCCCCTTTATCTCCTGGAGTGTCCACTGTTTCTCGATCTCAATTGCCTGGGCTCTTGATCCCTGCTTTGATACTTGGCAAAACACTCCCATTCTCCCATTTGCCCCACCTCCTTAATGTGGAGAAAGTGTACAGGGCCATGGTTCTGCTCATGAGTAGCATGCGCAAACAGGAGTTTGTCTTTGCAAAATATCATCCCACCCTCTCTGCAGGATTTTCAAAGACAAACGAAAGTGCTGTGCTGTGTTGGGCTGTGCTCAGCAGCCGTGGAATTCTGCCTGTCTACTGGAGAAGGATTGAATGGAGCATTCTAGAATAGTCCACAAGGCCAATTTAAGTCCTGCGTAGGAGCACTCAAAGCCTGCCACCTTTGGTAGCTACTGCTGTAGTCGTTCTGTAAATGTGAGTCTTCTTGGAAGAGGTTTGGTTGTGTCTGTTGACAAAGGATATTGTTCTAATTGTTACACACATGTGTTCACACCACAATCTGCAGAATTAACCGGAAGGAATGAAGGAGGGAGGGCTCATCGCTCACCCAAGTGCAAAAGAATGGTGTGTTCATCCTTCTAAATTGTAAAGAGAACTAACAACATCCAGTTCTTGGGGAATTTGAAATATCATTTTGGTTTTCTTTGCCTCTTTTCATTCAGGGTCTTCCTTCTGTGTTTACGGCGACCTTTTTTAAGTGTGCAATTTTGGGGCTCCTTCTGGCTGAACAATATTGTTTTATTGATCTGAGCACCTGGTGATCATCTCTGTTTATTGTTTGTTATTATGACAATATCAAACAAAGTTAATGGAAGCTGTGACCTGCCTTCCAAGTGAGGAGAAATCTTTCTAATATATTTTTTTAAAAAATAACAACAAAACCTCTTTTTAAAAAAGTCTTTGGAGATTCTCAATCATCCAGGTCATGGTTGTCCCAAAGGTGCTTTTTTTTCAAGAGGCAACTGGGCTTTCTGGTTTTTCTTTGAAGACATATCGCTTCTCATCCAAGAAGGTTCTTCAGCTCTGGAGAAATGGGCTGAAGAAGAAATGAAGAAGCTTCTTGGATGAGAAGAGAAACGTCTTCAAAGAAAAAACAGAAAGTCCATCATTAAGGCTGAGCCAATCCTCAAGGGAATAGATCAGTGGTGGCTAAGCTTTTTGGGGCTCCCGTGCCCAAAAAATTGTGTGTGTGCTTGCGTGTGTGTGCTCACATGCCAGCACCCAGAAGGCAATGCATGCGCCCCCCAGCCCTATGCATGTGTGCATGACCCCCCCGCCCCCTTACCTGCACTGCGCATGTGCATACCTCCCAGCTGATTTTTCAACCAGTTTGAGGCTTTTTGGGGCCTCATTTTCATCACTTCCTGTATTTCCGGAAATATTTCCGGCTGAAAAATCAGCTGGGAGGCATGCACATGCGCAGTGCAGGTAAGTTTCCTAGGGCTCACGCACCTGCACCTGTGGCACACAAGCCATAGGTTCCCCATCACGGGAAGAGATGATGCATGTTTCTCTTTGTTGAGTTTTAACATGGAATTTTATTTTAGAAGAAAACCATAATAACAACAGCAGTAGTTATAGCATTTAGATTACACTCCACCCCATAAGTGCTTTACAGAACTCTCTGGGTATTTACACTGTCAGCATTATTTGCATATTGCCCCCCCAACAATCTGGGCCCTCATTTTACCCACCTCAGAAGGATGGAAGGCTGAGTCAACCTTGAGCCCGGTCAGAATTGAACTCTTGGCAATGGGCAGAGTTACCCTGCAATACTCCACTAAACTACTGCACCACCAGGGTGAGTTGGGAGGTGTCAACTTAGTCAGCATGGATAATCCTCGACTTGTGACCACAATTGAGCCCAACATTTCTGTGGCTAAGCGAGACAGTTGTTAAATGAATTTTGCCCTGTTGTACAACCTTTCTCGCCACAATTGTTAAGTGAATCACCACAGCTGTTAAGTTAGTAAATATTAAGTGAATCTGGCATCTCTATTGATTTCGCATGTCAGAAGGTAGCAAAAGGGGATCAGAGGACCCCAGGACAGATAACAGATTATCAGAGTTAGAAGGGACCTTGTAGGTCATCTAGTCCAACCCCCCGCCTAAGCGGGAGACCCTACACCATTTCTGACAAATGGCAGTCCAATCTCTTCTTGAAAGTCTCAAGTGATGATGTTCCCACAACTTCTGAGGGCGACTTCTGTTCCATGGGTTGATGGTTCTCACCGTCAGAAAGTTTCTCCTTATTTCCAGGTTGAATTTCTCCTTGTTCAGTTTCTATCCATTGTTCCTTGTCTGGCCTACAGGGGCTTTAGAAAATAGCTTCACCCCTTCCTCTCTGTGGCAGCCTCTCAAATATTGGAAGACTGCTATCATGTCTCCCCTGGTCCTTCTCTTCCCTAGACTAGCCAGGCCCAGTCCCTGCAACTGTTCATCGTGTTTTAGCTTCCAGTCTCCTAATCATCCTGGTTGCTCTTCTCTGTACTTTTTCTAGAGTCTCAACATCTTTTTTTATAGTGTGATGACCAAAACTGGATGAACTACTCTAGGTGTGGTTTTACTACGGCTTTACAGAGTGATATTAGTACCTCCCTTGATCTTGATTGTATCCCTTTGTTAATGCAACTTAGGATTGCATTAACTTTTTTGTCTGCTGCTGCACACTGCTGGCTCATATTTAGCTGGTTGTCCACTAAGGACACTGCAACTGTCATAAATATGAATCAGTTGCAAATAATCTGAATTCTGATCATGTGACCTTGGGGATGCTGCAACAGTTATAAGTGTGAAAAATGGTCATAAGTCATTTTTTACAGTGCTGTTATAACTTTTGAACGGTCAATAAACAAAATGTAAGTCAAGATCAGTCTGTAGTAGCATGAAATTAACGCATCTCTTGAAGCTGCATTTGTCTTTTGCTTGTTGGTTTTACTGCTGATAGATGTAAGTCTAGTCTTGAGAAGGGAGAATGGAAGGATATGATAGCTGTCTTCAAATACTAAAGGGACATTTATACAGAAGACCAAGATTTGTTTGGTCTTTGGCAGAGATTAATGGTCTTAAGTGAAAAGTAGATTCCTTCTTTTGTTGCTAGGAAAAGCTTCCCAGTAAGACCAGCCATTCAACAAAGACTTTGAGTGTAAGGTTGAGGAAAACATTCAAAGGGGTCCTCTCCAAAGAACATTGGGATGAGCAAGGTGTCCCTTTTCAAAGCAAGGAGATGACTTTGTCCTCAGTTTAGGGTGGATTGGAGACTTTTTAAAGGATGTTTGGTGTGTGTGTGGGCGTGTGCAGGCATGTAATGCAAAGGACATTGTTCTGGGTCTGCTGTCAAGGTGGAGTGGCTGTGCTTATCATGTGCAGGTTGAGATAACCTGAGGAGTCCTTCAAGGTAGTGTGCTGAGCCTTCTAGAAGTTGCAACTAACTCACTACTTTTCAGTAGAAGTCTTTTGCTGATGTTAATGCACGTTGTGGAATGTTCTGGAGTGCTTTGCATAGCCCTGACTTCCTTGGATGTGAGGCTAAGTGGAGATTCTTAAGGCAGAATTTAATTTGGATTCTCAAGGATCCTCTCCAAATGTAGGATTTTACATACTGTCGTATGGCCTCCAGTCACAGCAGACGAAAGAATGCTTAATCTTTTCTTCCCCCATTATGATATTGATGTTAGACATTTGCTGGATCTCCTCTGTTGGCGATCTACACTGTTTGGCTCTTAACTTTCTTAATTGCTTTAATTGCCTCAGTCGCTGAGTTGTTAAGCAGGAGAGTGGGGACGTGGGCTTGGTTGTTGCATAATTCTAAGTCATAATTAGTTGCTTGATTTTTGGTATGGCAGATGCTGGGCCAACCCTTCCATTATGCTGTCAGTTTCCATGTAAACCAAGACTTTTATTGCTTGGTCAACACACCATTTATATTCCATAATTCCTGGTTACGCATTATGTGGGAATGCAGCCAATCAGAGCTTCCCAGCAGCAGAGTTGATTTTATACATCACTGAACAAAGTGACAGGACTGTGCATCCTTTTGGATTTGATTAGAAAGTGGTGCGTAGAGAGATGCAAACACAGCACTATTAGCTTCAAAAAATTTAGCAAGGGGTTCTCTGCCCAGTTGCTGGGTGGGCATGCCCATGGTGGGCGTGGTCTAGTCGCATCACAGTAGAGGGGGGGCGTTTTTGCCCTCCCCAAGCTCTGGAGGCTTTCCTCGAGCCTCTGGGAAGATGAAAACAGCCTCCCTGAGCTCCGGAGGCTCTCTGGAACCTGGAAATGGGTCCATTTCTGGCCTTCCTGAACTTCCGGGAGGCCCGTTTTTCATCCTCCCTGAGCCTCCATGTGTGCCCTGCACTTGCCTGCATCCAAAATGGGCTGCATGGGGACTCCTGGGAGGGGAGGGCTGGGTTGGGGCCAGCCAGGAGTGGGATTTGGGGGTTCTCCAAACTGCACAGAACCTTAGCAAGGGGCTCTCCCGAACCCCTGCACACCCCCAGCAGCCCAGCCCTGTCTCTGAGTATCTCTTTAAAGACAGTCAGTTTAGGCTAGTGGTTAAAGCACAAGGCTAGAAACCAGGAGACTGAATTCTAGTACTACCTTAGGCATGACATCAACTGGGTGACTTTGGGCCAATCACTAGGAAACTGTGAATTCTAGTCCTGCCTTAGACATAAAAGCCAGTTGGGTGACTTCACCAGGAGTTTGTGAGTTCTAGTTCTGCCTTAGGCATGAAAGCTGTCTTGGGCCAATCACTCTCTCTCCCAGCCCTTCACAGGGTTGTTGTTATGCGGAATATAGGAGGAGGAAGCTTTATTAGACAGAGGTGGGATTCTACCAGTTCGGACCAGTTCAAGTGAATCCCTTGCTCCTAAAATCAGCTGGCAGTAAACTGGTTTGCTGCGATAAGCCTGTAGAACCTCTGGGTTTTTTTGTGCTTTATTTCCTTTTTTAAGAGTACAGCTTATTCACGCAGTAGAGCAGTTTGCCGTGGCTCAGCTGTTTTATTCACAGGGACTGCAGTAGAAGGCAAGTATTATAGCTTTTTAAAATGTGGAGCATGTGCACGGAGCGTGAGTTTGATGTGTACACACACAAAAAGGTTACTGAACCATTGTTATACCAGTGGAACCCTACCCCTGGTATTAGACATGTTTGCCGCTTTGAGTTGCTTATAAAAATAAAGATGTGATATGAAATAAATAAAATAAACGAAAGTCATGTTTCCAACAATCTAAAAATCTAAGGACAAGATATACCCCACTATATTTAGAATTGATGACCTAGTCTGTATTTTTCTTCAACCAGACCAAAATAAACTTTTTGGAATTGAATTCAAAGCAATGCATTGCTTGGGCATCTGATTTCGATTTCTCTCTTTTTCCCCCCTCCTGCTTTCCTATCCCTTGTTTCAAAAGGTAGAAATTGTGTTTTCTCATCTGGGAACTACTCCAAATGCCTTTGACGAAAAAGCAGCCTGGAATGGCAAGAAATTATACATATTTCTTAAAATGATGGCTTTGAGGAAATGCCGATGGTAGAGCATTCCATCTGAGAAAATAAATAGGACATGTTGAGCTTTTCTTTGCCTTAAAAGAAAAGGTAGAATGATGTGAAAACGTGATGCCAGAGACTTAGGTCTGAATAGTTACGGAGCTGAATTAAATATATTGATTCATCCAGCCTTTTAATGAAGAACTAAAGGATGCTATAAAGAAGGCACCTGCTGCAGGAAGAAAAGAAAGTGGGATTTTCTTCTCAACTGGGTTTTAGCTCTGCACAAAATCAGATCCATCTATCTGGGAACTATATCCTAAAGTGCTTAGTTTTTCAATTTTTGTTGGGGCTTCCAGAATGCTAGGTGTGTGTGATGATCCGGGGTGTGGCACAGAAATAACAAAGTCACAAAAGTAGATAAATTCCCTGTAATACCTCCAACTTGGCCCCCAATGTCCAGTTATCCTAGACTGGAGATCAAACTCTTCCAAAAACAGTCTATGAAGGGAAGAAATGCAGTCTGAAACCAAAGTACAGATAAATTAGAAATAAAAAAACCCAACACAAACCACGCTGAAGTAATTAACACAATAGGCCAGGATAATAAATTGCAGCCTTCCAAAAGATAACAAAGCACACACAGTTGGGAGGACGCCAAAACCCAGATAAGCCTCGACAAAGATAATGCACATTTTGCTTCTTATATCCTGTTCTCCCAACTGCAACTAATGAAAGGGATCAGGGCCTTTTTCTCTCCCATAAGCCATGTTGCTCCCTTCTCCGTTCCTCCTGCGTCCCCTAGGATGAAGAGGGGATGGCCCTGGGTCTTCTTCTGAATGCCCAGCTGGACTGTGCCCTTCCCCCATTTCTTCCACAGCCACCGGAGCCACACTCCCACTCCCTGTCAGCTGCTCAATCTCCCCCTCAGAATCAGACTCCAACTAAGGCATGACAGTGTGTGCCTCTCTTTCTTTAAAACAGTGTTTTTTCAACCTTGGTCGGTGTAAGATGGATGGACTTTGGCTCTCAAAATTCCCCAACCAGCCATGCTGGCTGAGGAATTCTGGGAGCTGAAGTCTATCCATCTTACACCGGCCAAGGTTGAGAAACCTTGCTTTAAATCAGGAGTGAGGAACTACCGCCATTTTATGGCTTGTGGACTTCAATTCCCAGAATTCCTGAACCAGCCAAGTCTCAGGAATTCTGGGAGTTGAAGTCTATCCATTTTACACCAGCCAAGGTTGAGAAACCTAGCTTTAAATCAGGAGTGAGGAACTACCGCCATTTTATGGCTTGTGGACTTCAATTCCCAGAATTCCTGAACCAGCCAAGTCTCAGGAATTCTGGGAGTTGAAGTCTATCCATTTTACACCAGCCAAGGTTGAGAAACCTAGCTTTAAATCAGGAGTGGGGAACTACTGCCATTTTATGGCTTGTGGACTTCAATTCCCAGAATTCCTGAACCAGCCAAGGCTCAGGAATTCTGGGAGTTGAAGTCCACAAGTCACAAAAGCGCTGTAGTTCCTCAGGTCTGCTTTAAACAAAGGCGTTGCTCCATCTTAGTGCTTTTGTTACGGTGAATTCTAGTTTCCAGCAATGCAGCAAAAAGGACAGTTTTCTTGCAAGACTATCACATTATCTTAAGGCAAGGTGGATGAGTTTATGCTGTCCTACATAACTTGTAGGCACTCCTTCACAAGCTCATTCAAAATGGCTTTGACTAAAATCAGTTACTTTCCAATAAAAAAGAAAAAAAATACTCCCCCAAATCCAGTGCTGACTTTTAGTTTCTCTCCTCTCTCTCTCTCCCTTCTCCCTCTCCCTCTCCCATTCTCTCTCCCTTTCCCCCCCATCCTTCTCTCTCTCTCTCTCTCTCTCTCTCTGGCAAAGATTCCACCAATGGCCACCATGCCAAAATGAGGTTGCGGTTGTGTGCTGCCAAACAATGGTGGCAGAATTTCATGCTGAACTTTTGGGCAGATTATTTAAAAAAAAAAAAAAAAAAGGAATGGAAAAGTTTACTTGGCAAACCTCGGATGTATTTTCTTGATATGTACAACTTTTACTGAAAGTTTAAACAATAGTAAGAACTGACACAAACTAAAATAGAACACAAAACAAAAGAAGAAGAAAGAGGCATTAAAGAAAAAAGCTAAAAATGCCAAAAGAGAGCAAGTAGAAGAAAAGAATAAAAAAATATATATCTGAAGAAACAGTGTCTAATTTTGGCACCACAGTTACAGATATAATTATATTTCAAGCACTCTAAAGTTACAGACTGTCTGTCTGTCTGTCTCTCTCATCCATCTACCTACCTACCTACCTCATCCTACCAGCAAATCACAAGTTCAGTTTTTCTTCTTTTTTTAATGCAAAAGGTCCATAGAGATTTCAAGTCAACAATAAGGATAGACATTGCCTTTTCTCTGATCAAACAAATCAATTTAGCTTTTTCAGCAAACTCTGTCATATAAAACCTCAGATCTGTTGTGCAATCTAAGTATTTTTTTTAAAAAAAGTTTTTTTAAAGTGAATATTTAAAAAAACCCACAAGTGATGAAAAGGGATAAAAGTGCAACCTCTCTTTCCCTAATTACCTCATTGTGATATTGCCCCACCCAGTGTTAATTTGACTGCCAAAAAACTAATCATAATTAATTGCACTCAAGCTTAATAATAAAGCTACATGGCCCCAAGCTACTAAGATGTTGTCTATCATTCTTTAAGACAGGGCAGGACCAAACTTCTCCTCCCAAGGTTCTTGAATTCTGTGCTCTGCCTTGTTATTCCATTTCCTTTTCCCCAAATGTACCTGGCAGTTGAGTTATTTGAGTTAATGCATCTTTGCAGTGCAAATGTTCATTCTTGACATCAAGAACTTTCAAATAGCAATGGACTCCCTTAAGCCAATCAATCAAGGACTAGGGGTGACATAATAGCAGTCTTCCAATATCTAAGGGCAGGGCCACAAAGAAGAGAGGACCAATCTATTCTCCAAAGCACCTGAAAGCAGGATAGGAAGCAATGGATGGAGAGAGAACCAACCTAGAATTGTGAGAAATTTCCTGATAGTTAGAACAATTAACCAATGGAACACAAAATCTCCACAACCGTAAAGCCTACGAACTTGAAATTTGGCACCTCTTGGCTTCTAGGTGCTCACTAAGAAAGGATTTTTTGAAACGACCACCAGAGCATTAATATTTCGCATATTATTATTATCACACTCTGATGCTAAGGAGTTCTACTCCCCCTCCCCACCTGAAAATCTGTTCCAATGCAAAACACAAGCAGAAGAGATGAGTTTCAATTTCATTTTCACAGCAGCAGCCAGCTTTAGTACAGAACAGTTGAGCTAAGCCACGCCCAGGCTCCTTTTTGTCTCCTTGCTCACACAGCAAATACTATTTCAGTTTCCATGTTTCAGTTTCCAAACAGCCCTCAACTCTCTCACACACTGACAGGACACTAGCCAGATGAATACCAATGGATGCTGGTAGGCAGAGGCACAATCCCCTCCACCCCATTTTCCTCCCCGAAAACAAAGCCCGATCACATAGTTTCATAGCAAAGCACGGGTGTAGAGCTAGCTTAGGGATAAAACTGCACATTCAGTGTATGAAATAGTCCTGTTTCAAACTTCCAGGCCATTGCTTGGTTGGGGAGGTGAGAACTAAAGTGGAAAAGCTTGATTTCACTCAAAAAGAGAGATGCCAGGCTGTTTCCACCTTCCAAAAGTACCGCCTCAAATGTCATTGCTCTTCAGTGTCAAGTGTTTCAAAGTGCATTGCGTGAAGATGCTGACTCCGAATCTTCCCTAGGAACACGTTTCTGAGAAATATAGCAGAAAGGGAGAGCTATTCTCTGGATTTTTCCTGCACCAACCGAGATGATTCACTGAACCATAATCCTTAAGATCAAAGTTGTGTTTTTTTTTAGTGATCCCAAAGCATTTTATCCTCCCATAGCTCTGGCTTAATTAGCGTCTGTAATGTAACCCTAATAAACAGGCGGCGAAGTGCGAGGATTAAAACCGTAGGGTCGATTGATCTTTCTCCTGTGTTCTGGTCCCTACACAGCCATGGTGTGACGTGCATTTGATGTTTGCTTGGATGTGTGCCATCTGGGATCAAAGCAAAAAAAAAAAAAATTCACAAGGGCTTCCAAGGCATCTGCAGTTGCCTGAGGTCCGGGACTTAATCAGCTTTCCTTCCAAAAAGCTAGTTTTCAGCTCTTCTAGTTATTATCTCCAATCTTTTGTGAGCTCATCAAACATTTTTTTTCCCCTGCATGATCCTGGATGCTTGAAGAAACTGCTGAGACTTTGTGATTTATCATTAACACCCTATTATGCCTGCACAAACCTGTGGATGTGAGAAGAATATTCCAGAGGGAGGAGAAAAAAAACCAGAATCTGATAAAGGGGAAAAAAAAAAACAGGATTCTCTCATGTAGGGGAAGGAATGCCTTTCACAGTGCCATGCAATTCGTCCTTCACTTACAGTCATTCATTGATCAACTCTCTATAATTACAACAGCATTAAAAAAAAAAAGGTGACTTATGACCAGTTCTCAGACTTATGACTGCCACAGCACCCCCCCCCCCCATGGTCCCATGATCAGAATTTGGGAGAAGACTCTTGAGAGCCCCTTGGTCTTCAAGGAAATGAACCCAGATTGTTCTTTGGAAGGACAGATACTGAAGCTAAAGCTCAAATACTTTGGCTGTCAAATGAGAAGAGACGACTGACTGGAAAAGACCCTGAAGTTGGGAAAGATAGAAGGCAAAAGGAGAAGGAGACAAAGTGGTGAGATAGATACAGATACAGATTAACAGAGAGTTGGAAGGGACTTTGTAGGTCATCTAGTTCAACCCGCCCACCCAAAGCAAGAGACCCTACACCATTTCTGACAGATGGCAGTCCAGTCTCTTCTTGAAAGCCTCTAGTGATGAAGCTCCCACAACTTCCAAAGGCAACTTCTGTTCCATAGGTTGATTGTTCTCATTGTCGGAACATTTCTCCTTATTTCCAGGTTGAATCTCTCCTTCCTCAGCTTCCATCCCTTATCTGGCCTTCAGGTGCTTTGGAAAACAGGTTGACCCCTTCCCTCCTCTCTGTGGCAGACCCTCAAATATTGGAAGACTGCTATGATGTCTCCCCTGGTCCTTCTCTTCACTAGACTAGCCAGGCCCAGTTCCTGCAACCGTTCTTCATATGTTTTAGTCTCCAGTTCCCTAATCATCCTGGTTGCTCTTCTCTGCACTCTTTCTAAAGTCTCAACATCTTTTTTATAATGTGGTGAGCAAAACTGGATGCAGGAATTTAGGTGTGGTCTTACTAAGGCTTTATAGCAGGGGTCTCCAACCTTGGCTCCTTGAAGCCTGGCGGACTTCAACTCCCCAACTTCAATTCTGGGAGTTGAAGTCCGCCAGGCTTCCAGGGGCCAAGGTTGGAGACCCCTGCTTTATAGAGTGGTATGATAGGTTGAGCTGGTTAGACATCGACACAATGAACATGAATTTGGGCAAACCACAGGAGACTGTGGAAGACAGGAGGGTCTGGCATACTGTGGGCCATGGACCCACTAAGAGTCAGACATGACTAGCAACTGAACACAACCACAGTATATTTATGATGGTTGCAATGCCTTGGGGGCCACCATTTGCAGTCTTCTCAGCTAGCTTCTGACTCACAGAATCAATGGGGAAAGCCAGATTCACTTAATAACCATGTGAATCACTTTAACAACTGCCATGATTCACTTAACAACCGTGGCAAAAAATCAGGCGTAACTCCCTGAACAATCTCCTTGCTTAGCAACAGAAATCTTGGTTCCAGTTGTGGTCGTAAGCCAAGGACTACCTGTGTGCCATTTTTTTTATTAGCAAGAGTAATTGAACTGTTCTATCCCAGCAAAGTTAGTGAGATCCAACAGGCCTTTGACCTTCGAAGGCAATACTTTTGCATGAACAAACCTACCAAGAAACAGTGGCTAATTATAGATAAATTTGGATTTGGAGAAAGGTTTGTTTATAATTTCAGAGAAAGGCAGGATATGAAGTTTTGATTTGAATTGGAGTTATGCGGTGTTTGTTCTAGTATTATTAATAGTAAGAGAGAGGGAAGAAGAAGAGGGAGGTTGTGGATTCGTCTCCTCTGGGGACTTTTAAGTGGAGGCTGAAGAGCCGTCTCTCAAGAAAGGTTTAATTGATTTTCTTGCCCACTGAAGAAAGGTGGATTAGATGAGCTTTGTAGCCCCTCCTGCCAGGCATGAAAGACCAGGTCTACGTGTGAAGGTCCCATTAAACTGATTTATTGCTAAACAGCCTATGCACAGGAATCGTTTCAACTAAAGGTTAGCACCTGCTAAGCATAAGATCCATGGAATTCAAGGGGAGTTGGACTTAGTTAGCTTGTGGCTACGTGAGGATTCTAGGCTGGCCCCTTTTTAAACTCCCCCTAGGTTCTGCCACTCCTTCTCCTACACCTTCCAACGGGACAGTTCTATGAGCCTGTAATTAATGATAGCAACACCATTTGGCTGGCTAATACTTTGTCCACTCCAGCCAGATTTCTGACTGAGGCAGTTCCACAGCGCGACTACCACAACAGAGGAGACATCTCCTTTGGGTTCTGCAGGATGGCGTAGCTTCTCTGCAGTGACCTGGAGCATGCCAATCCTGCTGGATCTGGGATGGCAGAAACCGCCAAGCCACTCATCATCATCATTCATTGCAGAACTAAAACCTCGGCAACGATCTTGCTGCAGGAAAATCAACTTCTTAGCTCTTAAACGCTGATTGTGGGGCATCAACATTGGGTTCATAAACCTGAGCTAGTCAAACTTTTCATCTGGGAAAGTTTAAAAGCTGCATGATGAGGTTGGAATGGCAGGTCCTGAAGCTCTCTGTGTTACAAAAATAACACAGAGCCCGCATATTGGGAGTCAGCTTTCTTTTGTTTTTGTTTTTTTTGTGAGGTGTGGCAACTTTGATCTCCCCCTCCAAAAAAACACATTGCAGAAATATGTGATGGTGAGCTAAAATGCTTGGATTGATCTGAGTTACAGAAGTCTATCCAGTGCTCTTGTGCAGGTGTTCAGGAAACACTTTATAGTCTTCCTGTTTGGACAGGCCTGTAGAAATACTCAGCAGGGAAGCCTTTTCCTTGTTAAATATCCCAGCCTCAATCCTCCGTGGCAGATAATTTATTGCCACGTATGGAATAATAATAAGAATAATTCATTCTTGCAAAAGGAATGTTAAAGCAGCGAATTGCGAGAGCAAAGGGGTGGGATTTTAAACATATGAGGATTTGGTTTCTGCTGAATGGGCTTCTGTGATTGGGCTTCCTCTCGGCCATAGAATAGACTTCTATGTACATACATGTAGAATAGGTGTGTACGTACAGGTAGAATACGTGTGCACGCACAGATATTGTTCTGACCCAAACCTGGTTCCAAGAGAGCAAACACAAGATAAATGCAGCCGTATAACCTTTTTATGTTTAAGCTAAGAATCCTGTTTCTTCACAGATAAAAGGCTGCTTCCAACTAATTAGCTCCGACAAGAAAGAGCCTTGCCAAGTTTTTTCAAGTCTGCCAAAAAACAACAGATAAGAAATAACAATAGTCTTCAAACACCAACTGTAATGTCCATGAGGCTGAGTTCAAAATGTCTTTGCCTTCTGCAAAGAAGGTTAGTTTCACAGCTGGCTTTTATCTTCCTGAAGGAGGGGCCATTATCTTGCAGCCTTACTCCTGAGTCGCCTGTGCTGTAGCAACTGCTTTTTCCTCCAAGCAATCCTGAGTACACGCGCACTTGGCACAGGCTCCTCGGGAACCTCCTCATCCCTGCTGCCAGCCCCTGCAATCTTTGAAGGCAGCACTCCCTAATGGTCCTGGCCCCTCATCTGAGTCCTTGCTCTCCTCAGCCATCTGCACCTGCTGCCAGCTAACCACAACAGGTACGCTAATTCTGAGCAAATCCAAAGAGTCCATTTTGAAGTGAGCATTCTCAAAATATATCTTCCCAATTGCTAAAGAACGCATGTCTTTTTGTTTTGACACTGGAGACATCACATGTCAATAATTTAATGTCACTGCACACCTCAGGCCCACCAGTTGAGACATTCCATCTATAAGTTCTTCATTGAGCTTTCCAACTAAAGAGACTGAGTAGTTATCTTGTTTCACGTCTTTATATGACAGGTTCCATGACATCACAGAGGGAGGACTGTTTTCTGGACATGTACCTGAGGTCAGATCATGTGCAAAAACCACAGAACTATATATACAGAGAGAGTCAGAATGTCAAAATGTAGCCCCTGCCAGTAGTTTTAGGAAGAGCTGCTTGCCTGAAGTATGCTTAACATGAACTTCCCCAGATAACTCAGGGCAACAAGCAAAGCCCCAATTTTTTAGAGATGGGATTAAATTCATAACATCCTGTATACTTAATGTCAAAACCAGATCTGCTTCCTATTTATACGGAGAGAGTTGCTTGCCAGCAAGCTGCCATCAAAAACTGTGAGGATGGATGCGTTTCCAAGATTCTGACTTAGCCTGAACGTGGAAATAACATCATCACTGAGCAACATTTCTCAACATCAGCAATTTTAAGGGGTGCGAATATCAACTCCTGAAATTGCTGGCTTGAGGAATTCTGGGATTTGACAAGTCCACGCATCTTAAAGTAGCTGAAGTTGCAAAGCACTGGGTCCAAGGAAAACGGGGTGAACTCACATTTACAGTTGGGCAAGGTAGTAGCCAGCAACACTAGCAAAGTCTAATTTGGAGCTGGAAAAAAAAGGGAGAAGAGGAAAGAGAGTAAAGTTGCCTGACCGTGATATGGTCTCTTTCACAAAACAAGGATACTTTTTGGCGAGAGAAGTAGAATGAACAAAATACGATATCTTGACTCCAAAACATTGATCCTGGAATATTAGCCCCCTCAACAAAATCTGAAAGTGAGGATTTTGGAGGTTAAAGAAGGCCTACATGGAGACTTCTGGATTAACCTCCTCCAATTTGGGATTCCTTCAAAGCTATTGACCTGGGGAATCCTGAGAGTTGAAGTGAGCATTGGAGGTTTGGGGAAATCTGTCTCCTCTCTGAACCACTGATTGAGATACCATAAACTTTGCCAGCTGACCTCAGTGCAACCAGTGTTTGAAGCAACAAGGCTGCTTCTGATCCAGAAGCTTTCTAGATCAATCCTGACTGCATTACTAGCTGCTTGATTTAAGAGTCATAGACCAACGCTGAAACAATTGTCTTGGTATAAGCCATTATAACATTGCTCTTAGTTTCCAAGAGTTTCTGCTGTTACAGGCCACTTTCCTGGATTATGATCCTTTGTTATTCATCCTGAACTTGGGGAAATGAATGTAGTTGAGTATCTGACCTCAAGTTTCACAGTCTGTCTGTCTCTCGCTCTCTCTGTAACTTGAGTATAGAGCAGGAGATCTTTCTCTGCAGTGTGAATAAAGACCAAGAAATAAAGACATAGGTCAGCCACTTGTCCAACTGTAAAGAACTCATTCCTCTAGTTAAGATGCTGCCCCACAGAAAGAACTGACCATAACTCCATAACACCCGAATTTCTCTCCTACAATAAGATGTGCACCTATAACGTTTTTTTTTCAATTTTTTTTCAAAATTGCATCTATAGAAATGGTCACATGCAATTCTGGACTTTCTGTTGTCCTTATTTATCTTTTGAGGGAGGTTGGAGATACAATTACTATTTACACAAAGAGACCACATGGTTTGCATGCAAGAAGGATGCAGTCTCCAGGAAAGGCTTGTCAATCTCAGGGGTGAGATTCAAAAATCCCAGCAACCGGTTCTCTGCCAGAAGGGCCGTTTTTCGCCCTCCCAGAGCCTCCTACACCTACCTGCATCCAAAACAGGCCGCGTGGAGACTCCTGGGGTGGGGGCAGGGCCAGCCGGTCAGTTCAACTACTGGTTTGGCAAAGCAGATGTAAATTTAACATCCAGTTTGCCGAACCGGCTGAATCCTACCCCAGCTTGTCATCCCTAATAACGATAGGACTCCCATCCCCAAGTTTCTGTTCTTGATTCTGGGTTTCTTTTTGACCATTAATTGGTCTCCAAAGGGAATATTCCCCCGTAACCCAACTATTCAGAAGCGTTGCAAGTTGTTTCACTTGGTGGCTACCATTCTGATTCATAGCTTTCTTGGTGTTCCAAAACGCGGCTGCTCATCCCAGTCACACTCGCTGCATTTTGTGACAACACTTGTGTAGGTAGACGATGACCAGCCTGAGACCAAGGGGTGGGGTTAAGTGCATCAGCAGTTTGGAATCGCAACACTCTCACAAGAGACTTAAATCCAGCCTTCCTTGATGTCTGTTAATTCTTATCAAGTGCCAATTTGCCTTGATCATTATTAGATCAGATCCTTGGGCATGGGTAGCATGAAATAAACTCCTAATACTTTTGAACTTTATTCTAGCTCCTGATTTCTTGGGCATGCCTGACAGTTTGCCTGCAACAGTTTTTAAAATTTTTGCTTCTCTTTAAAATTAAGACCCTGAGGTGCTTTTTCTCTCAAGCACCTTGTCTTACTTTTCTTTCCATGTGAATTGTAATTGGATGTTTGTTTGTTCCTTCACATAGTTTGTGATTTAATTAACCTAAGGTTTCTTTTCTATAAATTTGACAAAAAAAAAATGCAAAAATGTTGAGACATTAAGAGTAAATAGGGAAAAGAGGAACCCTCTGGGAAAAGCATTAGTTAAATGCTAAGTCTTTAGCTCCCTCTGCTGGTTGCACATAAATCAGTGTCATCTTATCTAAAGTTTGCTATGATTTCAGCATGAAGCAAAAAAAGAGCAACCCCACCACCACACAATTAAAACAGAAAAAGAAAAGAAAAATGCTTTAACTTGTAGTCAAATACACCAACAAAAAAGTGGTGGAAATAATAATAACTGTTTTCTCAAATTTTGAATGAGCAACATTCATTTTTTTCCAAGTGACAGTATTTGAATAGAATTTAGATTTGAAAATTAGTGCCCAGGGAGTTGTTTGGAACTGTCTGCCTGCCTGTTGTAAAGGAAATGTGCTCTGAAAAGCAAAAGGGCATCTTCTCCTATTGTTATATATTCTTTTTTTAAAATGTTTATCTGCTTCATTGGTGTGTTTCATTGCCATAAATGTAGATTGCTTTTGTTTGGGTAAGGTCAATCATTTAGCTCAGGACAAGAACCTATTTTTTTCTTGCAGAAATCAACTTTGTTTCGATAAAAACGTTGCATGGTATGCTCTTTAGAAGTGGAGGAGAGAGTAAGCACAAAAAGGGTGAGATTTTCAAAGTGAGAGCAATTTGAATTTTGCCAGGATTTGGATGGAATCTGGTCAGACTCTCCTAGCTGGATCATTGGACAGTCATTGAAACTGTTAGGGTGTTGCATTTCCAATAATATCTGGAAGCCATTCAGTTGGCGAAAGTTGGACTAGGTTGTGAGCTTAAGCTTAGATGATTAGTTCTCCTGCTCTTATTTATTTATTTTTATTTATTTGATTTGTCAATCGCTTACAAGATAATAGGTATAAGTATATACATAGTTATGAACACATGAAATGGGTACATATAAGAAAAACAAAAGAAACAATAGGACAGGGACGGTAGGCACGTTGGTGTGCTTATGCACGCCCCCTACAGACCTCTTAGGAAAGGGGTGAGGTCAATAGTAGACAGTCTAAGGTTAAAGTTTTTGGGGTTTGAGGAAGAAACCACAGAGTCAGGTAGATTATTCCAGACATTGACCACTCTGTGGCTGAAGTCGTATTTTCTGCAGTCAAGTTTGGTGCGATTAACCTTGAGTTTGTATCTATTGTGTGCTCTTGTATTGTTATGATTAAAGCTGAAGTATTCATTTGCAGGTAGGACATTGCAATGTATGATTTTATATATCATACTTAGATCTCTTGTTTCAGAGTGGTATGAATGTTTGCTTTATCAAGTTTTTTATTTTATATTGTTTATATATATCATGTGTGAACAGTGTGATACCTGGGTATCACACATTTTAGTACAAGTAAACATAATATTATTACTCGTAGTTGTTACATTTCATTTTCATTGTTTCATATTGTTTAAACATATCTAATACTACCGCCATTCAATTTCTAAATCTCCCTCTTATTATTGCATATATCTTGTTATGTTAAAATATGTATATTGTTATTCCTCTCTTATTTCTATTTCTATTCTACCTTTTATTCATGTCACCGTAGTATTCAAAGGTGTTTCTTTTCTGTCTTCCACCTTTCACCTGCTTTGTTATTCATATTTCTCTTATTTAACTCTTCACATTTCTATTTATTAAAGTTTCATCCTTCATTCTTTCATTGTTCATTGTTTCAATATACAATTCTAATAACAATCAGAATATCACTTAAACATACAGGGTAGATCTATTCATATTTCTTCCATTCATCCAATCCATATAATGCTACTATTAATACACATTCTTATATTAAAATATATTCTTTCATTATCTAATTACTCATTGTTTAATTTTATTTCACTGCTAATCATTATATTATTTCAGCATATTAATAATACCATCATTCATTCTCTAATTTTCCAATTAATGAAGGTGGTCTGAATGTTGATGGAGTGATGGACAGGTGTTTCTCAGTTCTCTTGGATTTCACCTGCCAAAATATATTTTCTTTTTTTTTTAAACAAATTTTATTAATTTTACAAACACAATACACAAAACATAAACTGAAACATCTTTTCTGAAGGCTGCCTGATCCCGGGTTAAAACTCTTCACACAGACACAAATTCAAACATCATATTCATTTTATATATCCTTCCATATCTTATTATCATTTTCTTTTCTGTTTTTTTTATAAACCAATTTTATTAATTTTACAAAAACAGTGCACAAACAATCAAAGCATAACAGCTTATAACCATTTTCAATAACATTCTTTGTCTGTTCTATTTCCAACTATTCATTCATCTTTTTTCTTTTACTATACTTCTCCTATACACTATTTGGAGTGACGCCTTTACCCTAACTTAAAAGTACTTCATATAACACTTAATTTATCTTGGGATTCTGTTTAATAAATTCTAAATTTACACAATAAATTTTATACTCTAAATACACATATAAAAACACAATCTTATATACCTTCCAGAATCCCCCTTTTATCCTTAATTAGA
The DNA here is from genome assembly GCA_033807585.1 of Hydrophis major. NCBI lineage: Eukaryota > Metazoa > Chordata > Lepidosauria > Squamata > Elapidae > Hydrophis > Hydrophis major. The sequence continues at coordinate 13,767,734 of CM066336.1, read as the reverse complement.
TTCACCCATTGTCTCTAAATAAGCTTTTTTTCTTTAGATCTTGCTTCCCACCATTGAGGCTTCTCCTCCCCCCCTTTCTCTCTTGCTTATTCTTCTCCTTGCCCTTTTTACCCCTTTGTCTCTCCTCCTCCCTTTTCTTACTCCCTTTCCTTTGCTTTCTAACCTTGCATCCATCTTTCCTCTCATTTTTCTTTTTTTTTGGTTGTTTTTTCAAACCTTAAAATCCCCTTTTTCTTATCCTCTTTCTCCTCCTCCTCGGAAAAAACCCATTGTTCATCAAAGATGGCTTCTTCTTCCTCTTCTTCTTTGTCCCAGTCATTCTGCTGCGTAATCAACTTTTTATAAGTACATAACACCATTTCTAAAAATTGAAATGAAGTGCCCAAAGTATCTTTTCCATCTTGTTCTTCCTTTTTATATTTTTGATATTCAATCTTTAGTTCATCCACAAGCGATGCCATCCTGAAAAGAAAAACTTTCCCCAAAACAACCACCCAAGTATTTTTAGTCAAAAGTAATTCAAAAAGAAAGTTCCAAAAGTTAATACTTTTCTTCCTTCTTCTCTTTCTCTTTCTGGGGTTACTGTTTAATCAAAGAGGTCCAATTACCATATTTCTTTTTTTAGTATTCTTGGCAATCTCCTCCTTTTTCCACTTCTGCTCCAATATTTTTCCGCTCCCTTCCCACTTGCAACATCAATTTTTAAATAATCAAAAATCCATACCTCTAATAAAGGTTTTCCAATTTCTTAAATTTTTAAGTCCAATGTCCAAGCAACTTTCAGAATATTTCACCTTCAGTGCCCAAACAAATTTCAAATCTTCTTCTGCTTTTTTCATGGGGTGGGAGAGTGAAGAAAAAAAAAAGTTCCCTTTAACAGTTTCTCCACCGCTTTTTAGGGATACAATGTATCCTCCAGCAATTCAGACAGCTCAGTTCCAGCAAATTTAAAAGATGTTGATTGACCCGGCTCAGCCAGCACTTTCACTTTTCTTGCTTCCTCCAGCACGATCTTACCCGGTTGCAGACTTCTTCGTGGCGGCCATTGCTGACCGCCGCTCCACCGCCTTGGGAAAAAGGGGTTTTCCAGGACGAGGAGGGGGTCTGCGACACCCCCAACCCCCTGTCCAGCTCCCCTCTCTCTTCGGCTGTCCCTACAGGGCAGCCATATTCCCCTGACCCATTTGGATTGGGGGTACCTCGGCGGCTAGCACAGCAGGAATCGTGAGCGGTCGCGAATTCCTGCTGCCCCGAAGCCACGCAAAAACCGGAAAAAAACACCTGCCAAAATATATTTTCTGTACAGGTAGTTCCCGGCTTATGACAAGAATTGGGACCAGAACTTTCATTACTAAGTGAGGCGGTTGTTAAGTGAGTCACACCCAGTTTTATGACCTTTTTGCTGTGGTTGTTCAATGAATCACTTAAGGTTCAAAACTGGTGTTTCATATGCAGCTAACATTTTCCTTGCAGCCTCTGAACTCCTTCTCCCTGGCTTCTTACAAACTCCCATCCTGTCGCTTCAAAATTTGGTGTGTTTTAATTCCGGTTTTCTAGGAGAAGGTCAGATTAGGAGAAAGCTGAATGCAATGTGTGACACATGTCATGTCTGTATCCCTACCCTTTCAGGTGCTGCCATAATGAAATTGCTTTGGCAATTGCCATTCCATTGGCAGTGGAACTATGTTTTGGTGGCAGTGGAACTATGTTTTATCCTGATGCTCATGAATTGTATTAGGGATTATGGATATATTTTGGGGGAGTGGTGCGGTGGCCTAGAGGTGGAGCTCTTTCCTCACAACATGGAGACTGTGAGTTCGATCCTAGGTAGAGGCAGATATTTTTCTCTCTGGGCACAATGAGACTATATCTGCTGAACAAAACTCCGCATTGGCGACAGGAAAGGCATCCAGCCAGTAAACACTGTGCTAGCTCCATTCAGTTGCCGAGACTCCACCCTGCAAGGGATTATGGGGTCATTAAAAGAAGATAATTATGGATATATTTGGGGCATATACCTTCTGCTATAAAAATATAAAACATGTCGATGGCTTTTCTTTGTTTGGGGAATCCAGATGTCTTCTCTGGAGCTGCTTATTTAGATTTACGGTTTGTTTGCTTAGAAGGTGCCTAAAGTTTTCTATGTAAATGGTTAAGATAATACTCCGGATTGCTGGCTTTATCATTATGATAAAAAAAAAAAGGGGGGGGTGAATGAAGACGAAAGCAAGAAAACACAGCTATTTGCATACCGTAAATGACACTGCAAGGTGCAACAGCAAGCTGCTGAGAATGATGGTGCAATTAAACATATGCTCCTTTGGAAGCAGCACTGAGAATATGAGTATTGAAGTTGAGTTTGCATTTCCAAATGTGGGTGTCTGGATGTGGAATTGGAAGGCAGGTTTTCCCTTTTTCAGACCCAGTGAAACAAATAGAGGATAATCAGCAGATGGTGAATTGCACAAATGGGCTTCGGAGATACCTCTGAATCTGAGAACTCCCAATTTTTCATATCATGTTACTAGTCCTCATGGTACTACAACAAACACACATTTTAAAAAGGGGTAGGTAGGTACAAAAATTCTGGGACCAGGTAAAACGTCTCCGCAAGAGACAATGGCGTGAACGATTACATCATTCACAAGTCCTAGGCTCCATCTTCTATTCAATATAATCTGCATCAAAATGTTCAAATGCCTTTTAAAAATAAATTGTAATGATTAAGTCAATGTTAATGAGGGAAAGATTGTAGTTTAGTGATTAAAGCACCCTCAAGAACCCTTAAAAAAATAAATGACTGGTATTTGGATTTGGTATTTGGAGGTATAAAATAAATTAAACTCTTTTCTTTTCAATGGCCCACAGCTCTTGAAATGGGCTAATCTCCCGAGATTGTAACCTAAGTGGCTGGTTTTACGTTTCTGGGTGTTACCATAAAAGAGAACCTGACCTGGGGTGCTCACATTGCAGCCCTGGTCAAAAGGGACCAGCAGAGATTATACTACCCGAGACTTCTCAGAAAACAACAACTGAATGAAAAACTGCTGGTGACCTTCTACCGCTGCACCAGAGAGAGTATCTTAACTTACTGCACCTCTGTAGGGTTTGCCAATTGCACAGGGGCAGATAGGACAGCAGTCCAGAGGGTGAAGGTCATTGCCCAGAGGATCATTGGTTGCTCTCTCCCCTCTTTGGAAGAGCTTTAAGAAAGTTCAGAACTTTCTCAAAGGTCCATCTCATCATGGGCACCCTTTTTTTAAACTGTTACCATCTGGCAGACGGTACAGGATAATAAAAACAAGGACAAATAGGCTGAAAAACAGCTTCTGTCCCAGGGCAGTAGCTCTCTTGAATTCTACTGTATAATATACTGAATATGGTATTTAATTTTGTTGTACGAGGTGTAATGACAGTAAACGAAACTAAACCTTCTGAGAGTCCCTTGCAAGATCTTGAGGTGAACTCCCCCAAAGTCTTGCTAGCATTTTTAATGACATGAGCATTCAGCCATTTCTGTCTTTTGTGTAGGTCAGGAGTCGGCAACTTTAAAACACTTAAAGAGCCACAAAGGTCCTAACCGGAAGCCCCCTATTCAATTCTGGAGCTGACCAGAAGTCCAGTTCCCTCACCATAGAGTCTCCTCTTAGCTCGGCGTCCTTTTGCCTCTACCTGTCCTAACCGAAAGCCCGTACTTCCCCCCACCCCGGAAACACCTCTCAAAATTGTGGTGCTGACCGGTGACAGGGAGCTGCAGCAGAAGGATGAAAGAGCCGCAGGAGGCTCCAGAGTTGTGAGTTTCCAATCCCTGGTTAGGTGTCACTCGGGTCTCCTCAGGAGGCCGTGCGGAGATGCCTGGGGCTTGAAAAGGTTTGCTCTCCCTGGCTTAGGCGGTTCTGAGGCACATGGATAATTGGTTTGACTCGGTACAAAGCAGCTTTCTATGCCAATCCTGCAAAAGAGATTCCTCTAAGGAGGATTTTGACAAATATACTTCTGAGAAATATCTTTCTTCCTTATGGCTATGTCATTTTTTTTTCTTTCTTCAAAAAAAGCCAAGTAGCTGGACTGCACTTGTGGCTTTCCAGATGAAATACTCAATCTTTAATTCCCTCTTTCCTTTGCTCCAAGGCTGGATTACTCTTGTTTCAAGAAGTTGAAAATGAACTTCGGCTGGACTTATCCAATCAGGTTTTGTCACAGGATAGTTTTGTTTTCCCATCTTTCCTTCCCTCCCTCCCTCCCTCCCTGCCTGCCTTCTTTGATAAGGTTTCCCTTCCCTTCCCTTTATTCAGCATGAAGAAATTTCCTTTCTACTCGTAAAAATCTTACTGGTAATTGATAGGATTGTTATTGCACAAAATGATTAATAGTTAACTGTTGAAGTTTGGAATTAAGTGGAGGGGAGGATAGTTTCAAAGAGAAGGGTGACATGAAAGTACAAGGGAGAAGAATGAGAATGTAAGGTACATAAGAAGATGAAGGAAGCAAGAAAGGAAACAGTGATTATTTTCCATCCATTGGTGTTATATTTGTCGTCAGGATGCTTAGGAGTCAGTGCAGAAAGCCGATGGGTCAACTTTCTCATATAAGCCAAAAAACAAGAGAAACAGTGCAAAGATCGAATGAGCCCAATTTGTCAAATGTATTAAATGGTCAGTGTAGTTACGGGAAGGAAAGAATTGCAGAGCAAAACTGGACTTCTCCTTTTTGACTCATTTTACAGCAAAGTGCATATTTGGGCCACTGGGACGTGACCTCTTCTACAAAAATAATGCAAGGTTGACGAGGAGAACCATAAATGGATATGTTTTATGCTTTGTCAGAAGCCACTGCAGTGTTTTATCAAAACAAAACAAGGAAAATAAGTGTTTGTCCCTCTATTTTAAAAACAATTTCCCATTAGATAAAAAAAAAGCTGTGCAGTGTCTTTGAACCTTCCCAGGGAATGGATTCTTGGCCTTTGGCCATGTCTCCAGCTGGGGCATTTGATTTCTTCCCAACTGGTTTGTCTGGCTCTGAGGATTAACAAGGCATTCACTGTTGAAGTTCTGTTGGCGAGAGACAGAAAGTGTTCAATCACAAATAAGCGTACTTATTGAGATGGTTGCTCTGCCCAATCAGTGTCCATCTAGGCGAGGGCTATAATTCAGTGAGAGGGTCAAAGTTCAACCAAAAGCACTTTCGTGGCTGGGAAGGAGCCATGGAAAAGTAACACTGGGTCAAGAATTTGCTATGCATGGTTGAAGGCAGCTTCTTCTAACCTTGATGAATTTTTATAGCAACTTCTCCAGTGAAATCTGGAAAGGCTATGATATAATTTAGGCAACTTCTCTTTCCAAAGTTTAATGGTTTATCAACCTAGTCCAGAGATGTCTTTTTTTTTTTTTTTAGATTGGTTGGAATTCTTTGGGATATTAGGCAGAGATCTTTCCCATCACTTCTTACTGCGATGAACCTTTGAACTTGAAGAATGCAAAAGACATGCTCTCCCGCCTGAATTATGGTCCCATGGGCCATATGTTCAGCTACATTTTACGGTTCTCTCATGGATTTTTACTCCTAATCTCTAAGATAATGAAGGTCAAATGGGTTAAGCAAATAAATGGTTCCCTCTCCACAAGAATCAACTTATATTTAGTGACCTATTTTAAATATTTAAGATAGTTTGTTATTTAGTTTGAGATTTAGTATATAAAGATTAAAATGCAATAAAATGTGCAGTTGTAATAAAGAAATACCTGTAGGAGAAGAGAAAACAAAACTGGGGGGAGGGCAGGCTTAAATGCATCATCAGCTTAGAATCTTTGTGTTACCACAAGTGGTCCAACTCCAATCTCCCTTGAATTCCACTGACCCTTATCTGGTGCCAATTTAGTGCTGACCATTACTTGACTAGAATTTGTGTGTGCTTGAATACATCTTCTGTGCTGCAATGTAAGGGATGGTTCCAATTCTTTATGCCTGACAATACTTTGATGATGTGCCATCAAGTTGTTTTCGACTGAAATGGATGGAGTAACTCAAGAATTAAAAGACAAGCCTAAATCTGACTATTACAAAACCTGGGAGTTTTACCACTGGTTAAAAAAAGAAAGGAATAAATGTATTAATAATGATTAATATTTATGTATAGATGTAAATTTGTACTTTTTGTTATATGTATTATATTATTTGATGATGTAAGATAAGCAGGAGTGTTGGGGTGTATGCACCATGTTCACTGTTTTTAAATGTTTTTTCTTTTGTGTGTGTGTGTGTGTGTGTGTGTGTGTGTGTGTGTGTATACACACACACACACACACACACAGTTGTTTTTGACTCCTAGTAACCACAACAACAGATTCTCTCTACAACAATCTGTCCCTATCCTGGCCTTTCAAGTCTTCCAATTGTGCATCCATCAACACTGTAACCCCTTTTAGTGCTGATCATTTTTCACTTTCCTCCCTCTTTTTCCAGCATTAGATCCATTTCCAGAAAGCAAGGAATTTGCATAGTGTTTTAGAAGTAGGATAATTTAAGTTTAGTTTTTTTGTTCCTTGAGTGAATACTCTGGATTGATTAATTTGATAATCCATATGTTTGTTTTCTTGGCCATCCATGGTATCCTCAGGAGTCTTCTCCAACACCAAATTGTAAAAATGTCAACATTTTTTCTACTCTGCTTCTTCGAAATCCAAATAAGGTGATAGAAGTCATGCCAATATGTAAATAAATAACTGTGGCATTGAGGGTTTTTTAAAAAGAGGATTAATATGCAAGAAGAAGAAAAAACCATAGTCAGAAAGGGTCAGATGTCATCCAAAGATATGGAAGACCAAGTGGAGCAAGAGGCCAGGTTTAAGTTTCTGGGTGTTACCATAAAAGAGGACCTGACCTGGGGCTCTCACATTGCAGCACTGGTCAAAAGGGCCCAGCAGAGATTATACTACCTGAGACTTCTCGCAAAACAATAACTGAATGAAAAACTGCTAGTGATCTTCTACCATAGAAAGTATTTCAACTTACTGCACCCGTGTATAGTTTGCCAATTGCACAGTGGCAGATAGGACAGCACTCCAGAAGGTTAACTTCATTGCTCAGAGTATCACTGGCTGCCCTCTCCCCTCTTTGGAAGAGCTTTATTAGCTCCCTCTGCCTTAAGAAAGTTCAAAACATCCTCAAAGATCCATCTCATCCTGGGAACCCCTTTTTTTTAACTATTACCATCTGGCAGATAGTATAGGATAATAAAAACAAGGACAAATAGGCTGAAAAACAGCTTCTATCGCAGGGCAGTAACTCTATTGAATTCTACTGTATAATGCAATATTAATGCAATATCAGGGGTTTTCAATTCAACGTATAGAATGTGAAGGATGTGTGTTTGTGGTTATTTTCATAGTCATAATGTACACTGAAGATAGTATTTAATTTCATTGTACTAGGTGTAATGACAATAAAGTAAACTAAACTAAACAAGCACACCCCTTTTGTAGATCTTGCAGATGTTCTTGGATAGTGATATATTTCTGGATTTTGACCTTCTGAAAGATGGTGATTTCCTAAGGTTTTTCTGAGCAATCACAAGTGTTTATGTGAGAAGCCTGCAATTTTGGATGAGTTTTTGACGTTTTTGGATGCTTCACCAAAAGCCTTGAGAATTCATAACATTTGAGGCTGGAGGTGCTACTGCACCAGACGATGCCATGTGGCTTGGGGGCTTGACAAGATTGCTGATGCCATGGCAAGGGAAATCCCAGCTGGTACAGTTTTCAACTTTGTTTTGTTGGAAGGAAAATCCATCTGGTTCAGGTCCAAGCTGGGGGAAAGATGCTGGAAACAACATGGAGGCTGATTGGAAAGAAAGTTTAATGATGAACAGAACCAATAGCAGTCCTGGGTCAGCTGAACAAATGGTTGAATGAGTGGATGGAACTTTGTAGTTTTCTGTGACTTTGAAGTTTGAACTGTTCTGGAGGTGGTGCAATGACGGGAATTTTGTTCTGAAAGAGTGTTGGGTAATTCCTATTGTGGCTAAATGGCTTTTGTCCTGTACTGGATCTTGGGTGAGGGGCTGCTTTCTAATCCTACCATTCTGTCTTTGTTAGCTGTCAAACTTCACTGCAAGCAGTTTTGAAATATCCTGTCTTGAATGGATTTTCTACCTGCAGTGTTTGCTTTGCTTATGAATGGAGCCATCTAGATAGTTGGCTTCCTCTTTCAATAAGCTTTTTAGCTCCATAAGTGCTGGCATCTGCTGTGGACTATTAAGAAAGACTGGGGGCTGCTTTCTGTCTTTAAGAGCATGTTTCTCCATTTTACCTTTAGGGAAATATAATAGTCTGCCTTTTTAATATTTCCCAAAATATTTCATTCCACTCGGAAATGGAGGGGCTTCCCACAGTTTCAATCATCATGCTTTAAAACCAAATGACTGAAGTAATATTTTTGTCTCTTTCTCTGTCTCTATTGCACGAAAGAAAAAGTTGAACATCAGTTGAATACAGTTTTTTTTAATGGCACCTTTTTTGGTTAATAATTATTCTGGCTTCTACTAGATCTTGACATTCATTACTTTGAAGGAATTTTGCCTTCTATAATTAGAAATCGCCTGGGAACCTTTTGTTTACTTGTATAAGACAAAGAAGATATAAGTGTTTAAACCTTGCAAAGTTTAGATTGGACGATAAAAATAATTGCTGCCAAATTGGACAGAAAAGTCTTAGATTTTAAAGGCCTGGCTGGGGCAAAGGCCATGTTGCTTATTTTTTTAAAAATAAATGTTATTAAGTTTCATCATAAGCTAAAAATACAGAAACAACAAAAGTGAGGAAACAGGGGAAAGAAAGAAAAAAGAGGGGTGAGGAGAGAGAGAGAGAATGGAAAAATAGGGGGGAAAATCTTCCAACTTTTTTCAGTGCATTAAGATAAAAAAAATTACAACCTCAACCTTTTGCTTTATATTTCACAGCATTTCAAGCCACTTCTATGATAAAACAATCATCAAAAGCATCAAAACCTAAAAAAATAAAAAATAAAATCAAAGTTCTATTTTTTCCAGTTTTGAACAAAAAGTCCAAAAGCGGTTTCCAAGTGGAACCATAATGAAGCAGTGGCCATGTTCCTTAGAAAGTTTTAGCCCTCTTGAATCTTATTTTGCAGCTCAGCACCAAAGGACTTTTTGGAATTCTCTTCCAAGTTTGTGAGGTTCCTCAACAGTCACACAAAGACACAAACTGACCAATGAAAGGAACACCATTGCTGAAAATTCCATGCAGGAACCCTATCCCTTCTTTTAGAATTTAATGGGAGTCATATTTCATAGATTGTTTGTTTTATTTATTTATTTATCATATTTTGTCAAGCAGAAACAAAAACAGAATATATATATATGTGTGGTATTCAGCTTTGTTCGGGTATTTTCCTACGTCATTATAGTTGTGCTCTTAAAGTTGTAGCAATGTTTCGGCAGAATCTCATCTGCCATCATCAGGCTTCTGTATTGTGTTAGTCTGTATTGTGTTCGTCAGACGAACACAATACAGAAGCCTGATGATGGCAGATGAGATTCTGCCGAAATGTTGCTGCAACTTTAAAAGCACCACTACTATGACGTGGGAAAATACCCGAACAAAGCTGAATGCCATACATATATATATTCTGTTTTTGTTTCTGCTTGACAAATTTTTTTGTTTTTTGTTTCTGCTTGACATATATATATGTATGTATGTATGTATGTATGTATATATATATGTATATATGTATATATGTATATATGTATATATGTATATATGTATATATGTATATATGTATATATGTATATATGTATATATGTATATATGTATATATATATATGGATCTTTGGTTATTCGGGTTTTTTCCCGCGTAAGATTGGAAGTATCTTGGCAACGTTTCGATGAAGTCTCATTCATCTTCTTCAGGCTTGTGTCTTCAGCTCTGTGCTTCTCACTACAAGAATCTGAAACAGTCAAGGCAATTTGGTGGTAGATGAGAGTCAATAGAATTCAAGGAGCGCTGGACTTAGATCTCTTGTGGGCACAAAGGGACTTCAAACTAATGATACATGTATACATATATATATATATATATATGTATGTATGTATGTATATATATATATATGTATGTATGTATATGTATATGTATATGTATATGTATATGTATATGTATATGTATATGTATATGTATATGTATATGTATATAAATAAATAAATATATAAATATATAAATAAAACAATGACAGGGATGATAGGCACGTTAGTGCACTTATGTACACTCCCGATACTGACCCCTTAAGTATGAAGTAAAGACCGTGGAAGTCAATTTGGAACTAAAACTGTGAAAATTTGAAGCTGAAACAATTGAATCAGGTAGAGCCTTCCAGACCTTGACAACTCTATTACAAAAATCATATTTTTTTTACAATCAAGTTTAGAACGATTCACATTGAGTTTAAAACAATTGTTCGCACACGTATTATTGTGATTAAACAAAAAGTTACCTACAGGTAAAATGTTACTACATACAGTTTTGTATACAATACCTCAATCTGACCTCAAGCAAGGCAGTTCCAAATTATCCAAACCAAGGATTTCTAGCCTAGTAGCATAGGGGATTCTATTATATACAGAAGAGTGTAAAACTTTTCTCACAAGTACTTCAAAACCCAGTCGATTGTACGAATACCTGATGATTCTTGACTCTTGATGAATGTATCTCTTCTTTTGTGTACACTGAGAGCATTTGTACCAAGACAAATTCCTTATGTGTCCAATCACACTTGGCCAATAAAGAATTCTATTCTATTCTATTCTATTCTATTCTATTCTATTCTATTCTATTCTATTCTATTCTATTCTATTCTTATTCTAATTCTAATAATTAGAACTGCAGAAAAAACAATTACTACCCACCTGCCTTCAATCGAGGACCTGTATACTGCATGAGTCAAAAAGAGGGCTGTGAAAATATCTACAGACCCCTCACATCCTGGACATAAACTGTTTCAACTCCTTCCCTCAAAATGATGCTATAGAGCCTTGCACACCAGAACAACTAGACACAAGGACAGTTTTTCCCCGAACACCATCACTCTGCTAAACAAATAATTCCTTCAACATGGTCCAACTATTTACAAAGTCAGCACTACTATTACTATTAATCTTCTCATCACTCCTTATCGCCCATCCCCTCCCAATTCTGACTGTATGACTGTAACATTATCGCTTGTATCCTTTGAATTTTTATTGACCATTTCCTAGTATGATTTGATTGCTTATTGTACCCTATGACAATTATTAAGTGTTATCTGATGATTCTTGACTCTTGACAAATGTATCTTTTCCTTTTATGTACACTGAGAGCATTTGCACCAAGACAAATTCCTTGTGTGTCCAATCACACTTGGCCAATAAAAGAATTCTATTCTATTCTATTCTATTCTATTCTATTCTATTCTATTCTATTCTATTCTATTCTATTCTATTCTATTCTATATGCTCCTTGTTTAATTTGCTCTGGCCGAGCCAAAGCTGAGCTCCCCACTCCATAAAATGGACTCCATAGAATGGCAGGACTGCATTAAATGAGCTCCTTGTCTTTAATAGCTTTTGATAGCTTGAAAACCAATAAAACATCCTATGTTCACAGGCCTGGTGGAAAACACAAAGACATCAATGCAATGTCACTTCATTCTTGGGAGGTTCTGTCTTGTAATTTATTGATACCAGCTCAGCATGAAGCTGCCAAGGCTACCTTTTGCTAAGATTCAGGGAGGCTGAATCACTGCCTTCTTTCTCTGTCTCTCTCACCTCCCGCTACATGGCTTTCTAAGGAAATATAAGACTGTGGATCTGAGACTTGGTGAAATGACCTTGGGGATGAAAGGTCAGCCAAAAAGCTGCACTTGCACCAGTATGTTGTTGGCATCCAGGGTGGGCTTCAAAAATTTTAGTAAAGGGTTCTCTGCCCGGTTGCTGGGGGTGTGTAGCCATGGTGGGCGTGGTCTAGTCAGCCTCCTGCACCACAGCGGCGGGGACTGGGGTGTGTATCCTTTCCTTGAGCCTCCAGGAGAGTGAAAACTGGGCTCCGGAGGCTCTCTGGAAGCCAGGAATGGGTCCATTTCCAGCCTTCCTGAACTTCCTGGAGGCCCGTTTTTCATCCTCCCAGAGCCTCATCACACACCCTGCACTTACCTGCATCCAAAATGGGCCACGTGGGGATTCCTGGGAAGGAAGGAGCAGGGTGGGCGGGGCCAGCCAGGAGTGGGATTTGGGGGATACTCCAAACTGCACAGAACCTTATCTAGAGACTCTCCGTAACCCCTGTGAACCCCCAGCAGCCCACCCCTGGTTGGCATCTCCTTGGATTAAAACTTTTGGGCCAGGGAAAAAAAGTTGCATGTGCTTTTGATGATAGAAAACTGCCTCCAACTTTGGTCACCACATTACAAAAAAAGATGTTGAGACTTTGGGAAAAGGGCAAAGAAGAGCAGCGAAGATGATTAAAGGCCTGGAGACTAAAACATATGAAGAATGGCTGCAGGATTTGGGTTTGGCTAGACTAAAGAAAAGAAGGACCAGGGAGGACATGATAGCTGTATTTCAGTATTTGAGAAGCTGCCACCAAGCGGAGGGAGTCAGTTTATTTTCCAAAGCACTAAAAGGCAGGAGAAGAAACAATGGATGGAAACTAATCAAGGAGAGAAGCAACCTGGAATTAAGAAGAAACTTCCTAAGAATGAGAACAATTAACCAGTGGAATAACTTGCCTTCAGAAGTTGTGGATGCTTCATTACCGGAAGCTTTTAAAAAAAAGACTGGACAGACATTGGTAGACAGAAATGGTACAGGGGGCTGGAGTGCTTGAGCAGGGGGCTGGACTAGAAGATCTCCAAGGTCCCTTCCAGCTCTATTCTAATGTGGTTGATGACTTGTAAGATAAGAAATAATGAATGGACATTCCATACTCCATACCCTTTTGCTTCATTTTCTATGACCAGTTAGTTATCCAAGCAGAAGAATTTTTCTGGAATTTATTGGCACAGGGAAGGTTTATCAATAGTGGCTTTTTAAAAAAAAAAATGGGAAAGTTTTCTAAGAATGCGTGTTTAGCATTTATAGCTTTTCTGATTTATAGTGATGATAATAACGACAATGGGAAATCTAGTTGGGTTCCATTCTTGTCATACACAAAATTGGTGGTTTAAACACAAACTGTGGTTCAGCATTTTATGAATGGTTCTGTTTATAAAATTACAGGGTCAAGAAAGGAGCCATTATTAGTGATAGACTGGATCCTCTTATTGGCTCCATGGTTGAACTATTGTTATCATAAGGAAATCTATCTTAAAATTCAGTTGGAAACTTCTTTCTTATCACTTAAGATCATTAAGCCTCTGTCTGCTTTTGTAAAAGTTCTACCATATTCCCCAGTCACCTTAACTTCCAGTTGTTGCTTTTTCTTCATCTGTTCCAGTTTGTCTAAATCTATCTTTTCTCCCTCTTTGCCTGCATTGATTCCTGGGTTGATGTCTTGAATTGTGGTAAAACATAGTTTATTATTGCATCTTGGCATCTTGGCCAAGCCATATTGCCATCCAAAGCAGGATGAAAATTTTCCTAGGTCATTTCTTAGTTTCTGATAAACTATAGTTAACCATTGCAACTTGCCAAGCCACTGTTGACCAAGCTATATTGTATCCACAAGGCTGGGCCACAATTGGCTGAACTAGCTTTGCAGTTCCATTTGTGGCAGATTTTGTGCCAATTAAAATTATAGTAAGCTGTGGTTTGATTACAGTGGGAAGGCTGAAAATGGGAAGGCACAGACCTGAATGGAATAGTTTGACAGTGGAACGCATAGAATTAGATGGATCTCAGTCTTATGAAAGGGAACTGGTAGGCATAAGAAATCAAGAACCAAGGTGGTTCAAATGAATACAAGTTTAATGCACAGTGGCTCAGTGATTAAGACTCTGGGCTTGTTGGCTGGCAAGGTTTGAGACCCAAGTGCCATGCAACGGGGTGAACTCCCATCCTTGCTTTAACTGCCAATTTAGCAGTTCAAAAGCTTGTAAGTGCAAATAGATAAATAGACACTACTTTGTTGGGAAGGTAACAGTGCTGTGTGATGTCATGCTGGCCACATGACCTTTGAAATGTCTTTGGACAGTGCTGCTCAATGACCTCAAAATGGAGATGACCACTACACCCTATAGTTGGCAATGATTAGCTGAGTAAAATCCGCAGGGACTTCTTTCCCTCCTCCTTAATCCATACTAGCTCACTACAAGAATCTGAAACAGTCAAGGCAATTTGGTGGTAGATGAGAGTCAATAGAATTCAAGGAGGGCTGGACTTAGATCTCTTGTGGGCACAAAGGGACTTCAAACTAATGATACACTTGACTCCTCCCTCGGGCTCAGCCTGGTCACTTTCTACAGGAACATGCATTGCCAACTCCAAGTGACAGGTTTTCATTCTCCTCCATTCCCCATTGACTTGTTAGATGTTAGCTCCACATTCATGTGGTGGATTGGGAGCATCCTTGTCTTCTTGTCTCCTGATGTGGAAGCAAGAGCCCTCTAGGCTAACAACAATGATTATAAACCTTCTTTCCCAACCTGGCACACTTGTGGCATGCTGGAGTCCAATTCTCAGAAGCCACCAGCAACATCTCCCAAGTTCACATCTGGAAGGCACTAAGTTGGGAAAGACTGCCAAAGGTAAACTGTTCAAATTTAGTTCAGGTTTTTTTTTATATTCCTAACAATATCAAGGTATTAGAGGAATCAATAATCTTCTTCCCGGCTGCCAGCTGCTGTGACTTGGTGATTGATTTGCTTGCTTCAGTTAAATTGCTACCTTCTGCCTCAGTTGTCAGTCCTCTTTTTTTCCCAGTTGGGTTATTTGTTTGTTTGAATGCCCTTTTCCCCTGAAATATTTAATTTTAGAATGCATCGAAATTGCACGCTGTTCTGTACCAACCTTTGCCCCATCTTTAGAACTGGGAGAAAGCTACAGTGCATAATAAGATCTTTATTGTTTATTGGGTGAAAAAGAGAAAATATGCATTTGAAAGCCTCTTCAGGATCAGATATTACGATTTCAATGCTGTAAGAAAGAACAATTGTGTGAAAAGGAAGAGCGATGCATGCATCAAGGTGTTTTCTGGAATTTAATTAATGAAGCAATGGACACAGGCTGCTTGCTCCCTTCAGTTATGGATTCTGATACAGAATTCCAGTCTTAGCATTTGTGCTGGCTTAGGAATTGTTGCACACTGCTAAAAAAACCAATCACATCTGCAGGAAATTTTCCTGCAGAAAATACATTAGGATGGGCAAAAGCAATCTGAGTTTGTATCTTGAAAACTTTCTGGTTTTGCAAAGTGAGAACATACTGACTAACTCAGGTTTGTAACTGACAACGAAATAGGGGCCAGATTTGGACAACTTTCAATAAGAACTTTTCCAAGCATCAGATTCTGTTTAAATAAATATGAGCTACCTTGCTGGATTGATTTGATAGTGGCAAATATCCCTAACTTTTCAAAACAACCCACAACCTCCAGAGGTGGCATTCAGCAGGTTCCGACCAGTTCTAGAGAACTGGTAACAGGAGTTTTGAGTAGTTCAGAGAACCGGCCAATACCACCTCTGACTGGAGTTTTTACAGTGTCCTTCCCCTGCCACGCTCACCCAGCCACGCCCAAGAACTAGTAGTAAAAAAAATTGAATCCTACCACTGACAAACTCCTTTCTAAATGACTAACAGGAGTCATGGTGGCACAGTGGTTAGAATTCACAATTGCAGGCTAATTCCATTCACTGCCAAGAGTTTGATTCTGACCAGCTCAAGATTGACTCGGCTTTCCATCCTTCTGAGGTCTGTAAAATGAAGACCCAGATCATTGGGAACAATATGCTGATTCTGTAAACTGTTTAGAGAGAGACTGTAAAGCACTAGAAGTGCTATTGCAATTGCAACATTACACCCATTCACCAAGACCAGTGTTCCTCGACTTTAACAGCTTAAAGAGGTGTGGGGGTCAACTTCCAGAATTCCCCAGCCAGCTTTACTGGCAGGGGAATTCTGGGAATTGACATCCATACTTCTTTTAAGTTTCTAAGTTTGAAAATCGCTAGCCTAGGCTGAACCAGGAAAGTCAAACCCCTTCTCTGTTGAACTGGCTTGCTGGTGAATATATAAATAAATTCATGGAGTTTTCTCAGTAACAGTCTGGAAATAGTTTGCAATTGCCTCCTTCTTAGATATATTTTTGATCTCCAAAACTAGCTTGCAGCTGAGCTTTCCTAGTGGGTGCCCATCCAAATCCCAAACAGATCTGACCCTGTTTAGCTCTCTAAGAATAGTCCAAGTTGACCAGATGCCATCATTTTATTTATTCATTTTATTTATTTATTTTGTCAATCATGTATTAGATAACATGTATAAGTATAAATATAATTATGAATCCATGAAATGGATGCGAATAAAAAGGAACATTAGGACAGGGACGGTAGGCACGTTGGTGGGTGTATGCTCGCCTCCTTACAGCTTCTTAGGAATGGGGTGAGGCCAACAGTACACAGTCTAAGGCTAAAGTTTTTGGGGTTTGGGGAAGAAACCACAGAGTCAGGTAGAGTATTCCAGGCATTGACCACTCTGTTGCTGGAGTCGCATTTCCTGCAATCAAGTTTGGTGCGATTAACCTTGAGTTTGTATCTATTGTGTGCTCTTGTATTGTTGTGGTTGAAGCTGAAATAGTCATTGACTGGTAGGACATTGCAGGAGATAATTTTATGTACTATGCTTAGGTCGGACTGGAGGCGGCGTAGTTCTAGGTTGTCCAAGCCTAAAATTTCAAGTCTGGTGGCATAAGGTATTCTGTTGTAGGTAGAGGAATCCTTTGCGAAGACTTACTTACTATAGACTCCCCACACCTCCAGTTGGATTCTGTTTTAGAGTTGCTTTTTTCTTTCTTTAAAATGAAACAGGGATGCATATTTGTTCCGTATTGGCTCTGAAATCCATCCACTACTCTCTTCCCTTCCCTTCCCTTGACCCACCTCACATTGTTCAGATGCACGGATGCGTTCATTTAAATAATTGTTTATATTCCAACTACCCAAATTAAAACAATAAACCAAAAGATCTAGCTGAATCGTGAGCCCGTACATCATTTTTCCCTGATACAACTGATCCCAAGTGGATTCTGAAATAAAATAATCCTCACCTGAGGGCTAAATATGATTTCTTTGTTCTTACATTTGTATCCCATGCTTTTGCCAAGGAGCTCAGGGAAATATTAGGCAATTTCCTTCTCCCTGCCATGGTTTACCAACTCAAGAAGCTCAGGATGAAAGAGAGATCTTCTCAATTTCTACCACAGACAATGTCAGAACTAATGAAACCCCATTAGTGCTGGGTGGGAAGCCAGTCATTCTGCTTTGTGTGTGATTTGTTTATGAATAGAATAGAATAGAATAGAATAGAATAGAATAGAATAGAATAGAATAGAATAGAATAGAATTCTTTATTGGCCAAGTGTGATTGGACACACAAGGAATTTGTCTTTGGTGCATATTCTCTCAGTGTACATAAGAAAAAATAAAATCCATTCATCCAGAATCATAAGATACACCACTTAGTGATAGTCATAGGTTACTAGTCTCTAACGTTGTTTTGAGGGTAGAAGTTGAAACAATTTATGTCCAGGATGTGAGGGGTCTGTAAATATTTTCACAGGCCTCTTTTTGACTTGTGCATCATACAGGAAGGACCTCAATGGAAGGCAGGTAGGTTGAAATTGTTTTTTTCTGCAGTTCTAATTATCCATGAAAGTCTGTATCTCTCTTGTTTAGTTACAGAGCCAAACCAGACAGTTACAGAGGTGCAGATGACAGACTGGGAGCAAATGGAAGTAAAGAATACTGTATGTGGCTTTTTCTAGTCCATAGAGAAACAATTCAGTCCAGTGGGGAAATCACCAGGCTAGGAACCAGGAGACTGTGAGTTCTAGTCCCATGTTAAACATGAAAGCCAACTGGGTGACTTCGGGCCACTTACTGTCTCTCAACCCAGCTCACTTCACAGAGTTGTTGTCGTGGGGAAAAGCGGAACAGGAAGGTGTGTTTCCATATGTTTGCTATCTTGAGTTATTTGTAAAACAATAAAGGTGGGAAATGAATGAATTGGAATGGAGTAGCGTGGCAGTTCAACCTCACCTTGATATCGATAGGGTCATCAACATAACTTTGAGAGGGTAATTCACCGTTCAGATACAATTCCCTCTTCCAAGACCAGGGAATTTTGGAGTCTCTCCTTCTCCCCAGGTTTTTCCGTCTGAGTTTTGTGCTTCATGGCAGAGCTGGTCCTAAGGAATCTACCCTTTCCTTCCTGCACAGGATATTCCTCTACTTACAACAGTTCATTTAGCGACCGTTCGAACCATCATTAAACCAACTGTTGTAATTCGAGGACTAGCCATAGTTGTGCTGGTTTTAAGATTTCTCTTAAAAGTGATGCAACTCTTCAGAGGACTGGACTTGGTGGTAGAAATAATGGATTGATAAACCATTAGATATTCATCATGGTCTGCCTAAAAAAACAACAACCCCTAGATAGTTTATTTATTCAGCCAAATGACTATACCTCCATGATGTTTTACAAAACAATCACCAGGAACATCCACGGCAATTTAAAAGGTCCACGGCAAATAATCAACCCAACCAAGAGCTAATCAAAGTTTCAACAATATATAAATTATGCTAATGAAATATAAATTATGCTAATGAAATTATGCTAATGAATTATGCTAATGAAAAAATAAAAGCAATGGGATAAATTATGCTAATGAAAAAATAAAAGCAAATCATAATAAAAACCAAGCGGTATCTGTAAATCAATCAGAGTAATTCAAAGCAAAATAAATTAGAGATGTTGAGAACGAACCATGCCACTGAATGCTGTTTGGAAAAATCCCACCTTTTGCAACTTCCGCAATGTTAGAAAATATGGAGCCACTAAGCAAAGCTTAATTCTATAAGGAAGGGCATTTCACCATTTTCAGAAGGAGAGTTTTATTGTAATGCGATGCTTTGTGCTATTAAAAGGCCTTTGGGGTAATGATCAGGCTTCCAAGCAATGGGGGAAATGTTTTGTTATATAACCCAACCAGCGTGTATACATAGGCTGCCCCAGTTCTTAGGGCAACTCGGAACAATAAATCAAGCAATTTAAAACCCACAAAGAGAGTGAAATGAATGTATTAAACGGCATAGAAACATCATAATGAGTGGAAGAACAGGTCAAAATTAAGCTGGGATTGGATGGCTCCTGCTGACTGCAGCGCCGTGGGAGAGTCACTTCATTGCAAGTGGCACCTTCCCAAATCCTTCAGGATCCCCAGGCACACCAAGAGATTTTGCTGAACTGTAAAGAGGAATTCCTGCATCAACTAAACATTGCTTGTACTTCAGGATCCGGGAGAGAGTATGGGTAGGGTGGAAAAGGTATAGCCAGAAGTAGCCTGTGGACAGGAAAGAGGTCTGCTAATAACTTATAAATGGCTTATAAAGCCAGAAAGGAGAGTTTCCAAATGGTTAAAGGGATGCTGTATTAATAAACCCATTAATAAATGAGAGCTGGGCGTACCTATCACACTTTTCAAGATTCTGTATATTCCTTGCATTAAAACTCCTTATCGAAGTATGAAATTCTCATTTCTTGGGTTGTGCTCTGCTGTGATAAGCTCGTGAGTCTGCTTAGGGCATGGATGTCAAACTCACACTGTCACGTTGTTTTTCACATCATGGATCCAGAGGTGGCATTCAGCAGGTTCTGACCAGTTCTGGAGAAATGGTAGTGGAAATTTTGAGCAGCTCAAAGAACCAGCAAATACCACCTCTGACTGGCCCCATCCCCATCTCTGCCTCCGGAGTCCCAGCTGATCGGCTGGCTCTTCTTTTGTTGCCCTGCACAGGAGAATGGAGCTGGAAAGCAGGTTAGAGGGGTGGGGAGGGAATGGAGATTTTGCAATAACTTTCCCCCAGGAGTGGGGAGGGAATAGAGATTTTGCAGTATTCTTCCCCTGCCATGCCCACCACACCATGCACACCATGCCATGCCATGTCCACCAAGCCACACCCATAGAACCTGTAATAAAAAATTTGAATTGCACCACTAGACTTATTGTGACTTTCCTCCCCCTTCACTAAAATGAGGGAGGGCGTGGCCAGTTTGTGATGCATCCAGCCCGTGGTCTGTGAATCTGACACCCCTGGCCTAGAGACTTCGACCCTGCGTGGTGCTCAATCCTGACCTCTGGCATATTTCTTGAGCCTTTGAGGTCTTCCTGCTAATCATTCCTTCCATATGACTTCCTATTGTAGCAGAAAAGCAGACAGAGCTGGAGGAGGCGGGGTTAAGTGCATCATCAGTTTAGAGTCATTGCAACTCCAAGTCCAACCCTTCCTGGATTCCGTTGGCTTTTATTTGGTGCCAATTTAGTATTGAGATTTTAGTGGACCAGATTCTTGTATATGAGCTTGAATAAAACTTCAGTCTTACGAATGGTCCTGATTCTTTGCCCTAATGGCATAGTGGTTAGCATGCAATATTGCAGGATAATTCTGCCCACAATCTAGAGCAGGGGTCTCCAACCTTGGCTCCTGGAAGCCTGGCGGACTTCAACTCCCAGAGTTCCACAGCCAGCAAAGCTGGCTGTGGAATTCTGGGAGTTGAAGTCCGCCAGGCTTCCAGGAGCCAAGGTTGGAGACCCCTGATCTAGAGTTTCAACCTTACGGGCTCAAGGTTGTCTCAGTCTTCCATCCTTCCAAGGTCAGTAAAATGAGGACCAGGATTGTTGGAGGCAACATGCTGGCATTGAAAACTGTCCAAAGAGTGCTATAAAGCATTATGGGGCAGTACATAAGCCTTAAGTGCTATTTCTATTTGCATTGGGCATCTGTTTTGCTTTCCTGTCTCATTGCCAAGGCTGGCACCCATTGCTTTTTATTCCTTCCACCTTGTGGCTGTAGGTAGGTTTTCCATTTTATGTCTCTTTTGTCAAGCATGTATGAGAAAACAAATATAAGTATGAACATAACATATAAACATATAAGTATAAACAGGTATAAGTATATACATAATAAATGAGTACAAATAAATGGGTACAGTAGAACAGGGACAGTAGGAACGCTAGTGTGCTTATGCATGCCCCCTTACAGACTTCTTAGGAATGGAGTGAGGTCCACGGTGGACAGTTTAACGTTAAAGTTTTGGCGGTTTGAGGAACAGCAGAGTCATGTAGTGAGTTCCAGGCATTGACCGCTCGATTGCTGAAGTTATATTTTTTGCAATCGAGTTTGGAGTAGTTTACTTTGAGTTTGTATTGATTGTTTGCCCGTGTGTTATTGCGGTTGAAGCTGAAGTAGTCATTGACAGGTAGGATGTTGTAGCAGACAATTTTGTGTACTAAGCTTAGGTCAGACCATAGGCGGCGTAGTTCTAAGTTGTCTAGGTCCAAAATTTGAAGCCTGGTGGCATAAGGTATTCTATTGCGAGCTGAGGAGTGGAGTTCTCTTCTCGTGAAATACCTCTGGACTGGTTCAATTGTATTAATGTCCATTATACAGTGTGGATTCTAGGCAGATGGAAATAAATGAAAATAAATAAATAAATCAATGACATAAAGCAGGAAGGCCCACAACTCAATTGTTTATCCTAAAATGGAAAATCTGTCAGTAGCTCTGGGTCAGTGTGACATAACTGAACCACAAAGCAGCCAATTGTAGTTGGTCATTTTATGGTTTATGGTTCAGTGTGTCGTCTACCTCCAGAACATTGGATTCATTGCATAGACCATATTTAATTTGAGCGCAGGCAAACCTATTGGGCAAACAGAGTGAAAAATGTCAGTGCTGCTGTGTTGTTCAACATGGGTTCTAGTTTGTTGCTTATAATGGCTCATGCAGGAACAAAGGACGCAGAGCCGTTTCAGTCCGGTCTCTTGAGGGATTTCCTGTCTTCCGGAAAAGGAGAGCGAAGACCGAAATCTCACTTTGGTGAAATTTAATTTAATTACAGTTTAATGAATCCTTTTGTTAACATGATTGCTCCATTCTGCTTTGTTCAAAAGTGCCGGCTGGTAACAAGGATGGGAGGGGCTGAGGTGGCTGTTCAGGATGGGCAGCTTTCTGGGCCAATCTGATTAGGTACCCCTTCCCTTTCATCCTCTTTTGGACTGGTATATTACTGCCCTCTAGTGGAGAGCTTTGGAATTCTAGCTGCACCTTTGGTCCTGAAATGAGATCTTTCTCTACAATATCTCTCCTAGTTGAACTCAACAGTCTATCCAAGGTCTCTCAGGGACACAGGTGGAATTTTCAGAGAGCATTTTCCGAGTCAGGTCACATTTGAATTGGATTTTGAGTCTGCCTGGTGCAAGGAAAGGATCCAAATCTCAGCCTGTGCTTGCTGATACAAGGAAAAACCCAAGGATAAGGGCGATGTAGGACTTATTCTGCAGATTGCAAAAGAGCACATGTAGCATATGTTTGGAACAGGAATAGAAAACAACTGTGAACAATTATTTAGGAAAGAACATGCAGAATGATGGTGAAGAAGAAATTGCGGAGGAGCATCAAGGAAACAACATGATGTAAAATTGGGTCCTCCCCACTCTTATGATTATTTGCTGCCTCTCAGGAGAGCATTTTTTTCCCAAAGCAATCCACAACCTGTATGAACAATCCTCAAGAAAATTACAGTATAACTATATAACACATCGTATATACCAGGGATGTCAACCTTGTGTGGTCATGGAATCATCATGTGATTTATAATGGCTCCCTCCCCCTTTGCTAAATTGGCCATGGTGTGGCCAGCCTGTGATGCATTCAGCCACAGGCTGCAAATTTGACACCCCTGATATATACACACACACACATATACACATCTCCATTTCCATCTTCTTCCCCTTCATCTCTGTCTGTCTGCCATCTGTCTGTCTGTCCGTCCATCTGTCCGTCCATCCATCCCATCCATTCATTACGTCAAGACTGATTTGCACTTTCACCTACATTCTGCTTCACTCACACACAGCTTGACAATAAAAGGGAGGGGGATGGAATGGAATGCCATGGCACAGTGGTTAGAATGCAGTACTGCAGGCTACTTCTGCTGACTGCCAGCTGCCTGCAAGTTGTCAGTTCAAATCTCACCAGGTTCAAGGTTGAGTCAGTCTTCCATTCTTCCCAGGTCAGTAAAATGAGGACCCCAAATTGTTGGGGGCCATATGCTGACTCTGTAAACTGCTTAGAGAGGGCTGTAAAGCACTATAAAGTGGTGTATAAGTCTAAGTGCTATTGCTAATACAAGAGTGGGGGAGAATGGCATCCAAACATCTGTTGGCTCTCTTGAGACATTGCTTCCATATCAAGGACACACCGCGCAGATGTCCAGTGTCGCTGGCTAGTTCTCATAACAAAATGAACAGAAGTGATTGGTGGACATAATGGACTGTGGGTGGCCCGTAGAGAAAGGGGGAATTAACTAGGCTTGCTTTTGTGCAGGAAACCCAGAGCTGGTTTTGCTTCTTCTGTGCCAATGTGGTTTATTCAGTAAAGTATTACACTCTTTAGTAAAATAATATCCTAAGAGTTGCTTTTTCTGGATTCTCCAAAGTTAGTTGTCCTGCCTGCAGGTGCTTTGGAAAATAGGTTGACCCCACCCCTCTTTTCTATGACAGCCCCTCAAATATCAAAAGACTGCTATCATGTCATTCCTGCTCCTTCTCTTCGTTAGACTAGACGAATATGAGTTGGTCCATTCATGCAGAATGGAAGGGATATAACTCAAATTGGGACACCTCCCCTTGGTGAGAATGAGGTCAGCATCAGATGCCATTTAGATCTTGAATACAGGGGTGGACAATCCACCATATTTTAGCAAGCTATTTTAGAGGCATTCAGAAAACCTTGTCTACCTATTGAAAAAAAACATGGACGGTGATAGGTTCGCCTTGGTAAATCCCTATTGCCACCACTTGATATTACAGTGGTTACACTTCCAACTCTCTACATGTATGAGAAGGGAGTGAAGAGAAGAGGGATGGACATGGAAGACTGGGATGGACACAGGGGTGAGATTCTACCGGTTTGGACCAGTTTGGGCAAACCCCTAGCTCCGACAATCAGCTGGCAACGAACCAGTTCACTGTGACAATCATGTAGGGCCTCCCACCCACCCCTGCATTGTACCTCTCAGCTGATTCATGTGGCTCAACGGATTGCCGCTCCTCAGCTGTGTTACTCAGCTGTAGTTACCCAGTAGTAACATAGCAGGTAAGTTTTTTCTGAAAGTTATTCACGCATATAAAGCACGGCATCACCAAACTGGTTGTTACACCGGCAGCATCCCACCACTGGATAGACCTGTGATAGACTGACCCACATTGCCTCTTTAGATGGAAATGCTTTATGCCCTTTCATCTCTGAAGGCACCTATGACTCTTCCCACATCTTCTTTCACCTGGGGTGCAGAGGACAAAGCTCCATGTTACGATATTGTTTTGACTGACAATATCTAGCAGAGGTAACCTGATTCATGCACGGGGAAAGTTGTATTGAAATTCATTGTAGTGTAACCGAGTGTCGTAGGAGATGGCCTGGTTTGAAATGCATGCCCTGTCTCCTTCTCAAATGTGCCTGGAATCAGAATAATATTTCAACATTTTGGCTGGTGAATAATAAGAGCCTGTGCGAGCTCTGGAGGTGCTAAAGAACTGTGGGAGTTAGGAAGTTATCACATGCTAATGAAGTGGAAGTTAATTATTAATGCAGCTTTATTGCTGGTTAGTTTCTGGATAATAGCTCAAAGCATGAAGGCAGAGCGGAACAAACAATGCAGCCCCTTCCTTTCTAAGGGTAGTGCCAGGAGTTGGTGGCCATGAGGAATGGCATTCTTCAAATTGTGGAGAAAGGCTGGTGCGATGTTTTAGTGCAGCGCCTCAACATTTTCTTCTTGGTTCACTTTAGGAATATCGGAATGAATGAGGCACCTGGAGAATAGCAAAAGCCATAGCTCTCTTTCAGTCAACCCTCCACTATTAGAAAGCTGTAGACCTGCAGCAGAGAAATATTGGCTGCATAGAGGCAGACCCTGTTATGTATAAGGCGGCTGTTACATATAAGTTGGGTTGACAAAATCGGAAATGAAGAGGTGAATAAGCCGCCTGGGAAAGTCAAGGGAAATAATCAAAAACATTAAAAAGTGAAAGTTATGGATATGTCAAGGTGCCAAGTAATATTGAATTGAATTCTTTATTGTCATTGTACGTATATACACAGAATACATACAATGAAATTCACATAACACCCAGAGACCAGGCTCAACACGCACGCACACATGACAATCCCCAAACACCTCCCCACCCGCCAAAATTCCCCACTTCCAAAAAACATACAAGCATCCACACAACAGACCAAGGAATACTGTCCAACAGCTCACTGATGGTGGTCCTTAAGTTCATTGTTAAGTGCAATTATAGCTCTGGGATAAAAACTATTCAGAAAACATGTGGTTCTGAGTTTTAATTGTTTTGAATCTTCTGCCAGAAGGCCACAGTTCACAAAGATTGTGAGCAGGATGAGAACAGTCTTTGAGAATGTTGTGCAACTTCCTTAAACAGCGAGATGCGAAGATGTCATCCAGGGCTGGTAGCTGAACTCAGTGATATTCTAGGCAGTTTTAATGATTCTCTATAGAGCTGTCCCCAGAATAAAAGTCCAAGGGATCCATTTTTCTTGATATGGAACATATCAAATTGGCAAGGTCTTGATGCAGTTCCAATTCTGGCCAGACTTTGGAATTACACCCAGTAAAAAGCAAAAGTTTGAAACTTCCCCCTCTATAATCACAAGCACCAATCAGTTCTCAGTCCATCAGTCTGATGGCTCCAAACTCCACCAGCTGCAGGCACCTTCTTCAATTCCCCCCTTATCTCTACAACCCCTTTTCTGCTGCTAGAAAGTGGTGAACTTGAAGCACCGTTAAATTCCTTTGCAGAAAACCTAAAGAAAGCTAAGAAGAGAACAGACAAAGGCTACAATAAAATATGGCCACACATATGACAGCTTCAGGATCAGCAGAATACTTTGGACATGTGATGTGACACCCAGAAAAATACGGCATATTTCACTTAATCCTCCAAGGAAAGATTGAAGGCAGACGAGGTCCACGCAGGAGAAGAACGCCAGGGCTTCAAAATCTAAGGGACTGGTTTGGACAAAACTCAGCAGCAATTTTTCGTGTGGCAGTTGATAAAAATAGGATCGCCAACATGATCGCCAACGTCCAATGATGGATATGACACAAGAAGAAGAAGAAGGTGGATCCTACTCCAGTTGTCACCAGGAAGCAGTTTCATATTCCTAAAATAATATCTACAAATAGTTTGATTAAAGGGGTGAAGTTTTGAGGGGTGGGGGTGACCCCTAACTTGTTTAGGGAGGCAAGGGGAGTGATGGTGGCGGGATGTGATGATGCTAAATGGGTAGCAATGTCTCAAAATGGAAATGATCAGGATTTGTTTAGCGGTGAAGTCTGAAGGTTTCCTTCCTTCCTTCCTTCCTTCCTTCCTTCCTTCCTTCCTTCCTTCCTTCCTTCCTTCCTTCCTTCCTTCCTTCCTTCCTTCCTTCCTTCCTTCCTTCCTTCCTTCCTTGACAAGAAAGTTCATAAAGTGGAGCAATCACCTGGGCCATCATAGGAGAGAACCTGGGTGACATCTTGTACAAGCTCAACTCCATGAAGTTCCAGGAAAGGATAGTGAGGTCAAGAGACAAGCCTACCATGTCCACCTGAATGAGGAGATGCAGAATGCCTTCTATAACTTGGAGAACTGAACATGGAGGCTTTGAATGGACTAAAGTTGTTGAAATATTGTTTCCTTTTTATTTATTTATTTTAAAAGACCAAAACAAGCTCTTTTTATCAACAGGAACTGGTTAACTGGCCTTCTGCAAGAGCCTGAAGACCTGGCTTGGGGCTCCAATTGCAGAGGGAGGGGGGGAGGGGGGAGGGAGGCAAAATCAAACTGGAAGTGCCTGATGAATTAAGAGGCAATCCCCCCTCATCCCCCTCCCTCCTTCCCCACCTTTAAACTGTGATTCTATTTTGATTGTAATTTCCATTTTCATTGTTTTAGAAATCTTTTTCTTTCTATGCTTTTTCATGCCGTAAGCCACCCAAAATTGTTTCAAAACAATAGCAATAGCACTTAGATTTATATGCCGCTTCACAGTGCTTTACAGCCTCTCTAAGCAGTTTACAGAGTCAGCCTCTTGCCCCCAACAATCCTCATTTTACCCATCTCAGATGGATGGAAGGCTGAGTCAACCTTGAGCCTGGTAAGAATCGAACGGCTGGCAGTTGGCAGAGTTAGCCTGCAATATTGCTTTCTCACCACTGCACCAGTACAGCTTTTCATGTTTGGGTTGCAAATAAATGTAACCAACCAGCAAACAAATACAGGGGGACTCTTCTATAGTTAGGCCACTATCTGGTGCTGCCCATGGATCATGTTAGCCCAGCATGATGTAGATCTACAGAGCACACAAGACAGTTGTATAGAAAGCCTCTTTCCCCTCAGTTACAGTTCCGGTGGTTTCTGATCATGAATTTTTGCAATGGAAGAGAGAAGTAGGTGAGTGTTTATTCTGATTCATGTGGATTAACTGCCTTTGTCCTTCTCATGTTTGCATTTGTAACCTTTTTAAGGTTATGGAGAATACATAACTTATGCAAACCTTTTCATCTTGCCTTTTGGGCTGCTCTCCTGCTTGGAATCCAATTGGTCTGAACCCCATGCCTTTACTGGAACACATTAGCGTCTTTGGCTTAATAGACGAGCCTTCAAGTAGCAAATTGATGTTTCTCTGAGCTGAGCAAATTATTTTTCTATTCAATGCAATATTTAAAATGGCTTAGAAAAAGAAAACAAACGACTGGGAAGAATTTTAATACTGCTACTTTCCCACCGCCTCCTAATCAGCTTATATCAGCTGCTGGAAGTCAGTAATGGCTTTTTAAATATTTCTATTTTATAAAAAGTGGCAAGGTGGGATGGAGGGAAAAAAAAAGAAAACTCACCGCAAGTGGCAGTGGGTATAAATGTCAGGCATCATGTTTGAAATAATTTTCATTAACCTGCTGCCTTTATATCCTTCCACTGGGTCTTATAATACCAAGTTAATTAAAACTTTCGCAGCTAAAGATTTGATGGAAAGCAACAAGTGAAATTCTGCCCCACTATGTTTTTGCAGCTGCATGCAGCCTTTGATCTTCCAAGCCTCTCCCTCTTTTTCCCAACTAAAGGTAGCTAGTTTCTGTACCTCTGCTACAGTGGTGGGATTCCAAATTTTCCCCCACTGGTTCTATGAGAGTGCATGCACAGCAATCAGAAACCTCCCTCTGTCGGTGTTGCTGAGGTGAGCTGTATTTTTAGCTCAGCTGAGGCGCGGCAATCTGCATGAATCAGCTGAGCTAAAAAAAAACAGGGAATATAGGAGAGGTCAAGGTGGGGGCAGGTGGGCGGGACCAGCCAGAGGTGGGATTTGCCGATTCTCCGAACTAGTCAAAATTTCCACTACTGGTACGCCAGAATCACTCTGAACCAGCTGAATGCCAGCTCTGCTTTGCTATCAGCTACTATGCTGTTAGCCCTGACAGGTAGTCCAGACAAGAAACACAGAGGTGGTATTCAGCAGGTTCTGACCAGTTCTACAGAACCGGTAGTGGAAATCATGAGTCGTTCGGAGAACCAGCAAATCCCACCTCTGACTGGCCCTGCCAATCTCATCTCTTCTCCGCCTCCCCTTGAGTCCCGGCTGATTGGCTGGGTCTTCTTTGGTTGCCCTGCACAGGAGAATGGAGCTGGAAAGCAGGTTAGTGGGGTGGGGAGGGAATGGAGATTTTGCAGTCTCCTTCCCCTGCCACGCCCACTGTACCACACCACGCCCACCAAGCCACACCAGCCACGCCCACCAAGCCACGCCCACAGAACCTGTAGGAAAAATTTTTTTGAATCTCACCATTGACTAGGAGTCTTCTAGCTTTGTCTTTTTTTTTTTTTTGTAAGGTTATGTTAACAGAATCTTGCACAACTGAAATAATTTCATCCCTGTCTTCCTTTTACAGGTCTTCCTTGACTTACAACCATTTGTTTAGTGAAAATTTCCCTCGGAAAGCGAGACAGTTGTTCAGTGAGTTTTGCCCCATCTTTCTTTCCACAGTTGTGAAGTGAATCACTGCAGCTGTTAAGTTAGTAACATGGTTGTTAAATGAATTTTGACTTCGCTTGTCAGAAAGCTACAAAAGTTGATCCCGTGACTCTGGGACACTGCAACCACCATAGCAATAGCAATAGCACTTTAGACTTATATACCACTTTATACTGCTTTACAGCCCTCTCTAAGCGGTTTACAGAGTCAGCCTCTTGCCCCCCAACAGTCTGGGTCCTCATTTTACCCATCTCTGAAGGATGGAAGGCTGAGTCAACCTTGAGCCTGGTGAGATTCAAATTGCCAAATTGCAGTAGGAGTACCTTGCAGTACTGTAAGTACTGTATTATCAATAGATGCCTGTTGCCAAGCCTCCAAATTTTGATCATGCGACCATGGGGGGATGCCACAATGGTTGTAAGTCTGAAAAACAGTCCTCCTGTCACTTTTTTTTCCCCAGTGCCCTTGTCACTTTGAACAGTTACTAAAGCAATGGTTGTAAGTCAAGGATTAGCTGTAGTCTTAAGTGGACCTTGGACGGCAAACAGAAACGGAGATATGCAGCCATTGTCCAACTGGGTTTGCAAGTTCTGCTCTACTTAAACTTGAAGCTGCCTTCCGTATTCTTCTTCCCTTGTTTGTTTATTATTGAGATTAATTATTTTTTCCTCCTTGCCACGTAAAAATGCTTTCATGTTTTCAGACACTGTTCCTTGGCAAAGTCGGTCACAGCTGTTAAACATTCTGTTTGTTTTCCTTTCTGCTACCCATTGTGTGTGTGTGTGTGTCCCAGAATTTCATCCCACACAAGGATGGTTGCCTGGTTGTTTTCAGTCTGTCTTCATGCCTTAAGCTTCTTCCTTCTATCTTGGCTTCTAGACCCCCTCTTCTTATTTTTTTTCTCTCTGCACACACCATGGTTGTCTTGGCTTGTGATGGCCTGTGTGTTGTTGTTTTTCATTTGGTTATACCGGTACATTTAATGCCGAGTAGTAATTTGCTTTTGAAAATGTGTCCGTCCCGAGCTCTTGTCTGATCATCTCCTTGGCTTTTGCTTTCTCCTGGTTCTGTCTTGCTCATTAAGCTTCTCCCCTCCCTCTCCTCCCCATCCCCTTTTTTGAATGGTGCATTTCATACCTTTGTACTTTATTCTGATTGCTCTTTATTCATGAATCTCTTTGCCAGCTGATATTCAGTTAATTGACTCTCCTTCTTTTTAAAAAAAAAAGTATCTCCAGACATATATTCCAGCTTTAGCTGATGATTAAACAGCACAATTTAAATTTCAATATCCCTCTCCCACCTCCCCGCCCCTCTTCATTTTAATTGATTTGTTTCTGTTTTCTTGGTGAGGTGAAGGAAAACATCTCAGCAAGAGGTGCTTTCTTAAGCTCTCTGGTAGTGCTTTAGACGTCAGATGTCTTCTGTAGGAAAGGAGAGCCTAGACGGTAGATCCTCAACTTTTTCTGTCCCTTTATTAGTGATAGATAAAAATGAATGCAATCACCACTCAGTTTTACTGGGTCTCCTTCTCCATCTCCATCTCCATCTCCTCCTCCATCTCCCTCTTCTCCATCTCCTTCTTCTTCTCCATCTCCCCCTTCTCCATCTCCATCTCCTCCTCCATCTCCCCCTTCTCCATCTCCTTCTTCATCTCCCCCTTCTCCATCTCCATCTCCCCCTTCTCCATCTCCTTCTCCTCCTCCATCTCCCCCTTCTCCATCTCCATCTCCTTCTCCATCTCCCCCTTCTCCATCTCCATCTCCTCCTCCATCTCCCCCTTCTCCATCTCCATCTCCTTCTCCATCTCCCCCTTCTCCATCTCCTTCTCCTTCTCCATCTCCCCCTTCTCCATCTCCTTCTCCATCTCCCCCTTCTCCATCTCCATCTCCTTCTCCATCTCCCCCTTCTCCATCTCCTTCTCCTCCTCCATCTCCCCCTCCTCCATCTCCATCTCCTTCTCCATCTCCCCCTTCTCCATCTCCTTCTCCTCCTCCATCTCCCCCTTCTCCATCTCCATCTCCTTCTCCATCTCCTCCTTCTCCATCTCCCCCTTCTCCATCTCCATCTCCTCTTCCATCTCCCCCTTCTCCATCTCCTTCTCCTTCTCCATCTCCTCCTTCTCCATCTCCCCCTTCTCCATCTCCATCTCCTCCTCCATCTCCCCCTTCTCCTTCTCCTTCTCCTTCTCCATCTCCATCTCCTCCTTCTCCATCTCCCCCTTCTCCATCTCCATCTCCTCCTCCATCTCCCCCTTCTCCATCTCCATCTCCTTCTCCATCTCCCCCTTCTCCATCTCCTTCTCCTCCTCCATCTCCCCCTTCTCCATCTCCTTCTCCATCTCCCCCTTCTCCATCTCCTTCTCCATCTCCCCCTTCTCCATCTCCATCTCCTTCTCCATCTCCATCTCCTTCTCCATCTCCTCCTTCTCATTCTCCATCTCCATTTCCTCCTTCTCCATCTCCATCTCCATCTTCATCTCCTCCTTCTCCATGTCCTCCTTCTCCATCTCCATCTCCATCTCCATCTCCATCTCCTCCTTCTCATTCTCCATCTCCTCCATCTCCTCCTTCTCCATCTCCTCCTTCTCCATCTCCTCCTTCTCCATCTCCATCTCCTCCTTCTCATTCTCCATCTCCTCCTTCTACTCCTTCTCCATCTCCTCCTCCTCGAAGTTCCAACACTGTTAGGCCTGTTTGTGGTCTGAGATGGTGAGGGGATTTGGGGTAAGTGCTCTGGTAGTCCACACCTATCTTACTCTTACCTTTACTGTTGTTAGTGAAGCAACCCATTGGGATATTCCTAAGTAGTGTGTGTGTGTGTGTGTGATTCATCCTGATTGGATTTAAATCCTCAATTTGACTTGAAGTATGAAAAATGTTTTGAAATGATTTCATTTGGACTGAAGTTTAGAAGTGTTGAAGTGATTCAGTTTGATGTGTTGAATCAATTCAGAAAACAAACTTCTGCCCAATTTTGCACCCACCACTGAACTGTGCAATGAAGACTTGTCTCACATTCCATCAGTACAAAGGGCTTGTTGCTCCCTCCCTCCCTTCCTCTTCCCTGGGTATAAGGATTTTAATTGATGGGATTTTAATTGGCTTTTATATGAGCCATCTACAGCCAAGGAAAGTCTGGTGCTAAAAGCAGAGCAATGAGATGATAACAACTTCAGCTTGATGCAATGGAACATTTCTTGTTCTCTTTCACTCTGCTGAATATCATCAAAATATCACAATTATATTCTTAAGGCCAATTAAAATAACCAAGGAAGTTCGGTTGATTGTCAGCCAAATTGCAGTTCACTGCTTCATGGGCACGAGGTGATGCCAATTCTGAGTAATGAACTAGCCCCATAGTTCTCAACCTTTTCTTCACCAGGGACCTTCTTTAAATACCCTTTGTGGCCATGGACCATGGCCACGGACCCCCAAGACTTAACTCAAGATTTAAATCATAACATTTGTTTCAAAGCTTTGCAGACCCCCCTGTGATGACATAGCGGCTTCCCAGGAAACCACTGTTCTAGCAATAGCAAAAGCACTTAGACTTATATATTACTTTACAGTATTTTACAGCCCACTCTAAGTGGTTTTACAGAGTCAGCCTATTTCACCCAACAATTTGGGTCCTCATTTTGCCCATCTCTGAAAGATGGAAGCCTGCTGAGATTTGAACTGCCAAATTGCAGGCAGCTGGCAGTTGGCAGGAGTAGCCTGCAGTATTGCACTCTAACCACTGCACCACCGTGGCTCATTAGCCTGAATTTTGGACATAGAGCTCTGTTTGACAATACTTTTTCTTCCATTCTGTTAAGTACTTGGACATGGGTCGGAGTAAATGGAGACAGCCTCTGAATGTGAACTTTCAGCTCTTTATTGCATAGTGACTTCTCAAAACAACAACAGCGAACTCTGCCTTATATAGGCAACCCTTGTGAGAATTGTCCAATAGCGAGCTATGAACGCTAGCTCTTTTAACCAATAATAATCCTCTGTTAAGGGCCAATCGGATTCCTAAGAACTAACCAATCCGATCTGGCCGCCTAACAGCCAATCAGAAGTGCAGGGCCAGAACCCTGCACTTTACCTCAAGCTCATACTTTATTAACTATGGTACATACACAACACATTCAATTTTGGGTAATTCTCAAGGATTACCTGGGCAAGTCCCTGTTTTCTTGGCAAGATTTTCACAAGTGGTTTGCCACTGCCTCCTTCGCAGGTCTGAGAGAAATGTCAGGGTTCCGATGGATGCCCTAATTAATTCATGAGCCGCGAGCCAAGTTTCAAAAGAAATCCAATTATTTATTAGGAACAACATGTTGTCACTTTCCCAAGTGCAGTCAACTCTGCCCCATGTACTTTACTGCCCATCTATGACCCTGTTTCCCCTCTCCTCCCAGGGTGTGCCATAAATCACATTCTCCAACAGAGCACTTTCACGGGCTGTAGAAAACACACCTCTCCGGCTGGCTCTGGTAACCTGGGATACAATCTGGAGAAAGGGATGCGTAGAATGTGCTTCTGGTCATAGCAACCAAGCTGCTCCATCAGTTTTCCCCACTCCTGCCTATAGCAACTTGAGAGCAGGCCAGTTGACACAGAAGCACACAACCTGAATTCCTAGGGCAACATTTGGTTCCCTCGAAGTCTTTGATGACTTGAGGACTGTAAGAATTGTTACCAAGTTTGTATAACTTTCTATGCTGAATAGGCAAATTAAATACCTGATTGGAGAGTTACCATATTAATTTTATTTATTTGATCTTTAGTCCATTTTTATTGTTTTTAATTGTACTGAAATAGAAATCACAATATTTTTTTTTAAATCCTGGCTCACTGATGTTTGGAGTGTAGCTGATGCCATGATGCTTGAGGATCAAGTGTGATCTTTGACCTGGAAAAAAATGATACATCAATACTCTAAAGGGATCCAGGTTCTGGAATACTGGCTTACAACCTTAATAAAATAATTTGGAACTAAAACATATTTTTGACATTGACCTGAGATGGTGGCTGAGGAGCCTTCCTTGTGAAGAGTGAAGGTTTTTGCTAGAATGTGTAAGAGGTGAGAAAGAGAAAATGAGAACTGTACCTCCTAATGTAACTGGTTGTTGGTCTTCCTGAATGGTGTTACTGACTGGTGAATAACTGAACTATGTCAGATAATTTTTATCTGCCCATTTTATTAACTTTCTAATTAGACCCTGCAAGGTTCTGAATGGGCAGAAGCTTCCTTTTACAGTCCAAATCCCCACTTCATTATTTTGCAGGAGAGGCAAAAAGCTTTTGGATGATAAAATTGCAGTGCCTTATCAAGACTGAGTGGCTCACAGTGATATGCACTCCAAGACAAAGGATCTTTGTATGGACAGATGGGTGGGTGGTTGGGGGCTTTCTTGAATTGGATATCCAGGGTTTTCATAAATGTTTCGGGAGAACCGAGCTTACTGTTTGTAGGCCATGGCAGCAAACCGGGGAAGGAGTTGTTCTGATTGGTCTCTGCCTAGGCAGTTATTATTATGATTCAATGTGCAGTCAGCCCAATGTTCAAACTGGGTTTGGCACTCTTATCCACCAGTCGAGTCCTTCCAAGATCCTGGGATGGGCAGATGTGAATGTGTTAGAGGTATCATCGCAGGATGTGAGTTGTTCCAAGTAAAATTGCCTTATGCAATTGACTGATGCTGATTTTTGTCAATGCCGATGGTATTCAAGTGGTGCTCCAGTTGTTTTGGGATTGTACCCAAGGCGCCAATGACTGTTGGCACTATCATTGCTTTCTTTTGCCATAGTGGTTCTATTACCATTTGTAGATCTTTGTATTTTGTTATCTTCTCCAGTTCCTTCTCTTATTCTCATCAAATTTATTTGCTGTCCATCTTTCAGTTCAAAGAAATTCTGAGAAAGAAGAATGAAGGCTAGAGGGTTGCCCCCAAATACATTGGAAGCCAAAAGAAAAGACTTCTTTTATATGTATCCCAGCACTGCCCCTTGTTCTTTTCCCAGATCTTAAGACGGGTATGTTTAACTGGCATTTCAGTTTATTTGCCTCCTTCTTCCCCAGACACTGAGGTGGTCTCTTCTAGCTCTTTCAATATTTGCAGGCAAATTGTAGTTTTTAAGCGGTGATTTGCTTATAACAACCATGGCAACAAAGGTCATGAAATGGGGTGTGACTTTCTTTTTTTTTAATAAAAATATCTTTTATTTTTTAAACAAACATACACAAACAAAACATAAAACTATCTTCCAGTTACATACAGTGTGTCAGTTGGTTACAGGTCTTTTGTGCTTCATCTCCATAGTCCTCACTTATAATTTGTATAAATTCTCATACTATCCATCTAATATATATATATGTATATTATTATCATTGTTAATCATTTATTTGACTATTACTATTTTTCCATCATTCAGTGCGAGTTATTCAACATTTTAAATTAATTTATATTGTAGCATTCATTAATTCATCATAAATCCATCCAGTAATAATACATCCTAATGTTATATTCTCTTTAGTTCTATTATCCTTATATTGTAAAATCCTTTAAGGTTTCCAAATTTTTTTCCTAACCATTGATAAAATAGGTCCCATATCTTGTAATATTGTTTTGCTTGTTCTCTAATTTCATATGTCAATTTACTCATTTCAGCACATTCCAATATTTTCTTAATAACTTCCTCCTGTATTGGAATTTTCTCATTTTTCCAATTTTAACAAATACAATTCTAGCCACTGTTAATACATTTACAATTAAATATTTCAATTCTCTACTATATATTTCCAGTAAAATACCCAATAAAAACATTTCTGGTTTAAAGTCTATATGTTTTTTTGTCATTTTTTTCCAACCATGTATAGATTTTAGTCCAGTATCTTCTGGGGCATGACTTTTTTAACAACTCCCTTACATAGCCACGGAATTTTTGCTCCCAATTGTGGTCATAACTCGAAGACATAGTTATACATAGTTAAAACATAATAGTCCTTGACTTATAAAAATTTCTGTTGCTAAGTGAGACATATGTTAAGTGAATTTCACCCCATTTTGCAAATTTTCTTGCCCCAGTTGTTAAATGAATCACGGCAGTTAAGTTAGTAACCCAGTTTTAATCTGTCTTGCCCCTGGATTTGGCTTGTCAGAAGGTCACAAAAAGTGACCACATGACTCCTTGGCAATCATCATCAATCTAAGTCAGTTGCCAATCACCTGAATTTGAGTTCCATGACCACGGAGATGCCGCAATGGTTGTGCGAAAAAAGGTTTTAAATAACTTTTCCCACTGCTGTTGTAACTTCGAATGGTCACTAAATGAACTGTTGTAAGTCGAGGACTACTGGTATTTGAAGGATGGATAGACTGGGTAAGGCCATTTCCATGCATCCTTTCAGAGCTGATAAGAGGGAACTGCAAGTGGTGTTGCAGTGCAGAACGCTTTGGGGTTCTAACTTTGTTCCGTTCCTCTCCTTACTTGGTGCTCCATTATTTCTTTCAAAAGTTAATATTTAATGCCCCACTGAGCATGTTTATTAATCAGTTTGCTAAGGTTTTTAAGATTCTCTTGATGGTTTTACTTTTCCCAAAACCTTTCTGCTTGTGCAAACCCCAGGAGTCTCTTATGTCTGTCATGATTGGTGACATTTTGAAGATGTAAGTAATAGTACCCAAAGTCTGAACATTGCAAATAAGCCATAAAAAACATTTTGGGGGGAACAAGGGAAACGAGCATCCATTTGTTCATGAACTAATTCTCAGCCAGAAAATTCCTAGGCATGAGGGTAAATGTTATTGTGTAAAATAGATGCTTCACCTAATTTAGCATAAATTATGATCTATGGCTGTGCAAAGTTTTGAAGGTTGTGTATGTCCCTTTGGCAGAGCTATGTATAAAGCAGCTCTTCAGAATTATTCCACAAAGCAACAGGGGTCCTTGCTTCTAACAGAGAAACAAAGTGGGTGTCTTCCTTCATTTTCCTTGGCCTCTAGTAGCTCAAAGAAGCTATAGTTCCATGTATTCTACAGGAAAAAAAAATATTATTCCAGTTATTAGAATTGCCAGTTAACAAGCTGAGATGATGTGAGCAGAATGAAACAGTCTGTTGGTTTTGATAAGAAAAAGCATCATGCTCCCAGGCCACAAAATGTGTGTTTCTGGGTGCGATTCAAGGTGTTGGTGGTTACCTTTAAAGCAGTGGTGGGATTCAATTTTTTTTCACTACCGGTTCTGTGGGTATGCCTTGGTAGGCATGGTGTTGCTTGATGGGCATGGCTTGGTGGGTGTGGCAGGGGAAGGATACTGTAAAATCTCCATTCCCTCCCCACTCCTAGAGGAAAGTTACTGCAAAATCCCACTCCCTCCCCACCCCACTGACCTGCTTTCCAGCTTCATGCTCCTGTGCAGGGCAACAAAAGAAGACTGAGCCAATCAGCTGGGATTCAGGAGGCAGAGAATAGATGGAGGCGGGGCCAGTCAGAGGTGGGATTTGCCGGTTCTTCAAACTACTCAAAATTTCTGCTACTGGTTCTCCTGAACTGGTCAGAACCTGCTGAATACCACCTCTGCTTTAAAGCCCTACATGGCTTGGGACCGGAGTACCTGAAAGATTGCCATAGACTTGGAAGGGGCCATTGAGTTCAACTTCCTTTGTAGTGCAGGTGTGATGACTTCCCCAGATGCATCCCCAGATACCTCTCCAGGTGTCAATTTGGAAGAGGATGAACCAGTCCCAAGCACTTCAGAAGGAGAGTTGGTCAATGGGTCTGAGCAGTGATTTGGCTGAAGCACAGTTGCAGCAGGACAGCCCTGAAGTGTCAGGTAGGGAAAGCACGTAGCTGTAGCCCAGGGGTCTTCAAACTTGACAACTTTAAGACTTGTGGACTTCAACTCCCAGAATTTCTCCTCCAGTCATGTTAGCTCAGGAATTCTGGGAGCTGAAGTCCACAAGTCTTAAACTTACCAAATTTGAAGACTCTTGCTGTAGCCGATTAGTGATGATGATGAGGAACTGCCTTCTGCACCTGATTCAAAAACACATAGGGCAAAGAAAAGGCAGGAACAGTGAAGGTCAGCCCAATTATTTCTGAGGAGGCAGTCTCATCCCACTTGATGGGCTGCACTAGAAGCTGGCTATTTAGCCTGCAGATAGATGGAGGTGATGCTGGGAAGAATGTGTTTCAGGGGTTCTGGTTATTGCCGTAATTAACTCATTGAGTCTTGAGCCAAGCTTCTGACAACGTGTTCTTTTCCTAGCTGTGTGTTTCCTGGTGGCTGTGATTCCAGCCTTGCCTTGGATTGACCTCGTTTCTTGACTTTGGATCATGCCTTGTGAACTCTGGACTTTCCTTGCCTCATGCATCCTCTTGTATTGTGCATTTAATTTTGCCTAGTGAATTTATCTTGTTTGGGAAACTTTCAAGTGCCTTGTGGACCCACTGGCCATTGTTCCGTGGAGTAGCATTAGTCTGCATTTGGCTGGGCTTAACTGGGACAGTTTGGGTTTTTGGTGAAGGGAACTGCTGGAGAGTATTAACAAATCCACTAAATCACCATTACGTGTGCTTGTGAGTTGAGTGGGACAGCACAGAAAGAATCCAAATAAAGTATTGCAAACACTGGTTGCTTAGCCTCTCCTTAAACCAGGGGTGTCAAACTCAAGGCCCAGGTGATGCTTATATCTGGCCCATGGGGCCACTGTCAGGATTCTGGCACTTAACCCCATTTAAATCATGAGTCTTGAGCCTGGAAACAGTGAAGGAGCAACCGACCAAGCTCTGCCAGAAAAAATGGAGCTCAGGAGGGCTGAGCTGTTTTTGCTGGCAGAGGGATGAATAATCTGGAATAATGTCAGGTTTCCAAGTGTTGAAATTCATTTAAAAAGAAAAAGAACAAAGTCCATCTTCCAAGACAATTTCTTTTATTTAGGAAAGCATCCAATTGGCAACATCCATGGTAATTTCGGATCTGACACAACCTGGAATTACCCCACAATATTACAAATTAGAAACAACACCCAAACATCACATCCTCCAATAGAAATAATTCAACGTTGCTTGATGTCATAAATCTCCACCTCAAAGGGCCCAAGCAAAGACAGCTCGTTTCCCATGGGAAGGAAGATCACCTAGCCAAAACAACTCTGTTTATCTCCACTCCTTAGGGATGTGGCGAGCCTGAAAACTCTCCCCCCCCATGACGGCCACAGAGAAAGTAAGAAAAAGAATATATATTAAACCTAACTAAAATGGCTACACATATGTCAATTTCGGGCTTGACAGGGTTGCAGGAGGCTGTCGCAGCTGAAAACGGAGCTTGGGAGCCCATTTTCACTGGCAGAGTGCTTGGGCCACCACAAGCGCCCCCGACATGAATGACGTTGAGCTGGCCACGCCCACCCAGGCCCTCTGAAGTCAAACACAACCCTGATGCAGCCCTCAATGAAATCGAGCCTTCAGGAGAGGCTGGGCAACCAGTAGCTCTAATATCAGACCAGTAGGAAGGGCTTTTTTCCTCCTTTCAAAGGCAGAACAAGAATGAGTTCTTCTGAAACACAAAACGGTGATTTCATATTCTGTATTCTGCAGTACAGAATGAGAACAAGGAAATCAAAGGGAAAAAAAAAAAAACCTGAAGGACTCCATGGGGGAAATCTACCCACATACAGAGCTGGGGCACCCTGGAGATATTTGCAGAACTCGGAGTCTCAAGGAAAGGCTGTACTAATTACCGAGACAATTATTGTGACTATTAGGAAGTTAGTCTTGGTTGCACGCAGCTTTCCTCCTGTGTAGGCCCCCATCATCTCTCATTAAATCAAAAGTGCCTATGGGGATTGGCAGCGGAGTGCTGGTATGTTAAAAGGGGACTTGGTCCCTTATTTTTTCTTCTCTCTGCTTCCCTCTGTCCCTCCCTCCATTCATTTCCCTCCCGGGCAATCTGGTAGGCATTGTATCGTTATGAGGTTAAATAAGCTGGAAATTGGCTATTGCCAGCTGCTAACTTGCCTGCCTGAGGCTGTGACAAAGCCATCTACTTGGGCACCTTGTTCTCACTTAGCAGTTGTGCTCTAGAAGTGATGAATTCCTCCTTGGCTTCAACACCCCATTGGTTTGACCCTGAGCTTTGTAGCGCATAGAAGCCTTCTCCTGTCCTTCAAATACAAGGCAGATTGGAGGTTTACGGACAGCAGGAACTGAGGTCAGCATTTAATTCTGTCACTCCAAGCAGAGAAGCAAATGTATATTGATATCTTTTGCAGAAGCTGAGTGAAGTGGGATGCCCTCCAGATATAAACCAGATCAGGATGTGCTAGTTAGACTTCTTTGAGTCCAAGGAAAAAAGACATGGAATATTTCAGAGAAGATGACTTTATTCAGGGTCAGTGCAGTGCTTTAACTAATGAGGTAGAAAGCATGCGGAGCCACCTTGGTTGTAAGAAAAAAAATCCCAGAACTTGCTTTGAAGGGTATCTTTATTAGGTTGCTTTGTGGTTCGAAAATTGTATAGATGGCTTTAAGGTTACAAGAGCTTTAAAATGGTCAACAAAAAAGAAAAAGAGGCTGAAATTAAAGACATTTTGAAAGCAGAGTTTGCAAGTGTTAACTTACACATGAGAGTGGGCTGCAAGTACAATACAACCTATTGGGAAGGCTGGTGTGCAAGAATTCAAGTCAGTAATTCCAGGAATAAGCAATCAATTACAGAGCTGTTTTCTTTTGATTGTAAGGAACCAAGTGATTCTCTAACCAGAAGGTGTGAGGAGTAACGTTGAACGTCCTTCACAAGGTAGTTAAAGGTTTAGGAGCTCCATTTTGCACCCTGGTTAGTATTAACTTTCTTGTAGGGCTGACATGTTGTGTGAAACTCAATTGATTGGTTAATTTATAGTTTATTAGTGCTCCTCAGTTAACAATGGAAATTGCGACTGGAATTTCTGTTGTTAAGCAGTACGGTTGTAAGGACAAGGTCATGGGACTGTGCCACTTAACAGGCAATAGCTACAATTTTGAGGAACAGTGATAACTACCACAACTTTGATGACTCGATTAAATTTTACTGGGTTCATAGAACGTGCCAAGTCACTAAAATAACAACAATCCCTAAGCTAAGCAAGTTTAGATGTTGGACAAAATCCTTTTCATATATTTATTTAGAAAATTTATATTGCTGCCTACTCGCACATGGCAACTCAAGGGGGCTTACAAGGACATATTAAAAATAATAATAATAAAAAAAAAATGTTCACAAATAAAATGTGCATAAAGATATGTGGAAACTCACCTTCCATTTGCCCAAGTTAAATCTGGCATTTCTCTCTGCTGCTTTAGAGGACTGAGATCAGTCCAAATTTATATCAGAACCTTTGAGTTTGGTTTAATTGCAGTATTTTTTTTCTTCTTTATGGGAGCAGCTGAATAAGAATGAAATGATATCCCCCCCCCCCCCCCCAGCAAATATGGCAGAACTCAGACACAATCACTTTTTCAAAAGACAGGTCACTTTCAAAAATAGGAGGCATAAAGCTTTCTGAATACCAGTCAAAGCAGGAGAAGCCATAAAAATAGACAAACCAGACTGCTCAGTGCAACAATGGAGAACTATAATAATAAATAACAACAAATCTGAGCAAAATCGATAACTGAGTGCAGATCTGATACAGATCACAGCACAGAAAATGGATGAAACACAAAAGAAATGCTAATGTTCGAAAAAGAGGAAGCCGTAAAATCCTGAAGAACATGTGCTTTATTTCAACACGTGCAAGGAATACATTTTCTTCCAGCAAAAGAATCAAAATGTTTGATTCTTCCAACAAAAAAGAAGAAGAAATCAAGTATATAATGCTTATTTATATGTGGTTTGAATAAATGTGTGCTCGAGATAACAAGCTACTGGGAGCAACTTAAGATTTCCAGTTTGATGGACAGGGCTGTTCAGTTATGGGCAACAAGAAGACATTTTCTTGGTCACAGAATTGGTCAGACTCGGAGCGGAGCATGTCTCAAAAACTGTTAGCCACTTTGGTCTAGTGGTTAAGGCACTAGGCTAGAAATCAGGAGACGGTGCGTTCTAATCTGGTGTTAGGAATGAAAGCCAATTCGGTGACTTTGGGCCAGTCACTGGAGTTTGTGAATTCTAGTCCCAACTCTGGGCATGAGAGCTGGTTGAGTGACTTTGGACCAATCAACAGGAGACTGTGAATTCTAGTTCAGCTTTAGACAAGAAAGCTGGCTAGGTTACTTTCGGCCAGTCACACTTTCTCAGCCCAATTCATTTCCCAGAGTTGTTATGGGAAAAATAGAAGTACATAGAAATATGAGCCATGTTCAACACCTTGAATTATTTATAAAAATAATGAAGGACAAAATAAATAAAAGTCATTTCATTTTAAACCCAGGGGCTTTCCCAAGGATGGTTAAAGTAACAGTGCTGTGCACACTCAAATTTATAACCTCCCAAAAAGGAAAAAAAAAGTCCACAAATTTGATATTTCATCTTGTTGGACAGGTGGTCAACTCTGTAGGAATCTGTCTAGATTTCTCAAGTCGTAAGATAGAAGGAAGGTGGAATTTAAAACATTGGACCTCATTATAAGACAAAAAGCCTCTTCTTTGGATGGCAGTGCATATTTCTATCTTGACTTCAGAATGCAACAACCCATCCTTACTCTATTCTGTTTCACCTTGCATTTAGTAAAAGTTTCCTCATTCTTGCTCTAATCTGTAGGGATTCATGTATTACAACCCCTTGACAATGCATTGTTTATTGTCTCTCTTAAGTCTTGGCTCTGTTTTTTTCAATTCTCTGGGCATTGCACATACCATACGTGCTTTGCAATGATTGGGAAGTTAACCGCATTTAGTTTTCATTTTTAGATGACAAAAAACCCAGCAGGTTGGATAAACACATGCTGATTTCTCTTTAAAGACCCGAATTCAGGATGAATTGGGACCTGGCTGAATTTTGTTCATTTCTAATTGATCCCACATGGACCCGTGTTTTGGGCAATTGTGCTTTGCAGGCACTTATTGGAATTAATGTGAAATATTATATATTCTGCTTACTGCTTTTAACTTTAATTATATTTATCATACTTGAAGATGGGGAGGAGATGAAGAGGGAAGAGTCTTCGGGGAAAGAGATGGCCCAGAGAGGTAGAGATTGCTCCAACAAATTTTCAGAGAAGATCAAACATCCAAAAATACAACAAGCTGTGGATTCAGTCTGTTATTGTTTATTTTTTTTGTTGCAATTATCATCTTCTTGACAGAGATTGGAACAAGTGCATTGGCCCTGAAAATATAAAGATGAAATACTCTGTAAATATAGACTTCCATAATAATATGTGTCCAGTTTACAATTCTATGTTTGCGCTGGTCCATTACTCACAACTTGGTTTTTAGCTTATTTGCTTTTCTAGCTGTTAGGAACAACCATTACGAGATTCATGATGTGAAAACCATAATTTATATACTAAGATGTAATGACATAGGCATTGGTAGTCCTCAACTTATAAAACCATTCATTTAATGATTGTTACATTGGCGCTGAAAAAAGGGATTTGCCATCACCCTGTGGACTTATGATGGATGCAGCATCCCCATAGACTGTGATCAAAATTTGACACTTGGCAACCAGCACTGTGATGGCTGTAGTGTTCCAGTGTCATGTGATTGCTACTTGCAAGCTTTCTAGGGGATTTGCTTAATGACAGCAGCAAGAAAGGTCACAATATGCTGTACGCAGCCCAGCATTGTTGGATACGAGATGGGCAGCAAATAAATTTCATAAACAAACCAATAAAGTAATAGAATGGGTGTCAGGTTTCCAAGTGATGAAATTCATTGAAAATGGGCGTTGGTTCTTACCTGATACGCCTCTTCTCGTGGAACTGCATAGAGCATCCAGAGAGTGGGAGGTGCTTCAGTCTTCACTTCTCACAGGCTGAGCTGAAATTGAGGAACGCCCTCCTCCTCCACGTGACTCCTCCATGCGTTCCCCCCAGTTTTATCGAAGACGAGAGGACAAAAAACCCCCTCTACTCTTAAGTATTAAACAACATGAACTACAACATTAGAAATCATTGGCCGAAACAGGTT
Organism: Hydrophis major; assembly: GCA_033807585.1. NCBI lineage: Eukaryota > Metazoa > Chordata > Lepidosauria > Squamata > Elapidae > Hydrophis > Hydrophis major. Next base: position 13,723,341 of record CM066336.1, on the reverse strand, counting down.
TTCCCCCTTTACAGATGGACCAACAGGGTGGGGCTGGATGCTCTACGCAGTTCCACGAGAAGAGGCGTATCAGGTAAGAACCAACGCCCATTCTCTGTAGAACTGCTGCGAGCATCCAGAGAGTGGGACATACCAAAGCCAGTGTGTCCTACGGGTGGGAGTCCGTCTGGATTGGAACTTCCCCAGGATCTCTAACCACTTGCTGCAAAACTCGCCTGCCAAAAGATGCTTCAGCTGAGGCGTAAACATCAATCTTATAATGTCTTATAAAGGGAGATGGGGAAGTCCAGGTGACCGCCCGGCAAATATCAAGAATAGACGCCTGAGTAGCCCAGGCTGCCGAGGTAGCTGCACTTCTGGTGGAGTGAGCGGTAACCCCACTGGGAACTGGAATATCTTGAACTAAATAGGCTTTGGATATGGTAGCCCTAATCCATCTGCCTACCGTGGACGGAGAAAACTTACAGCCTAGTGTCTTTGGCTGAAAGGACAAAAATAGAGACTCTGTCTTCCTGATGGACTGCGTGCGAGAAATGTAAATACACAAAGCCCTTCGAACATCAAGGGTGTGCCACTGCCTCTCTTGCTCGCGCAGAGGCTTCGGACAAAAATTAGGCAGGACCAACTCCTGCGCCTTGTGGAACGGTGAATTAATCTTCGGCATAAATGCTGGGTCTGGTCTCAGAACCACCCGATCTGAATGAAAAATGCACAGATCTTTTCTCACGGATAGAGCTGCAATTTCAGATATCCTTCTAGCCGAAGTAATAGCCACCAGAAAAACTGCTTTAAATGTAAGAAATTGAAGTGACGCCTCCCTGAGAGGCTCAAAGGGAGATCTAGTCAAGGCCAGGAGAACTTTATTAAGGTCCCATGTCGGGTACCTATGCACTACTGACGGGCGCAAATTAGAAGCCCCTTTAAGAAAAGCCTTGATTCGAGGATGGTGGAAAAGGGGACTGAAAGGACCGCCAGCAACCACTGTTGAGAGCGCCGCTACCTGCCTCCTTAAGGTGTTAGGTGATAAACCTCCATCTAGGCCATCTTGTAAAAAGGCCAGGATCTGAGCAACTGAAGGAGAGCGTGGGTCGATGAATGATTTGTGGCACCAGTTACAGAAACTTTTCCAGGTAGCCTCATAAATGCGAGTAGTAGAAGGCCTTCTAGCCGCCAAAATGGTGTTAATGACCTGGGCTGATAAGCCTTCCTCAATCATCCTTTCCCGCTCAACCTCCAAACAGCCAATTGTAGCCACTGTGGCTCTGGATGGAGCAGCGGGCCTTGGGACAGCGAAATCTGATCCAACGGAATCCTCCATGGTGGAGATACTGACAGATTGCGGAGGTCTGCAAACCACGGCCTCCTGGGCCAATAAGGTGCCACCATGAGGATCTCTGCTTTCTCGGCTATCAACTTTCGAATCACCCTGGGAATTAATGGAAGCGGAGGGAAGGCGTACAGTAGCCCGGGAGGCCACGGGCAATGCAAGGCATCGTGATTCTCTGCTCCGCTGGAGAGATAATGGGAGAAGAACCTCGGTGTTTGCGCGTTGAGTGGAGACGCAAAAAGTTCTACTAGGGGCTGACCAAACCTGGCTGCTGCTTCTCTGAACAGATGTGGGTGCAGGCGCCACTCTGCCTGATCCAGTGTTGCCCTGCTGAGCCAGTCTGCTTGGACGTTGGAGGCCCCGGAGATGTGCTCCGCTCTGATGGATAAGAGGTGCGCTTCTGCCCATCGACACAGTCGCTCGGCCTCTCTCATGAGAAGGAGAGAATGGGTGCCCCCTTGCCGATTGATGTGGGCCTTGGTTGTATATTGTCCGTTAGGACCAGGACATGGTGCCCCCTTACCCGATGAAGAAATGTTTGCAGAGCCAGGTACACTGCACGAAGCTCCAACCAGTTGATGCTCCGACTTCGCTCCGAACGGGTCCAAACTCCCTGTGCTGAGAGAGATTGTAGATGGGCCCCCCATCCGGAAAGACTTGCGTCTGTCGTGAGAACAACTCTTTGAGGTTCCTGGAATAGCTGACCTCTGTTGACAGATGGTCACGTCCACCACAGGAGGGAGGCGAGAACTTTCGGCGGGACCTTCACTATAAACCTTGACGTGCTCCTTCCTGAACGCTGATATGGCAGGAGGAACCATTGCAAAGATCTGGAATGCAAGTGAGCCCATGGAATAGTGGAAATACAGGAAACTAGCTTCCCTAGCAGTTTGGATAAATTGAGCAACGATGCTTTCCCGGTCCGCCGGATATCTCTGATAGTGGTGCGGATACTAATAAGTCTCTCCTGAGAGAGAAAGACCCTTCCTTCAACAGAGTCAATCACAGCCCCTAGATGGGATATACTAGTGGAGGGAGTAAGCTGACTCTTTTCCCAGTTCACTAAGAACCCGTGGGACTGAAGTACCGAGAGGGTAGCGCTAGTATCGCTCTCGGCTTGATGTCGGGAAGGGGATACAACCAGGATATCGTCAAGGTAACAGTGGATCCGGATGGGAATTTGTCTAAGGTGAGCTGCAATAGCCGCCAACACCTTAGTGAAAGATCTTGGGGCTGAGGCTAGACCAAAGGGGAGGGCTACATACTGGAAATGCTGATTATTATAACAAAATCTGAGATATTTAGAATACGAGGAATGAATGGGAATATGGAGATAAGCCTCGGAAAGGTCAATTGACGTAAGCCAGTCTCCTTCTCTGATGCCCTGTAAAATTGACTGCAGAGTCTGCATTTTGAATTTATGGCGTACAATAAAACGATTTAACCTCTTAAGATCTAAAATGGGTCTCCATCCCCCGGAATGTTTAGGCACCAAGAATAAAAGTGAATGGAAACCCCTTCCCTGTTGGGAGAGGGGTACAGGTTGAATAGCCCTAATATCAGAGAGATGTTTGATGGCAGAAGTCATAAGAGCCCGTTTAGTAGGATTCCTAGAAATGGGTGAAACCCTGAAATGTTCGGGGGGAGGAGAGAGAAACTGCAGGGTCAAGCCAAAGCGCACTGAATCTGTAACCCAAGTATCAGAGGTGGATTCCTACCACTTTTCGGCAAAATGCCTGAGGCGGCCGCCTATGGTAAGAAAACCTGCAACGCTACCTGGGCCGGCGGGCCGCTCTACTCCCGGAACCCCTGAAGGGCCTTCTGTAGCTGCCCCCTCTCTTGCCTCTGTCTCCCGAGTCGCCCCGGTCCTGGTAGGATGGCCGGAATGAGGGAGAGCCCTGAAATCTAGGAGAGAATGATGACTGGAAGGAGGGACGAAAGGAGCCCCTCCGAAAGGACTGGGAACTCTTGGCTTCCTGCCTACGAAAAAGTGAAGGCAGAAACTTTTTCTTATTTTGGGTCTCCAGGAGTAATGGCTCCAGAGCGGGCCCGAATAATTTCCCTTTTACTATGGGGGCTGAAGCCAACTTAGACTTACTTTTAATATCAGCCTGCCAGTGTCGAAGCCAAAGCAATCGTCTGGCAGAAACATGGGAAGAAATAGCTCGGGATGAGAACTTAACCGAATGAAAGGTAGCGTTGGCTGCAAATTCCGCCGCTGCCGTGATCTTTGCAATATCTTGATGAGCTCTGGTATCAGATGGGGAAATGTGTTGCTTCAGCTGTCTGAGCCACCTGATGGAGGATCGGGTGAAAAAGGAAGCGGCCGTGGCCGACCGGATAGCCCAGGCATCAGCGGTGTGAGCCCGCCGGAGCGCCATCTCCGCTCGCTTATCCTCCGGCTTCAGTGCCTCTAGTGCATCGGTAGGATTGGAAGAAGAAGCAAGCCTTATAATTGGATCATCTACTTCCAGGGTGTCTAACATAGCTGAGAAATCCGAATCCAGGGTAAACAACCTCTTGTCCTGACTAGAAGGGGCCGGAGAAGGACCCACCGAGGCCAACTGCTTTGCTACCAGATCTGAGAAGATTGAGGGGGCCGGAATAATGTCTGCTGCCACTGTCGGCTGTCTAAACATAAGGTCATCAGGACCTTCTGGACTCGATGGAGGGGGTTCAGAAGGAGGCTGAGAGGCCAGACCTGAAATGTTCTTTGCCTTAAATAACAAGGACTTAAATAAATGGGGTTTAAAAAGACCCACAACAGCCGGTTGTTCAGGAGAAAGACCCTCATCTTCCGACATTTCTCCCTCCATTAGGTCCCCCTCCAGAAAGGGTTCTGAATACTGTAAGGAACCTCTGTCAGAACCTTCATACTCTCCGAACGGTTCAAGGCCCACTCCCTCTTCTTCTTGGGTATCCTCCCCCTCTGGGAATGGAACATCCATGTGAGGAGGTACCTGACCATGCTGTGACGCTGGTGCAGAAGGAGATCTCCCGGATAAAGACTCAGCCTCGGGAGTCCTCCCTCGGGAATCCGGTCTAGCGAGCTGCTGCATTCCTTCAGCTATACCTTGACAGATGGCAGACTGCATCCATTCTCTGATGTTCTCAGGTACAATAATTGGAGCAGGATCCTCAGAGCGTAGGCCTGCAGCGGTTGGCGTAAATGTCGCCTCTGGTACACGGGAGGGCTGGCGGCCTCGGGTGGAAGTACTGCCCCTAGAGGAAGATGGTTGGCTCGGCAGGGGGGGGGTAGAAGGAAAGGCAGATGTTATAGAGTGAGACTCTTTAGCCCGCTTGCTAAATTCCCTTTCTAGGGCCTTATGACGTCGTAAGGCATCTCTTTGAGAAGCACTGGAAAAATCCTTGTCCCTTCTGCGAAGGTAGTGCATCTTAGACTTGGCCTTCAGAGAAGAGCCAGTAGGATTAGCCTCTGCCATGGTATTGAAAGAAAATGGCGGTTGGCATGCCTAGGAGTTCGGCCTACAAACGTAAACCGGTTTTCCTAAAATTGGGTCACGTCCCCCTTTTTGAAATAAATTTTATTCTAGAACTAGCTATTATCTATTCAAAAAAATCTCCTTTCTCTCTCTCTCTCTCTTTTTTTTTAAACCTTATGCAATAAAAAAACAGAAAACAATTCTAGCAGCTAAATTAAAAATCTGAATATATACACTGGCAATTAAATACAAAAAAAGGGGTCAGGTTCAAGTAAGGAAAACCAAATAGCCCCAAAAGGTACAGCAAATAATAATAATAATAATAACTTAATTCCAAATAGACCAAATGAACACTGAGGCCAAGCAATTGTGAAAGGCAAGACAAGAAAAAAGGGAGGCCTCTATAGGCAGCCCCCCAACAACATGGAGAGTACGTGCCTGCGCTTCTGAACTAGCTGCGGGCCAAGGAAGAAAGCCAACAATATTAACTCTAAGAGAGACAGCAGGGCACAGGACCACAGTGCTCTCTCAGTAAAAACAAAGGCTCCATGCGGCCTGATGGTCCCGCTAAGGGCCTACAAAAAACCTCGCAGCTCACTCTCAAACCAAAAAGAAAAAGGCCTTACTTGTTAAGAAAACAAAATGGCGCTAGCCACGAGGCGTGCCCAAAATGGCCACCCGGCTCAGAGCACACAGCTCAGAAGCGCACCAGCCCACCGCAACTTCAAAAGAGAGAAGGAAAGAGCTGGGAGAGGAAGCGCTGCCTCCTCTGAGGCGTTCTAGGGGGGAAGACGCAATTGCGCTTTTAAAATACAGTGCAGGGCCAAGCGGCTGAGCCCAGCACGCTTGGAACGGCAGAGGATAGATTAGAAGGGGGGGGAGACAAAGGGCTCCAACCCCTTACTTCCCTCCTGGGAGCGAAATCGCTCCACCAACTAAATTTGGGATCGCACTAGCCTTGCAGGGAGAGGAAAAAAATGAATCAAACCTGATCCAACTCTCAACGATCACCTGAAACGGCCAAGGAATGAGAAAAAGCTGCCTGCTTCTCGAAGGCTGAGCTAAAACTGGGGGGAACGCATGGAGGAGTCACGTGGAGGAGGAGGGCGTTCCTCAATTTCAGCTCAGCCTGTGAGAAGTGAAGACTGAAGCACCTCCCACTCTCTGGATGCTCGCAGCAGTTCTACGGAGAAAGAAAAGTCCATCTTCTAAGACAATTTCTATTTTTTAGGAAAGCATCAAATTGGCAAAGTCCATTGTAATTCCAGATCTGACACAACCCGGAATTACCCCACAATATTAAAAGTTAGAAACAACCCCCAAAAGTCACATTCTCCAATAGAAATAATTCAACATTGCTTGATGTCATAAATCTCCACCTCATGGGGCCCAAGCACGGACAGCTCGTTTTCCCACGGGAAGAAGAACCACCTAGCCAAAACAATTCTATCTGCACTCCTTCCCCCTTAGGAATGTAGCAAGCCCAAAACCCTTCCCCCATGACCGCCAAAGAGAAAGTAAGAAAAAGAATATATACTAAGTTTAACTAAAATGGCTACTCATTCAATCGCCACATTGCTTAGCGACAGAAATTCCAATCCCAGTTGGTTGCAAGTTGTGGGCTACCTGTAATTGTGTCATTTGTGCAATGACAGGATGTGCCTGTCATCATTTTGGTGTCATTGTGACTCATAATGACACTGCTGCATCCAACTTCAGTATGTTTACTGAGAGGCAAGTTTCAAAGATTTCAGCAATGTTGGAGCTTAAAGTTTTCTTAGAACAACATTTCTGATGGCCATTTTAAAGTCTTTCTCTAACAAAGAGCTACTGTTTGCACCTCCGCTTGCTTGCCATCATTTAATTCTCCACATTTGATATTTTTTCCTTCTCAATTTCTGGGAAAGTTGTATACTATATTTAGTACTCTGCGTTAATTTTATACTTGTAAGCCACATCTTGTGTAAATGCCAACCCGTATAAGGATGAAACAATAGCCCTCTTAAAAGATTTTGGCTCTAGATTTAGATGCTGGTGAATGATTGCATGTTTGAGTAACACCTACTTGTACATAAAAAGTATTGCCTTTTAATGAAAAATACTTTGTCAGGACAAGGATTACAAGAGGACTTTCCCCACAAAATGCTTTTAGCAAGTTTAGAATGCTGCAGAATACCGGGTCAGAATTTTCTCCCAGCATTTAGATGAGAGAGAGTCCAGAATAAATATATGTAAGCTGAAATTGCCTTGGCTGCAGAATTTGGATTTCTGAGCAATGCATGTCGGAAGCTTTGCTCTGATGTCTGATGTCATTCTTCAAAGGATGCCTCTGAAACACTTCAAGAGAGGACTAAAGCCCATTTATATCGACACAGGATGGTTGGCTGAGCTTTTGTGAAAGGCCGCGAACGAAAATTTAATCAGAACCATGCAAGGTTATCTGTATTGACTTGGTTGGTTGTCATTTCTGTGGAACTGTTCAGACAATCGGTTTGGGAGGTAGCAGAACAAAGCAAGAGCAAGGAACGGCAAGAAAATGAAAGGCATTGATGAAAGTAGCCGTCACCCCAGAGGCTTAACTGGGGTCTGTTTCAATTTAGTTGATGGTTGCTTTATGGCCCAACCTGCATGATAAATTGGAATACGAGAACCCATTCGACATTAAAGAATAATTTTAGCTGTGGATTTAAATAACAGAAGTAGTATAGGCTTAACATCTGCCCTCTTCAGATTGGTCTTTCATAGCTGATTTTAAAAACAAGCATTAAAGCAGCTTCCTCCAGCCAGTTCTTTTTCATATTTGTTTGACTAAATCTACCAGAACTAGTAGCCACCGGTCATTCTAGCTGGGCATTTGAGTTGTAATCTTAAGATATCTCAAAAATGTAATATTAGGGAGGAATGAATGAGTGCTTTGAAATTATGACTGGATCATTTGGTTTCTCCCAATGCGAGGTAAGCCATCGTATATCACAGAGTTGTCCCCAAGTATGTGTTATGGTAATGAAGATTTAATAGCTGACCAGCTGTTGTAAGGCTGTAAGCCAAGATGATGAACTAAGGATGAGTCATCAGGGTACTTGCTGCTTTAAGAAGCTGCCTATATAAGGTGTCTCTCCTTGTGTTCTATCTCCATTGTAGTTCTCTATGTAGAGTTGAAGATTGATTGATTGCCTGGTATGTGCCTAACAAGTGTATGTATGTATATAGTAGTCTTGTATATAAACCACTGTTAAAAGACAAAGACTGTGTCCTGTGTTTTGCTCCTGGGTTGTCTCACAATAATAGTCACAGTACAAACACTCTGACAGTATGGCAGATGGGGTGGTGTGATGAAGTCATAGCTTTGGGTCCTCTTTGGTCCACCTTGGACCATTTCCTATCAGCAAAGCTTGTGTTTGCATGTAGCCTTCTCTAGTTGTTTTACTTCTCTGCAATGACCGGTTTAGAAAAGAAATCAGAGAGCAGCTTCAGATAGTCTTTGCTTATGTTGGGAAAAATATCCATCTGGTTCAGTTCCAAGCTGGGAGAAAGATATTGGAAACATGGAGGCTGATTGGAAAGATGATTTCATGATGAAGCAGAACCACACATGGTTCTGGGCCATATGGAGTTGAAAGTGGGGGGTATTTATACCTTCTCTTGGGCTTGGCACTTGAGCTTCCTGTTCCTGCTCAAGAACATGTATTTTATTGGATGTTGTCAGACTCCTGTGGGGCCATGTAAAAATCCTAGGAGTTTGTCTGAGCTAAGTTTGGTTGAAGTTTGCTGGGGTTGGTGCAACTGAGATGATGCAGCGAAGGGGCTTTGGGCAATTCCTATTGTGGCTGAGGGCTAATCCTCCTACCATTGTTGGATCTCGGGTGAGGATATTTGCTTATGAATAGAGCTAGCTATCTCTTTATCTCTTAAGTGCTGACACCTGCTGTGGGCTATTAAGAAAAGGTGGGAGCTGCTTTCTAAGAGCAGGTCTGTCCATTTCTCATCCAGGGAAATATAATATTCTGCCTTTTTAATATTTCTCAAAATACTTCATTCTTCTAGGAGAGGGGTGGGTGCTAACTTTCTGCACTTATCAATGGCCTCATGCAGCTGAAGGTGCTAAAAATACCTTTGAAACCAATCCTGGCATATATGCCTGTTGCAGCATCCCACGGTCACATGATTGCCATTCATCTGCTTCGCAACTGGCTTGTGAAAATCACAGTTAATATACAAGGCAGAAGTAAAATCCTATGTCTGGTTCACTTGATTCCCCCCCCCCCACTTATGTGACTGTGATGCTTTGCTTAACAACAGAAGGGGAGGCAAGGTCATAAGCCAGCTATGATCATGCAGGGTTTTTTTGCTTACCGATCACAGCGATTAGTGACTTGACTTGCCAGTTGTGGTGGCTACCTGAATGGAGAAAGGTTATATCATGTTATGAAGCAGATTCAGGAGTCTTTCTAGGTCTCGTGGGTGAAACTACCTGCCCCCGTTTGCTATTATTGCTGCTTAGTTTTTGCAGTCTTCTAATTTGAGAAGGAATTGGTGGTATTGAACACGTTTAGTATGAAGGTTAAATCCCTTGCACCTCCAGTGGGGGGAAACAATCAGATAACAGTAACAAGAAAGTTCTTAGAAAATCTGCTGGGGCAATTCTGGGTTGCTTAGAGGATGAAGAAGAGAGAGAAAGAAGAGAAATAGTGTAAAAATTCAGGCTCAAATACTTTCCCTTTCAATAGACAGGGTTCTTGTAAATGATTAAATTCTGGGGCACGGCTCTAGGGCAGGCAGCTTAATTATTACAACCCTGAATTTGGTGATACATTTTTAGATTATTATTTCTATTGACTGTTTCCATTATTTCTGTTTACTGTTCATTGATTGTAATAGCTTCTGGGATTTGTTAATACAAGGCAGGTGATACATATTATACACATGTATTCAGGCTCCTAGTTGGTGGTTAAAAAATAAAATCTGTGAATGAATTGTTTTTCTTCTCTTATAAAGTCTGAGAATTGGAATTTAAGGGCTGCTCAATGCAGGGATCCAAAGGAAGGCCTTCCGTATGGGAGATCAGTTCAGTCCTGTCAGTGTGTGAGAGAGTTGAGGGTTGTTTGGAAACTGAAACATGGAAATTGAAAGAGTATTTGCGTGTGAGCAAGAAGGAGACAGCAAGGAGCCTGGGCGTGGCTTAGCTCAACTGTTCTGTGCTAAAGCTGCTTGATGCTGTGAAACTAAAACTGAAGTTCCTCTCCTCTGCTTGTGTTTTGCATTTGGAACAGATTTCTTTTCAGGTGGGGAGGGGGAAAAGAACCCCTTAGCACCAGAGCATGTTAATGATAATAATATACAAAATACTAATGTTCTGATGGTTATTTCGAAAAATCCTTTCTTAGTGAGCCACTAGAAGCCAAGAGGAACATATGTGCCAAATTACAAGTTTGTAGGCTTTACAGTTGTGCAGATTTTGTGATGATGCATGAATGATTTCGCTTATATATATATAGATTATCACACGTCTATACACTGGACTTCATCATATCCTTCACCTGTCAGTCTCCAATGATACGTTATAACTCATTCTATACTTGTAAGCTGTCCCTTAAAGAATAGCTAGAGCTAGAATCAGAAACCTCCGTCCAATGTGATCAGAGCAGTAGTTTTCAGCATCTTGGAAAGTGATGTATTGTTATGTTTTGGATGGACTCTGCTCACTGGGTCTCCCAGGCAGGAGGTGCTCCAAAAAGTTTTCTGTTTGTTCTAGGACCTTGTTAGCAAAATAAATTCATGTTTGCTCTGGTGTTTTCCTGAATGTCTTGCTTAGAAGAGCTCATAAGACTGAACAATTACAGTATTGACGAGCATGTGGTGGAACAATTATAGATGGAAAGAGGTGGGGGCCACTGGCCCATTTCACCATTCATAATAAAATAAAATGCATGGAATAAAATTTTATTTTCTCCATTGAGATCAAGAGTGGTTAATAATATACAGTTTGATTTTCGAGGCTCCTTTTCTGAGTATAACTAGACAAAGAACTCTGATCTGAGGAAGGAAGGAAGGAAGGAAGGAAGGAAGGAAGGAAGGAAGGAAGGAAGGAAGGAAGTAGATAGAGGCAAAGAGATGAAAAAGATAGGTTTGCCTCCAACATTTTGACCCTCCCCAGTGCCAGCATGCCACCTCCAATTGATTTAGTTCTGGGCATGGAGCTTATTTTCCCCTCCTGTGATTTGAATGACTGGCACTATCATTTCAACGAAAGCTCCATAAATCTCTTTAATGCCAGGAATACAAATATGGAAATTGCTTGGAAGAAAGATTGTTTTTGTTTTCCCATGCACATATGCTATACATATTCTGAACTTTTGATCTAAAATTGGCACAGAGAGCTGATCCCCATTAAATCCAGTTTAATTCAGGAGATATTGATGTTGATCAAGTCAGATTTAATCTCCTTCTTTTTGAAAATTGCCGTAGAAATACACCTCTCCTTCTAAAAAGATTCAGAATATCTTTATCTACACACATATACATACCAACCCCAGAGTTTAAATCACAGCACTTGTCCTCCTGCCTTTATGAATCAGTGGGCTTTGGGACATTTTTTAATCTCAATTTTTATTTTATTTCTGAGATTTTTATTTCTGAGATTTTTATTTCTGAGATTTTCATTTCTGACATTTTCATTTCTGTAATGGTTCTGTTTCATATAGCCCAGCAGTATGGTACAGGTTAGCAAGGTAGGTTCCTGCTGGTTCCTACCTTGCTGTCCTGCAGGCTATTCAGGAGTGGGCTGCTGGGGGTTTGCAGGGGTTCGGGAGATCATCTAGCTAAGATTATGCACAGTTTGGAGAACCCTCAAATCCCATTTCTGACTGGCCCTGTCCAACCTATCCTGCCCCTCCCAGGAGTCCCCACATGGCCTGTTTTAGATGCCTGGGTGCAGGGCATGTGCGGAGGCTTGGGGAGGGTGAAAAACAGGCCTCCTGGAAGTTCAGGAAGGCTGGAAATGGGCCTGTTTCGGCTTCCAGAGAGCCTCCGGGGCCCGGGGAGGCCATTTTTACCCTTCTGGAAGCTCGAGGAAAAGCTCTGGAGCCAGGGGAGGGTAAAAACACCCCCCCTGCCCTGGTGCAGGATGCAGACTAGGCCACACCCACCATGGCCACGCCCACCCAGCACCCAAGCAGAAAACCTATTGCTAAATTTTTTGAAGCCCAGCCCTGATGCTACTGCTGGGCTATATGAGCCAATCATAATCTATTAGCCCGATCTGCGTTAGAGGTTTTTATTATGGTGGGAGAAAAAAAAAATGGAAGAAGAAAGCCTGTGTTGGCTGCTCTAAACGAACAAACATTGCATTAAAATTATATTTGTCATTTATAGTGTTGCAATGCCCAGGTCTTAGTTAAAAAGTCTGGGAATTCAAGTGCCCATACAGCTAGAGGACAACAATTGCTGTGCAATTGCTAAACTAACCCTCCTTATTCTGATTTAAAACAACAACAACTTTGCGCGTTATGCTGTGTATCGAAAGCATTTAATACTGGAACCGAGGGTTTGAAAGGTGATGTCAAACTCAGCATGGTTTCATTGAGTTGGCTTTATTTTCTTCCTTTAGCGGTTCGGTTCTCTCTTGTCCTCGGTTTCTTTGATCATCTTAAATCTGTTAGCAGCCCTGCTTTATTCATGGCTTGCCAAGGCGGTCTGCCGGTACTTGGTACCTTTCCCTGCTTTCCCCCCTCAGTCCCGTTTAAATTACTTGGAGCCTTTTCAAGGGGATTAAGCATTCTTAACTAGTTAGGAAGCAACAAGCAGCAGCCTTTGAAGACTGGAATTAGCTCTGCCAGATGGTTCTTCGAGATGCGGGCCTTTAATTTTAGAGGTCAAAATACCGCTTTGGATTGTACAGTGTTTTGGAAGTCTGCAGGAGATGTGTGTTTGTGACTGCACCCAGGTAGACCTGGAATGGTTTTAGGTACAAAGGAATGTTTTTAAACTGCTTTTTAAATAGCTTCAGACTTGTAACTTCCTGTGGATTTACATACGTTCTTGCAAACCAGCATGCTAAGATCCACCAATCACGTGGCAAAGGATGAAGGAAGTGCATTTTAATAATAATAATAATAATAATAATAATAATAATAATAATAATAATAATCATCATCATCATCATCATTTCACAAACTGACTATTTAGAATGCCATAACCGAGTTTCTAAAATCATTCACTGGAAACTATGCCAAAAATTTGGATTTAAGTATAGTAACAACTACTGGGAACATCAGGTTGAGAAGTAAAGATCTTGTGGGACTTCAGAATTCAGACAGAGAAGCATTTGGCCCACAACACTCCTGACATAACAATAGTTGAGAAGAAAAGGGTTTGGTTCATTGACATTGCAATACCTGTGATGCACGAATTGTAGACACCCAGCAAGAAAACATCACAAAGTATCGGGACTTACAAATTGAGTGGCTTTGGAAAAAGAAATCATGCGTTATCCCAATTGTAATTGGAGCCCTTGGAGCAATACCTAACATTTTTTGAATCCCACCACTGACCCTCCTGTGCTATCTCTCTTATTCTAGTTTTTGGAGCTGCCACCAAGCCCATGAGATATGACACCATCCTCACCACTAAAGGGTACAGAACTGAAAGAATGCCATATTGTTTGAAACTGCACCATAAGCAGGGGTGGGATTCTACAGGTTTGCACCTATTCACTAGAGCCAGTTGTTAACATTCTAAGCAGTTCAGAGAACCGGTTGTTAGAAGAAATTACTGGCTTAATCCTGTAAGGAAGGCAGGAAGGAAACATTCTGGTGTTGCTTACAGAAACTGCCTCTCCGTTAACCCTTATTACATTCTTGGCAGGACTAGACTTCCTGTCTCTGGAACTTCTCTGGAGTTTTTTCCCCCTCCTTTGCTGGTACTTTTCTTGTGTGGAGTGACCATTCAAAGTTACAATGGCACTGAAAAAAGTGACTTATGACCCTTTTTCAAACTTACTTCAATTTTTTTAACAACCAGTTCTATGGGCGTGGCTTAGGTGGTGGGCATTGCTTGATGGTCATGTGATTGGTTGGGCATGACCAACTCAATATCACTCATATCGAGGCACGCATCTCCTCGCCTGGCCTCTCAGACTGTGGGGATTCAGCAACAGTCATAAGTGTGAAAAATGATCATGAGTCACTTTTTTCAGTGCCATTATAACTTTGAATGGTCACTCCACCCAAGCAAAGTACTAGCAAAAGAGGGAGGAAAAAATCCAGAGATGTTCCTGAGATAGGAAGTCCATTCCTACCAAGAATGTAATAAGAGTTAACAGAGAGGCAGTTTCTGTAAGCAACACCAGAATGTTTCCTTCCTGCCTTCCTTACAGGATTAAGCCAGTAATTTCTTCTAACAAGCGGTTCTTCGAACTGCTTAGAATGTTAACAACCGGTTCTCACAAATAGGTGCAAATTGGTAGAATCACACCCCTGCGCACACACCCCGGGCAACCTCTCACGTGCCAGGGGAAATGGCTCTGCATGCCACTTCCGGCACGCGTGACATAGGTTCTCTAACACGGGTCTAGTGGTTAAGGCATCGGGCTAGAAGCCAGGAGATTGTGAGTTCTAGTCCCATTTTAGCCACGAAAGCCAGCTGGGTGACCCCGAGCCCATCCTCTCTCAGTCTAACCCAGACAACAAACACTGGAAGAGGGAGGGCTATTAGATATATTCTCCACTTTGAGTTATTTATAAGGATCATAAAGGTGGATATAAATTAAAGAAAATAAAATACTTGGAAGCAAGCGAGCATTGGATATTCCAGGTTTGCAATTAGCTCTGCCTGTCGGGTTGGAGGCCAGCAGTTTCTAACATCAAAATTAGATTACCGCAATCAAGGGCTATAAGGTTTTTCATTTCCACCTATAGAGAAAGGTAGGCAAGAAGTGACAATTTGGCAATACTAATTTTTGGAAACATTACACTTAGAATAGCACGTTTCAAAGCACTGAATCCAAAAAGGGAAAGAAAGAAAAAATACAAAGAAAAGAGCCAGCGTTTAAATGATTAGGGAAGAGTTCTCCATCTGTTCTGTTCCATAACCCCATCATAGCTTCCAATCCTAAGTAAGCCTAATTGAGTGCAGTGTGACTTATTTCAGAGAAAAGATGCATTGGCTTGAGTTAATAGGATTCTGTGGTGATGTCTTTGTCTACAGAGTTTTAAAAAGCATGCAAGATTTATCATTTGAACATGATTTGCTCACAGGTGGTTTTTTTTTTTAGTTTTGTAATTTATTAGGGCATACCTCCAATACTGTGGTTTTGCCTAATCTTCCATCTAGACACAGCAGGAGCTAGTTGAGTTGATTTTAATGGCCGGAAAGATAAAAGTATTTAGAATGGTGCTGCTTTCAATCGAGGGGGGACCTCGTTGTTTGAATCAGATAAAGTATGGTAGGTTTGATGAACCCAAACAATTTTCTGGAGAAACAAGAGAAGCCTCCATCAGGATCCAGGTGCAAAAACAATTTATATTTGATACTGTTGTGGTTTGCTGGCAGCCTGTGTCGACGGCAGTAGAATTGGGCAGTGGGAAAGAACGGGGACCAGTCAGGGAGTCTGGAGAGGACTTGGACGAAGGTCCTGCATCTGATGCAGAGATGGGGCCAGGGCCATCTGGGAGTGGGGTGCTGACTCTGGAGCCTCCGGAGTCTGGCAGCAGCAAGGCCGAGGAACAAGGGGAGCCTGTTCCCAGTGCGTGTGTGCACAGAGCTGCTGGAAGGCAAGAGCAGCTGAAACAAAAGGGGCAACTTGGGAGTAAAGCTGGAAGGTGATTGCCCCTCCCCTAAGGTATAAAGGACAGGCAAAGGTAGAGAAACCTTTGCAGGAAGCAAAGTTGTTCACTCTGTTTGGATTAATCCTTGAAGCTCTGTGTGGACTTTGTACTTCGGTTGGTTTTTTACAGTTAATTTGGCACGTTTGTTGTTGGCAGCAATTCAAAGGAGAGAAAGGTAGGTGCTTATCTCGAAGAACTGTTTGGGACTCATTATAGTCTGGGAATGAAAATAATTCCCAGCGCTGAAATAATGTATTTTATATTTTTAACTTCATTAAAGAAAGTTGGAAATAGACCTTTTTCCTAATTCTTTTTCTTCCTTATTCCTTTGCACCTTCCCCTCCTCACGTTTCCTTCTTTCCTTGTTTTTTTTTTATGTTTTATCTTTTGCAGAAAGTTTTTTTTTTTTTTTTTAAGAAAATGAACAATTACACGACGATACTAAAGAGAGCCAGTTTGGCATGATATGGTTAAAGGCACTGGGCTAGAAACCGGGAGTTCTAGATCTGTTTTGGGCACAAAGCGAGTTGATTGATGTTGGGCTAGTTTGTTTCTCTCAACTTATAGAGAACCGTGGAGAAACCTTTGAGGAAAATATGCAAAAGCTGTTAAACAAAATGCAGAAGCATGTTTGGAGATCTAGGAAAAGGGTAGAATATTGGGAAATATTTTAAATATTGGGAAAAGATTCAGGTTGATCTTTCCTGTTGATTTTCCCAAAGTGTAGAGCAAGGGTCTTCAAACTTGGCCAGTTTAAGACTTGAGGACTTCAACTCCCAGAATTCCTGAGCTGACATGACTGGAGGGAGAATTCTGGGAGTTGAAGTCCACAAATTTTAAAGCTGTCAAGTTTGAAGGCCCTTGCTATAGAGGTACCTTCCTTAATGTCAGGTACAAAGAATCAAGATCACACTTTAAGTTCTAATTAAGCTGACTTATTGTTGACACCTATTCACAAAAATAACAGGGATGCGGTGGTTCAGTGGCTAAGGCGCTGAGCTTGTCGATCAAAAAGGTTGACAGTTCGGCGGTTCGAATCCCTAGCACTGCATAACGGAGTGAGCTCCCGTTACTTGTCCCAGCTTCTGCCAACCTTGCAGTTTGAAAGCATGTAAAAATGCAAATAGAAAAATAGGGACCACTTTGGTGGGAAGGGAACAGCATTCCTTGTGCCTTTGGCATTTAGTCATGCCGGCCACACGACCACGGAGACGTCTTTGGACAGCGCTGGCTCTATGGCTTTGTAACGGAGATGAGCACTGCCCCTAGAGCCGGAAATGACTAGCACGTATGTGTGAGGGGAACCTTTATCTTTACTATATACACAAAAATCTAGTCAATTAATACGGTCAATACTAAATTGATGCTAGATAGGAGCTGATGGAATTCCAGAGGGCTTGGACTTAATGATTACAGACTAGTCTCTCTCTTGACTCCACCTCCAGACTCTGCCTTTCCTTCTCCTACATTGGAGAAGTGCAGATAGAGTCCAGAGAAGGAGGGAAAAAATAATTTTAGCTACATTATTTCAATAAATCCATCTTTCCTAAAGTTTCATTGCATTGTTCTGATTGTTTTTCTGTGCTCACTTGATATTGGGATTTTGGGGAGAAGTGTGTACATTAAAGGGGAGTATGATGACAAGTTTAGGAACCTCTGCTCTAGGATACAAGAGACATGGAAAGGAACATATAAATTTGCGAGATTCTACTGTCTATCTGTATAAGGAATAATTATAGTCGTCTTCTGGAGTCTGTTTCCTGGTCTGGACAACCTTGAAGGCCTGAAGGAACCTACAGATTTGCAAGACTCAACTGTCTATCTCTATAAGAAATAGTTCTAGTCTTCTTCTTGAGTCTGTTTCCTGATCTGGACAACCTTGAGGGCCTGACACAGTTCCAGGAAGAAGCTGCAGAGGCAAGCTGCTTTTGAAAATGTTGCCAAGAAACATTTTATAAAGTGGTCAGACTCTTGATAGATGAACATCTCTAGAATGTTCTCCTTCTTAGAGAATTGGAAATGAGGTATAGCCCTTTCTCTGAGGACAGGTCTCACGTTTGCAAAGCTTCCTCTCATTCCCCCAAATCAAAGATTAGAAAAAATGCTTCAGTTGTTGCTATTTGCTATATAAAAATGGTTTTGCTGAGAATCTTCCTTCCTTCCTCCTACCTCTCTCCCCCCCCCTCTCTCTTTCTTTTTTCTTTCTTTTTTACTGTGTCTGGTTAAACCCCAGAGAGATTGCATTTTTTCTGCCATATTTTTGTCAAGACCTTAAATTGGCAATGAGCAAGACCCTGCCAATGGGCCACACTTGGCAGTATTTTGTGGTTTGTTCATTATTTATACACACCCCATCTTTATTTTTACAAGCAACTCAAGGTAGCAAACATATCCAATGCACCTTTTGCCTCCTATTTTCCCCGTGACAACAACCCTTTCAGTTGGGTTGGACAGAGAGTCAGTGACCGGCCCAAAGTTTCACCCAGCTGGCTTTCATGGCTAAGGCAGGACTTGAACTCACTGCCTCCTGCTTTCTAGCCTAGTGCCTTCACCACTAGACCACACTGTCTCTCATTATGTACCATGCCAATTTGCTAAGAAAGCCCCTTTTCAAATCTGTTTTTATTTGGGATGCAATATTGAAATGGCAGCCAAATTTGTCACTATGATGGAAGCCTTACTACGCAGAGCTGGGTTCTTGCTCAGTGATTGATGTCTTAGGGGGGCAAAATATCCCTGAAATCTTTACCCTTGAAAAGCAATAAGAGTAAAGTTGTCCAGAGAGAAAAGATTGGCTCAGTTATGGGCACGAGTACATGTCTCTGTGAAATATCTTTTTGCACATAATTGCATTTTAAGCTTTCAGTGGTCACCAGTCAAAAGGATTTCATTATGATGGGATATGAGAACAAACAACAGACAGCTACGTTGATACAAAGGTGGTATGAAAATTGCTTATGAAGCAATAGGGAGAACAATAGGACGGACTGTAGATTGTTTTCTTGTGTCTCATCATCTTCCCGGCTGGATCATTCTAACCTGGATGGGATGATCCAGTGGTGAGATTCAAATGGTCTTACAACTGGTTTGGTGGGCGTGGCTTGGTGGGCATGCTTTGCCTAACGCCAGCGCGCACAGCTTTCCCACACCAGCTGAGGCCTGAAGCACCAATCAGCTGAGAGAGGAGAAAGAAGAGAAAAGCACAGGGGCGGATGTGGGAGGGCCAATCCTGCACTTTTCTCTTCTTTCTCGTCTCTCAGCTGATCGTCGGAGGCTTTTTTTTTTTTTAAAACTGCCGGTTCCGTTGAGCCAGTCTGAACTGATAGCATACCACCACTGGGATGATCTCAGATGAGTTTTGTGGTTGGTTCTTGTGAGTGAAACCACCTGGGAGTTAATCTGTAACCGTGGGGATGCTGCAACGGTTGTTAAGTGTGGGAAAATGGTCATAAGACAACTTTTTTTCCCCCAGTGCCCTTGCAACTTTGAATGGTCACTAAATGAACTATGGTAAGTGTAGATTGGAAGCTGTTGTTTGTTGACAATGACTTCAGAATTTTAGCCTGAAGTCTTAGCTGCCAAGGATTGGTCCCTGGTCTCTTTGGATGTAAAGTGTCTTGTTACTGAACTTCAACCTTACTCTTTACTACTCTCAAATAAACATAGGAACTGGCTCTCCCACTGTGTATTGGATGAGAATCTGGGAGAGATCTGGAGCATTCCTCAAGGAGAGATCAAGTTAATTTCCTTCCTGAGCTCCTACTGTATTGCTTGCCTGGCTGCCGGGGGCAGGGTGTGTGTGTGTGTGTGTTGTGTTGTGTTTTCATAGGCTTAGCTTCAAAGCCGAACGAGAAGATAGTCCCTTGACTTCATATAAAATTACTCATCGTGCTTTAGCTTCTTTACATGAATATTGGCAAGCTTTCCGTGACAGCTGTGGTCTATTGAAAACTGCCTTTTTAAAACCAGTTGGTTGGACTCGTCTCATGTCACCACAACTCAATTTCTTCCTCCCCCCCCATTTTGGCCAATATTTTGGCCAATAATAATAATGGCCTTCAACGTTGACAGAATGAGGTTGGTTCCTGGAGTGTTCTTCTCTCTTCTTTTTTATTGATTATGTTAAACAGGCAAACAAAAAAAAAAGAAGTAAAGAAAAAAAAAGATACATTTACATATATAAGTGATAGTTAATCAGTTTTTTAATTATAAAAATCCCCTCAGGATTAAAAAAAGTTATAAAAAGAGCATTCTCATAGCTCTCTTCTCTCTCTCTCTCTCTCTTTTTCCCTCAGCCATTAATTGCTATATTTGAACATGCCATACTTTGGACATAATTTTTAGTTTTTGTTTGGGTTACAGGTAGTCCTCGATTTACGACCACTATTGGGCCAACATTTCTGCTGCTAAGTGAAACAGCTAAGTGCGTTTTGCCCCATTTTTATCACCTTTCTTGCCACTGTTGTTAAATGAAGCACTGCAGTTATTAAGTTAGTAACACAGTCATTAAATGAATCTGGCTTCCCCACTGACTTTGCTTTTCAGAAGATGGCCAAAGGTGATCACATGGCCCCGGGACACTGCAATCGTCATAAGTGTGAGTCAGTTGCCAAGGAAGCTGAGTTTTGATTACATGACCATGGAGATGCTGTAGTGGTCATAAAATGTAAAAGATGGTCATATGTCCCTTTTTTCAGTGCCATTGTAACTTTGGTCACTAAATGAACTGTTGTAAATCAAGGACTACCTGTATTTGGATTACTAATAAATAGGTTTCTCTTTTTCTGCAAAAAATATATTCGAAGTATTTTTTTTGGCTTTCTGTGTGATAGATTGCATGTAAAGGAACCATTCCTGCTTGATTGGTTATTCTTTGAATATATACAGTCAATTTTCCCACTGCTGAATAATCTTCCATTTCTGTCTTCCAATCCTACATTTTATGGCAAGGTTTCTCTTTTCTAATGTTGTGCCAGATTGATTCATGCCACTGTTAGTGTACAGCTTAATAATCTTCAGTGCTTTTCATTCCTGTTCTGTGGGATCATACCGAATAAGAATATTGGTGCTTCTAAACTGGATTTTATATAGTATATTAGACAAGTATATTTTGATGCATATCAGAGTTTTCTGATGTATTTCTTTCCAGTACTGTTGAATCTTTTGCCTAACCATCACATTTTTGTTGTTGTGATAGTTCCTTGCCTATCAAATACATATAGACAGATTGTAGCAACTTGCATTTTTAAACAAGATACCGTAAGTCTTTTTTTAAAAAATCAGATTAAGGAAGAGAACCTTTAAAGTCACCAGAATATTATGGCATGTCCATGATGATATTCATGAGAGCCAGTTTGGTCTAATGATTAACAAAGAAAGCAGGAGATGGTGAGTTAAGTCCCATCTTAGTTATAAAAGCCAGCTGGCTGACTTAGAGCCAGTCGTGAGGAGACCATGAGTTCTAGTCTCTCTTTAGGCATGAAAACTGGCTAAGTGACTTTGGGCCGGCCACTCTTTCTCAACCCAACCCATCTCCCAACAGCTACTGTAAGTAAGTACGAGGAAGGAGTATTAGATATGTTTGCCACCTTCAATTATTTATAAAATAATAAAGGATGGATGTAAATAAATAAAAAGTGTAGGATTTCTGAGGAAAATAAACTACACACACACACACACAAATATACACATCTATATCTATAAATAACTATATATATATATATATATAACTATAACTATACACACACACACACACACACACACACACACACATATATATATAGAGAGAGACAGAGAGTGGGGGGGGGAGCTTGGAGTCAAAAATTTCCATCCCTTCTGTTGGTTGTATTGCATTTTTCTTCCACCCTAGACAAAATAGGAAATCAATTTCAGTTTTCACTTCCAGTTTTTTATGTTGGAAAATGTGATGGGCAATACATGTCAAGATGTGGTCAAGATGAGGGATTTAGCCCTCAATGCACAGGTCAGTTTTAGTCTGCAGAAACAACCCTTCCACCTCAAGAGTAACATTTTGTGTTGGGGAGAAATAATGATACAAGTACACAAATATACAGCTGTAGAACACAGTGGACACAGTAGACACAGTGAAAGAAAAAAATATACCTCAACATACCTGCTTTCCCATGACTCCTACACTATGCTGCTTCTCCTAGGTTTTCCTATTTGGAATTAACAATTTACAGATTTCCCTTAATCCTACTGCTCTTTCTTCTTTCTCTGTCAAGCACCCATCCCAGCTCCCAAATGTCCTTTTTTGTCTCCATCCTTTTCTGGTAAGGAGCAAAAATGTCAGCCCCAAATTCTTCTCCGAGTTGGTTAAATTCAGCACCAAATTGTAGTAAAGACGGCTTTGGAAGAATTCTATCGTGTCAACTCTGAAATAAACCTGGCTGAAGCAATCTTTTGCTGCCTTATATTTGCCACTAACTCTGAAAGGGGGAAATGAGGAGGAAGTAGCTAGCCTGATTCACAGTCAAAACAAGAAGTTTTCTTGTGGGAACCAAGGTGATCCCAACAGGTGGCAGTTGAAAGAAGAGCAGAGTTGACTAAGCAGCCTGCCAGCTACTTTCATTGGACAATGTGAACAGTGACATCTGGGGAAGGAAGCATTTGATCTTTTAATCAGGCTTAAACTATGGGAACTTTTAGAGTTGGTTTTCACTAGCTGTGCCAATATGATGTATCCAATAAACATGTTCTTTGAGGAAGCTACCTGCCTTGAAGTACTGCTTTTGGCAGATGCGTTACTCGGAATCCTGACACGTAGTCTTTTACAGCAGGGGTCCCCAATCCCCCAGCCTTTTAGGATCTGGACCGTGCAGTTGGAGGTGAGCAGTTGGTGAGTGAGCGAAGCTTCACCTGATATTTGCAGCTACTTCCTGGTACTAGCATCACCGCCTCAGCACTACCTCAGATAGGTTCTCATAGGAGCACAAACCCTATCGTAAACTGCACGTGAGGGATCTAGGTTGCTTGGTCACTTCCCCTCCCAGTGGTGGGATTCAATGGGGGTAACAATCAGTTTGGTGGGCACACGCTTTGCAGTACTTTTGAAAATAGCAAGAAAACTTACCTTTTACTGCAGCCCCGGTGAGTAAAAACAGCTGAGGTGCCAATCAGCTGGGCTTCAAACAAGGGAAATATAGCACAGAATAGAGCAGGGACAGATGGGTGGACCCAAATGATTGCTGAAAGTACAGGTTCACCCGAATCCCACTCCTGCCCCCTCCCCTCCCCTTCCCTGGTCCATGGAAAAATTGTCTTCCACAAAACTGCTCCCTGGTGTCCCGGGGCTGTTGTTTTAGAGACTACTGGGTGCAGCTATGCTGTTGTTGGGCAGCTGCTAATCCTCCAGTAAGGGTCTTTGACTGAGTTACTCCTTTCAGCTGATGACAAAGATTTCAAAAGTCTTCAAAATTATCCTAAATGTTTTTTATGGTATGGATGGCTTTCCTCTCATTTTATATACACTGCTGTTGCAATAGAAATATTCTTGGTGACTGATGGTTGGTACACATCCCAATGGCTGCTGAGGGACAACCCGGAGATACAGAAGGCCCTGCTTTCAAAGGGCCAGTATATTTTGATGGCAGAAGCTGGCATAGTTTGGGCACGCCATCTACAGTACTTGTTATTGCTAGCTCCCAGGATGCCGGAGTCCTCCTCCTCCTCCTTCACAAATACCACTGGCATGTTTTCAAGCAACTTTTAATAGCAATGCCGGGCACTGGATTTTGTGTTCCTCGTGTGGGGAACTGCCAAGAGCAGAAACAATTGCGCAAAGAGATTATTATCATCAAAGCATCGCAGCTTATTTTATTTTCAAAATAATAAAACAGCAACAACAGGAAGGTAGGTCTGGGAAATAGCTTGGGTTCCGGCCAACCACTAAAGACAGAACAAGAGGCGCAGATCAATCTGTACTGCTGCAAAGGAGAAAGTAAGGCAGCCCCTCCCATTTCATTACACAAAGTCTCCTCCGGTTGCTGTTTTGGGGTGACTGGAAAGGGAAACAAACCTCAACATCAAGTCAACGCTCCCAATTTTTGACTGAAATATTATATTTGGCCTTGAACTACTTTGCCATTTGCTGTTGGCATGTGTGCACTGTGCTAGCTGTGAGCAGTGAGAGGCCTTGACCCTGGGGTGGTTGAGCAGGGGGTTGGATTAGATGACCTTCAAGGTCCCTTCCAACTCTGTTATTCTATGAAACATGTCTTATTTGAGGTAGTTGGTGCACATTGCCATCTCTCCCTCCCTCCCTCTCTCTCTCCACAAATAAAGCTAAGAGGAAGCATTTGACCAAAATTGATCAATGGGCTGGGTGAGAACATGCTTAAACTATCTACATATATCCCCACATTCTATAACTGGAGATAACATGATAAATGTGGCCTTATTTCCTGCTTCTGATGCAAATATAGATGCAGTCTGAGGAAGGAAAAATGTTTATTTCTAGGAAATACAGCACCTAGCTGTCCCAAAGATGTTTTTCCAAAAGGTGACTAGACTTTGGTTTTTTCCTTTGAAAACATTTCACTTCTGATCCAAGAACCTTCTTCAGTTCTAACCGACTGGTGGGGAATGGAAGGATTTATATTCTTTGTAGTAATCTGAGAGTCATTGAGGCTATTGGGAGTCTTTCTGTATTCCCAGTCATCCGAATCAGAGTGCAAATTGGTGTGGAGCCCTCTTGGGACTGCTGAAAGAAAATTCCACACCTGTTTACACTCTGATTCAAGTGTTTCTCAGAATACCGATAAACCCCCAAGTGACTTCAACTGAAGAAGCTTCTTGGATGAGAAGCAAAACCTTTTTGCAAGAAAAAAACAACAGCCAAGGAAGTCCTTTGTGGAAAAGCATCTTTGGAACAACCATGACCTGAGTGACTCAGAATCTCCATAGAGAATTGAGCACCTAGCTATCTATATCTTGTTAAAAGGAAAGTGGTTGTCTTGGGGTTGAAGTTGAGAAGAAGACCCTGAGATTAATAGAGTAAAGCTCTAATTATCTGTATCTGTGTTGTGGTTGGTAGGTTTTGAGGAGATGAAGAACCAATGTGTGAAATTACTCCAAATTGGAGTTAAGCCTCCAATTCTAACATGGGCAAGATGCTTTTTAAAATGCATTTTTTAATGTTTGTGTAATCATGGAGAAAATTTATGTAGTTAATAGGAGTCAATACTAACTTTACCTAATGACACATAATCAATCAATTATCAATGCGGTGTGATAGGTGGGATTGGTTTTCTTGTCCTCCCTTTTGGAATCCAGATGTTGCAGAACTTCTGTGTAGAAAGTCTACATACATAAGCTTCTTTCATAAGATCAGAGAGTTTGTTGAATTCTCACACTTCACTGGGTGTGTGTTTTTTCCTTTTGTGTAACTCAACCCCTGAGATAGTTTGAGACCCAACATTACGGTTGAACATTGGTTTATTCCACAAGCCATAGAACCATGATAAAAAAAACAAGGCATGCAGGTTGTAAACTCAGCCTGTGTACAGAAGAGTAGAGTCATGGGTAGTAGTTAATAGTTGTTATATTTCCAGGAAAAATATGGGACTGCTTTAAAGAGTTGGCAGATTGAAACTAGATTTGTACCCCCAAATTCCCAGAGACCGTTCTGAGCATGAATGTGAAGTACTTCACACTATTTGGTGTCAGAAGCAAAACAGCTGGCAAATAAAACAGCCTCTTCCATCGTGTATATTTTATGCACTTATGAGAGCATAAGAAAACAGCATGAATTTTTTTACATGTGATTCTGTGTTTGCTTCCAAACTGAGGATTTTTTGGCTTCTGTACTGTGTGTGTGTATGTGTGTGTGTGTGTGGCCAAGTTCAGCATCCACACAGTTGTATTTGGGGTGGTAGGCACAGATACCTATAGCCCTGGAAAATAAAAAAAGTAAAATGCAGTGGGGAAGATATTTTTTTGTTTTAAAATCTTCTCTTTGAAACTTTTATTGTTTTTGTTTTTCTTACCATTTGTGGAAATTGGATCTCTCTAAAAAAAAAGACTTATTGAAGATGTTGCATAATATATTTTTATTCCTGGCATTTTTCCCATTTCTTCATTTTTTTGAGAAGCTAAAGATCAGTGGAAGAGCTTCAGCTTTGGGGGCACCAGAATACCATCTTCATTTTTGACATCTTTGTTTAAAGTAGGGTTGGGAAAAAAAACCCCCATAATTTGTCAATTTGGTGGTTTGGGGCTCATGGAAGTGAGGAACCCTGACCCCCCTAGACCAATTGCAGGCTCAGGATGAGGAAATGTTTGTAAAACCTTCATTTTGGGCAGATATTTCAACCTCCTTTTATCAGTATGAAAATATGAATCATCTGTCCTAAGGATTGTGATCTCTTATATCAGATACCTTATACATCATTATTTCCTTTGGAAGAATTCTAGTCTCCTTTCTGCTTCAGCCCCAGCCAAATCTCAGTTAGATTAAACTGGTAGCTTTGTCTCCGTGAGATTAAGTTGTGGAGTGACAAATGGGCTGATATTTGAGATGGTGACATCACACTGTTTGTCTAAACCAACTGAGCACCCTTCTCCTAAATCATCTGCAGGAGATGGAAACAGATCCATTTGCTTTGCATGAAATGAGCAAATCACTTGTGATATAGTAGCAAGTCAAAGAGGAGGCCTGCCAAGCATGAATAAGACAAAAAGAATAGGTTCCTACAGGAAGCGCATGCACACACACACACACACACACACACACACACACACACACACACTTGCACAGCCCTGGGGGTGTGTGCTTTTTCCTCTCCTCTGTGCTGAAAGATCTGGCACCTTTTGCCAAGTTGACCTAAGGGGACTGGAGGCCTATGAAGAATGGTTGCAGGAACTGGGTATGTCTAGTCTAATGAAAAGAAGGACTAAGGGTGACAGGATAGTAGTGTTCCAGTATCTCAGGGGCTGCCACAAAGGAGAGGGAGTCAAACTATTCTCCAAAGTACCTTCAGGGTAGGACAAGAAGCAAAGGGTGGAAACAAAAGAAGGAGAGAAACAACCTAGAACTAAGGATAAATTTCCTGAATTTATGAACCATGAATCAGTGGAACAACTGGCCTCCAGAAGTTGTAAATGCTCCAACACTGGAAGTTTTAAAAAAGATGTTGGATAACCATTTGTCTGAAGTGGTGTAGGCTTTCCTGCCTAGGCAGGGGGTTGGACTAGAAGACCCCCGAGATCCCTTTCAACTCTGTTATTCTATTCTGACCTTGAGGAATGGGAGATTCTCAAGACCAGTGTTTCTCAACCTCAGCAACTCATTCACTCCCTAATCCTGATAACGTTATCTAGTTGGGTAATGAAATGTCTGCAAGCAAACCTCCAAGCTCGGAGAGCATCAAGATGTCCATTGTGAGGCATCCAGAAAGTATCCATGATATCAATCACTCCGAGACATTTTCTCTGCAATTGATTTATTTAGAAACAAAGGCAATTTCCCAAAGTGAAATTATTTTCACACCTTACACAGAATCCACCTTCTCTCCTCCCTTCTCTCCTCCCACTTCTACACCAAATCACGAGAAGCAATTAACTGCAACTGGAATTTGTTAGTAAGACATACAGAATCACCTTGAACTTTTCAATTCCTCCACCACCACCAGCCCATTCCATGAAATGTGACAGCTGAATTTTAAAGCTGACCCATTTCCTTCCAACTCTGGAACTTCTCTTTCTTTGACCAAAACTTTCAGTCTGAAAACCAGCTGAGCTAAATATACAATTTAGTGACTTGAGTTGATCTCCGCGAAGATAGTCACTCAGAACACCAATGCAATCTTGTGAGTGTGCAGCTCCATTTGCGCGAGAGGCCGGCGTGTGTGCCTGCTGCTTGTCCAAATGGAGTGGTGGATGTGTGCGCATGAGCCCCTCACATGGAACCATCCCCTCTCCTCCCTACCTGCCCGCCTACCAAGCCAGAAGGGTTGTGGAAATGCTGCTCCAACAATGGGCTCTCAAAAGAAAAACTTCCTTCACTGGGTAGGGTGAGAAACTCAAGACAAAGTTTCTGCCATTCAAAGAGTAGTAGTATTCCTCCACTTACAACCATTCATTTAATAACCATTCAAACTTACAATGCCACCGAAACAAGTGACTTATGACCATTGCAGCATCCCCATGGTCATGTGATCAAAATTTGGACCCTTGGCAACTGGTTCGTATTTATGACAGTTGCAGTATCCTGGGCTCACACGATCACCTTTTGCAACTTTATGACAAGCAAAACAGGAGTGGGACTGAGTGGGCGTGGCCTACTGGAACTTCCGGAAGTTTTTGGCCTTCCCAAGGGTCCAGAGGCTTCCCTCGGGCCTCCGAGAGGGCGAAAATGACCTCCCCTAGGCTCTGGAGGCCCTGTGGAAGCTGGAAACAGGTCCATTTCCAGACCTCCAGTACTTCCAGGAAGGTCGTTTTTCGCTTTCCCAAAGGCTTCCCTCGGGCCTCTGGGAGAGCGAAAATGGCCTCCCTGGGTTCTTCCGGAAGGCCAGTGTTTCCCCCTCCCAGAGCCTCCATACAGACCCTGCACTTACCTGCATCAAAAATTGGCTGCCTGGAGACTCCTGGGAGGGGAAGGGCAGGGTGGGTGGGGCCAGTCGGTCGGTTCAAATACTGCTTCGGTGAACCAGATGCAAATTTAACATCTGGTTCTCCCAAACCAGTCCGAACCGGTAGAATCCCATCCCTGCAGCAAAGTCCATGGGGAAGCCACATTCACTTAACAAGCATGTTACTAACTTTGCAACTGCAGTGATCCACTTAACGAGAGTTGCAAGAAAGGACTGCAAATTGGGATAAAACTCACTTAGCGTCTGTCTTGCTCAGCAACAGAAATTTGGGGCTCGATTATATTTGTAAGTTGAGGACTAGCTATATTTTGGCTGAATTCAACCCCAAGGGACCTTTAAACCAGGAATTTTCTGATTTTCCCTGCTCTCTTTTTGTTAATGATTTCCCCCCTTCATGTTGGGCTCCGGAAACAGGCAGCTCATTACCTTATGCTGATCTTGACCTTGTCATCGAGAGCAAAACGAAAACCTGGGGAGAAGATACGACCGATGCAACCTGCAGGGAAAGGGAAGGGGGGGGGGGAATTATTCACAAGTAACAAAATAATAAATTGGTTCTGAGAATTGGTTGGTACTGTTCAGGGAATATTTGCCTTTGTTCGTTCTGCTTGCTCATAGCTTTTTTTTTTTTTAATGTGCCTGCACTCAGCCCAGGAGGTGGCATTAATTATTGCTGAAGCTATGCCCTGCTTGTAATTGGTGGTTTTAATGGAACAATAGGTCAGTTCACAACAGGCTGGGCTGCACCAGTTAGCTCACCATACTTTAGTTGGTGTGTGCGTGTGTTTGTGTTGAATCACCAATCCTTAGAGCCTTTTGTGGCATAGCTGGAATGGAACAAGAGTACAGTATAGAACACCCAGGAACCCTGAAATCTCAGCCCCAAGGGAAAGGTTTGTTTGTTTGTGTGTTGTGCATATTTATTTGTGTGCACCTGTGCATGTTTGTAGAGCATTTGCTGCATGAAATGGCACAGCTGGGCTACTGGGTGTTGGCTGTTTATGGGAAGAGAGCTTGATGGATTGGTAATAGCATCACTGAATGATTCTGAGGTTGAACTCCAAAATTTTTCCCCTTTGTCAATTCCTTAGGTACCCCTTTCTCCCTCGCTCCGCCATGTACAAGTTCCTGTTAAAAGAGCTTTTTTTTTTTTTTTTTTTAAAGGAATGATACTTTTTGGAGAATAGATGATTTTACTCTCCCCTCGGTCTAGTTTATTTTTCTTGCAGCTTCACAAGGAAGCAGAACTGTCTCAGGTTCTTTTGCTTCTCTGTAGGGAATGTACAGATAATCCTTGATTTGCAAATCTTTGTTTAGTGATCGTTCAAAGTTGCAACGTTTGAAGTTTTCACAACAGTGATGATATGCTACCGGTTTGGACCGGTTTGGCCGAACTGGTAGTACAAAACCTCGACAATCCTCTGAGAGGAGGAAAGAAAATCCTTCGTCAGCTGAGAGGAAAAAGAAGAGAAAGGCACAGGATCAGCCTTCCCACGCGCTCCTGCCCTTTTCTCTTTATCCTCTCAGCTGATTGGTGCTGCAGGTCTCAGCTGGTGTGTGGAAAGTTGCACGCCAGCATTAGGCAAACCACGCCCACCAAGCCACGCCCACCAAGCCACACCCACCAAGCCACACCCACCAAACTGGTGATAAAACAATTTGAATCCCACCACTGTTTCACAATCATTGAAGCATCCCCATGGTTATGTGATCAGAATTTGGATGCTTGGCAGCTGGCATGTACTTATGACTATTGCAATGTCTGGGGTCATGTGATGACCGTTTTTTGACAAGCAAACTCAATAGAGAAGTCAAGATTCACTTAACAACCGTATTCCTATCTTAACAACTGCAGTTATTTACTTTAAAGTCTGTGTCAAGAAAGATCATAAAATAGGGCAAAACTCACTTAAGAACGGTCTGGCTTAGCAATGGAAATTTGGGGGTTCAACTACGGTCATAAGTCAAGTACTACAGGCTGTGCCTTGTGGAAGATATGTATCCCAGCTTCTCTTTTTCTTCAGGATCTTCTAAAGAAGTCTAGGTATTATTTGCTCATTCCCTGGCATATTTTAAGAGCTCCAAGCAGCTTAGCACATCTGGATGATAAGTCTCAAAATCTCTTTTAACAGATGTTTTTAAAACTGCTCTGGAGTTTTGTTATCTGTATTTCTCTTATTCAGGGAGAATTGTCCAGTTTGACACCCATGACATCACAATACAGTTGGGATATTTCTTTGGAGGCCAACCTGACTCCATGATCCATTTCACTTAATTTGGTAATTTTTCTTAATAAAGAAAAAGAGGCAGATGAAGCTACCAGGTTAAAAAAAGCAAAGCATCAGCCTATAAGTTTCTGTTAAAACTTCTAGTGCAATGTCTTTCAAGCTTGGCAACTTTTAGGATAGGCAGACTTCAACTCCCACAATTCCACAGCTAGCACGGGGAAATCCACCCATCTTAAAGTTGCCAGATTTGAAAAAGTTTGCTATAATGGGTCCTCTTGACTTTCTTAAAAAAATAAAATAAACATGGAAGTTGGCTAGCTGCAGCCCAAATATTTATTTGGAAAGCAGTTTCACTTGCCCAGGAAAAGAACAAAAGATGAATTGAAGCTCAAGTGGTGAAGAGATGCAGGGAAGCTAAAGGATTGGCATGGAGCAACCTCGTCAATTGGCCTTCCTTGGGAAAGAGCTTTATAAATTCCCACCCTGGCAGCCATTTGGTCAGTGTTCCTTCAAGTTGTACAGATTGACCCTTAATTGAAGCCTTGCTCTACTCTAACGATCTTGGATTGAGATCATTCAAAACTATAGTCTTGGTGCCCAATGGAAATATTGGCCAACTCTTTTGTCTACATAAGTTCATATTTTAGGTTTTAGAGGTTGGCATCCTATACTCCTTTTCCTGAGGATAATCCACACTGAATCCACCACAGCCTTTTTTCCCTATATGTAACAATGGGAACTTACTAATTAATCAGTGGAACAGCTTTCCATCAGAAGTTGTAGGTGTTTCATCACTGGAGGTTTCTAAGACTGGACAGCCACCTGTTTGAAATGGCATAGGGTCTCTTGATTGAGCAGAGGGTTGGACTAGAAGACTTCCAAGGTCTCTACCAACTCTATTCTGAGTGATTGATTGATTGATTGATTATTGTTAGCTTGCATGCTTCTTTAGGTACAGATCTCACTCAACATAATGGAACTTCCAAGTAAGTATGTGGGTTTATGTTGTTAATTTTAGCTTCCCTTAATATTTGGCATTCACGTCTAATGCATTTTTGTTATTTCATGGGCTTAGAGGCCTTTGAGATTTGCATATGAGTCCTAACTATGTTTACATAAGACGGAGTTCTAGTTTAATAGGCTTATTCAGACAGATTTGCTTTAAGCTGCATTTTGATAGCAATTTCCACCAACTATTGCAACAATTTTGTTTGGGGCTGGATATCAAATGTCAGTGTCTGATGGCCTGCCCAAACTGGTGTCCTTTCCCATCCTTCATTTGTTTCTGAATCCATAGAAGCTAACAAACAATTTGCATCCAATGCCAGCTTGGATATTTGGCCTCATTTATACTACTTAGCAGGACTGTGCAAAGTATTTGAAAGGACTGTTCTGAATGTGTGTTGTACAAAGTAGTGTTAAGAAAGCAATGACACCCTCCCATATAAGTTTAAGTGAAGCTTCTTCAAAGAAATGCTTGTCCTATTGGTCCAGGGTTTGTTGGCCTTGAGTGGCACCTGTCCTCTGCCAATCAAAACCCCCAACCTAGGTAACAAGGGGAGAGAGAGAGATGAGAAAGGAGGAAAAGACTGAATCAAATGGAAGAGCAAGGAAGAGTGTGAAAAAGAAAGGTCTGCATACAGAATAAAGAGAAAGCAAAGGAATCATTTTCTGGTAAAAAAAACTATGTTGACTCATAATTTATACTGTGGTGAATCCATGACTAGGTTTACACACACAGCCACCATTTCTCAACTGTGATTTTATAAACATAAATCTAGGTTCAAACAACTTGCTAAGTCATAAATCGTGGTATCTATACTACAGTAGAACCACTTCATTCAACACGCTAACCCAAAACCAAATAAACCACATCATTTTTCTTTATAGATTTTGTTTAGGCAGTTTGGTCTAAGTCAGAGGTGTCAAACTGACTGGCATCCCTGAAGATGCTCCACTATGGTGGCATCATGTGTCATTTTGGGACTTCCCCCACCCTTCGCTAAAACGGGCATGGCCAGCGAGTGATGCATCCACCCGCGAGCCAGGAATTTGACAGCCCTGGTCTAAGTAGTTAAGGCATCAAGCTAGAAAGCAGGAGACTGTAAGTTCAAGTCCCACCTTAGCCGTGAAAGCCGGCTAAGCTGGATGTCTTTGGACTAGTCACTCTCTCTCAGCCCAACTCACCTCACAGGATTGCCGTTGTTGTGGGGAAAATCAGTGAAGGAAGGTGTGTTGGATATCTTTGCTGCCTTGAGTAATTTGGAAAAACAATAAAGGTGAGATACAAGTAAATAAGTATAGAAATAAATAATTGATCCTTTGTCACTAACACAGTGACTCCAATGAACGGAAACGATGTAGGCTGTCTAGAGATATATAGGGGCGGGGCAGACAGACTGATTCATTGTGTGTTCTTACTTTGAAGGAAGCAAGAATACACAATGTTCTTCAAAATTGTTGAATCAACATCCTTCAACAGAACTTACTGTTCAGCGAGTATGCTTCGGCAGACCATCCAAATGTGGTTTAGATTTGCATGACATTTACAATTGATGACTGGAGATTTTTTCTTCTCCTGCGCTTTTGATGGATGATGGCTGTTCCTTCCATCACGGTCCTGCTGTTCCTGCATGCCATGCCCCCTCCCCAATGCCAGTCATTTTGCTGTGCTTACTGTTGTTTTGATTTCTAATGTCTTAACAATGTCTAGTGTGATGGACCTCCTGTAGGGAAAATGTGAATTTGGGAAGAAGAGGAAAGCTCTCTCTTTTGCTCTAATTTGCTTCGACAGCACTGATTTCTTTCCATTCTTTTAGGCAGCGAGGCCTGGCACTGTGAAAATGATTGTTGAAATTGCAGAAGGAGGCAAGGAATAGTAATAGCAATAATATTTAGACTTATATACTGCTTTACAGCCCTCTCTAAGTAGTTTACAGCATCAGCCCCTTGCCCACAACAATCTGGGTCATCATTTTACCCACCTTAACCTTGAGCCGGTGAGAATTGAACTGTGGAACTGCTCGCAGCAGTCAGTCAGAAATAGCCTGCAGTACTGCCTTCTAACCACTGCACCACCACAGTTCAATAGTGGAGGGCTCCTTCATTTTTAAGTATTTGAAAGAGTGAGTAAACACTATTTATAATATTTAGACACCAGCTGAATGCACCTGGGCCACTGCAAATATGGATTTCTCTGATTCTTACTCTGAAACTGGCTTCCTTGGAGAGCTGAACATAAATTTCTGCAGTGTTTTTTTTTTTTTTTAACTTAGCTGGTGCTCCAAAGATCGGCTGCATTTTTTTCTTGTCAATTTTCACTCCGAGTAGAAGAATGTAGAATAGAATGTTCCTTATTGGCCAAGTGTGATTGGACATACAAGGAATTTGTCTCTGGTGCATAAGCTTTCAGTATATGTACAAACAACGAAGTAATATAATCATAAGGTATTAATAGTAGAAGGTAAAAGGAAAGATGAGAAGGATCGTAGTAATACAGCCATGCTACATGGGTAAATATGCTTAGACATAAAGACATTATTGTGAGAATTAGGTGTACAGCAGAGTGATGGCCCGAGGGAAAAAACTCCTTGTGTCTAAATGTCTATGGAGATTCTCAGTCATCCAGGTCATGGTTCAGGGGTGCGATCCGACTGGTGTAACTACCGGTTCAGTGATTTACATTTTGCACACGAGCCCCAGCCAAACATACCTGCACTGTGCATCGGCGCACATCCCAGCTGATTTTCAGCCCATCTGAGGCAATTTCGCCCTCCTGGGGGCTTGAGGAAAGCCTCTATAGCCTCAGGAGGCTGAAAAATGGGCCTTCCAGAAATACCAGAAGTGCCTGTTTTCAGCCTCCAGAGGGCCTCTGGAGCCCGAGGGAGACCATTTTCACCCTTCCAGAGGCTCGAGGGAATCCTCTCTAGCCTCGGGAGGCCAAAAAACAGGACTTCTGGAAATACCGGAAGTGCCAAAACGAGCCCGTTTTCATCCTCCCGAGCCTCCCCGAGGCTTCCTCCAAGGGCGGGGGTGTTGTGTGTGCATGCACGGATGGGGGGCAGGATGCATTGCATTGTGGGTGCCAGCATGTGTGCACTTTCGGCACACCACAACATAAAGGTTTGCCATCACTGACTTAGGCCTACCTAGATCTCTTTTTAAAGTTGCCATGCCGTCTGATAAAAAGAGCACCCATATTTTAAGTGTCACACTTCTGTTTTTTCCCTTTCTGAAATCATACAAGCACGATGACTACACACCTGGATTTATTTATCCATTTTTTCCTCTTATCTATTTTTGAACAACGTATCATTTGGTCTGAAAAAATAATGCAGTTGTATAAAAGTTGTTGCCTTTTTGTAGCTTTTTGTAGGTTTTAATAAAGGCATTAATTATCCTGTCATATTTTTTCTTAATAATAATCTACAAAACTGCTGTAAACATTATTAATAGACCAGTTCACTGTGTTTTCTTCCACCACTGGCTTTTTTTTTTTTTCCAATTGCAAAACTGTGCATCATCAAGTTCTCCGGCAATTTTAAACTCCATGAAAAACAAAATAGAGTCACGAAATATTGCTAAGCCGGGCATTGTTTGATTGGTAGAACTCCAAAGAAAACAGCCTTTTGTTATATCTTCTCCATTTATTGAGGTCTTATTTTGAGAAGAAAATCTGAACAATAAACCTAACAATATCTTTTAGTGCTCAGGCTGTATCGTTAATGCTAGGATTGCTTTGAATGTAGGGGACACTGTATAGAATGATTTTCTAATGTTTTAAACCAGGGGTGTCCTGTGGTGTCCCTGACTAACTGCAGTCTTCAATTTGGTCCGCATTCCTGGCGGGAGCACCAACTGTTCCCATTGGTTGATGCCGTTTGACAGCCGGCTATAAAAGGAGCTGTCAAACGGCATCAGCTGCTGCCACCAGCTGGCTCCCAGCCCAGCCGGGCAGCCGCGGTAACCTGTTATGCTTCAAATAAAGCAATGTTAGCCTTGAGATCCATGTCTGCCTCGTGTGTCCGCCTGCAACACAACACTGGCGACGAGGGTGGGATTCACAATGAGAGGCAACCGGACTAAACAACCTGAGCAAGTCACTGATTAAAAGAGCCGAAGCCGCTAAGAGCTGAATGTCAGGAGCCGCAGACAATCTCTGCGCGCGCCAAGTTAAAAAAGCCTCCCTGACTGAGGAGAAAGGCACCCCCCGCTGGTGCTACTAAGAGCGCCCTTTTGAGGGCGCGAAGATCGAAGCCTCCCTGACTGAGGAGAAAGGCACCCCCGCTAGTGCTACAAAGAGTGCCCTTTTGAGGGCGCGAAGATCGAAGCCTCCCTGACTGAGGAGAAAGGCACCCCCCGCTGGTGCTTCTAAGGGCGCCCTTTTGAGGGCGCAAAGTTCGAAGCCTCCCTGATTGAGGACAAAGGCATCCCCCACTGGCGCTACCAAGAGCGCAAAAGTCTAAAGCCTCCCAAGCCGAGGAAACAGACGTCGCCTGAAAGGCACCCCTGCCGGCGCTACCGAGAGCGCAAAAAGTCTAAAGCCTCCCTAGCCGAGGATCAGTCGTCGCCCGAAAGGCACCCCCGCCGGCGCTACCGAGAGCGCAGAGGTCCAAAAGCCTCCCTAGCTGAGGAGCAAACGTCACTGACAGGTGTTTCCGAAAGCCGGGACACAGCCAGTCTACCACGGCTGATCTACTTGCAGCCGGTCTACCGCAGCTGATCTACTCACAGCCGATCTACCGCAGCTGATCTACTTGCAGCCGGTCTACCAGTGAGCCGACCTGTCCGCACCAGGTCTACTCAGCCACGCCAAAGGTTTCCTGCTCTACCAGGTCTACTCAGCCACGCCAAAGGTTTCCTGCTCTACCAGGT
The DNA here is from genome assembly GCA_033807585.1 of Hydrophis major. Classification (NCBI taxonomy): domain Eukaryota; kingdom Metazoa; phylum Chordata; class Lepidosauria; order Squamata; family Elapidae; genus Hydrophis; species Hydrophis major. The sequence goes on along the minus strand of CM066336.1, from coordinate 13,687,035 downwards.
CTACTCAGCCACGCCAAAGGTTCCCTGCTCTACCAGGTCTACTCAGCCACGCCAAAGGTTTCCTGCTCTACCAGGTCTACTCAGCCACGCCAAAGGTTCCCTGCTCTACCAGGTCTACTCAGCCACGCCAAAGGTTCCCTGCTCTACCAGGTCTACTCAGCCACGCCAAAGGTTCCCTGCTCTACCAGGTCTACTCAGCCACGCCAAAGGTTTCCTGCTCTACCAGGTCTACTCAGCCACGCCAAAGGTTTCCTGCTCTACCAGGTCTACTCAGCCACGCCAAAGGTTCCCTGCTCTACCAGGTCTACTCAGCCACGCCAAAGGTTCCCTGCTCTACCAGGTCTACTCAGCCACGCCAAAGGTTCCCTGCTCTACCAGGTCTACTCAGCCACGCCAAAGGTTCCCTGCTCTACCAGGTCTACTCAGCCACGCCAAAGGTTCTCTGCTCTACCAGGTCTACTCAGCCACGCCAAAGGTTTCCTGCTCTACCAGGTCTACTCAGCCACGCCAAAGGTTCCCTGCTCTACCAGGTCTACTCAGCCACGCCAAAGGTTCCCTGCTCTACCAGGTCTACTCAGCCACGCCAAAGGTTCCCTGCTCTACCAGGTCTACTCAGCCGGGCCGAGGGTTTCCCTGCTCTACCAGGTCTACTCAGCCACGCCAAAGGTTCCCTGCTCTACCAGGTCTACTCAGCCACGCCAAAGGTTCCCTGCTCTACCAGGTCTACTCAGCCACACCAAAGGTTTCCTGCTCTACCAGGCCTACTCAGCCACGCCAAAGGTTCCCTGCTCTACCAGGTCTACTCAGCCACGCCAAAGGTTCCCTGCTCTACCAGGTCTACTCAGCCACGCCAAAGGTTTCCTGCTCTACCAGGTCTACTCAGCCACGCCAAAGGTTCCCTGCTCTACCAGGTCTACTCAGCCACGCCAAAGGTTCCCTGTTCTACCAGGTCTACTCAGCCGGGCCGAGGGTTTCCCTGCTCTACCCGGTCTACTCAGCCGCGCCAAGAGTTTCCCCGCCATACCCGGTCTACCGTTTCAGACAAGTGACTCTGGGGGAAGGGGTCTCTCTGCCCCCCCTTCCAAGTGACTCTGGGGGAAGGGGTCTCTCTGCCCCCCCTTTTCAAGTGACTCTGGGGGAAGGGGCCTCTCTGCCCCCCCTTCCAAGTGACTCTGGGGGAAGGGGCCTCTCTGCCCCCCCTTCCAAGTGACTCTGGGGGAAGGGGTCCTGTATGTAGGGGTAGGTGGGTGTCAGGTGCTGAATAAGGAGGTGCGCACCCACCATTAGGGTCCTTCCGCGCACCCACCTTCAGGGTCCTTCCCACCTGGGCTTGCATTCCTTGGCAGCGGCGGTACTCTCCCAGGGGGGTGAAAAGCTGGGTAGGTGGGAGGTTGGATTGTCCCATCCTAAGGGGGCCAAGGGAGCACGACATGCCTGCTCCTCTTTTGGCCCTTAGGCATTGACCTTCCCGTCCTAAGGGGGCCGAGGGAGCACGACGTGGTCCTTGGCCCTTAGGACTTGACCGTCGTAGTCAACTCCCTAGCTCAGCGGTCCCCCACCTTCTGCCTTATGGGAGGGGGAGGAAGAGGAGATGGGTTCCATACGGCCGAGTGCTGTATGCATCTCCCTTCATGCAAGCCACAGCTGAACTCGCACCCTGCTCGCCCAAACGGGTCACCAAGGCATGGTTACTCACCAAGATTATCAGGGTCTCCTTCTCAGGCCAGGTGCGCAAAACAGCAGCTAATTCAACTTCCTTTTCTGTACCATGAATCCCCAGAAGGCAGGGCCGCACATGCTCTTAGTTAGGGGAAAGGGGTGTGGTGTCCCTGACTAACTGCATTCTTCAATCTGGTCCGCATTCCTGGCGGGAGCACCAACTGTTCCCATTGGTTGATGCCGTTTGACAGTCGGCTATAAAAGGAGCTGTCAAACGGCATCAGCTGCTGCCGCCAGCTGGCTGCCAGCCCAGCTGGGCAGCCGCGGTAATCTGTTATGCTTCAAATAAAGCAATGTTAGCCTTTAGATCCGTGTCTGCCTCGTGTGTCCGCCTGCAACACAACATGTCCAACCTTGGCAACTTTAAGACTTGTGGACTTCAACTCCCAGAATTCCTCAGCCAGCTTTGACTGCCAGCCATTTCTTCACAGTTTTGAATCAGCGGAATAAATACTTGGAAACGTCCGTTAAGTTTCCTAAACTACACGGATAAATAATATTTCAGTACAAAGACTTTCGCACTTTCTTTGTATTCGCACGCAAATTTTGTGAGTAGTGGGGTTTACACGGATGGCAGGGAAATTTCTGTTTCACGACTGAAGGCAAATATAGGTAGTCCTCAGCTTATGACCACAATTGAGCCCAAAATTTATGTTGCAAAGCAAGACAGTTGAATGAGTTTTGCCCCATTTTGTGGTCATTCTTGTCAGAGTTATTAAATGAATCACTGCAGTTGTTAGGTTGGTAACATGGTTGCTAAGTGTGGCTTCCCCATTAACTTTGCTTGCCAGAAGGTCACAAAAAGGGGATTACACCATCTTGGGGATACTTGTTGTGGTTAGCCGGCAGCAGGTGTGGATGGCTGAGGACAGCGAGGACACAGATGAGGGGCCAGGACCATTTGGCAGTGGACTGCTGCCTTCAGAGATTGTGGGAGCTGGCAGCAGCGATGAGGAGGTTCCCGAGGAGCCTGTGCCAAGTGCACATGTACGCAGGATTGCTCGCAGAAAAGAGCAGCTGCAACAACACGGGCAACTCGGGAGTAAGACTGCAAGGTAATGGCCCCTCCTTCAAGAAGATAAAAGCCAGCTGTGAATCGGATGTTCTTTGCAGGAAGCCAAGACGTTTTGAAACTCAGCCTCGTAGACATTGCAGTATCTCAAGTTGGTATTTGAAGACTCTTGTGTTGTAAAATATTTCTTGTCAGCTATTCTTGGCAGCCTCACACAGTTTTGATGAGGCTTGTGCTTATCAAAGTTAATTAGTTTGCAGCAGCTTTTTAACCAGGGATTCATAATAATCAATAAAAGGTTTCTGTTCCCTTTGGTTCGTGTTTGTTTTATTGGAAAAGGGTCAGCACAATACTGTAACTGTCATAAATAAGTTCCCAAAGCATCTGAATTTTTGATCTCATGACCATGGGGAAGCTGCAGTGGTCATAAGTGTGAAAAATGGTCATAAGTCACTTTTTCCGGTGCCGTTGTGACCTTGTACAGTCACTAAATGAACCATTGTAAGTCAAGGACTACCTGTATAATAGGATAATATTGCAGGATGCAATCTGGGTCTGGAGGTTTAGTCTTCCAAGCTTTTGTGCTGGATTCCATCCTCAGGGAATTTTTCCCTCAGCAGAAAAAGTGAGATTTCAGTCTGAATAAACTCGAGCGGAAATTCTCCCTTTATTTCCCTAGATTGTACGGCTTGTGAGTGTACTAGGAGGTCTTACTGAGTTTGCATTTCTCAATTTATTCACTCCTATTTTCCTGTCATAACTGTGAAAAATCAGGGGCATACACAGGATTTCACACTTAGTGCTTTGTCCTCAAAATGCTTCCGATAAGCGTAAAATGCAAGGAGAGACAAAAAAGGGTGAAAGGATTTGTGGACAAAGAAACATCTTAATTTACTTATTCCAGTTTACATTGTTTTCTCCAGATCAGCTTCCTCTGTTCTGCAGGTGGATGGATTTGAAAGCTTCGGATTTTCAGCCAATGCCATGCTTGCTGAAAAAAATTATAGGCGTTTGAAGTCTATCTTTCTGGAGAGAAGCACAAAACAAGGAAGGCTGGTTAAGACAGAACGAAGGCAAATACACGTGAACCAGGATAATGTTGCAGTGGGCATGGCCAGTTTGACATCACTCATGTCAGGGGTGCCTGTGGGGGCCCGAGTGCCAGCGAAAATGGGCTCCCAATCTCCAATTTTGGCTGGGATGGCCTCATGCAACCCTCCCACACGTGCCCCCCCCAAGCTCCATTTTTGTTGGTGGAGGGTTGCAGGAGCCTCTCCCAGCCAAAAATGGAGATTGGGAGCCCATTTTCGCTGGTAGAGGCATTGTGGGCTGGTCCTTTGCTGTTTCCAAGGTGGCCCCCATGGGCCAGATCTAAGCACCCCATGGACCGGATCCTTCCCACGGGTCTTGAGTTTGACACCCCTGAGCTAAAGAGAAGTTCCCTCAGGATGAGCTCCAGCATGGGTCCAAAAGTTTGGAAGGAAGACAAAACCTCCAGACCCAGTGACCGACCCAGATTGGATCCTGTTATTAAAGATGTTTGTCCTAGCAACCTTTGTATATGTTAGCTTAGGTCAGTGATGGGAAATCTTTTTGTTGTGGTGTGCGGAAAATGCGTGTGTGCCAGCATCCACAATGCAATGCACCCCGTCCCCCTGCAGATGCATGCGCTACACCCCTGCCATGCCTCCTTACCTGCACTGTGCATGCGTGCGTTTCCCAGCAGATTTTCTGCCTGTTTGTGGTTGTTTTTGCCCTCCCGGAGGTTCGAGGGAAGCCTCTGGAGCCTGAAAATGGGCCCGTTTTGGCACTTCGGGTATTTCTAGAAGGCCATTTTTCAACCTCCCCAGGTTGCAGAGGCTTTTCTCGAGCCTCTGGGAGGGTGAAAACGGCCTCAAATGGGCCGAAAATCAGCTGGGAGGCGTGTGCATGCACAATGCAGGTAAGTTTGGTTGGAGCTCACATGCCATAGGTTCACCATCATGAGTTTAGGTGATCTGTAGTCCTTGACCTAACAATAGTTCATTTAGAGGACTGTTCAAACAGAACTGAAAAAAGTGACTTATGACAATTTTCACACTTATGACCACTATAATCATGTGATCAAAATTTGGATGCTTGGTAACTGACTCATATTTATGATGGTCCTGAGATCCTGTGATCATCTCTTGCGACCTTCTGACAGGCAAAGTCAATGGGGAAGCCAGGTTCACTTAACACCTGTCAGGATTCCAGCAGTTATTCCAATTAAATCATGAGCCTCAAGCCACACTCCCAAAAACTAAAGAGATTTATTTGAAGTTAACATTCTACATCCAGCACTAACCTGGGTGTAGCCAATTCTGAGATACATAATTCACTGTTACCCTTGATCCTGCTTCCCCCCCCCCATCCCTCTGGTTGTATCATCCAACAAAAAACGTCCGTAGCCAAGAGTCTTCAATCATGCTCTCCAATTAGATTTTTTCAAGGCAGAAGCTTCAGCCATCTAATCAGTCTTTGAAGAAAATATGAATGGAATGTACTTTCAATTCCACACTGCCACCTGCTCTTTGAAACTCCCCCCCTTCTTTCTGTTGACAACTATAAAACGCGTATACAAAATGTTTTATGAGTTGACAACACCCATGGCAACAGAGCTCGTAAAACGGGGCAAAATTGACTTAATGAATGTTTCACATAGCAACATAAGTTTTGGGCTTAATTGTGATCGTAAGTCGAGGGCCTCCTGTATAAGCCCACCCCTCTTGCAAAAAAAAAAGCCAAGAGAAAGTTGGTGCCTTAATTTTCATCTTAAGTCCTTCATTCGTGGTAGGTGATGCAGTTGAATGATACTGTTATTTTTCAAGAGGAAAAGGAAACATAAATTAAACACATTTGTAGTTTGATTCAGGGTTAATAACCCAGAGAAAGAATCTGTTTTCTCTGTTTTTGCATTCATTCTGAAACAATTGCAATGGCTGTTCTAAAATTTGGTTCCAAATGTCAGGATTAGACTATCCCTCCATTTCATTTCTTAGAATCTTTGCGACTGAAGGTGGGATTTTCTTTCGAACTTCTCATTGCCATCAGTCTCCTATTAAAGTCCCTAACCGTGAGAGACTTTTTATTATTTTCACGGGTGATTGATGGTCCATGACGAAAACTGCAGGAACTCCAGAATTTTTGAAGCCTTCCTGGAGCTTATGGAATTTTCATACTTTCTATTCTTCTTCTTCTTTTTTCTTTGCTCATCATCTGCTCTCTTCCTTTCATCGTTCTTGATAGGAAGACTAATTTTGCATGCATTTTGCAACCTCCACCTGCCGTTTTATGTTGCGTTTAGAAAAAAAAATTGCATGGGATTGCTTCTTTTAAATCAGTCCCATCTTTGAAACAGTAACACTTGAAACCTTGCTGTCATCAGTCTTGCATACATTTCAAAGGATAGGCATCGATGTTTTTGGCTGCTGCGGTGCATTCCTTGTTCTCCTATCTGGCTTAAAATCACACCTATGCAAGATCCAAACAAGTTAGGCAGTCCCTGTTAATTCTGGTCCTCATTTTGGACCTACTTCGATGTCCTGGCTTTACAGGCAGGTATCTATGAACTGACCTGTGTTTACCTTTTGACCTTTTGACTTGAGTAGTTCTTGACTTACAACCACACTGAGTTGTGCCTGATTTTTTTTGCTATTCATTCATTCATTCATTCATTCATTCATTCATTCATTCATTCATTTTTATTTATTTATTGTTAAGTGATCTAGCTTCCCACATTGGCTTTGCTTATCAGAAACTGGCTGGGAAGGTTGCAAAAACATGAACCTAGGACAGGGGTCGGCAACCCGTGGCTCTGGAGCTGCATGTGGCTCTTTCCCTGTGCTGTGGCTCCCTGTCAGCAGTCGGTAAAAGGAAAAATAATGACGTGCTAGGAGGAGACTCTATGGTACAGGAACTGGACTTCTGGTTGGCAGAGGAAAAAGGAGGTCACACTAGGAGGGAACTGGACTTCCTGTCGGCATAGGAAAAAAGGATGCTGTGCTAGGAGAAGACTCTATGGTGGGGGAACCAGACTTCTGGCCGGCTCAAGAATTGAATGGGGAGCTTCCGGTTAGAACCTTTTTGTCTCTTTGAGTGTTTAAGGTTGCTGTCCCCTGACCTAGGAGAACCTCTGTAAATGCACGCTGGTCCCAAATTGCCTGACTTTTGATATGTGACTATGGGGATGTTATAATGGTTGTAAGTGTGAGGACAGATTGTAAATGACTTTTTCCAGTGCTCTTGTAACTTCAAATAGTTGCTAAATGAATGGTTGTAAAGTTAAGGACTACTGTATTGGAATCCCCATGTAAAGAATTTATCTAGTAGCATGGTGCTTGGTGTACATAAGTCATTTGGTTTCATCTGTTCTTGGGCCTTCCATATCAAGATTAATCTTTTTCTTCTGTTCTCTAGGGAAAATATTCTAAATTAGGAATTATTCTAGCCTTTCTAGAAATTCCAGGTACCAGTTAAACGTAGGAGCCTTGGTGACACAGTGGTTAGAATGGAGTACAGGTAGTGCTTGAGTTATGATCACAATTGAGCCCCAAATTTATGTTGCCAAGTGAAACATTGGTTAAGTGAGTTTTGCCCCATTTTTACGATTTTTCTTGCCACGGTTGCTAAGTGAATCATTGCAGTTATTAAGGTAGTAACTTGGCCATTAAGTGAATCTGGATTCCCTGTTGACTTTGATTATCAGGAAGTCGCAAAAGGGGTTATGTGACCCTGGGACTTTGCAAACATCATAAATATGAACCAGTTGCCAATCATCTGAATTTTGATCATGTGACCATGGTTGTAAGTGTGAAAAAATGGGCATAAGGCACTTTTTTTCCAATACCTTTGCAACTTTGAATGGTCACTAAATGAATGTTGGTAAGTCAAGGACTACCTGGAATAGAATAGAATAGAATAGAATTCTTTATTGGCCAAGTGTGATTGGACACACAAGGAATTTGTCTTTGGTGAAGAAGCTCTCAGTATACATAAAAGAAAAGATACATTTGTCAAGAGTCAAGAATCTTAAGGTACAACACTTAATAATAGTTATAGGATACAATAAGCAATCAAATCATACTGTTTTTTTTTATTTCATCTCTATCTGCTCATTAAGTTTGGACTGTATTGCTTTCTTTTGAAGACTATTTTTGAATGTGTTTTCTCTCCAACTGATAATTATTGAACAGTGGGGCCAAGTTGGAGGCATTAAAGGACATTTATTTACGTTGTGGATTTTGTTATGTTTGTGGTACATTCCGGGTCATCACAGTTGCTGTGTCCCCAAGGCTATGGGATCCTTTTTTGTGACCTTCTGGCAAGCAAAGTCAATGGGGAAGCCATCGATCACGGAGCAACCGGGTTACTAACTTATCAATTGGAGCAATTCACTTAACAACTGTGGCAAGAACGGTCGTATAATGGAGCAGAGCTCCCTTACCAAATGTCTGACTTAACCACAGGAATGTTGTGCTCCATTGTGGTTGTAAGTCAAGGAGCACCATGTATTACATGGAGAAAAAAGCCAAGAGGCTGCCAAGGAAAATATTAGGGAAAGATCAAAGATGCTCCATGAAGGATGGATTCTCTAATCCTACAGTTAGCTTGTTTCTTCTATCTATCCATTCAACTTCTCAACTGCTCTCTGATTGCAATTCTTTTGGGAGCTTTTTAAGAAAGTGGAATGCAGACATCTTTATAGCCATTCACTGTAATCAACAAACCTTCTTTTTGTAGAGAAAAACTTAAACACTATACTTAGAGGTTGGGTGTGAATGAGGAAAATGTGGCTTAGTGTTAATGCTTTGTAGCCTAGCTTCTCATATCTGGCCAACAAATGTAAGATATCTCTGTATCTAGAGGATGTTGCAATGCTTCATCGCAACTGTAGAGTATCTGCGAAATCTACATACAGGTAGACCTTGACTCACAACACTTCGTTTAATGACCGTCCAGAGTTACAATTTCACTGGAAAAAGGGACTTATGACTGTTTTTCTTGCTTAATAACCATTGCAGCATGGTCACATGATCAAAATTCAGAGAGGAGGGGTGTCTTTTGATCCACTTTTGTGACCTCCTGACAAGCAAAGTCAATTCCAGTGATTCTCTTAACAACTGTGGCAAGAAAGGTCATAAAATGAAGCAGAACTCACTTAACACTGATTTCGCTTAGCAACAGAACTCTGAGGCTCCATTGTGGTTGTAAGTTGAAGACTACCTGTATTATTTTCTTCTACCATGTTGGTTCTGCTGGGGGAAGATACGAGAAGATATTTTGTGAGCATTCAATACTTCTCATCCATGTTTACTGGCAAAAGGTTCCCGTACCTTCCTTTTTAGAATCCTGCTTCAGTGTTAAATGCAAACATTGACAATATTTCCCCATGATTGGATTCCTATCTAGGATGAATTACTTACAGCATTTGTTTTCTACTTTACAAGAACTTAATTATAGATTAATGCAGCTTGGGAAGTGGCAAGATGTTTTCTCTGTCAAGCCTCAAATAAATCTTCTAGGATATTTGGGTCCAACTTACTTTACCATTCATTTTTCACATTTATTGTTTTTAGGCCAACCTTTAGCAAGGTTGGCATGGTGAGGTATGATCAACATAGTAAACAATCAGTAGAAAATATTTAAATACATTGAGTCAAACAAAATAGTAGCTTTCAAAAGCCCCTGGTGCAATCTTAGCAAACTAATAAAATTGTCCTTTGATTGGCTCTACATTGGAAGCACCTAGTTAATAAGAATGTATTAATCTGGGTCTAAGTAATAATAACTTAAATAATGAAAGTAAGAAGAAGCAATCTAATAACTTCTTTGAAAAAGGTACATTATGTGGATTCAAACAATAAGCCTTTTTTCCCCATTTATGGCTTATCCAGTAGTAAGAAAATTCAGAGAACTTCTAGAAGGCAATGAGATCCACTAGAACTATTCTACAATACTTAAGGTAATAGTAAAGGTTCCCCTTGCACATATGTGCTAGTTGTTTCCAGCTCTAGGGGGCAGTGCTCATCTCCGTTACAAAGCCGAAGAGCCAGTGCTGTCCGAAGATGTCTTCGTGGTCGTGGCTGGCATGACTAAATGCCGAAGGTGCATGGAACGTTCTTACCTTTCCACCAAAGTGGTCCCTAGTTTTCCACTTGCATTTTTATGTGCTTTCGAACTGCTAAGTTGGCAGAAGCTGGGACAAGTAATGGGAGCTCGCTCCATGACGCGGCACTAGGGTTTCGAACTGCTGAACTGCCTACCTTTCTGATCGACAAGCTTAGTGTCTTAGCCATTGAGCCACCTCATCAATACTTTACATTGATATAAAAGAGTGTATATGCCCCAGGTATTGACACCTGCTAAATTTCTTTCAAAAACTGAAAACCTGTTATTATAATAGCCTCAAGAATGTCTATCCAATCATAAGTATCTTAGAAACATGAGTGTGTATTTTTTAAGATTAGTTTGTTCTCCTGAGAGCCGGTCGGATCATCCAGAGAGTGGGAGGTGCTTCAGTCTGTGTTGTTGAAGGCTGAGCTTAATTACTGAGGAACGCTCCGCCCTCCATCACGTGGCTCCCTTGCGTTCCCCAGTTTACGCTCAGCCTTCATGAGAGTAGGCTTTGTATTTCACCATTCCTTGGCTGATTCAAGTACTCTGATTCTCAGGTTTGATGATCTTGGTTTCTGGTTCTCCTTAGCCTCTAAGCGCACTGGGTAGTGACAAAGCAGGGGAGCGCGTTTTCTTCACCCCCGGGGGGGCTGTACAGCGGGCGGCTTTCGCGCTCCTGCGCCAATCCTCCCCCCTCAATTCGATCCTCTTCCTGCCGCTTTTCTACGCCGCACTCGTAGAGGCATTATTTGATTGTGCTGTAATAGCGCAGCTGGTGTTCCCCCCCACCGTAAACGCCGATCGCCCCAGGAAGGGACAAAAATCACCTGGCTGCCTCTCTTGGCCCCTAGACATGCCGGAGAGGCTGATTTTGACCCTGAGCAGCCCATGAGTAAGGGAGCATGGGTGGCCGCCATTTTGGGCACCACCGTGTGTCGGGCGCCGCTTTTAGAGGCCTCATTGAGCTGCGAAGGGACTAGCTCTAATTATAGGCCTTCCAGCCTGTGAGAGCTATTAGATTTTCAGGGGAATTGGCAAACTTGTTGGCTTTCTGCAGCACGCTCAGGGCAGGAAATAGCAGCCTATCCCTCCTTGTTGCCTGGGAGCTCCAGCTGCCAGAGGCCTCACTCCAGCCTCAGGTGTTTTATTTGGCATATTGGCAATATTAACAGTAATTTCTGGGGTCACTCCTTCCTGGGAGTTCCAACCAGACCTTGGATTAAATATTTGTAAATAATTATAATAATAGTAGTATTTATCAATAGATAGATATCTAAATATATTTAGATATACAATTATATAGATATATAGATATATACGTATTTGCATATATATATTTTTACATCTTATCAATATTTGGCTACTTCACATTGCCAACACTGCTTGGATTATATATCTTGATTGTACGCTTACATATAAAGATATTCATAATTATATTATAGTTTATATACATCTAAAATTCCAAAAGGGGGTGCGGGCCAGCGAAAGGACACCCGGCCTTTGTTGTAGGTCGAATCCTTGGCGAGCCAACTGCCTTTACATTTGTATTACAGTCCTTTCCTCTACAGTGGCAGATGACAATTCCGCTAAAGGCCCTTCTTTGAAGGCCAAATCTAAATCCTACCACCTGTGCAAACAGGCTAAGGAAGCCCCTAAGGAAACTTCCAAAGCTTCTCAGAGGGATGCTCTAAGACGTCACAGGGCACTGGAGAAAGAATTTGACAGGTGATCTAGAGAGACACAACCGGTATTTCCAGCCCCCCACCCTCTGCTCCCTCTACCTCCAGACACCCCCCCTCCTCCAGATTGCTCTTCCCTCTCCAGGCGCAGCCCATCCCAGGGACACCAAGTCTCCGGATCAACGACCAGGCGGACGCCGGAAGCAACATTTACGCCCACGGCCGCTGGTCTGCGTCATGAGGAGGTCGCCACAGTTGAGATCCCTGTGCACATGCAGGCATGGATGGAACAGGCTATTCGCCAGGGGATAGCAGAGGGCCTGTAACAGATGTCCAGGTCTGGTCCTCCCTCGATGGCGCCCGAATACGACTCGCCATCAGTCAGGTCCTCACCTAGATCGGATCCCACTCTTGGTCAGGTACCTTTACAGGAGGGCAGTCCTCTCCCAGAAAGGGATCTGGAGGAGGCCATGGAGGACCTAGATCGGTTCAGGGAGGAGAAGGAATTGGAATGGGGGTCTATGCACCAAGGGGAGCCCCTATCGGAGATAGACCCTATGGAGGGGGACATGTCCGAGGACGAGGGCCTCACCCCGGATCAACCCACCTTTGTGGGTCTGTTCAAGCCGCACATGTTTAAATCACTTCTATTTAAGGCCAGGAACATTTCTGGCCTGTCTGTGCAGTCCTCCTCGGCTCTCCCTTCCCCGGCAGAGGGACAAGAGGACGCCATTTTTAGGCAGCCCATGGTGGAGGCGGAGGTGATCCCGGCCCCGCCCATTTTTCATGACTTAATCTCAAACCAGTTAGCCTCCACAAGGGCCTCGCCTGTCCCATCCAGCCAGGACAGGAGGTTCTTTAACCTCGAGTCGAGCTTCTGCAACCTGCTTAATACTCCCGAAGTAGATGAGCCCATCGTTGGTTTGGCATCCTCGTCCTTCCCCAGTGACCCCCTGGAGGTTCTGAAGCCTGAGGACAAGAGGTCCGAGCTTGCTTTACGTAGGGCTCACCAAGCGGACACCTGGGCCATTAGATTGGCCACTGCCATTTCCTTCTTCACCAGGTCTTCGATTCGGTGGCTCCGTCAACTGAGGCAGCATGTCCCCCCCTCTAACACAAGGGCTCATAAGGACATAGCAAAATTGACGGCTGCGGCAAAATACTCGGCCGACGCCACTTACCACGTGGTTAAGTTCTCTGCCTGAACAATATCCTCTCATGTTACAGCTCGCCGCCTGCTCTGGCTCAAGCACTGCCAGGCGGACGTTAAAAACAAGGTTAAACTGGCCACTGCCCCCATAAAAGGGGACAAACTATTCGGCACCATCCTGGAGCCATTGCTATCAGAAACCAGAAGCAAGAAAAAATTTCTTCCCCCCCTTTTCCGTAGGTCAGAGTCAAGAGCACAGCCCTTTCGGAGAGGTTCCTCATGACCTTTCTACCAGTTTCCTTTCCTGCCCAGGTACTCAAGACCCCCCTCCTTCTGGCCTTTCCAGCCCCAGGATCGAGCCGATCTGGGTGACAGGAGCAGGAGGGGCGGCAGCTACAGGCGCCCCTTCAGGGGTTCAGGAGGGAGGCCCTTCCGGCGCAACAGATAGATCCCATCCACCCCTCCCCATCGGTGGATGCCTCAAGCATTTCGCCGACCAGTGGGACTCCTCCACCTCCGATGCCTGGGTCCGAGAGACCATCAGACTGGGCCTCGTGCTTGAATTCCAGCGCACCCCCCCTGAATTTTTTATGGCATCCCCCCCCTCCAAGGATCCCACCAAATGCAACCTAATGGATTCAGCTATCAGCCATCTCCTCACCATACAGGCCATACAACCTGTACCACCATTCCAGCGGAGGCAGGGGTTTTACTCTCACCTCTTCGTGGTCCCCAAATCCTCAGGGGGATAGAGGGCTATTCTAGACCTGAAACGCCTTAACTGTTACCTGACCTACCGCAGGTTTAAGATGCACACCCTACAATCCATTCTACTAAGCATCAGGCAGGGGGATTGGCTATCATCTATAGACCTTTCAGAGGCGTACCTTCACATCCCAATCCGGCCCTCCCATTCCAAATTCCTCAGGTTCTGCTACAACCATCGCCACTTCCAATATGTGGAACTTCCCTTTGGATTGGCCTCTGCCCCAAGAACCTTCACTAAGGTCCTCGCGGCCCTAGCGGCCCACCTCAGGGACCTTCCGGTTCATCTCTACTGTTACCTGGATGACATCCTCATCCTGTCTCACTCCAGACCCCAAGCAGAAAAGGATATCAGAGCTACTCTTTCTGCCCTCCAAGATCATGGGTTCCTAGTAAACTGGCAGAAGAGCCATCTGTTACCATCTACACGGATCACCCACTTGGGGTCCGTCATTGACTTGGTTCAGGGAAAGGTTTTCCTTTCCTCCGAGAGATTCCGTAGCATCCAGGAAACTGTCAAACATATCAGATGATCAAGAAAGGTAACACTTTTAGAATTGTCTAAATTACTCGGTAAAATGGTCTCATGTATTTCCATTGTTCCCTGGGCCCGTTTACACACTAGATCCCTGCAATGATTCCTGCTCCCATTCCAAAGGACCGGCAGAAGCAATTCAAAGGCCGCAGTCAAGGTGCCTTCAAGGGTCCTCACGTCTCTCCTCTGGTGGACCAGTCCCGCCATCAACAAGGGACACTGCTTCAAGGAATCCCAACGCCTCATCCTCACCACAGATGCTAGCCTGTCCGGATGGGGCGCTCACATCCACTCGCTCTTGACACAGGGCAAATGGTCACAGGTAGAACGCACACACAGTATAAACTGGTTGGAACTTCCCGCCATCCACCTGGCCCTGCGCAACTTCCTTCCCCACGTATAAGGGCGGCATGTCCTGATACTCACGGACAATGTCACAGCCAAGGCTCACGTCAACTGACAAGGGGGCACCCAGTCCATAAGTTTGATGAGAGAGGCCGAGTCTCCTCTCCCTCAAAGCCGAGCACATCTCAGGGGTCTCAAACACCCAAACAGATTGGCTGAGCGGGACCACGGTGGACCAGTCCGAGTGGCGCATTCACCAGTCACTGTTCAGGGAAGCGACCGTGATGTTCGGTCTCCCATCAGTAGACCTCTTCGCATCTCCGCTCAACACCCAACTCCCCAGGTTTTTCTCGAGGTACCCCTCCCACGGGGCCGAGAATCACAATGCCCTCTGTTGCCCCTGGCCCACAGGGCTTCTATATGTATTCCCTCCATTGGCCCTCGTCCCCAGAGTCATCCAGTAGCTCATCTCCAAGAAAGCAGAGCTGATTTTAGTGGCACCCTACTGGCCCAGGCGCCCATGGTTTGCGGACCTCCGCAATCTATCTGTGCCCCCCCCCTTGGAAAATTCCCCTGCACAGGATATCCCTTTCCCAGGGGCCCCTCCAACATCCGGACCCTCAGTGGCTCCAGTTAGCCATTTGGAGGTTGAGCGCGAACGTCTAAGGAAGGAGCAGTTCTCTGACCAGGTTATTGATTCCATTTTAGCCACAAGGCGGCCCTCAACAACCCAAATATACAATGCCACTTGGAATAGTTTCTGCAAGTGGTGCCATAATTTCCAGATCAACCCTCTTTCACCCTCCATTGCTCAAGGTTTGGAATTCCTCCAAGAAGGTCTGAGGAAGGGACTTTCTCCGAACACCCTGAGGCATCAGGTAGCAGCGCTCTCAACTGTGATTATTTGCAACAATATGGGTACCCTCTCCCTCCACCCTCGCATTAGGGCATTCCTTAGGGGAGTAACTAACTTGTGTCCCCCAACTGTACACAGATACCCTACCTGGGACCTCAACAAGGTCCTGGTGTCCCTTACTAAACATCTCTTTGAGCCTCTCAGGGAATCCTCACTCCAGTTCCTAACTTTCAAACTCGTCTTCCTGGTGGCTATTACTTCAGCTCGCCGAATATCGGAGATAGCTGCCTTGTCGATGAGGAAGGACCTTTGCATCTTCCATGCCGACCGGGTGGTTCTACGGCCGGACCCTACCTTCTTGCCTAAGGTCAATTCAGCCTTCCACAGGGCACAGGAACTCACACTTCCGAACTTCTGCCCCAATCCCTCACGGGAAAGGGAGAAGCTTTGGCACACCCTGGATGTAAGACGGGCCCTCTGCATTTACATTAAATGTACCCAGCCCTTTAGGAAGTCTGAATCTCTATTCCTTTCCTTTCAACCTAAATCCTTAGGCCACAAAGTGTCCCCGGCAACCATCGACTGCTGGATTAGAGCTACTATTTCCAAAGCTTACTTGTCCCAGGCTCTGCCGGTGCCCAGCGGAATAACGGCACACTCCACCAGAAGTGCAGCCACCTCAGCAGCTTGGGCCACCCAGGCCCCAATTGCTGATATTTGTCAGGCAGCCACTTGGGCCTCCCCATCTCCCTTCATTAGGCATTATAAGATCGACATATTTGCCTCGGAGGCATCGTTTGGTAGACGAGTTCTCCAGCGAGTCCTCAAGGAACCGCAGGGACTTCAGAACCAGACGGAGTCCCTCCTGTAGGACAGCCAAGCTTTGGTATGTCACACTCTCTGGATGATCCGACCGGCTCTCAGGAGAATGGGCATTGGTCCTTACCTGACACGCCATTTCTCTGGAGCCGGGAGGATCATCCAGCCCCACCCTTTTAGTTCACCGTCTGGTGGAGTCTTGTTTCGGCCAAGGAACCGCTTAGCATAGTAAGATGAGAGCACGATCTTCTCTTCACTCTCGTCTTCGCGTAAACTGGGGAACGCAAGGGAGCCACGTGATGGAGGGTGGAGCGTTCCTCAGTAATTAAGCTCAGCCTTCAACAATGCAGACTGAAGCACCTCCCACTCTCTGGATGATTCTCCCGGCTCCAGAGAAATGGCGTGTCAGGTAAGGACCAACGCCCATTCTGCTGCTAAAGGTAATTCCATCAAGAAAGTCTCTCAATATTTAGTGAAATTCTTTACGTGTTTTGAAACTTTGCAACTTTCTGATTGTTGAATCATGGTTACCGTGAACCAATAACTTGGAGATTGTATGTAGATGGACTGTTTGAGAATCTTCCGGGAATGCTCTAATTTTGTTTTGTGTTTTTTAATGATCAAAATCTACAATCCCCCTTGTTAAATGCAATGGTTCTTTGAAAGTGTGACGAAGAAATTTCAGCTGCAGAAATATCTATAATTTATACGCGCTTGGTTATTTTTCTGTATTCTGTTAGGAAGGCATTTTCTTTATGTTTCTCAGGGTTAAGATGCTGTTCTTCATCTTGACATGTCTCTGAATTTCTTTCATAGCTGGCTGCACATTTGAAGAAGATGGGGACCTAAATCAGTGTGAATACAGCCAAAGTGTTGAAGATGACTTTGAGTGGGAGCTGATCCGAAGCTACCTTCTTCCCCGTTTGACCTCTGATCTTCCTCATGGTAAGTCTGCATTTTAATTTAGGGCAGTATACACTGATAATGAAGGAGGCACCACGTAACACTATGTGTTAATCATGCTGTGTCAGGAACAGTACCTCTGATGTTATAATAGGAGCTCTAGTGGTGCAGGGGTTAAAATGCAGTACTGCAGGCTAACTCTGCCCTCAACCTGGAGTTCAATCCTGATGGGGCTCATGGTTGGCTCAGCCTTCATCTTTCTGAGGTTGGCACAAAGTGAGGACCCAGATTGTTGTGGGCAATGTGCTAGCACTGTAAACTGCTCAGAAAGTATATAAGACTAAGTACTATTGCTATGTGGGAACGATCTTGGGAGACAAAACAACAAGACACGGCCAAGGGAACAATTAGATAAAAGGTAGCTTACCTCTGAGCAGGAATGTGGAAGGAGCAAGAGTCCCAGAAGTAACCTTAGTATTTGTGGGATAGAAGGGAAGAGAAGAGAGAAGTTACTTTCAGACTTGCAAGATTTTTTTACTCTAACCTTACAATAAAGGAGAATTAATTCATCTGGTCATGTTTTCTGATGGTGTATTTTGTAAGGTTGACAGTAAGAATGTATCACGGGTCAGCAACTGTGCCTATTTTGCATGCATTGTCATTCCCAAAGGCACACTTGGTAGTTTTCTTGATGGCATTTTCTTGAAATGTGCAATTCTCTATTGGAAGGTGTCTTTTATTTGAGTTTCATTGACAGCTGAGGACATTTCTTTCTTTACATTGGTCTTGGTTTTTGTTTATTTTGTCTGTTTAGGACCAGTGTTGGCTTCTGTATTTATTTACTATTTCTTTTTTTCTTACATCTTTTTAAAAAAATAAGTATTGGTTACTGTTCTTTTAATATTCGGCCTTGATATTAGTCTTTTTGTTCAAAAAGTGAAGCGGTACCAGAAAGGGGCAATACATGGCTGATTTTGCTGGGCTCAGAAACTAAGCATAATCATAGGTCAAGCATGATCCAGATCCAAGCATGAGGACCCAAATTGTTGGGGGAAATATCTGACTCTGTAAACCGCTTAGAGACTCCTGTAAAGCACTGTAAAGCTGTATATAAGTCTAAGTGCTATTGTAATTGCTATTGCTATTGCTATCCATACTTTGTTAAAAAAATCATCAAAGATGCAAGCCTAGGCTAGATTGGAAAGTCAAAATACATCCAAGAAAAAAGTCATGCCCCTGTTGGAGTCTGAATCCGAGGAGGAATATGAACAGCGGACAGGGAGTGGGAGTGTGGCTCCGTTGGCTGTGGAAGAAACTGGGGAAGGGTAAAGTCCTTCTGGGCAGAGCAGGAGAGAGGTAGAACAAAAGAGAAGGAGTTCAGAGGAAGACCCAGGCCAACCCCCTCTTCATCCTAGGGCACGCAGGGAGGAACGGAGAAGAGAGCAATGTAAGTTGCATGGCTTATGGGGCAGGAAAGGGCCCTGATTCCCTTCATTAGCCACAACCTATTTTACATGGCTGTAATTGATGAAAGCTGAAGATCGGAGTGCTATGTAGGACACTTTACATAGAATGAAAGATGGCATGAAGAAACAAACAAGAAAGCTTCCACAAAATCACCAGGAGCTTGATTCAAAGGAGAGTCCAAACTAACGGGGTATATTAAGTCTTCAGATGAGTGCCTCTAATCTTTGCAGAATCTGTCGGCAACTTGATTTTTTGCTTTCCTGCCTAAATATTTTTCAGAAGCTGGAAACCATTTATTCAGCCTTGAATGAGATTTGATGGGAGCCATTCCATTTTTCAGTCTTTTTGTGAACTGGAAACTCGGTATAACGAAAGGCAGAATTGATAGGCCCGAATTGTACTTATGGTAGAAGTTGGCAAGGACTTTCACAGCTTTTGAAGTGAGAAAATTTGTAAGCCAGCTGATGGCCCGGCTTTAGTTTTGCTCCAGTTGTCCATGCCATAATAACTGACTATTTAGACTGCTGCAATGCATTTATGTGGGATTGGTGCCAAAGGCAATTGGTAAATTTCATTTAATCTAGAGGGGGATACGTGACTACCTCATGCCAGTGCTTTACAATGAAGGGCCCTGAAAAATCAAGCACAGTTGTTGCTGTGTTCACACATAACATTAAACCAGCATATTTTAGTCCTGTCTTTGTTGCAGAAGCCATACTGTCCTGGTTTACACAGTGGAAAGTTGCACTAATTTAATTTGCATTGCATATGATTTCATTTCATTTTTTCTCCCAGCACAGTATGTAAACCCAGCTAACCTATCTATGGACCATGCCCTACAGGAGAACATGACTTGCCAAGCTTAAAAATGATTAAAAATCCTGATTTGGTGTTAATAACTGTTGTGGTTAGCCGGCAGCAGGGGTGGACGGCTGAGGAGAGCGAGGACTCAGATGAGGGGCCAGGATCATTGGGGAGTAGACTGCTGCCTTCAGAGATTGTGGGGGCTGGCAGCAGTGATGAGGAGGTTTCCGAGGAGCCTGTGCCAAGTGTGCGTGCACGTAGGGTTGCTCATAGGAAAGAGCAGTTACAACAGTATGGGCAACTCGGGAGTAAGGCTGCAAGGTAATGGCCCCTCCTTCAAGAAGATAAAAGCCAGCTGTGAAACGAACATACTTTGCAGAAGGCAAAGACGTTTTGAAACTCCAGCCTTGTGGACATTCCAGTAACCTGAGTTTGTATTTGAAGATTCTTATTTTGCAAATTATTTCTTGTCTGTTATCTTTTGGCAAGTCTTGCGCAGTTTGGCAAGGTTTGTGCTTATCACAGCTAATAATTTTGCAGAAGCATTACAAGGTTTCTGTTCCCTTTGGATTGTGTTTGATTTATTAGAAAAGGGCGTGGGTCAGAACACCCAGCTAGCCTAACTATGGACCATGCCCTACAGGAGAACATGACTTGCCAAGCTTAAAAATGATTAAAAATCCTGATTTGGTGTTAATAGCTGAACACAGGCAAAGCCTTGAATCTTTTAGATCCATTTATGAATTGGGAACAGGTTATTTGAAGGAATTTTTCCCTGCGCATATAAGAATATCCTGTTCTTATATTGGGGATAGTCATATCATTTGTATCTTCCTCTTGTAGCAGGGAGGTGAAACCTATTCTCCCCGTATGTTGCTGAGCTACATCTCCCAGCATCCCTCAGCAGAGCCCCTCAACACAGGAAAGGCAGTGGGAGACCACACAGGGACCTTCATGCTTTTAAATTAGGAGAGTGATGAATTGCCTGCTGAATTCTTCGTGAGATGCATTATATCTTTGCTTAAAGAAGGAACAAATCTTTTTGTGTGAGTCTGATATGCCCATATACTTTTTGACAAGCATCTGGAACAATTTGCTGCCAAATAAAAGTTTTTCAAATGATGTAAAGATAGAGGCAACTGAGGAGGAATACTGATGAGGACCTGGCTGGCATAAACAGCACAATGCAGACTTCTTGATAAGCCCAGCTTGTTCCAACAATACATGCATTTAAGATAGCCAAACACTTAAGGTCATGTATCTAAGAATGACAAAATAGGTAATTTCCTGTGGGTTATATTTTAAAAAGTCAAGACACTCTGGAAAAGATTTAATGGCCACTGGCCTTTGACTTTTGCAAACTTCTTATTTCCATCCCACTAAGCAATTATTCTCCTCAGCTTGCAATTAGTTTCTTTCTATACAAGAATCTGTTCTTCTACCTTGGTGGAGCTGCGGCTGAAGAATAACCTTTGTAGTCTTCTCGGTTAGGAAGTTGGAGAGTTGCTAATATTGAGTTTGATTATTTGTTCATCTGACTCAAATAATTGGCAACTCAAGGTTTACAGGCTACATCGAGGTTCTGGCTCCCATGGCGTGCTTTTTAAAATGTTCCAGCAGGACCCTGCTGGGAAAAAAAAACCAATTTTGATTTCTTCAAAATAGGAACACACATCCATCTTTCTTTAAAAACTCCAATCACCCCAAAAACATCTCTCTCTCTTTCTTTCTTTCTGCTTTCAGCAGCAGCAGCAGCAACAACAATAACAACAACAATAATGGCACCTGCCATATAACACCTGAGACTTAACAATTGTCTATAAGAAAGACAAAAATGTCTGGATAGTGGATGTGGCGGTGCCTAGAGACAGCCAAATGGAAGAGAAACAATCGGAGAAGATAACAAAATACAAAGACCTACAGATAGAAATAGAATGATTGTGGCAAAGGCAAGCAAGGGTAATTCCAATAGTAATAGGCACCTTGGGTACAGTCCCAAAACAACTAGGGCACCACTTGAACACCATTGGCATTGACAAATTCACTGTCAGTCAATTGCGGAAGGTGGCTTTATTTGGAACAGCTTCCATCCTGTGACGATATCTGTAACACCATCACACATCCTGATTTGCCTACCCATGGTCATTTGATAGGTAGATAAAAATGCCAAACCCAGACTGAACATCTTGCTGACTGTGTCATGATAAATAACAACAACAATAATAATCCATTGGTATTGAAAAATCACCATAAGTCAATTGCAAAAGGCAGCTTTGTTAGAAATAGATTATATCCTATCCAGGGGTGGGATTCAATTTTTTTAACAACCGGTTCTGTGGGCGTTTCTTAGTTGGTGGGTATGGCTTGCTGGTCATGTGACTGGGTGGGTATGGCCAACTCAACGTCACTCATATCAAGGGGCGCTTCTCATCGCCTGACCTCTCATGACAGTGGGGGATGCTGCAATGGTCGTAAGGGTGAAAAATGGTCATAAGTCACTTTTTTCAGTGCCATTGTAACTTTGAATGGTCACCAGTTTTAGACCAAAAGTCAAAAAGGGTATGTAAACTCACATTCGAATGTCAATCTTTCTAGCTAGCCAAGAAGCCTTGCTGAATGTCACTCATCTTGGTTCCTTGTCATTAAAAGCTTCTTCCTGGCAGCTCTGCTTCATTATTCAATTATTTCTTCAAAGTGCTAACTCCAACAGAGGAGTATTTCCTCCCAACAGCAGTGTAAAAAGCTTAAAACAACCCTTCCCCTTTAAGAAAGTACCAGCAAAGAAAAAAAACCTCCTTCAGAGACATTAAGTTTAGGCATACTGCCAAGAATGTAAGAAAGGTAGAAAAAAACAAAAGGAGATTTCTTCCAACAACTGGTTCTCCGAACTGCTTAGAAAGTTAACAACCGGTTCTAGCGAATAGGTGAGAACCTGTAGAATCCCACCAGTCATCCTGCCAATTTAACACAACATTTGCCTATCCCAGGACCTTAGGAAGGACTCGCTAAGTGGATAAAAAATGCCAAAATCCAGTCTAAACATCTGGCTGATTGTATGTCAAGCCATAATTAAAGGCCAATTTTTCAAGCCTGTCCACTGTGAAGGAGTAATAGTAGCAGCAGTAATAGTTTCATTTCTAGAAGCACAGTTCAGGTAAATCAAAATGATGTATCATATAAATCAATATAACAAAACATTATAATAATCAGGGCAAGAATTTCTTAGTACAACATCATGATCAATACAAACCATTCATAATAGCAGAATAGTTTAGTGTGGGACTTTTGGCAGGACTATAAAAGCTGACCTCAGTAGGTGATCTTACAATAATTATTGGATGAATTCTAGGGCAGTGGAGAACCAGAATATCACATGTTTACAAAACTTTGAAACATATCTACATCTTTTCCTTAAATATGTGGAGTTGCTTTTTTAAAGAAAAGAATCCAAAACCTTGTAGATTCATAAGAAAAGATTTTCTGCTGTCCTGGTCCAAAGCCATTTTGAGACTTAGAGTGCAATAAATTACTAAACTGGGATTGCAAATGGATTGGTAGCCAGCAATAATATGTCAAAAAACTTTGAAGAAGTTTAACTAACAGAGATACCTTGGACTGACAAAATAGTCTATTTCTAGACTGTGCCAATTTAGCTGCTACTTTCAAGTTTCAGATAATGGTGTGATTTAAAAAAAAAAATCCTTGAAAATGCATGTTTTGATAAGTTTTTAAAATGTCCGTGGTTCTTTTTCTTTTAAAAAAGGAAAGCTTTATGTCTGCAGCATTGTACTGTAGATTAATTGGTGCATGTGCTGATGCAAAGCAGAAAACCTATGCAGTGTGTAAGAAAGGCGTAAAAGGAAGTCATTGAAAATTCCCTCTTTGTGTCTAAATTAATGATTATATTGTAGATGCCAATAATTTTGACAAAGCTTTTGCATTACCAATTGTCTTTATTAATGGGACAACACCATCTACCTCTATATGTATGTTTACAACAAAAAATGAATTTCTAGCAGGAACTTTGTGATTCCCATTATTATAAATTATAAGAGCAGGCCATTTCTCTGGACAGATTATTGATTTTTTTTTTCTATGCACACATTTCACCATCATTTTATGCTATTAAATAACAGGTTTCAAAGATCCTGGCTCTCTAAATATGCATTTCTAAGCATATTTAGTCTTGGAAAAAAAGCTCTACCGAATGAAACTTGATGTGTATTTTTAGTAGGCCTGCCCCAATGCTTGGGATAGTGATGAAGATTTCCTATAATGTGCTTGATGAAATAAAGTGATGTTACATCTTAAGGCTGGGTTGCACCAAATGGACTGCTTTGCTGGCTTTTCATAAGTTCTGCAAGAGGTGCATGCGTGCAGAAGAAAATTGTATCAAAGTAAAACCACCTGCTGTGATGCTTTTAATTGGAGGCAGGCTATCTCTCTTTTTTGCAATGAAGCGTGGCCTCAATCAGACGCCACAGCGATTGGAGTCAAGGAGTCTCCAGAACTGAAGCAACATCTTCTCACAGAACTAATTTTAAGTCAAGATTTGCATCAAAGCATTTGAGAAGGTCAAAATTTGGTAGATAACAAAGTTCCAATCTCTCTCTCTCTCTCTCCCCCTTCTCCCCCCCCCCCCCCGTGTGTGTTTATGTATGTATGTAGGTCTAGGAACTGTACACATGGCACCTTGGAATTTTGAAGAGTCATATTTCTCGAGTATTACTAAATTTACCAGCTTAGCTATAAACTGAACTAAAGTGAGGTTTAATTCCTTGGAATGAGCAGGAATTGAACAACAACACAATCACTAAGATATGTTCTACCCTGACGTTTGTTATGCCCTTCCCTTCCTTTCCCTTCCCTTCATTTTTTTTTTATTAAGAACTCATGGCAGGGAATATATCAGAGGTGGTATTCAGCAGGTTCTGACCAGTTCTGGAGAACCAGTAGTAGAAATTTGGAGTAGTTCGGGGAACTGCCAAATACCACCTCTGACTGGCCCAGCCCCCATCTATTCTCTGGCCTCCCGAGTCCCAACTGATCAGCTGGGTCTTCTTTGGTTGCCCTGCACAGGAGAACAGAGCTGGAAAGCAGGTTAGTGGGGTGGGGAGGGAATGGGATTTTGCAGTAACCTTCCCGCAGGAGTGGGGAGGGAATGGAGATTTTACAGTATCCTTCCCCTGCCACGCTCACCAAGCCATGCCCACCAAGCAACTCCCAGAGAACCAGTAGTAAAAAAAAATTGAATCCCATCACTGGAATATATCTAATACTCCTTCCTTGGTCTACTTCCCCCCACAATAACATCCCTGTGAAGTGGGTTGGGTTGAGAGAGAGTGACCCACTGACTCAAAATCTCCCAGCTAGTTTTCATGCCTAAAATGGGACTAGAAATCACAGTCTGCTGGTGATTGGCACAGAATCTCCCTGCCAACTTTCAATTCTAAGACAGGCCTGGAACTCACAGTTTCCTGGTTTGTAACCTGGTGCCTTAGCCACTAGATCAAACTGACCTATGTTCTTATCTTGAAGGATCCATAAGCAAACACGCTGAATAAAACTTCTATAAAACACTTTTAAGAGTAGTTCCATAAAATTATATCAGAAGGTTACCAAAGCCAGAGATTAGCAATAAGGGTCTAAATGCCATAATGGAGCGATGGAGTGCACAGTTACATCCCTGCATAATATTGTGAGAATGAATCTGGAAACAAGAGAGGAACAGTACTAAATAATCGAAGGTATAATTTCTAGCAGAGAGCCTGCAGTCTCTGTGGATGAATGGTTCCTCTATAAATCCCCGAGTCTTATAATTTCGCCATTATCTCTGTGAGATAAGACATCTGACCCTAGGAAGGAAACCAAGGACAACTCAGGATGAAAAATTGCATCTAAAGTGATATACCTTTATCCCTGTAGAGAGCTTATAACCTGCAGTATCTTCAAATAGGGGAGGATTCAGACCGGCATAATTGTGTCATTTCCAGACATTTTAGCTAGCTTCTTAGCATAGCTGATGAGATATGATATGTCCCTTTTCCTAAAAATAACTCGAGGTTCTACATGATGGCAACAGTTCTGTAGTGTTGCAAATTACTTACATATGCATTGTGGAATTTTTAAACTTGTAATTAGCTATGGGTGAAGCCCTCTGGTCCAACCTGGAACAATTGAACACTGTTTAAATTAGCCCCCTCAGTTTGAATTGTTTCTGAGACCCTACGCTCAGCTATTATAACCCAAATCTTTTATTGTAGATTAGCTAAAGATAGAATCATACACACAGTCCTAGCTGCTTATTTATTATTAGAACAGTTGCAGGAACTGGGCATGGCTAGTCTAGTGAAGAGAAGGACCAGGGGAGACATGATAGCAGTTTTCCAGTATTTGAGAGGAAGGGGTCAAGCTATTTTCCAAGGCACCTGAAGGCCAGACAAGGAATAACGGATGGAAACGGAACAAAGAGAGATTTAGCCTGGAAATAAGGAGAAATTTTCTGACAGGGAGTGCAATCAGTCAATGGAACAGAAGTTGCCTTGAGAGGTTGTGGGAGCTTCATCACTGGAGGCTTTCAAGAAGAGATTGGACTGCCACCTGTCAGAATGGTGTAGAGTCTGCTTGGGCAGAGGGTTGGACCAGATGGCCTACAAGGTCACTTCCAACTCTGTTGATCTGTAAGCTGTAATTATTTGCTATATTTATGCTTTTTTTTTTTGGAGAATTTCAAGATAGGGTCATAACAATCCTCCTTTGAATGTCCTCTCCATAACAACAAACCTACTCTGTTTTTGAAAGGATGACAACACAATTTAAGTTTTGTTTTGCTATTTGTGAAACACACCATGCCTCAACCTTAGAGGATTTATAATTGAAGCTAGTCCTCAACCTATGACCACAATTGAGCCCAAGATTTCTGTTCTTCAGTGAGACATTTGTTAAGTGAATTTTGCCCCATTTCGCAAAACCATTTTTGCTACAGTTGTGTAGTAAATCACAGCAGCTAAGTTAGTAACACGAGTGTTAAGTGGATCTGGCTTCCCCATTGCCTTTGCTTGTCAGAAGGTTGAAAAAGGTGATCACATGACCACAGGACACTGCAACTGTCATAAATACATGCCAGTTGCCAATCATCCGAATTTTGATCATGTGACCATGGAGATGGTACAATGGTCATAAAGTGTGAAAAATGTAAGTCACTTTTTTCAATGTCATTGTAATTTTGTATGGTCACTAAACAAACTGTTGTAAGTTGTGTACCAGCTGTATTTACTGTATGTTTTAATTTGCTAGCTTAGAATTGATTTTGTTGTTGATCAATAATCATAATAAAGTTTACTATGACAGGTAGTCCTTGACTTACAACCATTTGTTTTGTGACCAGTCAAAGTTTCAAACCACGGCGCTGAAAAATGTGACTTACTTGTCCTTGCATTTACCACCATTGCAGCACATTCACAATCACACGATCAAAATTTGGACACTTAGCAACCAACATGTATCTGGTTGTAGCATCTCAGATCACATGATTCTCCTTTGTGATTTTCACAGCTAAATTCCAACAAGCAAAGTGAATGGGGAAAGCTGTGATGATCCAGAGTTTAACACAAATGTAACAAAATCCAAACGTAAATAAATGTCCTTTAATGCCTCCAACTTGGCCCCACTGTTCAATAATTCTCAGTTGGAGATAAAAACATATTCAAAAATAGTCTTCAAAAGAAAGCAATACAGTCTGAACTTAATGAGCAGATAGAGGTGAACTAAAAAACTAAAACAAGCTACAATGAAGGACCAGGATAAGTAATTACCAACTTCAAGGAGATAACAAGGCACAGTCTATTGGAAGGATGCCAACCAAGATAACTTCAGCCCAAAATAAAACACACTTTGCTTCTGGCAATGCTGTGTTTTAACCGTCTCTCTTATTATTCTCCCCAGCTGCAACCAATGAGGGGGATCATGGCCGCTTCCTCTCTCATAAGCCAAGTTGTTTCCTTCTCTGTTCCTCCCTGCATGTTCTAGGATGCAGAGGGGATGGGCCTGGTTCTTCCTCTGACTGCTCAGCTGGCCTCCGCCCCTCCCCAGCCTCCTCCACAACCTCCAGAGCCACACCTCCACTCCCTGTCAGCTGTTCCTCCACTCCCTCAGAGTCTGACTTTAACAAGGGCATGACAGAAGCCTGATTTAACTTACCAACTGTGTAATTCAATTACCTTTAATGATTCACTTA
This sequence comes from Hydrophis major, assembly GCA_033807585.1. Lineage (NCBI taxonomy): Eukaryota > Metazoa > Chordata > Lepidosauria > Squamata > Elapidae > Hydrophis > Hydrophis major. The sequence goes on along the minus strand of CM066336.1, from coordinate 13,659,611 downwards.
ACAACCATGGCACAACAGATCACAAAATTGGGCACAAGTCACTTAATCGCCTTGTTTACCAACCGAAATTCTCCCAATTGTGGTTGTAAGTGGAGAATAGCTCAGGGGTGGGATCCGACCAGCATAACAACCAGTTCAGGGAGTGTGCTACACACACGTGCATACTACCAGCTCAGGCATATACTTTCTCCAGCTGACGAGCGGCACTCAGCTGTGCCGTGCAAAGCAGCTGAGGTTGAAAAAGCAGGAAAGAAGAGGATTTTCAAATGCTGCACCCCTGTGTGCAGCGCTTCTTACCAAACCCCATTGTGAAACCGGTAGAAGCCCATCACTGAGGTCATGGGAAGCATTTCAGGAGGGACCTTCCCTACTTTTTCAGAAGCTGAAAGGAGAGGAGGAGAGAAATAATCTCAGACTTGCAAGATTCTTTTAATGTAATCCTGCAATAAAATATATATTCATTGTTGTGCTTCTTGTCTGGGCTGTCGCTGAAGGGCTACCATCAAGGTTGTTGCAAGAAAACAATCAAGCTCAGAGGACCCAAGAACTCAGCAATTTGATTAGTAACTTAATACTTGGTTTTTTCTTTTTCTTTTGCTGCCTCCATCCATCAACATAGCACCTGTAGCAAATAAGACATGCATTTATTTTCAACATCCCTCACATCAGAATGACGCTTGACATATAATATATTCAAACTTCACAAGCCAGTGACATTTGCATTCTGCACTTGGAAGGGATAAGCGCTGAACGCCAGAATGAAATTTCCTTATGATAAAAAAGCAGCAAGGAATAACTATTTTTCTTTTCAGCATAAGCTAAATGATTGCAAATATTACAGATAGAAATCCTGGTTTCCTCCAGGTGTTTATAGATTTTAATATTCATTTGTCAAAGCCAATATGGTGGGATCATTTAGCAGAGGGGTGTCCAATCTTTTGCTACTCCAAGATCTGTGGAATTCTGGAAGTTGAAGTCCACAAAGAACCAGAATTCTGGAAGTTGAAGTTCACAAAGTTGCCAAGGTTGGACATCCCTAATCTAGGAATTTGCCTCTTCTTTTTAGATTAATACATTAAGGCTTCCTCCTCCTATTGTAGCCTAGTTCTCTAGTTCTGAAGTCTTTCCTATTCTGGTTGAGTTATTTTGCTCCTCCTTTGTCCCCCAATTAATTCTCCCCAAAAGCTGCAAAGTTAGGTGTTTACCCAGATCCCAAATAAATATAAAATTAAGTCTACTGCCATTTAACAAGATGAAGAGACATGTTAACATCACACATACTGTTACAAACTTATGGCCTAAAACAAGATCTCTAAGTCCCCTCTAAAGCAGCAACCAAACTACATATTGAAGCATCTTTTCAGATTCTGGAAGTATTATGTTTGTTCAGGCTATTCATGTAACATGTAAGTGATTTTTTTTCACTTTAATTCTGCAATTCTTTGTGCTCAACTTCTGGCTCTGATTCCTGAATTATGGTCAATTGCTTCCTAAAGTTCAACTCTGATATACACACACAGCCAACAAGCAACTGGATCATGCTATGTTAGTAACATTGGCTGACCTTTAGGTTCTTGGCACAGTAAACAAACACAAAACAAAGAACGTTTCTCATTCTTCTCATTTCCAAAAAAGTAAATCAGATCTTTTACTGCTGTCTTTATAATAAAGCTGTATGGTAATTGACCTTCAAGGACTGACATGTTGCAAAATAGCTGGTTAACCCCAGTTGAATTGTTGATATGGCAGCTGTTTTGAGTCCTTTTGTTGCAAAATTAGCTTTGAAGTAATTATGGAGCACCAGAGGAATGTGAATCTCACATTCAATGTAGTCATTTTTTCTTAACAAGTGGATGACAATGTAAATACCAACTTCTGGCTGATATCAAGCACTGCTTAAGATGCAAAGCATGAATTTATTTAAAGAATGCCAGCTGGAATACTTGCTGGAAAATATTGCATTTCTGGCATGGAAGGGTCTTATCTATGTAAAGTGACTGTGTAGGGCATTTTGGCTCAGAAGCTAACCAGCAATCTAAACACTTCCTTTATATTTATATTTATATTTATATTTATATTTATATTTATATTTATATTTATATTTATATTTATATTTATATTTATATTTATATTTATATTTATATTTATATTTATATTTATATTTATATTTATATTTATATTTATTTATATTTATATTTATATTTATATTTATATTTATATTTATATATCCATATATATATATGGATCTTTGGTTATTCGGGTTTTCTCCTGCATAAGGTTGGAAGTATCTAGGCAACGTTTCGATGAAATCTCATTCATCATCTTTAGGCTTGGTCTTCAGCTCTGTGCTTCTCAGAGTGATGTGAGCTTGCAGCTGCTTCTTCCTTTTCACTGCTAGTGGGGGTGTGACTTGATTGGGTGGGGGCTTGGCTGTGTTCTGATTGGGTGGGGGTGTGTTCTCATTGGTTGGGGGTTTGGCTGTGTTCTGATTGGTTGGGGGGTTGGCTGTGTTCTGTGTTCTGAGCCAATCAGAAGCACAGAGCTGAAGACCAAGCCTGAAGATGATGAATGAGACTTCATCGAAACGTTGCCTAGATACTTCCAATCTTACGCAGTAGAAAACCTGAATAACCAAAGATCCATATATATATATATGATCCATATACATATACATACAAAGATCCATATACATATACATCAGGCTCTTACAGAAGCCTGATGATGGCAGAAGAGATTCTGCTGAAACGTTGCTTCAACTTTAAAAGCACAACTACAATGACGTGGGGAAATACCCGAACAAAGCTGAATGCCATATATATATATATATATCAGTGGTGGCTAACCTTTTTGGGCTTCTGTGCCAAAAATTGTGCACGTGCTTCCATGCACGCACTCACGTGCCAGCACCCAGAAGGCAATGCGCATGCCCCCCACCCCCTGCCCATGTGTGCGCAATTCCCCCCGCCACCCCTTTATATGCACTGTGCCTCCTAGCTGATTTTTGCCCTCCCAGAGGCTTGAGGCTTTGCAGGTTGAAATGGGCCCATTTTGTCACTTCCGGTATTTCCGGAAATACAGGAAGTGATGAAACGGGCCTATTTTTTGGCCTGCATAGGCTTTCCTCAAGCCTCTGGAAGACCAAAAAAGGCTTCAAACAGGCCAAAAATCAGCTGTGAGGTGTGCGCATGCACAGTAAGGTGAGTTTGCTTGCAGCTCACATGCCAGCACAAATGGTTCTGCGTGCCAACCTGTGGCATACATGCCATAGGTTCACCATCATGGATATATATCTATTTTGTTACCTGCTGCCGTCAAATGTTTATTGGTAGGTTACAATATTTTTCAATATGTTACATTAGAACATCCAAAATATAATACTGGTAAAATGAAATAAAACTATCACAAAATCTAACAACAGAAAATAAAAACAATAAGTTTTTATTTATTATGAAACCTGAAAGACAACATGTGTAGGCTTTCAAAGGGTTTAAATCAGCATTTTGAGTGACCTTCAAAATCCAATGGAACCCCAGAATATAAGGATAGAATGCTCATGTAGGTGTATACCAGGTAATAGTTGGGCTGTTGCATTCTGAATTAATTGAAGTTTCTGGGTGATTTCAAAGTGGACCCATTGTAGATTGCATTGCTGGAGTTCCTATGAATGGTGATGAGTTGTGAGTCACTGTTGTGAAGCCCTCCCAATCCAGCTAAGGTTGCATCTGGCACATCAGCTGAAGCTGGGTAAAAATATAATACTACTAATAAGATATTATTCTTCATCAATATATTTGGATTTACTATAGATTACATTATTTTTTTCAGTGAAAGTCGTCACATAATGGAACAAAAGAATACTGGAAATATTTTTACAAAATTATTTGCAACATTTATGGTATGTCCTTATTTCAAGTTGAAGCTGGTAAAAGTATTCTGTGAAGTATACCATCCAGCAAATGACACCTTTGAACTGTGGTGCTTATGTAAATTACTGCATGTACCATGGACAACCAGAATAACTAACAGAGAGGTGTTAAATTGTATAAAACCAGAAGTCACTAGAAACTAAAATCATCCAGACTACTTTGGCCATGTTATGCATGCAAATTCATTGAAGAAGACAATGATGCTAGGAACAATTAGTTGAACAAAGAAGAAAGGCCAAGCAAAGAACATGCTGATTTGATAATATCAAAGTTGAATATGCAACAATTGAAAGAAGCTGTCCTTGATAGTGTAGCATGGAGAGCCCTTGCATATAAAGTCACCAATAGTCGGACATGACGAAATGGTTAAAAACAACATTAACCCAGCAAGGAGAAGGATCAGTACCACGGAGAGCTCCATCTTTTTGCTAAAGAATCCATCATTTATATATAGTGTTATGTTCTAACACTTTTGAATGAGCATAATTGACACAGCAGGTGGTTTTTGTAGCTAATTTAGGCACTCCTGAATTTCCTGAGAAGTTTTTTTTTTTCTATTTCATACCAACACCCCAAATGCAGGAAGGAGTCCAGAAGAGCCACTGTATGTTCTTTATAATGAGTGGTACTGATTGATTTTAGGTTTGACTTAGTCATCCATTATTGTTTTGTGACAATGAGCCTATTATGATTTATTCCAAAAATCATGATTTGAAATCTTGGTTTGGCCATGTATATGAATGCAGTCATTTCATAGAAATAGACTTTGGAATCTATTTCACATAAAGCAGATTCAGTTTACAGGGATAAAATCTCCAGAGCCTCTGAGCATCACGCATTTGCTATATTTATGCACACAAGATACTTTTATTTTTCCTTATATGAGAACTGATAAAAAATAAATAAGTTCTGGCAGAAAATGGTAGGATGTTACTGAGATTCCTTTGGATTTAATTCAGTGTTTCAGATTTTGAAGTAAAACACAGGGCTGTTGTAATACAGTCTAGCTTTGTATATCTGGAGTGACCAAATTTACTTATGGACCTGTTTTTCTGTGTGAAATGTTTTGAACTTAATTTCCAAACGTTGGTTTGGAGCATCAAGAGTAGACATGCAACATCTGCACAGAACATCTTCAGATTTACACATTTTATTGGTTTATCAGAATATAAAACACAAAACATACAAAGAAAAACAAAGATAAGAGAAAAATAAGGAAGGAAAAGAGGAAGAAAAAAATGTGCAGGGCAGAGAGAAGAAGGAAAAAAAAGGTTGACTTCCAACTCCTTTTGATGGAGTAGAACAATGTTTCTCAAAGGTGTTTTTTCAGGAGGCAACTGGACTTTCTACTTTTTTTTCTTTTGAAAACATTTCACTTCTCATCCAAGAAGCTTCTTCAGCTCTGACAGGATAGTGGGGAATGGAGCTGAAAAAGCTTGGATGAGAAGTGAAAAGTCTTCAAAAGAAAAAAGAAGAAAGTCCAATATCCTCCTGAAAAAACACCTTTGGGACAAACATGACCTGGATGATTCAGAATCTCTACAGAATTTTAGCAGTAATGTTTCTTCAACATAGATCCCCTTTAAATACCTTTTGTGCAGTGGTGGTATTCTACCGGTTCGGCCTGGTTCTGCTGAACTGGTAGCGGTGCTGAGCAGCAGAGACCAAAACTGTTCTCTCCGAACCTCTGTGTTGGGTCCACCCCTGCTTGCCTGGGCTCCTATACTCATCTTTATGTCCTGCATTTGAAGTGCAGCTGCTTTGCGTGGCACAGCAATTGCCATGTGGCAGCTGCTGAAGCGACAGAGTGCAGGATTGCAGGAGGTGAGTCAAAATGCCTCTGTGCCTGTGCAAAGCACGCCCACCAAGCCACACCCGCCGAACTGGTGGTAACACTTTTGGAAATGCACCACTGCTTTTGTGGTCATGGACCATGGCTCTGGCCCACCAAGACTTCAATCACAACATTTTTTCCAAGCTCTCATGGACCCCCTCTGATGACATGAAAAGTTAAGCCCTACACTTGGGCAAGGAAAACCAAAAGGACACATATAGAGTGGGTGAAACCAGGCTCAATAGCAATAATTGTGAAAGGGATCTTGGAGTCTTAGTGGCCAACCAGCTAAATATGAGCCAGCAGTGTGCAGCAGCAGCCAAAAAAGCTAATGCAATCCTAAATTGCATTAACAGAGAGATACAATCAGGATCAAGGGAGGCACTAATACCACTCTATAAAGCCTCAGTAAGACCACACCTAGAGTCCTGCATCCAGTTTTGGTCACCACACTATAAAAAAGATGTTGAGACTCTAGAAAGAGTGTAGAGAAGAGCAACTAAGATGATTAGGGAACTGGAGGCTAAAACATACAATGAATTGGGCATGGCTAGTCTAGTGAAGAAAAGGACCAGGGGAGACATGATAGCAGTGTTCCTCTCTGCCACAGAGAGGAAGGAGTCAATTTATTTTCCAAAGCAGCTGAAGGCCAGACAAGGAATAATGGATGGAGACTGAAGAAGGAGAGATTTAACCTTGAAATAAGGAGAAACTTTCTGACAGTGAGAACAGTCAACCCATGGAACAGCTTGCCTTCAGAAGTTGTGGGAGCTTCATCACTGGAGGCTTTCGAGAAGAGATTGGACTGCCATTTGTCAAAGATGGTGTAGGGTCTCCTGCTTGGGCAGAGGGTTGGACTAGATGACCTACAAGGCTCCTTCTAACTCTGATTATCTGTTATCTGTAACATCACAGCCCTCCAGGAGGTCAGTGGACCACAGGTTGAGAACCACTGCAGTGGAATATAATAGTAACCTAAGACCTCAACTTTTTACTTTTATATAATAATATATATTAGCCATTTCTAATTACATCAAATCTTATCGGCAAAACTCAAAGTTAAAGTTTCATTTTTTCCCCACCACAAACAGAAAATCCATCCAAGTAGAAAAAAGAATAGTTGTCTTTTCTTAAATCAAAGCAGTCAATTTGGCCATCTCAGCTAACTCCATAAACTTTTTCTGCCATCCGTCCACTGTGGGAATCTGCTTGAAACATCTTAAAACAATATTGTCTTTTCCTTGCTATCACATAGCATCTGTGATGAGTTTTAAGAAATGGGCCTCTTTTAATTCCTTATCTTTTGCTACAAATGGACAGAAAGATTATAGTCTTTTTCTCTGCTGTTTATCCCAACTGTTAGGTGGAAGAATAATATTTCACATCACTAGGGCCCCTCCTAGAGTGTTTTGCATGGAAGACTTTTGACTTAAGATTAGAATGAGTTTTTATTGGATATCTGCCAATTCTAGAGAGTAGGGAATTTATTTAAACAGAGACTGGTAATTAGCCATCATTCTTCTGCCCTTTTCTTTTCCTGGATTGTTTTTTCTTCATTCTTTCAATGTTTGTTTTCTGATTCCCTTTCACTTGATAAGGGTATTTTTCTGCTTTATATACGCATGGTCGTTAACCCATTCTTAATTGAAAGGATCATATACAAGGACATATAGAAGAACAAGAGCAGGTATTTGTGAGGCACTGGGCTGAGTTAGTGCACCACAATGAAGAAAAAAATAATTCCAGGATCATTTAAGCATGATGTTGGACATGGAGATGTTGGACATGTTGAAGACTATGATTAAAAAAATTTTTTAATTCAATTATCAGTGGCTATCAGCACATATATTATGTCAGTGTTTCTGGCAAGTTTAAGCAGTATGGACTTCAACTCCCAGAATTCTCCAACCAGCAGGCTAGCTGGAGAATTCTGGGACTTGAAGTCCATACAGCTTAAAGTTGCCAAGGTTGAGAAACCCTGTTATATGTGGATATACAATCCAATGAGTAGCCATATTGGCATGAAACATAAACCGTGTTTCTCATAAAATAAGGCCGGGTCTTATATTTTTTTGAGCCCCGAAAAAATGGCTAGGCCATCTTTTCAGGGATGACTTAATTCCCGCCCTAATTCCCGCATCCTCATTTAAAGCGCCCCACGGGCAGCCTCGCCACCAGCTGCTCCTAACGGGTGATCATGGTGAAACGCAGAGAGCTCCCGACTCCCACCAAACACCTTTGCTGCAGACCCGAGAGCTTTGGCACCCGCCGCTGTTGCTTTCCCTTCTGCCCATTCCGCTGCCACGTTTGGAGCTGCCGCTTCTGTGTTTGGAGTGCCGCTGCCATTTGGAGCATCGCCGCCACATTTGGAGCTGCCACTTCCGTGTTTGGAGGGCCGCTGCCATTTGGAGTACCATCATCATGTTTGGAACTGCCACTTCCATATTTGGAGCTGCCGCTGTGTTTGGAGTGGCAGCGGTGCTCCAAATGGCGGTGGTGCTCCAAACAGCAGCAGTGCTCCAAATGTGAAAGCGGCAGCTCCAAACACGGCGGCAGCTCCAAATGCAGACATGGCAACTCCAAACAGTGGCAGTGCTCCAAACAGCGGTGGGGTTCCAAATGCGGAAGCAGCAGCTCCAAACACGGCGGCAGCTCCAAATACGGAAGTGGCAGCTCCAAACAGCAGCAGTGCTCCAAACAGCAGCAGCACTCCAAACGTGGAAGTGGCAGCTCCAAATGCAGCGGCAGCTCCAAATGCAGAAATGGCAGCTCCATACGGCAGCGGTGCTCCACACAGCAGTGGTGCTCCAAATGTGGAAGTGGCAGCTCCAAATGTGGCGGCGGCATGGGCAGAAGGGAAATCAACAGCGGCGGGTGCTGAAGGTCTTGGGTCTGTTGCAAAGGTGCTTGGCAGCAGTAGGGAGCTCTTCGCGCTCTGCCATGATCGCCCATTAGGAGCAGCTGGTAGCAAGGAATTGCTGCCCGCGGGGCGCTCCTAATGGCAAGTCCCCCCACCCTTCCCCCCTTTTTGCATGTTTTAAAATTGGCCTAAATTTGGGGGGAGGGGCTTAATTTCATTTTATGCCTAGAAAACATGCTGGGTCTTCCTATTGGGGAAGGTTGTCTTGTTGGAGAAACACGGTAGGAGATAGGACAGAGTTTAAGAAACTTTGAATTGGCAGGTGAGTATTTAAATGTTGCATGTGTGAATGCTTTGCATAGTTCATGTTGTATCAGTGAGTTCCTATCTGCCTGCTATAATAATAATTCTGTTGACTTATCTTAGTAATTCTTTTTCCTTAATAGGGGGGAAATAATTCTGAGTATTAAAAAAAAAATCCAAAATCATGAATGTTCCAAGGTGACATTCTTATTCTGCCCATTAAAATTTGCTTATAAAGTTTGCACTTGCAAGCTTTTGAATTCTCAAGAACTATTCCACAGGTGACATGTTTATCAGGTTGCTAGTGAATGAATTCACAGGCATTTTCTGCAGTTACAACTGGAATAATTGTTTAAAATTACATTGCCTTTGCCTCTCCCTCCCTCTCTCCCTCCTGAATTACTTCCCATCAGCACTGCCATTAGACCAAGAAAGCAGAAAAAGTGATATTAAATGCAAAGTTTTGGACAATAAAGGTAGTCATTGACTTACAGTCATTTGTTTAGTGATTGTTCAAAGTTACAACAGCATTGAAAAAAGTGACTTATGACCATTTTTTACACTTATGATAATTGCAGCTTCCCCATGGTCAAAATTCGGATGCTTGGCAAATGGCTTATATTTATGATGATTGCCTTGTCCTAGAGGCACCTTTTGCAACATTCTGACAAGCAAAGACAGTGGAGAAGCCATAGTCTCTTAACAACCATGTTACCAACTTAACTGTTGAGTTTAACTTAACAACGATGGCAGGAAAGATCATAAAATGGGACAAAACTGACACCACAACTTCCTACCTTAGCAACAGAAATTCTGGGCTAAATTCTGGTCATAAATTCACATCTAATTGTACCCCAAAGTTTTCGGTTATCGATATATTTCCATAAAAAGAGTTCTGGGTTTTTCTGAGCCAGGGGTGTCAAACTCACATCATCATGTCACATGATGTATCATAACTTTTTTTTCTCCTTTGCTAAACCAGGCATGGGTGTGGCCAGCGCATGGCACATTGGGCCTGCACACCAGGAGTTTGACACAGGAGCCCTGTTCTAAGCCAATTTTTTTTTGACTCTTGCAATTTGCAGAATGAGGAGCTTTTACCAAACCACCTGTTAAATTTCTAGTGTCTGCAATTCTCAATGTACTTGCTTGACTTTTTCTTTCTAAAGAAACTTCTTAGTGCTTCCAACCTGATTAGCAAATGGTTCTCAATTCCTTGACAAGACAGCGGAGAATGCCTCTCCCAGGAAGGGCAATACAATCTGAATCCCAGCCAGTGTGCGGTATAAAAACACAATTACAAGCTTGATGGATGTCTCACAAGCTTCCTACTTTATCCGGCTTGACCTTACTGCATTATGTAGCAGAATCAATGACGTGATTTTATTATTGCAAGGGAGAAATGTCAAGGATTTATTGATTTAATATTTTTAAATTTTCTGAAGTCACACAGATCCAAAGGCCATATATTTCTTCCAAACAAGGATCTATGTTCTTTTTTCTTTTTTTAAGTTCCAGTGGCTTGATGCAGTGGGGTGCCATTGCTCCTTAGGACATGAACTTACTTGGTCAAGGGTAAGCATAACATGAATTCACAGAAAGGCCAACCAGAAAAGAAGAAGGAATTGTAGATGATACAGAGAACTCTGAAGTTTGCTCAAGTACCAACAGTAGTCCTGGCTGAGAAATTAACAAACAACAAAGAATCTGGACAAAAACTCAGATTAAATATTGTTTATTAATGAATCAACATTGTTTAATGATACTACATTAATCAACTTATCTGGGCTAGGGGTTTTGTATTTGCTTATTTCCTGTTTTTATTATTTTTGTAAGTAGCTGTTTTGACCAAGGCTTCCTGAAACATCAATAAATACACATTAATTCTAAAAACCTTTTGGTTTATTTCAATGGCTGTGAATTATAGTCATTCACAGCCTTTAATGAGTCTCAAACAGTTTGTAAATAGTCCCACAGAAGTTTGCCAAAGTCATTCGGGATAAATCTGATAAGCATGCACCTTTATCTTTCTCGAAATGCTGCCAATGACTAAATTTCCAATTAGTTGTACAAGACCAAATGGAGCACAAATTCAACACGGAGCTTCAGGTTTCAAACTGGCCAGTATGAACAAAGTTGCTTCCTGCAAAGGTTCCTGTCCCTTTGCTCCTCCTTTATGTTTTATGGGAGGGCCAATCACCTCCAAGCCTTACTCCGGAGTCGCCCCTTTTGTCTTAACTGCTCTTGCCTTCTGGCAGCTCTGTGCATGTGTGCACTGGGAACAGGGTCCCCTTGTTCCTCTGCCTCACTGCTGTCAGATTCTGGAGGCTCCGGAGTTGGCACATAATTCTCAGATGGTCCTGGTGCCATCTCTGTGTCGGATGCAAATCCCTCGTCCGAGTCCTCCCCAGATTCCTGGACTGGCTCATGTTCCTTCCCACTGTCCAACTCTGCTGCCAGCTCTGCAGGCTGCTGGTGGACCACAACAGTAGCTCAAGGTAGTGAACATACTTAATACACCTTTCCCTTCCTATTTTCCCCAGAACAACCTGGTGAGGTGATTGGGCTGAGAGAGGGAATGGTTACCCAGCTGGCTTTGATCCTTGAAGCCAGACTAGAACTCACCATCTCTTGATGATCTGCCCATAGTTACCCAGCAGTATTTCATTCCTAAGGCAGGATTAGAACACACTGTCTCCCAATGATTGGCCCAAACTCACCCTGACAGTTTTCGTGCCTAAGGCAGGACTAGAGCTCACAGTCCTCTGGGTTTCTAGCCTAATGCGTTAATCACTTGATGATATTACAGATAGAACTAATGAGTATCCAAATACATTCAGTACTTTACATTCTAAACAACTACAAAATACTGGAGGAAAAGAAAGGAAGGGAAAGAAAAATGAAAAAGAGGTTTTCCACGGGAGAAGGGAAAACAATCATAAGTCTTGAAGACTGGTGAAAACCCTGGAAAAAGCCTTTTTTTAAAGCAGGTGTAACTTTGCATCTCAGAAACTTTACTCAATATAGTACTAGCTGGAAAGAGAAAAAAAAGAGAAACTGGCTTGGGACTCAACATATTTTTCATTTAACTTCCATATGGTACCTCCTCTGTCTGACATAGATAGCTTTACCAAGGCAGAAATGAAAGGATTGGAATGTGTTCAGAGCCATCTCAAGGCTGAACTTGCATTTCAGCATCTCCCCTATAGGAAGATAATGAGCCTTGGTTGTCGATAGAACTCATCTGAGTTTTGTCTGCTGTTCATGTTAAGGCATAATATCTGTTCTGTTCCGTTGATTTTGCAATGTGGACATTATCAGTGAATAAAATGGACGCGATTTAGAAAAGCAGTTTGCTAGTAGCAAGTAATAAATCCATGGGTAATATTGGTAACTACAAATTGCTGAATAATTGCCTTTTTAACTGAGACTTTGTTCTCCATGCCAATGTTTTCATCAAAATAGCCATACAACGTGCGTGGAGTTAAACAGTAACATCTAGTTTTGGAGATTTGTGCTAATGGATGTTTCCAAACAGACACAAAGGCGACACTCCTGAAGAACATCAACGTGTGCACCACCCTTTTAAGATTATTTTTCATGAGGAAATGATATTTTATACTAAAGTTTTTATGATGCTACAAGTCTATAATTTTAAGTATTAATTTTACAATGCACGTGCATTATGTATATTTTTCAAATTCACATACTTAGAGGCTGAAACCTGGATGCTACCATGTGGAAGAGTTTGAACCATTAATCAGCTTGCCTTCAAACGTTGTGGGTGCTCCATCCCTGGAAGCTTTTAAGAAGAGATTGGAAAATCATTTGTCTGAAGTGGTATAGGGTTAGAAGATCTCCAAGGTCCATTCCAATTCTGATATTCTGTTATTCTGAAATCTGTTTAGGAGAGGACTAGAATAAAGACCCCATTCCTCAAGAAACGAACATGTTATGGTCTGGAATTCTGTAGCAGTAATGGTCCATGGACTCTACACCTTTTCCTTAATCAAATGAAATTATTTCTTAGATTTTTGTAGGATCTTTATGATAGCCTAGATGTAACTTGTACATTGATGGATGAATGTTCTCAAATCAGCAGCTGCAAGACATGGTTCCTGGATGGATTAACAGCTTTTGGGAAAAACAACTTGTTTCCCCAGAGTCAGGCTTTGGCTAAGTGAGTGACAAGGTACTGATGTTGAGTTGCAAGGCAGGCACAACTCCTTCTGAAGTCATGGCACTCACCATGCTTGTGAGCTATTTTCCATTAGGGTCTTTGCATAGTGCTATATTATTTCATCCCTCTCAAGATCTTAATAGGATCTTGTAACTTTTTTTCAAGAAGGCTTTAGTACAGTTGAAAATGAGAGAGATAGAAGCAGTCACAGCAATGTGCTTCCCATCCCTTTTAAAATTACATTCTGCCAGACCAAGGATGTAGTCAGCTGCAAAGAGGAACCAAACATATGATGTGGTTACTCTATCTGGGCCGTAGAAATCATGACAACAAATAGTAGCAGTTAAGAGTTATTTTTTTGTTGTCTTTTCATAACCCCATAATCCCTTGCATCAGGGTGGAGTCAGGGCAACTGAATGGAACTGAGTGTTTACTGGCCGGATGCCCTTCCTGTCACTAATGCAGAGTTGGCAGCAAATATAGACTCTGTCAGGGTTGCGACCAATGCCTTAATAAAATTAAGAGTCTCAAGCCATTTAGCAAGAAAAATCCAGTTGTTTATTAGGAGCACCATGTCATGCCTTGCCCTTCCCCCCAGATTGTGTCACCAGTCACATTCTCCAACAAAGCAATTTCGCGGGTTGTAGAAGTCACTCCCTCTAGCTGTTGCGGGTCTCTGTGGAGATGGTCTTGGCTTCAGCCAGCAAGGCTGTGTTTTGTTTTAACTGAGGTGTGAATTCCCATCCCCCTGCCTATGGCAACTCGGGAGCAGGTCAGGAAAACTTCGTGAGTTGACAAACTCATTGTGTCCAGAGAGAGAAATATCTGCTTCTACCTAGGATCAAACTCACAGCCTCCTGATTGTGAAGTGAGGGCTCCACCTCTAGGCCACCGCACCAGTAATCTGCTGTCATCTAATTATCATCTGAATTTCTGTATCCCAGCTCTGTAGAATATGGTTGTACCAATTCGGGAAGCATTTTGATTAGACCTTTTGTCATGCCCCTGTCAGAGTCTGAATCCAAGGAGGAAGATGAACAGTTGACAAGGAGTGGAAGTGTGGCTCCGTTAGCTGTGGAGGAAGCTGGTGAAGGGCAAAGTCCAGCTGGGCAGAGCAGGGAAGAGGTAGAACAAGGGAGAGGGAGTTCAGAGGAAGACCAGGCCCACCCCTTCTTCATCCTAGGTCACACAGGGAGGAATGGAGAAGAGAGCAATGTGGGTTGCGTGGCTTACAGGAGAGGAAAGGGCCTTGATTCCCTTCATTAGGCACACCTGGGAATGAGAGTTTAAAAGAGATTCAATCTGAGTGTGGCATCTGCTGGGAACAAATGTGAGTTTATCTTGTGTTGACTTTGGTTTTCTGTGTTCCTGTCATCCTCCCAACTGTGTTGAGTTACTGCCATTCCTTCACATCTGGAATTCCTTCTCTTGCCCTGCCGGACTAATTACCTCATCTTGCCTTGATTGGACTTATAGTTACAGTTTTTGTTGACCATGTTTTGGACTTGATTCTCTGCAACCAAAGGTTATTCCTGGGAGAGTTTTCCTCCAGCCCAGAAGGTAACCAGGACACTGGGGGCAAAGTTGGAGCTAGTAAAGAGACTCCTACTGATCCTCTCACTGTGTTGCCTTTATGTCATGCCCCAGGTCATCAGGGTCATCACACCTTTCACATCAACTAGAATGGATAAATAGCTATTGTGGGAAGATTTGCTTTAGAGCAATATTCTCAACCTTGGCCACTTTAAGATGGGTTTCAGTTCCCAGAATTCTTCAGCCAGCAGGGGAATATTGGGCGTTAAATTCCACACATTATACAGCAACCAAGATTAAGAAACACTGTGTTAGAGTCTAAGAATCTTTTGCTGCCAGAGAAGACACCTCTGTTCTTGGTGATTAATCATCCATGTTAGATTTTTAACAGGACCAACTAACCATAAATTCTGAAGTCTGAGATCTTATTCGAGAATAAAAATTTCTTCCGAATTCCCTTTTTTTTGCCCTATTGAAGGCATTGCAAGTGTGCATGACCAGTGAATGATTCCAGTGTTATCTGCGTATTGACTACCAGAGGATGCTTGACTGCTCAACACTGAAAAAATGTTTAATCCTAGTTTTCTGCAGAGTAAAGATTACAGTATCACCATGTTTGATTGGCTGGGATTGGCTTGTGATCCGAAGTGTATTTCCCCTTCCTTCTTGGTGATGCATTTTGTTTAATTGAAGGTGATTGCTGAAAGTCTTTTTTTTTTTTTTAAAGCTTGGTGAATTTTGAAGGTAAGTAATGTCTTTTGCTAAAGTGAAATTTTGTATGTTTTCTAAATTCATGTTTCCATGGATTAATTTACTTTTTCTTTTTTCATTGGAGATTAGTTTCTGGGAGATCCGCTCTGGCTGATTATATTACTATATCAGGTCTCATCATTACAGAATCCAGCATCACTTTACATAATGTTTTGAATTTTAGTTTTCAGTAATCCTTGTACCTATGTAGATTGGTTGAAATGTGATGACAATTTATGATTTATGCCAAAGTTTGGGATGAGGGAGCAGACTGAAGTCCCAAACTTACCTGCAGCTCCTAAAAGACTTTGACAAAGGGTCCCAGAGCCCCCTCTAAACCTTTTAATATTGATATGGGGGCCCAATGTGGAAAACAATTAAGCATAATGGCATGCTCATAAAAATTGCATTTAATCTTTCAATTTAATCTGAAATTATAAATTAAATCAGGCTTTGATTTGGGGATAGTTTCCATTCCCTTGCCCCCTCTTTTTATCCCCTTTTGGAAAGGGGGGAATTTTCTGTTTTTAGAAAGTGTACAGTCTTTGGGGTGTTTATCGGTCACCACTGCATTATATGATATGGTTTCATTGTGTATTGGGACTCAGTCGGATGTATATAGCCTTCTCTTATTTTCAGGGTTCACCTGAGGTTCCATTTAAAGGGTTTGAATCCCACAGAAAAGATGTGGTTACATACGTCTGAGGAGTTCCAATATGGGATGAAATACAGGTGAGGTATTTTCTCCTATAGCAATAGCAAAAGCACTTAGACTTATATACCACTTCACAGTGTTTTTATAGCCCTCTAAGCGGTTTTCCGAGTCAGCACATTGCCTTCAACCCTCTGGGTCCTCATTTGACCAACCTTAGATGAATGGAAGGCTGAGTCAACCTTGAGCCGCTGAGGAACAAACTCCTGTCAGTCAGCAGAATTAGCCTGCAATACTGCATTCTAATCACTGTGCCACCATTGCTGCTCTCTAAATGGAGAAACGGCAAATTCTTCTTTGCAAAGGAAGTGATGATATTTACAGGATGCAGCAAGCCTGTAACATAGCAACCCTTGCATGGCCACCCAAGTCCAAATCTCATTCTCCACGAATACTGTATCCTTCCTTTCATTGCATGCTGTCTTTCTTGATAGGAAACTGCTTTTCTCTTCAGTGGTTTCCCTTGATATAGCCAGCATAAGCTGGATACCAGAAGTATTTTGACTTTGGTGAGTCTTTCATTAAGCATTTCTGGGAGAGAAGGCCTTCTTAACTGGTTCAGCAAAGGATTTTCATAGAACTCTTTTGAGAATTGGAAGAGATTTGCTACACACAGCATTCTGGCAATTGGCATGGAGAGAAGCCATTTTCCTTCCTCTGGACAGGAATCACATTAAAATTGCAGTTTGATTAAAGAATTGCATTCTTTTAGTCTTTCTGAGCTTTTTTTTTTCCTAATTGACATGGGCTTTGATGGAATGTCCTAGTTAATTTCCTTATTTCCAGAACTCTCTTTTTTTGTCTCCTCTAAGAAACAATGTGCTTCATTAAATATTACCACTTGATGTGCACTTCTGATCTTCCTTCCTTCCTTCCTTCCTTCCTTCCTTCCTTCCTTCCTTCCTTCCTTCCTTCCTTCCTTCCTTCCTTCCTTCCTTCTTTCCTTCCCTCCCTCCCTCCCTCCCTTCCTTCCTCCCTCCTTCTGAAAATGATTCCCCTGATACAGCAATAGCTAAAGAATTAATGACTTTTTATGCTTGGGGGTAAAACTTGAGATAAAGACAGGGTTTGGGGAGATGCATTCCTGCAAGGATCTTAATTTATTATGAAGGATGGGTAAATAGCAGAGCTTTAATACAAGCAGGGCCGACTTCCTACCTGCCCAGTTGAATCTGACTGTACACCAGGTTGGTGGCATTTTCCCCACAGCAAACTGGAATAGCTATATCAAGGAATCAAAGAATTGTAGCTGCAGTTGTTATTGCTGTTCCTATTATTCAGTTTCTTCAATCTGAGGTTTTCCCTGAGTTCACACATTGTGCTGCTGAACCATGATTTGCTTGATCACTGTGAACTGGATGAATCACAATTGGTTTGGATTATACAATGTGCGAACACTTAATGCATGGCTTTAGAAGCCCTGTTGGCAATTTGCCCTCTACAGCAAGCTAAAACCAATCAAATCACATTATGATGTAGTCTGAAATGTGAACAAGGTCTGTTTCTTTATTTTCCAGATAATTTAGGAGGAAATCATTCATTCCCATTGAAATATCCAGAGAGCAAGCTAAACATGCTAGTGACCATATCTGTGCCCTCTGTAGAAAAACACAATGTGTGCTCAATGTGTAAGGAGATTCTCAGACATCCAGGTCATGATTGTCCCAAAAGTGCCTTTTTTTTTTTTTTAAACAAAAGGCATCTGCACTTAATTTTTCCTTTGAAGATGTTTTACTTCTCATCCAAGAAATTTTTTCAGTTCTTCAATTCAGAACTGAAGAGGCTTCTTGGATGAGAAGCGAAACATCTTCAAGGAAAAACAAAGTCCAGTTGCCTTTTGAAAAAAGCACCTTTGTGACAACATGTGCAGGGCATGGTTTTATTTTATTTAGGAAACATATGAAGAATGGTTGCAGGAACTGGGCATGGCTAGTCTAGTGAAGAGAAGGACCAGGGGAGACATGATAGCGGTCTTCCAATATTTGAGAGGCTGCCACAGAGAGGAGGAAGGTGTCAAGCTATTTTCTAAAGCACCTGTAGGCCAGACAAGGAATAATGGATGGAAACTGAACAAGGAGATATTTAACCTGGAAATAAGGAGAAATTTTCTGACAGTGAGAGCAATCAACCAATGGAACAGCTTGCCTTCAGAAGTTGTGGGAGCTCCATCACTTGAGACCTTCAAGAAGAGATTGGACTGCCATTTGTCAGAAATGGTATAGGGTCTCCCACTTGGGTGGGGGGTTGGACTAGATTACCTACAAGGTCCCTTCCAACTCTGATTATTTGTTATCTGTTATTTATTTATCTAAATAAATAGATCATGCATTCACAGATATACAAATTTAGTTTAAATAAA
The DNA here is from genome assembly GCA_033807585.1 of Hydrophis major. Lineage (NCBI taxonomy): Eukaryota > Metazoa > Chordata > Lepidosauria > Squamata > Elapidae > Hydrophis > Hydrophis major. Next base: position 13,641,154 of record CM066336.1, on the reverse strand, counting down.
GCATCAACAAACACACATGCGCACACATGAGATATATGGACAATACTATATAGAATGTTGTAATTCAATATCTAAGAGAGCTAACTGGTATGGCTGCAGTGAGTTCATCTCAAGTGCCCTAAAATTTCCTGAGGAGACTTTTTGAACAACATGTGTTGTAGTTTGTTCTGGTGTGCAACCACAGTCACAGTGAAGGTTCTTGATCATTCCTCCCTTAAAAAAACTTTGCCTTAGTTCTGGCATGGCCTGTCCTGATTCTATTCAGGTGGCTCCATATTTTTTGAGGCAACTGTATCCCTGGAAGTGCTTTGGGTGGTTCTATATGATCTGTTTGGTTGTGGTTATTAATAACCACCAGGGTGGATTTGATTTAAATCAAGTCGATTTAAATCACTAGTAAAAAGGCTTAATTAAATTTAAATTGACTCGATTTAAATCATAATTTTTAAAGAGCAACTGTCATCTCTGACCCTCAGAGACTGCTCCTCTGACCTGCTGTTGACTCACCAACAGTGCCAATGTTGCAGAATATATCACCTCAGGCTACATAACTAAACTCCATTTCATGCTGAATAAATTAAATTATTAATGTATCTTAAATAGAAAACTATCTTTAGATAGATTTTTTTTTACTCCAAAAGCATTTTATTAAAGTAAGTTAGATAAAAAAATTTAAAAAATCCAATTTAAATCAAAACAATCCAATTTAAAATTTTTTTAAATCCATTTTTTAATTTTTTTAAAAAAAATCATTGATTTTTATCCACCCCGATAGCTGCTCATCTTAATCACCATTCTTCACCTAGATTGTAAGACTGTGGTATGTTGTTCCATATTGGTTTCCTAGATTTAAGCTTGGTGATAGGTGGAGAGTCTAATATTGTATGTATTGGATTGTGTGTTTATCTTGTTCTACTCTCAAACTGTCTGTTGTTGATGTCTGAGTTCAGTTAGGACAATGTTAGAAAGAACATGAATCAGGAGTATGGTGTGGATTTAAGGGTTCTCATTGTGTCATTCATTGTGTCATCAATCAAGCAGGATCAGAGAAAAATATTGTGTGATTTTTCTTTCCTTATTTATTAATTGCTCATTGGGAATAACGTCCCCTTTGGCATATAGGAGCTTTGTAGTCTGAATTGGAGCCGCATAGCTGCTTTTTGACCCGGTTGGTAATAGCATGGACATTGTTGTATCCAGTTTAACACCATGGATATTTCTCTGAAGAGCCCTGGTGGTTAGAATGCGGTATTGCATGCTAATTCTTCTGACTGCTGACTGCCAGCAGTTTGAGCCTCGTTAAAAAGTAAACAAACACCAAACAGAGATAAAAGCAAAACCTTTTCAATGCTTCTCTGTGAATTCCATTCATTCACAGTAAAATACTATTAAAAATTAATTGTCCCAGATAAGAACAAGCCTTGCCAAGGTTGTCCAAGGCTGCCAAAAACATTAGATTAAATTGCAAAGAAATAATCAAAACCCAAAAGTCTCCAAACACAAACCAGGATAAATCCGAACTTCCACAAGACTTCAAGTGCAAGAACTTCTTTGCTTCCTGCAAAGAATAAGCGACGGGCCATCACCTTGTAGCCTTACTCCTGAGTTGCCTGTGCTGCTGCAGCTGCTCTTTCCTTCGAGTAGCCCTGCGCACACATACACTGAGCACAAGTTCCTTGGGAACCTCTTCCTCACTGCTGCCAGCCTCCACAGCCTCCGAAGGCAGCGTTCCACTCCCTGATAGTCCTGGCTCCATCCCTACATCACACACAAGCCCCTCATCTAAGTCCTTGCTCTCTGAAACCTCAGCTCCTGCCAGCAAACCACAACACTAGGTCTCTCAGATGTTACAGTCCAAAATCATTAGCTGGATTCTTGGATGGCTTTTCTACGGAAAATTTAAGACTCACTGGAGCCCAATCAAACATTATTTTTCTCTCAGGCTCTTGCACGAAGGCATAGAGTATTGATTCGCTGGGTATTTTTGATGACAGGATGATGCATAGAGTGTGTGTGATTCAGAGTGTTGCAGTCTATCCAAAAAGTCTTGAGGGATACAGAGGAAAGCTGCAGCCAAGCTGAAATATTTATCTGGAATCGGATGGCATAACCAACATTTGGTGATCTTACGTCATTTAGAAAGGTATCCAAATCTGGGGCCTGATTCAGATGGCAGGAATGTCTGCTCCATCAGCTGCAATACTGTCAGTGCTTCAAGTCTGCAGGCAGAGCCGTTTCTCGTCACCTGCTATCTAATTCTTTCAATCCCTGGCAGTTACAGTTTAATCAACGGAATCAGCGTTCAGTGTGTATTAGAATACTTTGATATGTACTAGAGCAGTGCTGTCAAACTCGGTTTCATTGAGGGCCACATCAGTGTGGCTGGGTGTATGTGTGTGGCCAGCTCGACATCACTCATGTCGGGGGCACCTGTGGTGGCCAAGTGCTAAGGTAGGACTTGCCTGAGACCCTTCCTCACTCTCATCATCTTCCTTCCTTCCTTCCTTCCTTCCTTCCTTCCTTCCTTCCTTCCTTCCTTCCTTCCTTCCTTCCTTCCTTCCTTCCTTCCTTTCCATCTTCCATTCTTTTTCTTTCCCTTTCCCTTTCTCCTTTCCTGTCTCTTCTTACATGCTCAAATGCAAAAAGGGAAACATTTCTCTTTTTTGTTTGTTTTGAGTTTGTTTCCTTCCTTCCTTCCTTCCTTCCTTCCTTCCTTCCTTCCTTCCTTCCTTCCTTCCTTCCTTCCTTCCTTCCTTCCTTCCTTCCTTCCTTCCTTCCTTCCTTCCTTCCTTCCCATCTTCCATTCTTTTTCTTTCCCTTTCCCTTTCTCCTTTCCTGTCCCTTCTTACATGCTCAAATGCAAAAGGGGAAATATTTCTCCTTTTGATTTGTTTTGAGTTTGTTTTCCTAGCCTTCTGCCAGCAAAAACGGAGCATGTGCCCCCCCCCACTTGCCCCATTTTCTGCTGCAATGGCCTCCTGCAGCCCTCTGCCAGCAAAAATGGGGGGGGCTGCATGCGGCCCCCTGAGCTCCGTTTTTGCTGGCAGAGGCACTGTGGGGCGATCCTTTGCTGTTTCCAGACCAGCCCCCCCCCCCCCAGATCTAAGCACCCCATGGGCCTTGAGTTTGACTCTCCTGTTCTAGAGCTATATTTTCCATTACGGGCACTTTAAGATAGGTGGATTTCAATTCCTAGAATTCTTGCGAGAGAATTCTAGGAGTTGAAGTCCACCCATTTGACAGACTAACAAAGTTGGAAGGGACCTTGGAGGTCTTCTAGTCCAACCCCACCTCTCCCTCAAAGCAGGAGACCCTACACCACTTGGTTATCCAAACAAATGGTTATCGAAACTCTTCTTAAAAACTTCCAGAGAAGAAGAATTCTTCTGGAGAATTCACAAATTCTGGAGCCAAATCGTTCCACTGATTAATTGTTCTCACTGTCAAGAAATTTCTCCATAGTTCTAGGTTCGTTCTCTCCTTGATCAGTTTCCATCCATTGCTTCTTTCATAGTTGCTGGGGTTGAGAAATGCTGTAATAGAGCATATTTAGGGCACAAGAAGAACCCTTTTTGGAGGTTGCAGTGGTCTCTGAGAATGTTTTGAGAGTAAGAAAGAGCTGCAGACTAGATAAAAGGCAACTTAGTCCACAGAAGCAATGGGAACATGGCAAATGTTTCAGAAAGGACCCACCCTGGTTTTTTTGGATTATAAAGGTGATAGAGAGTTGTTTTTTTTTAGACTTGCAAGTACTGTAATTCAGTGGTGGGATTCAATGTTTTGTACGACCAGTTCTGATGGGGATGGGCATGGCAGGGAAAGGTTACTGCAAAATCCCATTCCCTCATCACCCCACTAACCTGCTTTGCAGTTCTGTTCTCCTGTGTAGGGCAACCATAGAAGACCCAGCCAACCAGCTGGGACTTGAGAGGCAGAGAATAGATGGGGGCGGGGCCAGTCAGAGGTGGGATTTGCCGGTTCTCCGAATTACTCAAAATTTCCACGACCGGTTCTCCAGAACTGGTCAGAACCTGCTGAAGACCACCTCTGCTGTAGTTTTGCAATAAATTTAGCATTCCCTCTTGTGGCCAGTACAACTTGCCTGGGCTATCTCTGAGGGATGACAGAGGCCCCCCGGGAGCCTGAATATAATCTGTTAATAAAATTTTTCAAAACCGTGCAAGCATTTCATGGATTTGGGGCTGGCAGCCAGTCTCTTTCAGGCTACCCATTTTGGATTTCACAGCAGGCATCGTTTCCTTGGATTGTATCCTCTAACAGAAGACAGGTAAAAAAAAAAATACATAAAAGCTCATCAGGTACAAGCTGAGCTCTTCTAATTTAGCAGCTTTGACCTATATTTGTATAAGAAAGGTGGCGGGATTTATATAAGAAAGGTGGGATTGCTAGTGTTAAGTCACACACACACATACATACACGCACCCCTCTTCCCTTAGCTCTATTTGGAAAGTTAGTGGGGAAAAGAAAAAAGTGTTCTCTCTTGCTGATGTCAGTTAAAGCTTAAATTGCACTGAGCCGGGTGAACAGTCTGGAACAAAAGAAGTGAAGTATTGATCTGCCTGTTAATGGACTCCCTTCTTAGCCAGGGATGGCAGCAGCTACTGCGTTTCCCCCAATCTCTTTTTACCAGCATGGAGTCAGTTTTGTTTGCCAGATCAACTCCTTTCGTTTTCATGGCAAGCAAATGGGAGGGATGCTTCCCACCTCGATAGGGACCATGTGGACTAGGCTGGGGATGGTCCTTTCAGATATATACCATATGGAGGATAGGGACCATATGGAGCCGGGGATGTTTCTTCAGATACAAACCATATGGACCAGGGATGGTCCTTTCAGATATAGACCATATGGAGGATATGGACCATATGGACCATATGGAGCCGGGGATGTTTCTTCAGATACTAACCATATGGATCAGGGATGGTCCTTTCAGATATAGACCATATGGAGGATATGGACCATATGGAGCCGGGGGATGTTTCTTCAGATACAAACCATATGGACCAGGGATGGTCCTTTCAGATATAGACCATATGGAGGATATGGACCATATGGAGCCGGGGGATGTTTCTTCAGATACAAACCATATGGACCAGGGATGGTCCTTTCAGATATAGACCATATGGAGGATATGGACCATATGGAGCCGGGGATGTTTCTTCAGATACTAACCATACGGACCAGGGATGGTCCTTTCAGATGTAGACCATATGGAGGATATGGACCATATGGAGCCGGGGATGTTTCTTCAGATACTAACCATATGGACCAGGGATGGTCCTTTCAGATATAGACCATATGGAGGATATGGACCATATGGAGCCGGGGATGTTTCTTCAGATACAAACCATATGGACCAGGGATGGTCCTTTCAGATATAGACCATATGGAGGATATGGACCATATGGAGCCGGGGGATGTTTCTTCAGATACAAACCATATGGACCAGGGATGGTCCTTTCAGATATAGACCATATGGAGGATATGGACCATATGGAGCCGGGGATGTTTCTTCAGATACTAACCATATGGACAGGGATGGTCCTTTCAGATGTAGACCATATGGAGGATATGGACCATATGGAGCCGGGGATGTTTCTTCAGATACAAACCATATGGACCAGGGATGGTCCTTTCAGATATAGACCATATGGAGGATATGGACCATATGGAGCCGGGGATGTTTCTTCAGATACTAACCATATGGACCAGGGATGGTCCTTTCAGATATAGACCATATGGAGGATATGGACCATATGGAGCCGGGGATGTTTCTTCAGATACAAACCATATGGACCAGGGATGGTCCTTTCAGATATAGACCATATGGAGGATATGGACCATATGGAGCCGGGGGATGTTTCTTCAGATACAAACCATATGGACCAGGGATGGTCCTTTCAGATATAGACCATATGGAGGATATGGACCATATGGAGCCGGGGATGTTTCTTCAGATACTAACCATATGGACCAGGGATGGTCCTTTCAGAAGTAGACCATATGGAGGAGCGAATGCTTTTTCAGATATGAACCATATGGACCAGAGATTCTTTTTCACATAATAGACCATATGGACCAGGGATTCTTTTTCACATAATAGACCATATGGACCAGGGATGCTTCTTTCAGATTTAAACCATATGGAGGAGCAAATGCTTTTTCAGATATGGACCAGGGAATGTTTCTTCATAAGGACCATATGGACCAGAGATTCCTTTTCACATATGGACCATATGGATCAGGGATGCTTTTTCAGATATGGACCATATGGACCAGAAATACTTCTTCAGATGTGGACCATATGAATCAGGGGATGCTTTTTCAGATACGAACCATATGGACCATACTAGAAGTGAGGGGAAAAATTTGCCAACATTGTTTAATATTTAGGGAGGGGGGGATTGGAGTATGACACAGAAGAAAAGGTGCTTCTCCTGCTCTCCCCTCCCCCAAAGTAGTACTATATTCTGTTTTTGAGGAGATAAAATGTACAAAAAATACAGTATTTGTCAAGAGGAATCAGCTTTCATGGAAAACACCTCCTCCTCCTCCTCAAAACAGATAGGAAACTTTAACAGCTCGTTTTCCACCAGTTCCCCAATCCGAATTCCTGCCCCCTCACTCTGCAACTGTCAATCCAGCCTTGGCATTTCTATGGTTGAGCTACTTTTGTTCTCAATTTTGCAGCTGAGAAGCATTTCAGATGTACAAGAATAGTGCAAAATACAGCTCAATTTTACCAGTTTAGACAACAAGAGGAAATTGCTATATGTTTTAGGTTTAAAACATTAACGCAGAAGGGCTGAAGGCATATATGTGCACAAGAGGCAGAGAAGTTTCACAATCTAATTGTGTGGTCTCCGGCATGCAAAACGAAGTGGGCAAAACCTTTGGTTTTACTCACAATCTCTTCATTCCACTCAAGAGTTAACAGTGATGAAGACTAGGACAAAGCTGGATAATGTAAGTTGCTTGGATTGCAGAAGTCAAGAAACTCTAAAGGGGAAGGTCCCATATGATCTATGAACCAAGCCAGGATTTATATTGAGTATAAGTCAATATAAGTCAACCTTTCGCTCTTTATTGCTCCTGTGTCATGCCCCTGGTGGAGACTGACTCTGAGGGAGAGGAGGAACAGCGGACAGGGAGTGGAAATGTGGCTCCGGAGGTTGGGGAGGAGGCTGGGGAAGGGCAGAGGCCGGCTGAGCAGTCAGAGGAGGACCCAGGCCCATCCCCTCTCCATCCTAGGGCACGCAGGGAGGAGAGAATAAGGGAGAGACATGGTCTACTAGGGAGGAGAGGGCCTTGATCCTCTTCATGGGCTGCAGCTGTGACAACTGGATAAGAGGACAGACATGCATGTGAGCGCGAGCTGGAAACAAAGCATGGAAATATCTCTACTTTATTGTTCCTCTCTGAATTTGGCGGTCTTTCCTAGTGTGTGTTCTGATATCTGTGGACGTCTTCCAGCCCTTATCTTGCCTGGTCTGTGTTGTTTTTTACTCTTTATCATTTAAATGGCATTTCCTCCATCTTGTAACTTCTTGTGTGCGAGTTTTTTTTGTCTCCAGTCAAGGATATTTGGAGCTTGGAAGCAAAATGAAGGAATAAAAGGGGCTTCACCTGTTTTTTGGGACTGTGTTTATTTTGTATTCCACCCTGGGTCATCACACTTGTCCTTATTTAATAAAAAAAATTTTCTGTTCAGTTCTCAATGTTGTATGTTGAAGGCACAATGCTGTCTCATCATAGGATCTTTGATTTTGGCTTTGACAGGTTTAACCTTCATAGAAGTGGTAAGGTTGAGAAAAGGGTGTTCCACATTCCCCAAACAAAGTTGAATGTTGTTGACCTTCATTTGCTATTTTTTTTTTAAAAAAAGTCTTCTTATGGTATAAAACCCTCTTTCTCGACCTTGGCAACTTTAAGAGGAATGGACTTCAACTCCCTGAATTCATCCCCCCATCTTATACTTGCCAAGGTTGAAAAAAACACTAGTGTAGAAGTAAGCAAAAATGCATGCTAGTCTCAAAACATTTTGCATTCCGTCACGGTGTTAAAAGGTGATCCCCTAATTAAGGGAAGATTGTCTGCAGAAATGGTATTATTAGAACAGGCTTGTTTCATAAAATCTTAGCTTAGGAGACCAATAAAAAAAAGATTCCATGTAGAAGATGACTTAATGTCTCCATGGAGGCTGGAAGCATTTCATTATCTTGATATACTAAGTACCGAATGATATTTCTACCTGTCCCTGTCCCTATCAAAGTAATTAATACCCCATCCAATTATTTTATTACTTAAGACAATCTTCTGCTCTCTTTCTGATAATCAAGAAACATGATGAAGTAAATAACTGAAGATGCTGTCCTTTAATGTCATAATTAGTTGCCTAAAGTGAGTGACTTTAAGCTAATCTTCCTTGTCAATTCTTTTTTTCTGTGAACACACGTGGCACACATTAAAAAAAATGAAATTCTGATCAGTGCTCTCCAAAGAAAACAAATATATACCCATAGACATGCACACGCATAAACATATGCTACACACCCACACACCCACACACGAAGTACAGTGCATTTTGAAATACATAGCCAAAAAAAAAAAAAAAAAAACCAGTCTGGAGAGTTAACAAGGTTGATACTATATGGTACAAAGTCATTACAGAGTGTAGATGTTCTGCTTTGGATACTGCAAAGCCTCCTTGCAGAAGGTAACAAAGAAAATCAGCCATGGAGAGGATGTCCCATACAATATTGCAGAGCCCGGTCAAGTATTCCTGATATACCATGTCCTGGATGGAAGGAAGTGAACATCCAATAATCTTTTCTGGCATTCTCTGCATGGCCTTCCTGTCCAAAACAGTAATGCTTCTAAACCCGGGGTCCCTAACCCCCGGTCCATGGACTGGCAATGGGATAAGGCATGCCAGAAACCAGTCCACGTAAACAAGTGAATCCCCTCACCCATGGGATGCAGGCAGCATGCCATACCACGATCCCTCTGGTCCAGGGAAAAACCTCTTTCCACAAAATCGGTCCCTGGTGCCCAAAAGGTTAGGGACTGCTATTCTAAACCACACAGTAATACAATATGACAGGATGCTTTTAACTGTCCATCTATAGCAGGGGTGGGGAATTGTGTCCCCTTTATGACTTGTGGACTTTTTCTCCTCCCCTGCCCTCTCCTCTTCTTCCCCTCCCTTTTCCTCCCCTCTTTACTCCTCCTCTCCTCTCCCCTCCTCTCCCCTCCTCTCCCCTCCCCTCTTCCTTCCTCTTCCTTTTTCCCTCCCTCCCCTCTCATCTCCTTCCCCTCCGCTCCCCTCCCTTCTCCTCCCTTTCCCTCTCTACTCCTCCCCTCCCCCTCCCCTCCCCTCCCCTCCCCCTTTTCCTCCCCTCTTCTCATATAAATGGGAATTTCCGTAGTAATTCTGCAAGGATACAGTACTAAAACTGGGAATTGTTACTTTATACCAATAGCTGGAATGACGCGGCAAGTCCATCATACAAATAATAAGTTTTGAACAAATTCTATCTCTCTCTGAGGTGATGTCTGGTAGAGACGTTAATTAGCTTTCTAGCCCATAAAAGTCCACTGGGATGTAGCTTCCTCCACGAAGCCTTCCGTCGGCAGAGTGGGATGCAGTAGCTTTCAAAATGGCACGGAAGGTGAAATCACACGTAGAGTGAGAAAAACTGGATCTACAGAAATTCCCAAATATAAGGTAATTATGCCACACTGTAGGAGGCATGGTTATTACCTCTCTGTGATGGAAGATCACACACTGGGTGAAATTCTGAATTCTTTCCAATTCTTAAAGATGCCTTATAAAATTATGCTGGGGAAGGAAGACAGCTTCTCTGGAGCCCTTTCATACAAACCTATCAGGAAAAAATGGTCTTTATGGTTGCTAGGCAATTTCCAGGTGTTAATAACTTGAGTCCCAACTGTTGAAGTGTCTGCTGGATGGATAATGAAACTTCTTGATGCCCTGGAGATCAATATTCTTTCTGCCTAATGAAAGATCATCACAGTTCACAATTTTCTTCCCTTATTCATTCTATGAATTATATCTACCCTTTTTTTTTCTGTGTATAAAATCCACAGTATAATTTCCAGAGTCATCTATGGGGGCCCAACAACACATTTTTGCAATGTGGAGTATAGTTCAGTATTCCACCCGATTCCACTTTCCCCCATCTTTGTCTCTCCCCTATGGTCACTCTTGAACATGAGCATCTTTGTCTTCAACTGATTTGTTTATAATTTGACAAACTTAAGCTTCCTTCAAGCCTGCTAGCATTCAATTCACCTTTTGTGAATGGGTCATGTTATCTTGACCCCATGCAAGGAAGTATTCTTTATGGAATAAATGTGCTTCTAGTGTTGCAGGATATGGAAATGTGTGCATTTGGCTGCTTAGCAAACTCTGGTGAGATGCTAAAGGATGAAACAATACTGTGATCCAAGATTTTAAAACTAATGACAACAGTTTTAAGAAGGCTATGCCTCAAAGCTGAGTCTGCAATTCATCCTCAAAATCTCTGTAAGATGCTATTATTTGACTCAAAGGAGTTGCATTAGGTTTCACGTAATGCCATGAATATTTTCTCATTCCTTAAAACAACACCTCCCACATCAAGGTCCTTCCTTCCTTCCTTCCTTCCTTCCTTCCTTCCTTCCTTCCTTCCTTCCTTCCTTCCTTCCTTCCTTCCTTCCTTCCTTCCTCCCTCCTCAAGATAAAGGAGGAATGAATGATCTGTGCACATGACATTTCATGTTCCGTATGACTTTGGCACTATATGACATGTGTCAAACGCTTGTCCAAATTTGGCACAGGCTTAATACAGAGGTCCTGAACCACGTCTGTTTCTTGAAGTAGGTTCCCTCAGTAATTTTTCCCTATTAAAACTTATATACAGCTGGTAAAATTTCTTTTCCATTTCTCTTTATTTTCTCCCTTTGTTGTGCCTGTAAACCAATCTCCTAAAATAAAAAAAAACCAGGAGGCAAATTAGCTCTGTTGACACCCAGTTGAAGGCAGGGAAGAGTTGTGTGGGTGTATGTCAGATTGCCACCCACCCTGCCAGTGAATGAACTTCTGCTTCCCCTCTTAGGCTGATTCTGTCTGAAGAGGAATTCTGCAAAAAAAAAAAAGAAAGAAAGAAAGAAACACAATCATATTCCTTTGTGTAAATTAAATGAATAAACACAATTAAAAATTAAAAGGTTGCTATCGGGAAACGGAGACTTGATATAAATAAATGGGACCATTCTTGTTAGTTACAGAATCCAAGACAATAAAGCAGAGACCACAGTATTGTTTGTTTTATTTTTTAAATCCCACTTTGGGATATTGTTTTGCTCAGTGCATTTATGGGTGGTCCTCAGCTTACTGCCCAAGTCCAAAATTTCCTAAGCAAATTTCCTAAGCAAGATGGCGGTTAAATGAACTGAGCCCTATTTGATGACTTTTTTTGGGGGGGGGGGGGAGCACAGTTGCTAAGTGAATCATGGCAATGGTTCAGGGAATTATGCAGTTGGTAAATGAATCCGGCTTCCCCCCACTGACTTTCCTGCTTGGAAGCCATCTGGGAAGGTTGCAAATGATGATCACAGGACCCCGGGACACTGACCGTCATAAATAGGAGTCAGTTGCCAAGCCCCTTTATTTTGATCATGTGACCATGGGGACGTGGCATCACTTCAGACCTTCAAGAAGAGATTGGACTGCCATTTGTCAGAAATGGTGTAGGGTCTCCCGCTTGGGGGGGTTGGACTAGATGACCTATAAGGTCCCTTCCAACTCTGATTATCTGTTATCTGGATGCTGCAACGATTGTAAGTGTGAAACTGGTCAGAAGTCACCTGACTTTTTTTTTCATAACTTCAAACAGTCACTAAATAAGTGGTTGTAAGCAAGGCAGGGGTGGGATTCAAATTTTATTTTACTACCGCTTCTGTGGGCGTGGTTTGTGGGCATGGCAGGGGAAGGATACTGCAAAATCCCCATTCCCTCCCCACCCCAGTAACCTGCTTTGCAGCTCTGTTCTCCTGTGCGGGGCAACCAAAGAAGACCCAGCCAATCAGCTGGGACTCGGGAGGCGGAGAATAGTTGGGGGTGGGGCTACTCAGAGTTGGTGTTTGCTGGTTCTCCGAACTACTCAAAATTTCCGCTACCGGTTCTCCAGAACTGGTCAGAACCTGCTGAATATCACCTCTGAAGCAGGGGTAGGATTCTGCCGGTTCAGACTGGTTCGAGCAAACCCTTTATTCCGACAATCAGCTGCCTCTGTCACTTCACTTCGACGAGCATGTGGGCCCGCCCGCCCCTGCTCTTTCCTGCTCTTTATGTCTTTTTGTTAGAGCACAGCTGATTCTCACGGCAGAGCGTTTTTCCGTGCCTCAGCTGTTTTCTTCAGCTGCAGTTGAAGGTAAGTATTATAGCTTTTTAAAATGTGGAGCATGCACACAGAGCGTGCGTTTGTCATGCATGCAGTCACTGAACTGGTTGTTATACTGGTTGAATTGCACCCCTGGTTGTAAGTCTGTATATACAGGTGTATATATACAGGTGTAGGTATTTGCAGATGACTCTTGACTTACAACAGTTCATTTAGCAATAGCAATAGCACTTAGACTTATATACCGCTTTACAGTGTTTTACAGCTCTCTCTAAGCAGTTTTAGAGAGTCAGCCTATTGCCCCCTAAAATGTGACTCCTCATTTGACCCACCTCGGAAGGATGGAAGGCTGAGTCAACCTTGAGCCTGGTGGGATTTGAGCTGTCAAATTGCAGGCGGCTGCCAGGCAGCAGAAGGAGCCTGCAGTACTATACTCTAACCACTGAACCACAGAGGCTCCTTTATTTTTTATTTTTTAATTAATTAATTTATTCATTCATTCATTTATGTTAATAAGATTTAGTTGAAAGATCGTTCATAGTTACAAAGGTGCAGAAAAAAGTGACTTATGACCCTTTTTCACACTTACAACCATTGCAGCATCCCTGTGGTCATGTGATCAACTTTCAGATGCTTGGGCAATTGACTCATATTTATGATGGTTGCACTGTCCCAGGATCTCCTTTTGTGATGTTCTGACAAGCCAGATTCACTTAAGAACAATTTGACTAGTTTAACAACTGAAGCGATTCACTTAAGCGACTGCATCAAGAATGAGGTAATGGTGAAGAGCTGGGACAGGCAATCTGTTGTTCACTACAGCCCCTCCAATCTTTTGCCATCAATTGCTTTAGAAATCAATTTGAGAGATGGTTGTTGATCCAAGCTTTTGCAACGTAATTATCAAGGTGTTGTTAGTGGGAAAAGCATAGATCCGGGAGCAGAGAGAGAGAGAGAGACCTGAATTTAATCCATCTTCAGCTGTTGAAGCTCCTGGGATGATTTGAACCTTGTCACTTTCTTTTGGTCCAGTTGTTACAAGGGAAAAAAAAGGATGGAAAGTTAGGTACAGTGAGAAATCTACCAATTGGAAAGGCATATATTCTTGCTTTTCAAAAGAGTAATAATAGCAATGGAGTGACAATCTAACCAGTAAGGAACAGGTGGAGCATTGCAACATAAGCTCTTTTGTATGTCCATTGTCATTGGAAGTCAGGCAGCACATCAATTTTACACCACATTTTTCTATGTTGTTGAAAAAGTCACTTCTCGGCCATAGACCCTGCCTTTTGGAACTTTCTTCCTCCAGAGATTAGAATGGCATCAACCCTCTTGGCTATCAACTTATAAAACATTCCTATGCCTGTTTTAGTAGTTGCCATTAAAAAAAGGGGGGAGGGGGAAATTTGGAGGAGCAGTGCAGCAGTTTGAAATCGAAAGTACATTCCAACTCTTACCTTTAAAGGATTGTAACTAAACTACCAGAGCTTTTGCCCACGAATATATTTAATTGGAGAACGTGAATGATAACTCCAAGCTCATGAACGTGCTTAATTGCAGAATCTGGTTTATGAGACACCCAGTGGGGAGGGGAGAAACAGAGTCACAAGTGACTGTAAATTACATATGCCAGAGTTGGCTTCATACAGTGCAATGCCAATATGTCGCCTCGAATAAATCTTGTGAAGTTTTTTGAAGTTTGACTCAAGAATTATAATTTAATTAGGGCTGGAATCCTGACATTGGCCTTTCATAATACCTTGAAGACCTAGTTATGCACATGGGCTTGGGGTCTCAATGTGCTAAGGGCCACTTTTCTTGCTTATATTAATATTTCTTTTTACAATTTTTATTTATTTATTTTTTATATTTATTTCTCCGTTACAGTTGTACATAGTTGTAATTGCTTTTGTGATTGTTCACCACCCATAATCATTTGTTTGAAATGGGCAGGTACAGAAATTGAATGGATGGATGGATGGACAGATGGATGAACGAATGAATGAATGGATGAATTAATGAATAAGTGCTGCTTCATCTGGACAGCAGGATATCTCTAGCACATGCAATAATAATTTACCACTTGGATCATCTTCATTGACTTTATATGCCTTTGTATCAGAGTTCTTAATATGGACAACTCTGGGCTGATCCAGCAAGGCAAAGACATTGCATGTGGTGGATTCTGGGAAGGGAAAGGGCTGCAGGGACAAGTCCAAGCAGTCACCAGGAGGTAAACCCTGACTTGAAGGTTTCCTTGTGAGGAGCAGCTCTTGTAGAGTACAAATAGAGGATCTCAAAGACCTCTCCTCATCTCTGGAAAGATTTTCATTGGTAAAAACTGGCTCCTGGTCAGTGATTCCAGTGTTCCCATTCAAGGAGTTGCTTGAAAGGACCTCTGACCAGGTATCAGTTCTCACTTAGGAACCCCAAATAGTAATATATATTGAGTCACTCCTTGTTTTCTGATATTTCTGGAAGTACCATGGAATAATGGGATGTAAAAATTCTACAAATTTTGATCCATGATAATGGAAAAACAGGTAGCTGCTCTGTTCTGCTGCCAAGAAGCATTGAGGTTTATTACACAGATGGCCTCTGGGTATTGTAATAACCAACAGAGTGCGGTTTAGTCAGAAGCAACTAATGTTAAATGATTCAAGAAAGCAGAATGGAAATTAAATGGCTTGATCCAGGTGGAGTTAAGCGTTTCAGAGCAATAAAGACTGAAGGAATTCTAGAGGAATGGTAAATAATTCTCATGGTCTCCTTGACTATAATACAAGCAGTGATCAGGTTGGCATGGCACTTTGTTTGCGTGCATGTGTAAAAATGCAGTCTCTTTGGAGGTGACCAGAGTTTTAAGGTGGGGAGTATGTTGAGCTCTTTATGCAATAGATACCGGTTATAGCTATCACCAAGAACATTGCTATGATTCAAATACTCATAATTTTCTAAACTGAACAGAAAAGAGACAAAGTGACCAATGGAAGATTGCCATACATATATATAATGTTAAACACACACACACACACACACACAATGTTAAGATGGAGAGAGCATTTCCACCCTTGAAATTCAACAAGAAGAAGGCAAATGGGATGCAAAACTAATTTTGGACTGTTTTACAATTCACCCAAATTCTGCCCAAAATGAACCAAGATCTACTGTGCTACTTAACATTGTTGTTGTTGTTATGGGGGTTTCAAGATGGGAGTGGAAGCCTTAATCTACATTCTGTCTATTCCAGTCAGTGTTTTGCCCTGAGGTCCAGTTGATGGGCTTGGAGATTTGGACCAGCATAAAAAATCTTGCAGCTCTGGAGTTTGTCATATTTTGTCAGGATGAAACCTTTGGTTATATTTCGGAGATTTATTGCTTCAGCCTATACATAAGAATCTAGTGAATTAAAAGTTCAGTAGTAAACTGGTGCTTGCTAAGGCCAATGGAATTCAAGAAAGGTTGGATTTGGACCATTGATGGCAATATAAAGATTCTATGCTGATGATACACTTAACTCTGCCACCCACCTGGTCTCTTACATGTCTTTTGCTCGGCTGTAAATTGGATTTGTAAGGTTGCTTGGATTACAAAGGAGGGGAAGAACAAGAGTTTCTGTGGATTCGTGTGCATGTTTTTTATGCCATTATGAGTTTATGACAGCATTATCAGATATACAGAACCTCAGATTCAAATATTGTTGGTTAAACAAATTGTGTTCTTCTCCTCTCTTTCCATCACAGGTTCTTATCTGATGGTCAATTCCTCCCAGCACAATCCAGGGCAGAAAGCACAGATCCTCTTCCAGACATTGAGTGAAAATGACACTCACTGCCTCCAGTTCAGCTACTTCATGTACAGTCGGGATGGGCACAGTCCTGGGACTTTGAATGTCTTTGTCAAGATGAATGGAGGGCCATTGGGAAGCGTGGTGTGGAATGTCTCTGGCTCCCATGGGCGGCAATGGCATCAAGTGGAGCTTGCTGTCAGCATGTTTTGGCCCAATGAGTACCAGGTGAGAGGAGAGTTGTTGTAGGATGCAAAAAAAGCAGTTCAAATGACCATAGGTTCATTGCACGCTAACACCGTTTACAAGAATCTGAGCTACTAATGGTCAAAGCAAATTGATGGTAGATAGGAATCAATGGAATTCAAGGGGGACTGGACTTAGCTCTCTTGTTGACATGAAGGGACTCGAGGCTGATGACATGCTTGACTCCTCCCTCAGGCTCAGCTTGGTCATCTCATACAGTTTCCTTTCTGGAGAAACCTTGTGGGAGATTTGGGATAAATTCTGATGCTTGAGGGAAATCATCTATTGAAAAGGGAAGTGTGTGGCTGAATTTACATACAGAACCCTAAACCATACCATGGATTAGCAAAACATGTTTACCATGTTCACTGAACATGCCAAATCCAAAGTAATAAACTGTACTATGTCTTAATGCAATGGGCTGAGATAATTACTGGATTTCCTGTCTTCTACCAACTACAAGGTGTGAATACTTGTAGTCTACTCTACTTGTTACATGCCCAACTAGATGGCAGCACCTAGCTCTCCTTTTAAAGATCTGAAAAAGCTAAGCAGTATTTTTTTTTTTTTAGTTCTTGCTTGGGTGAATGCCAATAAATCCCAGATGTAGATTAGAGTTGGGTATTCACAAGAAAGTCCCAGAAAAATATAATGGTACACCACTTCCAGTTGTTCCAAAAGCTGCATGGATATTGCATGAAATCAACAGAAATTGAGTTTGAATGGAAATGCACTTGATTTTAATATGCTACAGAAATCCAGCTCTTCATTTATGAGAAAAATGAATGTGCAAAGCAAGAGGATTTCACTGGATTGTCAATAGTAATTGCCTAATAATTAATTAATTGTCACTTAGCCTATTATTTTTATCCTCCTGGGATGGATGCTTGTCACTGTATAATCTGACTGATCTGTGCTAATTTCTGCTTTATGATCAGACAAGATTTATTATCACACTTCCTCCAAAGGAAGTTAATCATCGGCTTCAGATAGTCTTCCCCTCAATCTAAGTAGCTGAAAATCCATGATCCCCTTTATGGCATTCTTTGCAGTTCTTCAATAACCTTGCAAATTGAAAGAAAATTTATTGAGGGGGGGAAATTAGCCTTGGGCAGCAACAGAATATCAACTGGCTTGACAGGTCCTTTGTGCTCAAAGTTGCCCAAAATGTTGTAGATTATCAGGGATGCCAAAACTTCAGCCAATTATATGGGTCAGTAAATCAAGTTGTGCAAACAAGGTCCTTATTTTATTTTCTTGGATTCCTTACATTAAAAAAAAAATAACAAAGGCACAACCAAAACCAAACTCTTATGAAAATAATTAGTGAAAATATGAGTTAGATTTCTATCCTCTAAAAGTTCAAGTTGATACAGGTACTCCTTGACTTCTGTTGCTAAGTGAGACACTTGTTAAGTGAGTTTTGCCCCCATTTTACAAACTTTTTTGCTACAGTTGTTAAGGGAATCACTGCACTTTTTAAATTAGTAACAGTTGTTAAGTGGATCTGGCTTCCCGATTGACTTTGCTTTTTAGAAGGTTGCCAGAGGGGGGTCACATGACCCCAGGACACTGCAAACTGTCATAAATATGAGTCAATTGCCAAGCATCTGAATTTTGATCCCATGATTATGGGGATGCTGTAATTGTTGTAAGTGTGACAAATAGTCATAAGTGACTTTTTTCAGTGATGTTGTAACTTTGAATGATCACTAAATGAACTGTTGTAAGTCGAGGACTACCTGTATTTATGTTTTCCTTCTTTACACAATGCTCTTTAGACAGATTAGTTAATGGGTTAGATCAGAGGTCTCCAAACTAGGCAACTTTAAGACTTGTGAACTTCAACTCCCAGAATTCTCCAGCCAGCATAGTTTACTATTTTGTAATCCCTTCCTCTGCAATCTCTCTCCACTTTAGGAGATTAAGAGAGAGAAAAAGCAGGCATAGCTGGCAGGAGAATTCTGGGAGTTGAAGTCCACAAATCTTAGAGTTGCCAAGTTTGGGGACCCCTGGGTTGGATTAAGGTAGTGCCCAACCCAGAGCCACCCAATGAATTTCAGCGTCAGAGTTGAAATAAGGTCTCCCCTGTTCTACTCCAATATTCCAGCTGTAACACCAGAATGCCTCTTATTTATCCATAGGTATTGTTTGAAGCAGTCGTTTCCAATGAAAGGCACGGCTACTTGGGATTGGATGACATCCTGCTCTTGAATTATCCCTGCTGTAAGTGATCAACTTTTCCATTCCATTAGTAGCACAGACTTGTTCCAGGTCCCTTATGGCTAGCTTTTGTCTAAAAACTTGGTCCTTAAGAAGATGACAGACGATGCAATGAGGAAGATGATTTCACAGTGAAATTTGCAATCATACTAGGGACAATAAATACTAGGGCTCTGCTACTATTTGGGTTTATTCCAAAAAGGTTTTCTGTCTGTCCAAGGGCATGAAAATAGCACCTGCCTGCAATTCTTCACAGCAACCCCCCCCAGCTCCCATATTTTGGGTTTCCAATTACGAGGAAAGACACAATTGCTTTAACAAGTTGCAGAGAGGCGCTATGTTCTCATCCTTATAAAGTCCCTTTATGAAGTATATACATAAAGATGTAATAAAGATGAGGAGCGAGTAAGTGGAGTGAGCTAGTGCCCCAAAGATATTCTGGCAGTTACTCTCTCCTTAAAGTCGGTTTATAGTTAAATTAATCCACCCACCCTCGACCTGTTTTATACTCATTTTTTTTGAGCTATGTCATTTATGTAGGAGGGGATTAACTGTAGAAGTTTTTTCTACAGATCTTTTTTTGTCTGTTTATCTTTCTTTTGGCAGCCAAAGCACCTCATTTTTCCCGCCTGGGTGATGTGGAGGTAAATGCTGGACAGAATGCCACTTTTCAGTGTGTAGCTGCCGGCAAGGCTTCAGAAACAGAGAGATTCCTCATGCAGGTAAGCAGGAATAAGGTTTGCCCAATTTTGCCCAAGGTAGCAAATTCTATAAAAGCAGACCATATGCCACCATTCCTAAAACATGATCCGAGGTGGCGCAGTGGTTAGAATGCAGTACTGCAGGCTATTTCTGCTGAATGCCGGCTGCTTGCGATTTGCAAGTTCAAATCACACCAGGCTCAAGGTGTCAAGCCTGAATTCAGTTCACTGATGGACTGGTTTATATCTGGGTTATTCATGTGAATTCAGACACACTTGCGAACTGGAAGGTGGGAGAGCTGAGGTAGATGGAGCTCCAGCCAAAACAACACAGCTGGAGAATGAGTCAGCCACGTTCCAATGGCTGCTTGGTCAGAGGAAGAAGGAAACCGTTTCACATCCTGGTTGGACAATGTGATATATTGTTTTG
Source organism: Hydrophis major (assembly GCA_033807585.1). Taxonomy (NCBI): domain Eukaryota; kingdom Metazoa; phylum Chordata; class Lepidosauria; order Squamata; family Elapidae; genus Hydrophis; species Hydrophis major. The sequence goes on along the minus strand of CM066336.1, from coordinate 13,621,339 downwards.
GAAAATTGAGAAAATTCTGGTTTTAGTGACGTGGAAAGCTGGGAAACTTTCAGTACCAGCTTTCCACCAGTTAGAACCAAGATGGTGTATCTTAATAAACTTGTTGTTTGAGGAATTGAAATGCCCCAGAGTTTGCTTTATAACAATTGCATTTCTTGGAACCCGACACAAGGTTGACTCAGCCTTCCATCCTTCTGAGGTCAGTAAAATGAGGATTCAGAGGCTGACTCTGTAAAGTGCTTAGAGAGGGTTGTAAACAGGGGTGGGATTCTACCAGTTCGGCCCAGTTCTATAGAACTGGTAGCTCTGAAGAGCAGCTGACCAAACTGGTTCTATCTGAAGATCTTCTTTTCTTCAGTTGGGTCCACCCACCCACCCGGGCTCTAGGCTGTCCTTTATTCTTAGTTGCTTTGCATGGCACAGCTTAATGTTGCGCATCAGCAGGAGATGGTGATTGCTTGCGGGAGAAGTTGTTTTACAAGTACTGTGCACGCACGTGCAAAGCGCACACTCACCGAACCGGTTGTTATGCCGGTAGGATCCCTGGCTGTAAAGCACTATGAAGTGGTATATAAGTCTAAGTGCTATTGCTATGTTGTTTACGTCATCATGGCTGCAATCACCCATTTCTTCAGAGCAGGGTTGATGGGACTCTTGTTTTTCTGAATGGTAGAAGCAGAATGGGGTTGTCATTCCCACCGTCTCAGTCAAGCACATCAGTCACAGAAGATTTTTGGCTACATTTCAACTGGATCAAGTACTGAAAGGAGACCAGGACTTGTACCGCTGTGTGACTCAGTCTAGCAGGGGCTCTGGTGTCAGTAACTTTGCTGAGCTGATAGTCAAAGGTATGTATCCATGGGTGTTGGGATTGCCTTATCTAGTCACCCTGGGCAAAGGCAGACCTAGATATTGGAAGCCTAAAGAATAATTGGAATCCTATTTGTCAATAGAGGTATTCCTCGACTTACGTCCACAACCAAACCCCAGATTTCTGTTGCTAAGTGAGACATTTGTCAAGTGAGTTTTGCACCGTGTTATGACTTTCCTTGCCATGGTTGTTAAACAAATTACTGCAGTTCTTAATTTAGTAATACAGTTGTTAAGCCAACCTGGTTTTGCCCATTGACATTGCTTGTCAGAAGGTTGCAAAAGGGAATCATGTGACTCCCCCTGGGACATTGCAACTGTCCTAAGTATGAGTCAGTTGTGCCAAGCATCTGAGTTTTTAATCACATGACCATGGGGATGCCACAACATTTGTAAGTGTGAAAAAATGGTCATAGGTCACTTTTTTCAATGCCATTGTGACTTCATCACCAAATGAATTGTTGTAAGTCGAGGACTACCTATAGGGAGAGATCAATTATGATGTCAGGCGAAAGCAACCGGGACCATTTGTGAAATGCCTCAATAGGAGTTTGATTGGTGGTCACCTATGTTACAAGGATCTCACCAGGCTGACTGCATTTCCTTGAGACTGGCAAGACCAGCCCTCCAGGATTCTGGGGGAGGTCAGGCCTGTGCTGCTTCTTGCAGTGCGAAGACTCCAGACTTGGGCCTCTCTTCACACCTCCCTCTGGTCTAGCTGGACATTCCACCAGAGCTGATGAACCACGCAGTATTTAAAGTTGGGTGCATTTTTCAGGTTGGGGAAGAAGGAGAAAGAGAGGGAGGGAGGGAGGGAGGAAGAGAAGAAAAGAGAGAGAAGGATGGAGGGAGAGAGAGAGGAGAAGAGAGAGAGTGGGGGAGGAGGAGAGAGAGAGAAAGAGGGAGAGGGAGGGAGGGAGGGAGGGAGAGAGGAGAAGAGAGAGAAAGAAGGAGAGTGGGGGAGGAGAAGAGAGAGGGAGGAGAAAGAGAGAGAGGGAGGAGAAGAGAGAGGGAGGGGGGAGAAAGAGGGAGGGAGAGAGAGAGAAGAGAGGGAGAGATGGAGGAGAAGAGAGGGAGGGAGGAGGAGAAAGAGGGGGAGGAGAAGAGAGAGAGGGAGGAGAGAGAGAGAGAGAGAAGGATAATGCTTTCCTTGCATGTCTTTTGTCCATCACTGTGGGCGGATGTTATTCCATGTTACTTATTTATAAAGAGGCTTTAGCAGCACAGAAACGTGCCATCTGCATGATAGTGAACCCTTCTGAGAGAAGGGAGAGGGAGAAGGCCTCTGTTCTGCATCTGTTTGACTTGGAGTGAGCTAATATGGGAAGGTAGCCCAGCGTTTGAGGATACTGATCGTGCAACTGTGCTTCCTGTATTGAAAAGATGGAGCAAGACTTGCCACATGTACGCATGGCTGGAGAATCCTATTTGTACTCCAGGTCCTGTTCTCATTATATGAACCCATTGGAAGCCATAGGGAGGGTGCAATTTGAGTTTAAAAAAAGGGAGTGCCCAATTTAAATTAAAAAAGAGAAAATACAGGATTCTCTCTCTCCCCCCTCCCTCCCTCCCTCCGTCTGTCTCTGACTCTCTCTCATATGATTTGCTTTTTTCTCTTCCTGACAATCCTCCTTCCTCTTTTCTAAACAGTACCTTGCAAACAAGGGCAGACGGTTTTCGTAAAAGGACAAAGCCGAATGTGCATAAGTGTTTTTGAAATTAAAGCAACATAAAATTAGCCCAAGGGCTATAGAGTGCCTACCTGTTGTATACAAATTGGCTGATATCAGCTTGATTCAATTAAGTGTTTGCGTCCTTCAGAAATTGCAAGCTGCCTTTAGACATTAAGTGTCTTGAAGGTGGCTTTTAGTACAAAACAGCAATCATGAAATGAAAGCTGTAAGAGTAAACATAATCTTATGGTAACGTTAAATGTACAAATAAAAAAAAATGGATGAATGACTGAAGAAATAAGGGAAATCTGAGGATGAGCACACAGAAACACTTAACTTGGCTGCTGAAGTTCCAATGGCTGCAGTTAGAAAATTGATTAATTAAGGAACTTGATCCATCAGGTTGTCTGAATGCAGCCCTACTATTTCTTGTTCTTCCATCACCCCAATAGAGTTGTCTATCTATAAACCTATAAACTCTAAAACACCTGGCTGTCAACTCGTAAAGCATTCCTATGCCTGTTTCTGAGTTGCCATAAGAAGGGGTGGGGAACCTGAAGGAACAGTATGACAATTAAAATCAGAAGCACATTCCACACTTCTCTTATAAAGATTGTAGCCTAGGCTGCTGAATCTTCTGCCCCCAAAAATCCTTCATTGGAGAATGTGATTGATGACACCCAGCCCGTGAACGTGTTTTGTTGGAGAATCTGATTTATGACACACCCAGGGGGTTGGGGGGAAACAGGGTCATAGTTGATAGTAAATTACATGTGTCAAGAGTTGGCTTCATATGGGTTAATGCCAACATGTTGCTCCTAATAAATCTTTTGGATTCTTTTGAAGCTTGGCTCGAGGCTCATGATTTAATTAGGGCAATCGTGGGAACCCTGACACTGGCTATGTTCCAAAACCTGGGATGCTGAATGTGTCAAGGGTCCCATATTCTGCCTATACAGGTAGTCCTTGATTTATGACCACAATTGAACTGCAAATTTATGTTGCTAAGTGAAACGTTTGTAAAACGTTTCGTTCCATTTTACAATGTTTCCTGCCCCACGGTTGTTCAGTGAATCACTGCAGTTGTTAAGTTAGTAGCAGTTGTTAAGTGAATCTGGCTTCCCCATTGCTTGTCAGAAGGTCACAAAAGGAGATTGCATGAGCCCAAGTCATTGCTGTCATAAACATGAACCAGTTGCCAAACATCTGAATTTTGATTATGTGACCATGGAGGATGATGCAGCAGTCTTAAGTGTGAAAAAGGGTCATAAGTCACTTTTTTAGTGCTGTTGTAAGTTCGAATGGTCAATAAATGAACTGTTATAAGTTGAATATTACCTGTATTGCTAATCTAATCAGGTATCTTGCTCCTGTGTATATTTAATTTGGATGTTTTTATTGTTTTAAAATGTTTCTAGTATTTTTCATTGTAATGTTTTTTTAAATTCTAAGCCACCCAGAATCATTGATTGAGATGGGTGGCCATAGAAATTGATTGATTGATTGATTGATTGATTAAATGAATGAATGAATGTCTATGGAGGTTCTCAGTCATCCAGGTCATGGTTGTTCCAAAGGTATTTTTCCAAGAGGCAACTGGACTTTCTGGCTGTTTTTTTTTTGAAGACATTTCGCTTCTCATCCAAGAAGCTTCTTCAGTTTAGTTGCCTCTTGAAAAAGCACCTTTGGGAGAATGAATGAATGAATGAATGAATGATGCCATCTACCCCAGGACAGCTGTCTGAAGGTGTCCAGAAGAACAGGTGAACTTACTACTACTTCATCCTCTTAACAGAGCCCCCAACGCCCATCGCACCCCCACAGCTTTTGAGAGCAGGTTCAACATACTTAATCATCCAGCTCAACACCAACTCAATCATTGGAGATGGTCCTATTGTAAGAAAAGAGATTGAGTACCGGATGACTTCTGGACCTTGGTCTGAAGTACATGCTGTGAACATGCAGACCTATAAGTTATGGCATCTCGATCCCGACACAGAGTATGAAATCAGTGTCCTGCTGACCCGGCCAGGAGATGGTGGAACTGGCAAACCTGGACCTCCACTCATCAGTAGGACAAAGTGTGCAGGTAGGAGTTTTCATTCCTTTGTATATCAAGAAAACCACCGAGAACAGAATGGTAATGTTTTGGCCATAGGGCAGTATTTACCTGCTTGTAAGGATTACAACATGAAAGCTGCGATATTTATTTATTTGTGCCAGTGTATATCTGATATTACTTACCATGCTTTTAATCTGATCCTAAAATAACAGGTTGCACATTGATAACTGAAGGAGGAATAAAATTGCCACGGCGATCTATCTCTGAGAACTGGTTTTTAAAATTTGCCCAAACAAAGTCAGCTAAAGCATGGAGTGTGGCATTCTCTGGAATACATTTGTGTCCATCTTTTACTGGACAATGATTTGCACGAGCCACAGTGGCATAGTGGCTACTTCTTCTGACTGCTGGCAGTTCGAATCTCACCAGGCTCAAGGTTGACTCAGCCTTCCATCCGGGGTGGGAAAAATGAGGACCCAGATTGTTTGGGGCAATGAGCTGACTCTGTAAACCTCTTGGAGAGGGCTGTAAAGCACTGTAAAGCAGCATATAAGTCTAAGTGCTATTGCTATTTTTTTAAAGGTAAAAGATGCCTGTGAAAAAGGACTGCATAAAAGATGCTTATGTCCAGGAAATGCATATAAATGAACTGCACGTTGGGGAAATGTAACATTAATGAGCAACATGACATTAGAGATATTTGACAAAATGTGGTTTGTTCAATGAGACATGAATTAACAGTTACACATATTAAAAGAAACAGGGAAAAATATCTAAATAGCAGGGGGGGAAATTGTGAGTGAGTTTTTAATAGAACTTTAAAAAAAAAACCAAAAATATTGACAAAGTAAAACAGACTACCAGGGTGGACTCACTCAAAGGCAACAACAACAACAAAAGGCAGTTGTTGTTCAAGAATATTCTGGACACAGATAATGCAGAGAGGTGGGGAATCTTAGTGCTGTATTTCCTCAACACTTGACCATCAATAGTTGAGTTTTACAAAAGCTGTGATTCAAACTAGCCTAGATGGGACATGGTGGAGAGATTATCAAGACCTCAGTCGTAAGTATAGGTAGACCAGTCATAAGTGAATCATTGCAGTTGTTAAGTTAGTAACAGGGTTGTTAAGTGAACTAGGCTTCCCAAAAGATGATTACACAACCCTGGCAAACTGCAACCATCATAAATACATGCCAGTTGCCAAGCATCCAAGTTTCGATCGCTTGCAATGGTTGTAAGTGCGAAAAACGGTCATAATTCACCTTTTTTTTTCAACGTTGTTGTACCTCAGTCAGTAAATGAATGGTTGTAAATTAAATATTATCTGTACCTGTTAGTCTGCCTAGTTAGGATGTGATGACAGGTTCCTCAAGTACCTGGCTGACTTCCAGGTGGGGGTGTTTACTGTGCTTGCAATTAGATGAGCACTAACAACCAACTTGAGAGTGCAAATGCACGCTGATGAAATGCCTCTTTCCGACAAAAGCCAGCTCTCATGAACCAGATTTACAGTTTCACTCACCTATAGGGATTGTGTTAGGATGACGAATGATCACTGCATCGGCAGCTGAGCAAAAGGACAGCCAGAGTTGTTGGCAGCAGGTGGATTGAGAAAAGCCAGGGTCAGTGTGGCTTAGCTGTTGAGGATGTCCATGATTCATGATTAAGAGTGAGTAGTCCTCTTGAAAAGTGGGAGATGTTTAAGATTGGTGCTGCCTCGGGTTGAGAGGGCAGAAAAGAGGGAGCTTTAGAAAAACAGAAAAGGACGCGGTGGCTCAGTGGCTAAGCTTGTCGATCAGAAAGGTCAATAGTTCGGTGGTTCGAATCCCTAGCGCCACATAACGGAGTGAGCTTCCGTTATTTGTCCCAGCTTCTGCCAACCTAGCAGTTGGAAAGCATGTAAAAATGCAAGTAGAAAAATAGGGACCCCTTTGGTGGGAAGGGAACAGCCTTCAACGTTTAGTCATGCCGGTCATTTGACCACGAAGACGTCTTCTGACAGCGCTGGCTCTTCAGCTTTGAAACGGAGATGAACACTGCCCCCTAGAGCACCTTAGCAAAACAACACTATTACTGCAGCATTCCTTCTATAGGTCTGGTACATGATCTTCTGTGTCTGAAATTCAAGGATAAAGGACGTACCTGTCCTCAATGTACGACCATAACTGAGCCCAAAATGTAGGTTAAGTGAGTTTTGCCTCATTTTAGGGCTTTTCTTGTCACATGTGTTAAGTGAATCGCCGCAGTTGTTAAATTAGTAACATGGCCATTAAGTCAATCTGAGTTTCCTCATTGACTTTTCTTGTCAGAAAGTTGCAAAAGATGATCGAATGACTCTGGGACATTGCAACCGTCATAAGTGTGAGTCAGTTGTCAAGCATCTGAATGTAGATCATGTGACCATAAGTGTGAGAAATGGTTATAAGTCTCTTTTTTTCGGATCCGTTCTAAGTTCAAACGGTTACTAAGTGAACTGCTGTAAGTCAAGGACTATATCTGCATTGTATAAATGGACCTTAATCCTTTGTTTACCAACTGTGGCAAAAAGGATGTAAAAAAATCAGGCATGACTTACTTAACAACCACTTAGTTTAACAATGGAAATTCCGGTCCTAATTGTCATCGTAAATAGAAGATTACATGTATTATCAGTTCAAAGATACTGTATGTGCTTTAAAGAGTTGTCGAGTCAAAGGTCCAAATACTATATGTGGACATTTAAAGATGGGTGCAACCCGCAGAGACCTTCAGATATTATTCTCAAACTGAAATTTGGAACATGATAGAAAGGGGATTTTGATTAGAAACATAATTGGAAGATTATCATATTAAATATACATTTAAATTAAATCAAATTCAGTGCAAATGTGGTGAACTGAAACTTATATTTTTATCTTGGCTTCACCACTGCATTTTGGAGTGCAGCCCCTTGGGTTCGCATGTCATGTGAACCCAGAAAAAATGGGTTAATTGCCTAATTCACAATAATTAATTAGCCATGGGTAACGATGGGATGCAAATCCTGCTTTTGCTTTGCTATAAAAACTGAAAGACGAAAAGAAGAACATTCTTTCTACTTCACCTGATCTTGTATTCGATCTTGTTTTTCAGTCAGGCCTCCTGTTTTTTCTGTTGCCCTCCAATCCTGATTGCTCTTTTGTCTTCCAGCTGATTCCAAACCAACCTTTCTCTTAAAATGCTAAGCCATCCATCTTCACCCTCCTGGCTAAAAACATGTTGTTGACAAGTGGGAAATACATCTCATTTCTTCCATTAAAAAAGAAAGAAAGAAACATCAAGGTTTTCTGTCTGAAAACCTTAAAGCTCTGTATTTGTGATTTGCTGCTATCCATATCCTGTCCTGCTCTAGGAGCTGCGGCCTCGGTGATGGTGATTAATAATAGAATTCTTTGAGTTAATTATGATAGACGTGTTCTTTCCCATCTTCAATAGCTCCCTCCCTTGGTACGATTGCTTTTATACAAAAATGACCTCCACAGAAGAAGCCATATTGGCGGGAGCGCAGAACCCGTTGACCGCTTGTAATGACTACAGAACACCAACTGCCCTGAATCGTGCTAGAGAAGAATGAGGCTATGTTGCTAATTGATTCTCTGCCTTGTCTTCTGTGTGATTCCGTACACACATATTTGCAGGAGCGAAGTGGCTGATTTGGCGGATAGAAAAATTGGAATCTCTAGGGAGAATCCAGGGCATTGTGTTGCAGCGATCTCAGCGGGGATTTTGAGCACCGAGCTTGATAGCGACACTGGCTTTGTTAGCAAGTCAACTTGGCATCCTTGTTATGTTGATAGAGATCCTCACTTGATCCTGCACAACACTATTTATGAAATAGGACCAACCATTCTCAGCAAATAGCTTAAGAGAAGCTTGTACAACAATTATCCTTAAAGGGAATACTGCTGAATTTGTGCCAGGTAAACCAGACAGGAAACAAGATCAGATAAACTAATCCCGCGTTATTGTGGAGCAGCTACCTTTGCAGAATCTTGCAAATCTGAAAGTAAAATTCTCCTGCCATGACCTTTACAGGCAACAATCCCTTCTAATGATAGCTTGGGCAAAGAATATAGGTCATAGTATAGAATTAGAGGATTGGGAAAGAATATGGACCAAAAACTACAATTAACATTGTCAACAGCATATAAAGAAAATCAGTATACAATGTTTTATAGATGGCATTTAGTCCCAGTGAGATTGGCAAAAATGTACCCAGATACAAAATCAGAGTGTTGGAAATGTAAACAGAAAGATGGAATGTTCTTTCATATGTGAGTAATTATTAAAATTCAACTGCTTGGCAACTGGGGTCATGTGGCTTTGGGAACTTTCTGAAAAGCAAAATCAACGGGGAAGCCACTCAACCGCTGGATTGCGAATTTAACATCTGCAGTGATTCACTTAACAACTGTGGCATGCAAGGTCATAAAGCAGGGCAAAACTCACTTAACAAATGTCTTGCTTAGCAGCAGAAATTTTGGCCTCAGTTGTGGATGTAAGTCGAGGACTACCTGGATGGGTTAACCCAAGGTTTCTGATGTAGGATGACATCTTAGACCAAGGGGTCTCCAACTTTGGCTACTTTAAGACTTGTGGACTTCAACTCCCAGAATTCCTCAGCCTGGCTGAGGAATTCTGGGAGTTGAAGTCCACAAGTCTTTTTTAAAAATATTTTTTTATTATTCTTTTTCACCTTTAACAAATCTTAATATTAACGGTACGGTGACATCATTATTACATGTAGCAATCTCATGTAAATATATACATTTATATACATTCATATACATTTATCTATAATTTTCTTATCTCTGTTATCCTTATTTCTATTGTTCAACCATTTATACCAGTGGCGGCTAACCCATTTTTGGCTGCCATGCTGATAATTGTGCATGCATTTGTGCTCACATGTTCTCTTGTCAGCACCCAGAAGGCAATGCATAGTGGCCCCCCATGCCCACTGCACATGAGTGCGCAGATTCCAGGCATGACGCGCATCTCTGCGCATGAGGCATGATCCCTCCGCACACGGCATGTGTCTGCATATGCACATGGTCCCCCCCATGCACTGTGCATATCTGTCATGCATGTGAATCTCCCATGCACCCCTGCCCCCATGCATGCGTGCCAGATACCCGACAATCAACTGTCGGGCGCTGTGCACACATGCGCAGTAGGGCTCTTCCGGGAAAGCTCTTGCGTGCTGGCTCTGCGTGCCACTTTTGGCATGCATGTCATAGGTTCGCCAACACAGATTTATACCAATTGTCCCAAACTTCGTAATATTCCAACTCTTCTTTATCCTTTAATTTTAACGGAAGTTTATCCATTTCAGCACAATCTGAAATTTTTTTTGAATTATGAATTCCTCTGAGGGCGTGTTATTTTGTTTCCAACCTTGTGTGAATGCTATCCTTGTTCCTGTCAATATATGCAGGAAAGTCCACAAGGTCTTAAAGTTGCCATGGTTTGGAGACCCCTGTTTCTTACGACCTCTTACGATCTGGTTCTGTATCAGCAGATTTCTTTCCAAAGAATCAAATAAATTTCACCGAGCTTGTTATTTAAAATGTAGCTCTAGACCTGGTTAGTTTAACACCTGCTCCTCAGGCCCAGCTCACGATGACCTATTTTGTGAACTTGAGATTTGTGCCTATTACGAACAAAGCCTGTTCGATGATAAAGGTTATCATCATAGGTTGGAATAATGTCTCCTGGAGGGCCTGCGTTTAGTCTAAATTCTCTGTGACTTTTTAAAGAGAAGGTCCTGTGACCTTTTGCTCAGTAAAGTCTTTGAAATTAAACGGCCTTAGAGAGCATATTGAAGATTGACTCTGCGGTTGATAACCAATGGTGTCTTTTAGATATCGTTTTCTATGACTTTTTTTCTCCCCACACCAGACAATATTGTGGAATAATATTTCTTTATGACTCCAAAAGGGCTCTTTTTTTCCTCATAGGGAAGAAAAATAGGTTGTTTTGTCTTCTTGGCTGTGTTTTAATTATGGAAGAAGAGCGTGCAAGTCAGAGGTGGTATTCAGCCAGTTCTGATCAGTTCTGGACAACCGGTAGTGGACATTTTGAGTAGTTCGGAGAACCGGCAAATCCCATCTCTTCTCTGCCTCCCATTGAGTCCCAGCTGATTGGCTGGGTCTTCTTTTGTTGGCCTCACAGGAGAACGGAGCCGGAAAGCAGGTTAGTGGGGTGGGGAGGGAATGGAGATTTTGCAGTATCCTTCCCCTGCCATGCCCACCAAGCCTCACCCACCAAGCTACATCAAGAACCGGTAGTAAAAAATTTTTGAATATACTACCACTAGTGCAAGTCCAGTCCACAATTGCCAGGAGCCCTTTTTCCTCTCCCCAACTCCTATGGTTTCCACTTTTTGTTGTGCATACATGCAGGACAGAAGTGTCAAACTTAGTTTCATTGAGATTGACACCACTCCCTAAACTGCTGGCATGTTTCCTCTTGTTCTGACCTAGGCTTCACCAAAATCACGAAGCAGACTCTCGTCCTGACAAAATCCCTTTTTATGAGGCTAATGTGAATTCCTGTCATTCACATCCAGCAAAGTCCTGGCAAACAGTCTTTCAAGAGTGATTTATAACCACAGACCTTATCAGGCTTGGAGAGTTGCCAGGCTGATAGCTTCCAAGCGCCACACTGTACAAGAAAATACTTGGCAAGGACTCACGAACAAATCTTCATCCTAATTAAATGAACTAATTGTCTCCTGCAAACACCACTCTCCTTTTGCTCCTCTTTATTCCCTATGGGAGGGGCCATTCATTGTCCACCTGTGCCTTTACTACGGAGTCGACCCTTGTTCCTTAACTGTTCCCTTCTCCTGGCAATTCTATGCATGCGCATATCGGAAAAAGGCTCCAGCTGTTCTTCTGCCCTGCTGATCTTCGGCTCCAAAGGCAGCTGATAACTGTCAGACGGCCCTGGCCCATTTTTGCCTCTGACACAGAACACTCATCAGAGCCTTCCCCAGACTCCAGGACTGGCCCAGGTTCCTTCCCAACCTCCTCACTGTCCAAGTCTGTTGCCAGCTCCGCTGACCGCTGGTGGGCTACAACACCTCTTTGCATTGGGTAGACTGGGCTGAAGCCACACTGGCCTTAATTTTCCTCTTTGCATCGGGTAGACCAAGCCAAAGTAACATGTAACTTACATTTTCCAGGAAAGCCCCATGGGCTGGATCTGACCTCATCACGAATCGAATCCAGCCTGTGGGCCTTGTGTTTGACACCCCTGATGTAGGAATTCAGAGTTCTCTTACACTGTCCTATGTCTAGTTCTGGCTAGTTTGGGGGCTTGAATAATTGCAAGTGTCCCTTAAGCCCCTTTTGTGGTCTTCAGCACACTCCTGAAAAGGAAAGGAGAGAGAAGAGGGGGTTGACCTATTTTTGAAAATACCTGAGGGCAGGACAAGAAATAATGGGTGGAAGATCATGAAAGAGAGATCCAATCTGGAGCTAAGGAGAAATTTCCAACAGTGGTAACAATTAATCAGTAGAATGGTTTACGGTACCACCGGAGGTTGTGGGTGTTCCATCACTGGAGGTTTTCAAGAAGAGATCAGACAACCATTTGTTTAGAAATTCGAGGAGCTCCAATCCTGTTATTCCATGTTATTCCATGTTATTCCACGTTACATTCTCAGTTTTCATTTTTTAAAGCCAAGAGGTTATAAGGCAGGATAAAACCTTATACAGAATTAAGTTCCCCTTTAACCATTTTAAAGTCTTAAAATGAAGAAGCTGAAACATTTTGTATCTCATTTGCCTTCCCCTTGCAAGATAATAGTGCACCTGCCCATCACAGTTGGCTATAAGAAGCATCTGAGATCTTACCAGGATGTGGAAGTATGTTTTTCTTCCAGATTCGTGATAGATTCTTTTTTGTGTTATCATAAAACTGTTCTCCTCTCTTTCCTTCTGTTCTCCTTTGACATTTCCTTTTTTTCCCCCCCTTTCCGGACAGAACCCTGCCATATGTTTATGTAGTTCATGAGTGCCTGCACCTGCCACTCTTTCTCCTTTATGGAAATGCTTATTTGCATTTGATTAGCAAGGGAAGGGGACAGCATCTTGGCCGATTCCCAGCATTTCTCGTGCAAAGCTCTGGCAGGCAGGAACGGAGCAGAAAATGCCTGAATTTCTCTCGGTACCTTGGGGCACCAGTGGAAATGTTAAGGAAATCAAAGACAGGGAAGGGAGAGACTTGGAGAGGAGCTGGCTTGCTTTGTTTCTGTCACTCTGTTCTCCTTTTGGGGCCTTTGAGGAAGTGTGTCTGACTTGTAAGGGGGGGTTAGGGGTCATCTGGCTTCCTGATGTTGCCGACTGTGCAGGGAGTTTCTTGATGTGGCAAGTTGCCTTGTAGCACCAGTGCTGTGTGAAGGGAGCTAAGCACGGTAGTATCAGCATCTGCTATCCTGCAATCACATCAATTGGCTTGAGAATGTAGGCAAAAAATACGTGTCCCAGGATAATGTGGCAGGATCCAACCACCGGGACCAGAGGTTTCTTCTTCCAAGCTAATTTAGACTTGTGCTTTTGGATCCCAAGCAACTTCTGAATCTTCAGGATGTGTCGCATCCTGAAGACACTTCTGATCCTGAAGGCCAACTCAGACTGCATGTGCCAACACTCATTGGCTCTTTGGAGTTTAAGGACACTGTTTTGGCTTCTTCTTCTTTGATTTTGTGCTTTTCTGGACTTCTTGAGCTGGAATGAAGTAGCTGGAGAAAGAAAAGATGTTTTCTTGACTTCCAGCCAAATCTGGAGGATAACAGGTTCTGCCTTTCCCCATCAAGACCAATCTACAGCAACAGCATGTTGACTCCAGCCCACACTGGGATCAAGGGGCAGAATAAGAGAAGCTGAATCAGGCTGGAAGCTTGACGAGAATCCAAAGTATTCCTTATTGTTAGCATTGTGTTAAATCTCAGAGGTAGGAGGAGGTTCTGCTGGTGTTTTCTACTTTGTGCACCAAAATAACATAAATTGGTTTAGGACAGGGGTGTCAAACTGGGTTTCTTTGAGGATTGGATCAGCATTGTAGTTTTCCTCTGCAAGCCAGTGGCAGGGTGGGTGGATGGCAGGGGATGGCGATGGGGCGTTGGAGCCCAACCAAAACAGGGCATGGGGGAGTCTGCATGCGCCCCCCCCCTGCCTCATTTTTGCCCTCCATGAAGCACTGCAGGACTGCGTGGCCCATTTTCTGGCTGGTTTTTTTGCCCATTTTCGGCTTGTTTTTCAGCCCAGTTTTGGCCCAGTTTCAGCTGGTAGAGTGCTGCAGGAGGCCATGGAGGATGAAAACAAGGCGCAGGGTCCCCCATGGGCCCCAGAGGCACTACAGGCCAGTCCTTTGATATTTCCAGGCCAACCCCATGGGGCTGGATTTAAGCACGCGGGCTTTGAGTTTGACACCCCTTTGAGTTTGGGATATTCTGCAGCTTGCTCTTTGCTGCTGCTGTTCTTCAAGGAGCAACATGTCTTGGGCCAGCTGTGCTGACCGAAGACTCAAACTCCAAACCCATCCTTTAGGCTACTAGTCTAGATGGTGTCCAAAGTTAGGGAAATGTAGTGAATGTCACCCAATGACTTTTCAATCCCAAAGTCCCCATTTTAGATTTTTGAGGACACAGAACATCGTCGCTGGTTGGCCCATTCAGAAGATCAGCATTGTAGTTCTCAGTACATTCAGTTAAAAAAAAAGGTGTTGACTGTCTTAGGTGAGTGGAACTTTTTTTTTCTGAGCTTTTTGGAGAACTGCCATCAATCACACTGAACTAGGTAGGCAGATAGTCCAATTGAGTATGTCAATTTTTCATGTTCCAATACAAATAATTGATTGCAGAGCATCAGAATTTTCTTCCTTCTCAGAGCCTTGACTGAACACAGAAAATGAAATGAGAGGGAATGAAAATGCTGGAATGATCTCCTTATATCTTCCCAAAGGTTGGTTAAGGACTAAAAATGTCCCTGAAACTTCTTTTTATTTGATTTATATCCTGTCTTCTTTGTACAGGAGCTCAAAGTAGCATACATTTCCTATTTTTCTCACAACAAAAGAGACTATGGGCTGAGAGCGACATACAGTACATTGAGTTTCCCTGATGGAGGGTGGACTAGAACTGGGGTTTTCCTGCTCCATCATCTTCATCATGATACTACACTGGTTCTCTAATCTTGCTTTTGCTGGTAGATTCATTCTGTCCAATGGCTTGTTCAACATGCTAGTTTTGACTTCGTGAAAAGTTCCCTTATATAACTCAAGGAACATTATCATTCTCTGCTCTGCTCTTGTGGGAGAGCTGAATAGCCCTTTCTGTTTTAGAGCTAAATGCACGGGCTTCCTGTGGCCTTTAAAGTAAGGGTGTAGCCTTTAAAGTAAGGTCAGCTTCCTGCTCTCAATTGTGGTTAACTTCATAGCTTCCTGCTATGTTTGTAAGATTCTTAGGGGGAGATCAGGATGCGGAAGAAGTTGGATCTTGGATCTGATCTAAATGCTTCTTAGTCTTAAGCAAGCCACTAAAGTATTAATCCACAAAATCTATATGATATCAATCAATCAGATATTAATTAACTCAATTAATGCTACTCCCTTTTTGTTGAGTCTGAGCTCCTTAAGGTATTAATATAATAAGATTAAAAACAAAACCTAATTCAGTTCATGCAATTAATACATACATTGATAAGTCCCAGAAAACAGACCTTGGGCCTCTTCCCTCCCAAAAATTGAGGTCATAAAATCAGATGCATGTCATTTAACCACCAGCTTGCTTAACAAAACAAATTCTGATTCCAATTATGGTTATAAATTGAGGACTACTTATATGAAGACTACTAATATTAAAAGCGGGAGTTTTGTTCTTGGCCATGACTTTTAGGGATACAGGTGTTACTTGGTACAGGTCTGTTTTGATAAAGAATTCTTTTCTTTTATCTGAGCTTGGGAGAACTGACTAGTTGTAAAAGAACTTGGGTACTAAACATGCTTGGAACATACAGAGCACAATTTTGGGGAGCAATGTTCATTCATTAATTGGAGTCAGTTTCATTAAAGCCTTTGATTGCAAGCCTTCATTCCTAATTGCTCTCTTCCCGTCCTGCCTTGTATAGGGATCCAAACCTGAGTTTGGCTGAAATGATGTGTGTGTGTGTGTGTGTGTGTGTGTGAATGGCTCTGTATATATGACAACCTTTTTCTGATCACATAACTTTCCCAGCTTTTTCTCCCAGAGGCAGCCTGGGGCACATTACAGTTATAATGGCTGCAATAACCGCAGACAGCTTTGTAATGGCGCTAATTGTATGGATGTATTCAGCAATATTAATGCGTTCAGAAACTTTTGTTACTTGACTAAAGTGCTTGAAAGTCTGCTTACATAGATCCAGGGATGTCAGCTAGCCTTTGTGTTGTTGATCATTTAAATGACATCAATTAAAATAATAATTAAAAAAACCAACCCTGAAATTTGAATTCTGGCATTCCCACTTCTGGTCTGGGCTGCTCCTAAGAGACTGGGGTGAATTGATTCTGAAGACCATGAGCAGAAAATGAAGGGGTTCTTCCAATGTCAGGCAAAGGAAAGTAGTTTTTCATTGTCCCTGTCATGCTGTGTTGATTTCCTCTCTTTAAATTACTCTACTGCCATTGTTTCTTTTTCAACTGTCTTTCTCATGCCAGAAGGACATGGCTCCTGATTTATCCTAATCATGCTAATATCAAAGCACATGTTTCATACGTAGCAGGCTTCGGGTTCAATTCCAAGTGAAAAAAGATTGAAATTTTGGAGAACTCCAAACAATGCGAGTGGAATGGAATGGAGAGACAGACTACAATGTTCTGAAAAAAGACACAGTTGATGGCTAGCATCCAAAGTGGACATCCCGCTATTATTATTAGCGTACAGTGGTGTTACAGTAGCCAAGAGACACAATGCTATTGCAGAGTAGCAGTTTGGTTTGCCAAGGTGCCAGCCCTATTACGGGGCATGATTGCGTGCTTCCCAAGATGTGCCATAGGAGGGTGAACTGGCTTCACATCAGAGAGAAGACAAGTGTCACATCAGAGAGAAGACAAGGAATAGCTTCACCCAAGGCTGCCTCCTTTCCTGCAACTGGGGAGTTTGAGAGCCTTCAGAATCTGCCTGCCTGCACAGAGCACCAGCTCATCTCTCCATCGAAGTGGTACCTATCTACCTACCGGCATAGAACATGCTTTCGAATTGTTAGGTGGACAGAAGCTGAGGCAAGTGACAGGAGCTCACCCTGCCACACAGCACTAGGGTTTGAACTGCTGGAACGAGATCATTTCCAGCATCATGAAGCCATGAAGCCATTGAGTCACCCCCACCTCTTAAAAAAATCCCACTCAGTAGTATTCTTTCATAGATTTCCTCGACAGTTTTCTGCCCTTGGACCTTCACACCTCCTAGGAATCTTGAGTTGATTCTTCATGATAGAGATGAATAATCTTTTCATCATGAAAACAAATAGTGGTAACAAAGGCAGACCTCTTATTAAAGCAGACGGCCATTATTTACGTCAGTTATGATATCCTCAGTAACATTGTTTAAGAATATATCTCTTTCAAAGCCCCTTGAATGTGTTGAAAAGATGAGGATATTCACCCTACTATAATTGCCACTTGGAGCTCACGGGAAAGCCTTCTTCACTTGACTAAATAAAGCTAATCAGTGTTCCCTCTAAGGCCTTTCTTAATGAGTTCATGTCAAAGGTAAAGGTCTGATAAGAAATGCACAGGACTGCTGATAAGTTTTTTGGAACCTCTAGAAAGCATATTTCATGTTTCTTTCTGCTGTTGTTTGACATCTGTCACTTACTCAGATCAGATCAAATAATTTGATCTACCCAATTCAATGAAGGAGCATGATGGCTTGAGTGGTTGGAATGCTGGGCAAAAGGTTAGAAGCCCGCGTTCAAGACTTAACGTGCAATAAGTTTACATGGTGCAATAAGATTGTGTGTTTGTTAATAGGATTCACTGGGTTAGGGATTTCTGTCTCCACTGTGAGTTGTGTTGTGTTGGGGGGGGTACATGAAGGGAGGCTCAGCCAATCTCATTGTACGCATGTTGTACTCTGACAATAAAGGTTTGAATTGAATCGAATTCTTTCAACCCAGAAGCACCTCAGTGCTTCTGACTCAAGTGCAAAAAATAAAATTAAATTAAAATCTAATTCAATACTGTTTACATCAGGAAAGCAGATTCTACAGATTGCATGTACACCTACATTTCACCTACATTTGCCTACAAAAATAGTCTGTATATTAATAAATGTATATTAATAAATATCTGGACTCAAAAATCCAACTTTGAAGCATGAGAGAAACAGATGAAAGTGCATTCATATCCCTCTTCTTCCACAGTCGGGATTACGAGAAAGTAAACATTTTGTAAGCCAGAGTTCATTTAAACCCCTGGATTTGGATCCAATAGTGGAGTGGCATGGTGGCCTAGAT
This sequence comes from Hydrophis major, assembly GCA_033807585.1. NCBI lineage: Eukaryota > Metazoa > Chordata > Lepidosauria > Squamata > Elapidae > Hydrophis > Hydrophis major. Next base: position 13,603,211 of record CM066336.1, on the reverse strand, counting down.
GTGGAGCTCTTGCCTCACAATCAGGAGGCTGTGAGTTTGATCCTAGGTTAGAGGCAGATATTTCTCTCTCTGGACACACTGAGAATATATCTGCTGAACAGAACTCTGCATTGGTGACAGGAAGGGCATCTGGCCATTAAAACACTCTGCTAGTTCCATTCAGTTGCCCAGACGCCACCCCGCAAGGGATTATGGGGTCATTAAAAGAAGATTTGGACCCAATGCAGAACCACTTGTCAACTCAGCTCCCTACCATTGAAAGTAATCAAGAGCTTTTAAATGCCTGGAAGAAAATAAAGTTTAAATAGGCCTCTCAGTCCAAATACCAAAGGAAAATCTGGGTAGGAATATCCTTTGGGAAAAAATAGCTCTGCATGTTTCTGTCATAGCAATGAAAGACAAAGTATTGATGGCCTTTTGGAATTTGATTTCTTCTTGTGTTACAGATTACGGGCTTGCTTCTATCAATAATAATCCAACTCCTGTAGGAGGACTAAGCCAGCTGGAGAATTTAAATTGTTCTATGAGTGCTTGAATATTTGGGTTCTGCTTTGGACATGACATTAACGCGTGATGTAATTGGTAGTTTTCTGATCTTGAAAACGATCCAAGAACTTAAGTGTGCAATTATTTTTAATGCTGTTTTCCAACACGACAGCCAATTGAATATATGCACAGTTGTACAGAATCATATACATCACTTACGGCTTATACAATGTCTTGAAAAATAAACCTAGGGGAAATAGGCCTCCAGTGTATCCAAATCACTCTGTTAGACAGTGATTTCAGCTTTGTGTATCAGGAGAACAGTTTGCAAGTTCTTGCTATTTGGCAAGAAGCGATTGTAACTTTCCTGTGTAAGCAAAATAACACTGCATTTCCATTAGCAGCAAATCTTGTGAGGGTTTTTAGGTTTGTGTGTGTGTAGACTATCTGAAGCTAAGTTTCAGCATGTCTGTTTTAACGTGCTTGCAAATAGAAATTGTCCAAATATTTAGCTTTATTTCTTGGCAAATAATCATACTGATCTTGAGCTATTAAATTTAGATTTATAAAGCTGCCAAATTCAAAGCAATTCTGAGTGGCATGCATATTAAACCCCCCACACAAAGATCTCAATACATTGCACTAATTAAAAAGATCTGAAGACCAAGAACACTACAACAGAGAAAACATGCTTCTTAAGGTGCATTGGATGCTATTGCTTAACAAACACTGTGGGTCTTATGGGATGAACAGACATAGAAGAAGAAATGTAATTCTTCTGATAGCCAGGTACTGTGCTATGAAATTAATGCTAGCACTTTGATTTTGTTTTTTTTAAATAAATTTTATGACATTTCCAAATTTTAAAAACATAAAACAAAACTTTATACATTGTTATCAAGATCAAGACATCTTTTGCATTTCCTCACATACTAGCACTTTGAAATTTCCTGGCAGTCAGTGCAGCTCATATGGCAGAGATCGCATGAAATGGAGCGTGCTGAGAAATGCCTGTAATGGTTCATGACATTGCATCCTAGACCAGTGGAGGCTTCCAAGAGGTCTTCAAGGATACCCACATATTGAGCACGTAGTAGTAGCCCATCTACAGGATGACTAAGACATGAGCGTTTGTGAGAAGATAGCTCAGAGAGATTTGTGCAAAGGTCTCTTTGGTCAGAACTATCACCTACTCTTTGAGCAGGAACTGTAAGACCCAGAAAAAAAAAAACCCAAATTGCAAAGTGCAACTCCATACAGAACTCCATACAAGAACTCCATACAAGAAAGGAAATATGTGATATTGGGAGAACCATGAACTCACAGCCACTTCATCATTTACATTTGTTCCTCCTCACCATTCAGCACTCCAGAGGGTTAATGTCATTGCCTAGAAGATCATTGGTTGCCCTCTCCCCTCTTTGGAAGAGCTTTATAGCTCCCGCTGCCTTAAGAAAGTTCAAAACATTCTCAAAGATCTATCTCATCCTGGGAACCCTTTTTTTGAACTATTACCATCTGGCAGACGGTACAGGATAATAAAGACAAGGACAAATAAGCTGAAAAACAGCTTCTACCCCAGGGCAGTAGCTCTGTTGAATTCTACTGTATAGTGCACTGTTGGTGCAGTGTCGGGGGGTTTTGGTTCAATGTGTGAAGGGTGAAGGATGTGTGTTTGTGTTTATTTTCATGGTCATGGTCATGATGTGCACTGAAAATGGTGTTTGATTTCATTGTACGAGGTGCAATGACAATAAAACTAAACTAAATTAAACTAAACTGACCCAAGACCCCAGCTGCCTCAAGGCACTGGGGTAAGATATTGAGAGCATCATTTGGTTAGTCTGAGCTTGAGAGGTGCACCTGAGTATCAGTCTAACATCTGCCCTTGTGATGATGTTGTTTAGAGACTTCATACAGATGTTAAAATAGAGGGATAAGCTCTGCACCACCCCATAGATCAGGGGCACCAGATACAGACTCTCCCACTTGGAGAAAGGAGGAATATGACACCATGCTACCCACTATCAAACCATGTAGTTGGTCCTGAAAGATACCATGATTGATGGTAATCAAAATCTGATGTGAGATCAAGGACAACCAAGACACTGACATCACCTCCATACTGATTACTCCAGGGGGTCATCAACAAGTATGATCAAGGATGTCTGTGTATTGTGCCCCAGCTTGAAACCTGGTTAGGAAAAGTCCAGATAAGCCACTATCTCCAGGCCCTCTGAAACTGCAACCCAACCAACTTTTTGGCAGCCTTTCCCAAACAAGTCTTTCTCCAAGACTTTTTGGTCCAGCAGTGGCTTCTTGAGAAGGTGGTGTATCATTGTTTCTTTTAAGGCAGGCAGAACCATTGCCTTTATGCCTACAAACAAATGATGTTTATTAGTTTTGTGTACTGTAATCAACAAAGACTCTCAGAGGTATGCATTAACAACATTAAAGTAGCATAAGCATACTGTAAAACATAAACATAAAAGCATAATAAAAACACAGTTCTACTGTATAACCTCCAGTGGTACAAAGTCGCTGCTCTCCAAAGGCTTTTTGGAATAGTTTGGTTTTAAGCAGCTTCCAGAATGCTGACATACTGTTGATGGACCCAGCCCCCAAAACTCTGCAAATAGAAAACCACGAGTCTTTCTTGAGAAGACTGCACCATTCCATTTGGAGAAGGCAAGCTTGAAAATGGACTGATTATCCTAATGTCTTAAGATAATAGCCAGCTATATCAAAGGCCACTGGGAGATAACAAACCTTAAACAGATCCCAGAACAGGTTCTGATTAACCTTTTATGATCTCATATAGAGCCTAAAGATTTTCATAAGCTTCCTGTTTGGTATCCAATGCAATTCAGAGTGCTCATATTTATTTGTTTTTTTTTTTTTCTTGATCTTATTACATTTATCTCTCTCTTTTCCATTACGGAATTCAGGAGAGTACATATAGAGATCTCAGGGCTGCTTCCTGGCCTGGCCTGATGAAAAGCTGGAGTATCTTAAAAACAAAGGAAGTCTTGTTTGTGCAATTTAAAAATGCCTAATAAGATCAACATCCTGGTTCTCATAATTGAAAAACTGATTTCTGTGGGAAGTTCCAAAGCAGGTCATACAGGCTAACACTTTCCACTACTTTCCTCGATGAGCATTGTTAGGTTTTTTTTTTCCTCCAAGAAGTCTTGTCTAATCCCTTTCCAAGCCATTCAAGTTGATTGCTATCACAACAGCTATGACAGCAAAATGCATTACTTGGCAGAGCTGTTCTGAAAATCACATGGCTTCTGACAGTGTTGAGGGGTTGACATATAAGCCTCTAAATGAGGAATGGAAAACTGTTCGGATATTGTGAAATGACAACTTTTGGATGGTCCTGGAGATATGGGCTATAATGAGGAAGGCTGGGAGTTGTAGAAACATTCAGAACACTTGTTCTGAGTGAAACTGCATAAACTGATCAACTGGAGAAGTTCATTTGTCCATATCAAGGGTCTTCAAACTTGACAAGTTTAAAACTTGTGGACTTCAACTCCCAGAATTCCTGAGCTACCATGACTGGATGAGGAATTCTGGGAGTTGAAGTCCACAAGTCTTAAATTTGCCAAGGTTGAAGACCCTTGGTTATGAACATGTCAATTTATTGAGTTATAACCAGGCAGGCTAAAAGAGTTCGCAAAAGAGCCTCCACATGTAATAATTTTATGTGGTAATCAGGAAGAGAAACTTGGCGATGATTCTGGAATCTGAATGTTGATGCAGTCATGAACACAGTTGCATCAATATGATTTTGTTGCAGGGTTTTATTGGTGCACTCAATTAAGGACTCTTGATAGGCTACCAGTAAAGATGAAATGGAGTCAGGAGTGAAAGTCAACAGAAAGATTGAGGAGTAAGCCATAAACTGAGACAGATGGTTAACTGAACTGGTTAACTGAGACAGATGATTAACTTAGCTCAAACGCAAGAAGGCCTTGTTCTCAAGTGAAGTCCATCTATGCAGAAAAGTTATGCATACACCTTCTTTTCAGTGCTGGGATTCAAATTTTTTTACTACTGGTTCTGTGGGCATGGCTTGGTGGGCGTGGCAGGGGAAGGATATTGTAAAATCTCCAGTCAGAAGTGGGATTTGCCGGTTCTCTGAACTACTCAAAATTTCTGCTATCAGTTCTCCAGAACCGGTCAGAACCTGCTGAATACCATCTCTGCTTTCTTTCCAGGATGATCCAATAAATGCAAGCACTTGATCGAAAAATTGTAGATTCTAGCTGTGGAGCATCACATCAGACAAGTGAACACAGATCCAGCAACTGCCAACAGATGTTTATGTAGAAATGTGGTCAAAGGACAAAAAAAACCCAACCAATGGATGGATTTGAAAGCAATTACACATAGTCCAGAGTTAATTTTAACAATTTTTCTAGTTAAACTGGAAGAAAGGCAAGAGGAGGGAACAGTAAAGGAACTCAAGACAGGAAATCCTCTCAACCTTGCCAGATATTCCTTTTTATTCTTTTTATGTTCAAAACCTGTTTCCCTCTTTATAGTTAATTTAAGTATTTTAAGATATCAAGTGTGTTTTTTCTCTTCAGCTGTTGTGTCCTTTATCATTTTGCTTTAACTAAAGTGATCTGTCTTGCTGTGTTTAATTATGGCTATATTTGCTCTTTAGGTGCTCACAGTACTATATTTTATTAATCACATAAGAAGCGATTGCATAGAGAAAAAATCCTGCATTGAGAGTATTCTGTGGGGGCTCTGTTCCATGGTGTACACTACAATGTGAGTTGCATATTTGGGACCAACAGCTGAGGGAGAGGCTTTGACTAGAGCTTGGAAGAGAGCCATTCTGGTGCATTTTGGGGGTTAAGGCACCAGGCTGGAAACTGGGAGACTGTGAATTCTAGTCCCACCTAATGCATTTAAAACAAAAAAGCAATTGGGTAACCTTGGGCCAGTCACTCTCTTTTAGCAATGACAAACCATTTTTGTAATCTTGTCAAGGAAACTTCCAGGACATCTCCAGGCAGTTTCTAGGGGTTAACACTAACTCAAAGGCGCGCGCACACAAACACACACACACACACGAAAATTAATAAACTGAACAGCAAACAGATAAACCAAACAGGATTTAGGATGGATTCAGATTTGGTGAAGTTCTAAGCAAAGCAAGGCAAATAAAATGAAAAGCATGAAAACAAACCTTTCTTTAAAAAAACAACAACCCAAAACCAAAACCCGTAACTCGTATCAACAGAACAAGATTTTGTGCACAATCTATTGCATATAGTTATTTTTAAGATATTTCTTTACATCAATACACTTTTCCCTGATTTTTTTAAAAAAATATGAATTTCTGCAGAGCATTGTTTTAAAAATATAAATCTCTCCAATATTTGATTTTCTTTTTTGTTTTCAAAAGCATAATTTATTTTCAGCAGAAATACTCTGTTTGGAAGGGAGCACATTTTTAGCTGGAGAAAGTTGGATGTTTGCAGAGTTTATTCAGTCCTGGCATCTGGGCTATATGCTGGTGCATCTTTCAGTGGATTTCAGAAATTTGATCCCAAAGAAGTCCATATTGGTTTTAATTTACTTGCCTAATGGATGCTGCATCAAGCATGATGCCTTTTTCAGTGCAGCCATTGGAAACCTTATCACTCTTATACATTTTTTTTGGACCAAATTGTACTGGAGATGATTATTACCCAGTTTCCAGGTTTGCTTTTTATTCCAAGTTTGAAATCATCCCATTGTTCTTGTTGACCATTCACAAGAAAATTTGCTCCTGTGAGAGTGGGAGTTAGAATTGCATCTTTGAGATGGTTTAATTGGGAATAGTGTGCACAGAATTTTTTTAAATAACCAAGGGAGGGGAGAGAAATGGCAAAGGTTGTTTTTTAAAAAACCAAGCATCTCACATTATACTACCAGTACCTTGGATGACTTTTATATTTCTTCTCTTAATTTAAAAAAAATGTATTTTGGTTTCTCTTTTCTTTTGCCTGTTGTTGCCTTGACTTTAAGATCTGGGTGTTTTATTAGAATTATTTGAGTGTGCATCTGTGCATCCTCAAGGAGCATAGTATGAAATACCTACATGAATAAATCAATTTTTTAAATAGGCCCCACAAACATGAGGTGTAAATCAGCAGGAAAAAGACTATAAATCCACTTTCTTAAGAGTTCAAGAGGCTCAAAGCATTTCAGAGCTCTGAGGACATTCAGGCATATAGTTTCTGCAAGTCAGTCTTTGAATATGGAAATTAAATCCAGCAGGACACAAATTCTTTTAACAACAAAAGCTAAAATATAGATGGTAATTTTACTGAAATGTATCCCCACTTAGAGTTCTGTCACAACTTTAGACTCTACACAGACAACTAAAATGCTTTAAAAAGAACAATAGTAGAAAAACAACTGTCACAAAAGTGACATTAGTGGAGCAGGGGAGGAAAAAGGCAAAATGATTAGATCGATTGGAATGAGTACATTTCTAAAGATCCCACCCAGGAAAAGCGATGTTTTCCTTTTGCTTAGGTCTTGATTTTTCTTCATCTAAAGTTGTCTTTGTGTATGTGCATGCATGCACACATGTTTGTGCGTGATGTTAATGAAAAAAATTCCAAAAATCTAACAAGGCAGGAACACCTGGAGAGGCACAAGGGAAAGGAACTTGTCATGGCTTTAAAACCTGAATTTTTGCAGCACCATCAACTTTTGCTCTCTGTTCCTACGGCACTTGAAATTGCTGTTCCATGTGCATTTGCTTCACCTACTTATGAATAAGTTGATAAGTTTATTTTAGAGATATGTAAAATATCTTGTATCTCTGAAGGCTGCAGCAGATTCAAAACTGGACCATATAATATTGTTCAGGGCTATTTCCTATGCATAGACACAAGAGGTACAGTTCAGATGACCCAGTACTTAAAATGGCTTCCAAAGCCATTACTTGGAGTCTTTTGAGTATGATGCTAGGTTGTGTCATTTTTCTCTCTCCAGTCATATTTTTTTCTCTCTCTCTACCCAACTCCATTGTTACAGCCTCAAACCCTCGCTGCTTCAATCTCAAACTGTCTACCATGGATCTCACCTAATTCTTAAGAGGTCCTTTAATGGGGCATGCATATGCACACTAGCATGCCTATCATCCCTAACTTACTGTCCCCATTTATCTGTATTTACTTCCTTTGTTCCTGTTTATGTTCATACATATCCTTGTTATCTTGTACATGTTTGACAAACAAATAAAGTAAATAAATATGAAAAGTTATTTCTGTACAACATTCAGTGAAAGAGATGCACAAATGATTATAGATGTTCCAAAATTATTGGATAGCAATGTTGAAGGGCAGTTTATCTTATCTTGGGCCCCTTAGCTTTGCTGTGGCCCAAGTTCATTAAACATAATCCAGTTTAATAACTAAGGAGCTGACCTTAGTTTATTTAATGTGAGGAAGCTTTCTTATTGGATTTTTCTGGCGTTTAGGGAACTGCTCTTTACCTACAGTGGTTTGTTCACCTAATACTCATAACTTGATCATTTGCTCTTCACCAGGTGAATTATGAGCCTAACAGATGCGTCCACCCAATATGCTAATCTTCTGTGGCATGCAAAATAATTCATGATGGAACCTTCCAAAACCAAAATGGGTCATTCGGTGTTTTTGGAAATGGCCCATTCTCAAAGCAGAGATATTCTGAGTGTTTCAGCACGACTGATTTTCCGAGAAGGATTGCTTCCAGAAGACTTGAGATGTCTTGATCTGAGATTGGAATGGCTTATTTTGCTTTCAGAACATTCCAAGATGAATCGTTTTTCTTAATTCTGATTAAACTTGGTCTGTTGGTTAGTGGATTATTTTGTAGATTATTTAGTATGAATTTAGCCTTTGAGTTTGGTTTATTCTGCAGTTTAGAAAATAAAGTAATTCAGTGAATAAGATGAGTATGTTGTAATTAATGCAACTGCTGAGTGTAAAAGCTGCTTTTACTAGCCATGTACAGGTAGTCCTTGATGGACTTGGGACCAGAATTTCCATTGCTAAGCGAAACAATTGTTAAGCGAGTCACCCCTAATTTTTCAACTTTTCTTTTTTTGCCATGGTTCTTAAGTGAATCACTGCAGTTGTTAAATAAATCATTTGATCATTAAATGAATCTGACTTTCTCCATCGACTTTGCTTGTCAGAAGCCAGCTGGGAAAATTGCAAATAGCTTTGAACAGTTGCTAAACAAATAGTTGTAAGTCAAAGACTCCTTATAAACCTGAGCATCGAGATAGAATGCAGTTCTTCATAAAAGCATGTTTTTTTCCTCCAAATTAGTTACTGAGTTTGTTGTTTTTCATTCTGTCTCCAACTATTCTGCAGAATCCATGAGGGTTCCTTTGATGATGGGTAACACATGTTGCTTCTATACATGGAAGAGTCTCTCTTGGGCATGCTGTAAGGCTGTCTTTGTCATTGCATTGTCTGTTGAGATGAAGTTCACACTTTTCCATCTGAATTTCCATAGGATCATCCTTTGAGGAAAGATCTCATGATAAGGATGGGTGCAACCCAGAGATGGTATTCAGCAGGTTCTGATCAGTTCTGGAGAACTGGTAGTGGAAATTTTGAGTAGTTTGGAGAACCGGCAAATACCACATCTGACTGGAGATTTTACAGTATCCTTCCCCTGCTACGCCCACCAAGCCACACTCACAGAGCCAGTAGTAAAAAAAAATTGAATCCCACCACTGGTGCAACCAATGCCAAAGAAGGATGTGGCACCCTTTTTTGTATATTTTAGGGCATTTATATTTCTCTGGCACTCCTCCCTTCCTCCTTACATACAATATGCCAAGGAAGGGATATATTGCTTTTGCCAGAGACTTAAATTGCTTGTTTGCTTTGCAAAGAGCTTTAAAATTAATTTGAGAGCTGGATGAACATAAACTTTTGAGTCATAGGATGTTCCCCTCTGTTTTAGAATAGGGTGATTTTTAAAAGCAGTGGGAGATTTCTTCCTTCTTAAGGAGCTTCCTTCCTGCAGGATATTCTGCTCTGGTGTCAACCTTCAGCAATCTTGCCATATAAGATTAATGACTGTTCTTCTGTTGTTGTCTGGCTCCCTGGTTTACTGTTGTTTTATTTATTATGATTGGGGATCAGATCATACAGGGAAATCATTTATTTCTAAAAAATAAGATTAAAACATTCAAAGAGATGAACATCATGCTTAATAAACATTGGCATGGGGTTTGTTCTAATAGGTTATGACACAATGCAATTTGTGATACATAACAATTCTAGGACTTTCCTTGTCTTCTCAGGGTATTGGTACAATAGCACGATTCATGTAAAGCTCTGTGTTCTACCAGGTCTATTGGATAATAGGGAGTTATCAGATCAGTGTTGGAGAGTCTATAGTGGGAATAACACATTAATTGTTTTAACTGTCCTTAAGTTGAAGAAGAAATTTTCTTACACAATATTTACAGACCCCTCACATCCAGGACATAAACTGTTTCAACTCCTACCCTCAAAACAACGCTATAGAGCACTGCACACCAGAACAACCAGACACAAGGACAGTTTTTTCCCAAACTCCATCACTCCATCACTCACACAAACAAATAATTCCTTCAACATGTCCAACTATTTACAAAGTCTGCATTACTATTGCTATTAATCTTCTCATAATTCCTTGTTACCCATCCCCTCCCACTTGTGACAGTATGACTGTAACTTTTGTCGCTTTTATCCTTATGATTTATATTGATTGTTTCCTAGTATGATTTGATTGACTATTATTAAGTGTTGCACCTGATGATTCTTGACTCTTGATGAATGTATCTTTTTTTTATGTACGCTGAAAGCATTTGGACCAAAACAAATTCCTTGTGTGTCCAATCACACTTGGCCAATAAAGAATTCTATTCTAAATAAAGAATCCTACACTTAGAATAATTCATCAGTGGAATGACTTGCCTCCAAAAGTTGCCAATGCTCCAACACAGGAGATGTTTAAGAAGAGATTGGAGAGCCATTTGTCTGAAATGCTATAGGACTTCCTGCTTGAGCAGAGGATTGGACTAGAGCAGGGGTCTCCAACCTTGGCAACTTTGAGCCTGGCGGACTTCAACTCTCAGAATTCCTCAGCCAGCTGTCTGGGGAATTCTGGGAGTTGAAGTCCGCCAGGCTCAAAGTTGCCAAGGTTGGAGACCCCTGGACTAGAGGATCTCCAAGGTCCCTGTCAACTCTGTTATTCTGTTAAGAAGTGCAAGGGCGTGAGTTTCACATGGTCACGCTTTCTGGTTCAAGGACTCAATTATAGCTGCTTTCACAAAGAATCATAGCTGTGATTTGAGACCATGCTTTATGGCAAGCAATTCTTACACATGATTGGTTGATTGGGAAGATATACAGGTAATCCTTGACTTGCAACCACAATTGATCCCCAAAATCTCCATTGCTAAGCGAGACATTTATTCAATGAGTTTTTTCCTCATTTTACGACCTTTCTTGCCACATTTGTTATGGGAATCACTGCCATTGTTAGCAATACTGTTGTAAAATGAATCTGGCTTCCCCATTAACTTTGTTTATCAGAAGGTTACAAAAGGTGACCACTTGATCCTGGAACACTGCAACCATCATAAATTATGAGCCAGCTGGCAAGTGTCAGAATTTTGATCATGTAACCATGAGGATAATGCACCGTTCGTAAGTGTGAAAAACAGTCATAAGTCACTTTTTTCAGTGCCATTGTAACTTCAAATGGTCACTAAATGAATTGTAAGTTGAGGACTACCTGTAAACAAGTACAGTCCATTCTCCTATGTTTATTATATCTTCCTCCAGCTGATCTAATTTTCTGCTGCACCAGAGATGGTAACATCTTTTCATTCTCAGCATTCTTCACCACCAGAAGCTGACAAAGTATTGTCCTTTCCTAGTGTCCTGATAGTTACTGATTTTGCTTTCCCTCCCATTCTTTCTCCCTCTCTTTCTGCAGAACCCATGAGGGCTCCCAAAGGCCTTGCCTTTGCAGAGATCCAATCCAGGCAGCTGATCCTTCAGTGGGAGCCTCTGGGTTACAACCTGACCCGCTGTCACACATACACTGTCACACTCTGCTATCGCTATGCTGTAGGCACTGGCCATAACCAGACCTTTCATGAATGTGTGAAGATGGAGCATGGTACCAACCATTACACCATCAAGAACCTTCTGCCTTATAAAAACGTCCATGTCAAGCTCATCTTGTCCAATCCTGAAGGCCGGAAAGAAGGCAAAGAGATGATATTTCAGACTGATGAAGATGGTGAGTTTTATATCTTAGTCAGCACCTGACATAAATACCTTTCTAGATATCTGAACTTCCAGGAAGAACATCTTCTGAGCATCCTCATCAAATTATTTGGGCAGTTGGTAGAGTGAAATGAAATTATCTCTCTCTTTCCCTCCCTCTGCCTCCCTCCCTCCATCTCATCTGTCTGTCTCTGTCTCTCTGACTGTCTGTCTGTCTCCCTCTCCCTCCTTTCCCCTCCCTCTCTCTCCCTCCCTCTCATCTGTCTGTCTCTCTCTGTGAATATGCATGTATATATGTATATATAAATTTTAGTTACATGAGCAAAATATTTGCACATTTCTTTAGTGTGGAGAGAGGAAGAACTGGGACGTGTAGTTTTATGTGATATCTGTGAATGTAAGCACCTGACTGTTCATTTGAGCGAACAAAGATCCAGTTAATCTATCACTGAACAGAAAGATTTGGGTGGTCTGAGGTTCTATCACAGTACATTCAACTATTATAGTAATGCTAAATTAGAGAGGTGTTAAAACATGTGCAACAAGATCTGCTCTGGGAGAAAACAATACCTGCTAAATTAGACTCAAATGAATGTGTGAGACTTTTGTCTAGCTTGTTTCTATTTGGAAGATATCCAGAGTTGTGAGAATCTTCATTAACAGAGGAAAGAACATGAATAGTGAAGAAAATAGAAACAAGGGATTTTCCCTTCCCTTGTGTCTGTCCTTTGTCTAACCACCTTATACCTCCTTGACAATTTTTTTAAATGGAGAGATGATGATTTCATTCTGTCGACATTATTGATGAAGCAAAATATAAATATTTTGAGATGGACGGCCGGGAAGGAAGGAAATCAAACGAGAGTTCAGAACAATACAATAGACCTTTGGGAAGCTATTTTTAAATGTTCAGTAGTCCTATGGTCCTTTTCAACAACCAGAGGACTTTGCCTGGATATCTTATCAGCATTTAGGGTTTAAAACATCCCTTCTTCTGAATTTCATGCTTGTACATTGAATGAGTCTGTTCATTCCAGGCAATCTTGTGGATGAGAAGTGGCAGAAACAAGAGATCATACTGCGATACAGGATAGCATTTCATTGCTGTTACCATGGTTACCACTAGGCCTTATTTAGACATGCGTGAAAACGGCTGATTATTGTTCTTTTCTCCTCTCGGTTCTGTTTCTTTGATTGATCTCATGGTGAGCACCCAAAGACAAGAGGCAGTTTGAAATGTAAGCATCAATTGTGAGGCAGTGTGGAAGAAAGAACAAGATCCGAACGGTGGAGAGAGACTGGAGGAAATGGCAGCTGCTTACTTCTCCTTTGGTTACTTGAATTGAAGGATCTGAGCTTGACAAACAGTTGCCTTCAGATAGGAATGGATGTGAAAAAGGGGATTATGATAAAGTATAGCTAACCAGTGCAGGAAGAGAACAAGGAAGAAAAGACATGTCAAACCATTTCATGCTACACGATAGGGGAAGTGAACAGTTTTGAATGCTTCCTTTATGATGATGAGGGGAAAAAAAACCTCAGTCTTCCTTCCTTCTGCAAGTAGAAGCCTAGTGCTGTAAGGAATACATTTGAACATAGCACTGAATATTAAGAAATTCTATTTTCCCTGAAGTAGACGTCTTTAACCAAAAATTCTTCTCTATAGATCCCTCCTAGAAATGAAAGTCAGAAGAATGGACAATTTACTCATTTATTTATTTATTTATTAAATTTATACACTGCTCGTCTCCCTTTCAGGTGATTCTGGGTGGATTTCAAAACCATAAAACCAGGATATAAAAACATTAAAACCGTTAAATAATTATAAGAACAAAGTCCTTCCTTGGCTGTTCTATTTTGGGAGAGTCCAGGTACTTCTCAGAGAATACTGTTTATTTCTCATTCTTTGGCAACACAGACTGAAGATTTAATAACAATAGCAATTATTCTAATTATGTTATCATCACAGCTACTGATTTTTATTCACAGGCTTCATACCAATTAATTAAGCACAACACATCTCTCCATTGTAGATACCAATGATGACCTAAAGCCTTCATGTCAGTCTCTCTGAGGCCTCTTCTGTAGTCAGGTTATTTATTACTTCTGGCCTGAATAAGTATCATTTCTTGTTGCAAAGGATATTTATATTAATAGATGGGGCATGGCCATTGATTGGCATTCTTGTGGTGGTACTTTTGAGGCAGCTACATTGGTGATCCCCTGTATACTGATAATCCTCAATTTATGACCACAGTTGAGCCCAAATTTCCATTACTAAGCTAGGCTGTTGTTAAGTGAGTTTTGCCGCATTTTACAATCTTTTCTGTCACAGTCATTAAGCAAGCCACTAGTAAATCATGCAGTTGTTAAATGAATCTGGCATCTCCCGTTGACTTTGTTTGTCAGAAGCAGGCTGAGAAGATGTTGTGGTTAGCTAGCAGCAGGTACGGACGGCTGAGGAGAGCGAGGACTCAGATGAGGCGCCAGGACCATTAGGGAGTGGACTGCTGCCTTCAGGGATTGTGGGGGCTGGCAGCAGCGATGAGGAGGTTCCCGAGGAGCCTGTGCCAAGTGCGTGTGCGCGTGCGCGCAGGGTTGCTCATAGGAAAGGTCAACTGCAACAGCACGGGTGACTTGGGAGTAAGGCTGCAAGGTAATGGCCCCTCCTTCAAGAAGATAAAAGCCAGCTGTAAAGCGAACGCTCTTTGTAGGAAGCAAAGCCGTTTTGAAACTCAGCCTCGTGGACATTGCAGTATCTTAAGTTGGTATTTGAAGACTCTTATGTTATGAAATATTTCTTATCTGTTATTCTTGGCAACCTCGCACAGTTTTGCTGAGGCTTGTGCTTATCAAAGTTAATTAGTTTGCAGCAGCCTTTTAACCAGGGATTTGTAAGAATCATTAAAAGGTTTCTGTTCCCTTTGGTTCGTGTTTGTTTAATTGGAAAAGGGTTTGGGTCAGAACAGAAGGTTACAAATGATGATCACATGATTCCAGGATGCTGCAACTGTCCTAAGTACATGCCAGTTGCCAAGCATTCACATTTTGATCACATGACCACAGGGATTCATGTAAATGTGAAAGCCTGTCATGTCATTTTCCCCCAGTGCCATTGTAACTTTAAATGGCTGCTAAATGGATGGTTGTAAGTCAACCATTCAATAGTTGTTTGGTTGTTTCTGTTGAGGGTCACCAATGGATCTCATCTAGGAAATCATTCTTTAGAAAGCAAAAGACATAGATTTAATGAATGCCATTCCTGGAAAAGCTTCAATGATGATTACTCATGAAATAAAGCTTGAACGTTGTTTGGTGTCTCTGTATTTTGATGCCACCAAGTAGTTGAGATCCTGACTAGAATGATTCTTTCAATGAATAGGCTAGTTGATTTCACGTCATTTTTACACTGCACACCTTCCAAAATAATTTCCACCCGGTTTCTGAATCACTGTACACTAAAGTAAGAAAAAAAAGTGCCAGAATTAGCATTTAAATTGAAAACATTTAATCTAAAATATGTATTTTTATGCATTGCATTGTGAGTTTACTTTCTTCCCTCCCTCAGCTGACCTTGTCTTGGTTACTTAGAAAGCTGAATTGGAAAGTGGAAGGATTAAATATCAGAGGCTCTATCTCTATATCTCTGTATTATGCCCCGCTTCACCCATATTATATATGGAGATGCCGTAGTATGATGTTGGAGAACTATGTTCTCCACTATTGACACTATTTAGTCTAAACCTCTGTTTCTCTTCTGCTTAGCACAGTGCGAAGCATCTGTTGCTACTATTGAATATTTCAGCATCCTTATTTGGAAGTAGGTCCCGTTTGTCTAGTGAAAGGATGTTACTGCAACATTGTTCATAGACTTTAGGGTGGTGGTTGAGCAGAGACCTTGTGTGTTTCTCCCATCATTTGCAATTAACTCCACTTTAAAAGTTCAGAGTAAATGCCAACATTAATCACAGGGGAATTGTTTAGGTTTTCATTCAAAGCCTTATCATAAGACTTTACAATTCCAGGTTACATTGTAATTAATCTCCACATTTCTGTTTCAGCTTTAAGTATTAGCAATTAACCTGGAAGAGCTTGTTACTGCTAAAAACCCAATTGGAGAGAGGATATTAGTGGGCTTAATTTTAATAATGCCCACGTTTCTCTGGAACTATAGTTAGTTCATAACACTCATGCACGGAGCATGAGCAGGCCCAGAGGTTGTCAGGGGGCATGGTCAAATGCCATTGCAGTTGGAAATGACACACTGAGGCTGGAAGTTGTGTTCTGCTACCGTCACTGTGAGTGAAGCATCTCTGCCATGAATAGGTCACTCAAGTCAATCTTTTTTAAGATTTGAACAATTAAAAAAATATTGTTTTGCTGATCCATTTGGTGAGCTATTGGGACTGTAGAGTAGGTCAATAACTGGGCAATAGTAGGATCTCTGCCATTCAAGCAGTCCGTAGCCATCAGCTTCCTCTCATCCAGAAGGATTAAAAAGATTTCCAGATCAGTTTCACCTCTTACTTGCACTACGAACAAACCTATTATGTGCTATTCAAACTAACAAACAAACAAGCTTGTTATACTGTATTAGCCAATAGAAGATTTAACTGATAGTGTTCCTCAGCTGAAATGGAACTAATTAGGTAGCTATCTGATTATTCAAGTGATACATGAATAACTGTCCACATGAAGAAAGATACTGCACAGACCTGGTTTCAGCAATTTTGCCGCTTAAGGCGTATCTAGTTGCTGAGAAACACCCAGCTAGGCAGGGAGGAGGGCTGAAACAGGGAATTAGCCTTGAATCATTGCATAGTTTCAAGAGATCCAGGACTGACCGCTCCCTCCCCTAAGTTCAATGGAACCTTATCTATCCGTTCCCAAGGGAAGGCAAGCATTATTGGGAGATTCCTGTAGTACAGGCAGAATACAATAAAATAGCTTAAATTCTATATGTGTAGATCTGTTTCAAAGGTGCTTTTTCAAAAGCAACTGGAATGTTTTCTCCTTCAGGAAGAAGAAGACAATTTGCTTCTCATCCAAGAAGCTTCACCAGTTCTGACAGGATGAGAGGGGAGAATTGGAAGGATCATCTTGTTTTGCAGTCATCTGGTCTTGGCACTTTCCCCAGAAACTCTTCAGGCCACTTGGGGGCTTATCTGTGCCCCCAGAGTCACCTGTAAAAAGTAAATGTAAATGTTCCCCTTGCATACATGCTAGTCGTTTCTGGCACTAAGGGATGGTGCTCATCTCCGTTACAAAGCCGAATAACTAGTGCTGTCTGAAGATGTCTCTGTAGCGATGTGGCTGGCATGACTAAATGCCGAAGGCGCACGGAACACTGTTCCCTTCCCCGCCAAAGTTGGTCCCTATTTTTCTTCTTGCATTTTTACATGCTTTCGAACTGCTCGTTTGGCAGAAGCTGGGACAAGTAACAGGAGCTCACTCCGTTCTGTTAGGGATTCGAACCACCGAACTGCCGACCTTTCTGATCAACAAAGCTCAGCATCTTAGCCACTGAGCCACCGCTTCCCTGTAGCACAGTGCACATGGGGATGGAATCTTCTTGGAACTGCTGAAAGAACCTTGTAGATAGGAGGTGCCTTATCCCTCCCCCTCTGTTGAGAGATTGTTGCTCAGTGTTAACCTAAATGGCCTTTTTAACCTCTCTTTCGAACCAACGGGCCTCTCTAACCAGAACAGATGACGGCAAAGAAAAATGATCCTATCAAACCATGCCCCCCCCCCCCATTCTATCAAAACGAATCCCTCCATAGCCCCCACCATCCTGCCAGAACTGATGAAACCTCTTGGACGAGAAGCAAAACGTCTTCTTTCTTTTTCCTCAAGGGCAAAATAGCCCAGTTGCCTTTTGAAAAAGCACCTTTGAGACAACTATAGAATAGAATAAGAGAGTTGGAAGGGACCTTGGAGGTCTTCTAGTCTGACCCCCTGCTTAGGCAGGAAACCCTATATCACTTCAGACAAACGGTTATCCAACGTATTTTTAAAAACTTCCAGAAGTTCAAGCGTTTACAACTTCTGGAGTCAAGTTGTTCCACTGATTAATTGTTCTAACTGTCAGAAAATGTCTCCTTAGTTCGGCCTTGTCTCTCTCCTTGATTAGTTTCCACCCATGGCTTTTCTTGACCTGGATGACTGAGAATCTTCACAGACATGTGTGGGGCTGGTTGGCACCAGCCTTCCATTCCTCTAATGCAGGGGTCTCCAACCTTGGCTCCTGGAAGCCTGGCGGACTTCAACTCCCAGAGTTCCACAGCCAGCAAAGCTGGCTGTGGAATTCTGGGAGTTGAAGTCCGCCAGGCTTCCAGGGGCCAAGGTTGGAGACCCCTGCTCTAATGAATCAACAGGAACTCTTAAACAGCATCCTTCATTGTCCCTTGAAGGCCACAATCTAGTTTAAGGTTTAAAAGGCTTGAGTCTGGCCATGAAGCCCTCAGTTCCCTTTCTTCTGGAGCACCTGGATGCCATCCCTTTGGGTACCCCTCCCCCCTACCTAACATTAGGAAGCAGCTATCAAAGGTTACTTAATAGTCAGTAAGTGGCCTTGAAAATACTCTTTTTTGAGATCCAGAGCTTGAATTTAAGCCTACCTTTGCTGTGTCCAGCTCTACATTCCTAACCTATTTATTTCCCTCAACTATTAATTTTGCCCGCTGTTTTTAACCATGCCATAATTGTTCCAGCTGTTTCTATCTTGTTTCCTTTTACAGTAGCTCCAGCTGTGCTTTCGCTCTACTGTAAGGCCTCCAGCTGTTTTTCTTATTAACAAGGCTTTCTTCTTAGCCTTTGAGTTGAATATGATGTCTAATCTACTGTGCTGTCTGTGTTTCTCCAGGGATCAATACATCTTTGTCTGAACAGGGTGATTCTGTAAATTGTACATGTCTGTTTCAATTATCTGCCTATCCAATTTATTTAATGTGGCAATCTCAATCTGTCCAAGACTGGCTTATGAAACTTCATTTCTCATATATTGTTACTGTCCAAGGGAACTCATTATGCTTTTGAGAAACTGTTGAGTCCTCTTTCATGTATAAATAAAAAGTAATTGGTTAGAAAAGTTGCTTTGATCTGAAAGGCAGAAGCAAATAGAAAGACAGAGTGCCCTCTTTTTGATGATCTATTACATTAAAAAAATCCTTCTTCAAGTGCTAAATTTTCTTTCTCTCTCCCTTCCTGAATTCTTTCTCTTTTTGTCAATCACAAAGGCTAATATATACAGATACACTTCGGTGTACGTAAGGCTGTTTTGAACATTATAAGCTCTTTCCTTCCCTCCAGGGGTGGGCTTCAAAAAGTTTAGCAAAGGGTTCTCTGCCCAGTTGCTGGGTGGGTATGGCCATGGTGGGCGTGGCCTAGTTGGCCTCCTGCACGGCCGGGGGGGGGCGTTTTTTGCCCTCCCTGGGCTCCGGAAGCTCTTTGGAAGCCAGAAATGGGCCCATTTCCGACCTTCCCGAATTTCCTGGAGGCCTGTTTTTTGCCCTTGCTGAGCCTCCTCACATACCCTGCACTTACCTGCATGCAAAGCAGCCCGCATGGAGACTCCTGGGTGGGGCCAGCCAGGAGTGGGGATTTGGGGGTTCTCCGAACTGCCCAGAATCTTAACTAGGGGCTCTTGCGAACCCCCAGCAGCCCACCCATTTCCCTCCCATGCTCTCCCCTTCCCTCTTCTCCCCTCCCCATTCCCTCCTTCCTCTTTCTCCTTCCCCCTCCTATCTTTGTGTGCCTTTGAGACATTCTTGATTCCTGGTGACTGCCTGAACAACTTCGTGCAATTTTCTGAGCAAGATTTTTCAGAAGCGGTTTCCCATTTCTGTCTTCCTAAAGTTTGAAAAACAGCAATTTGTCCAAAGTCCAGCAGCTGCCTTTTTGCCTAAGGCAAGACTGGAGCTCACAGTCTCCAGCTGTCTAGCCTGGTGCTTTTAACCACTATACCAAACTAGCTTTCACAAGTCTCTCTAGTGTCACCAGAATTTATTTCTTTAATTCAGACTTTGGCTTTCTAAATGTAGTCAAGGATGGCTTTAGACAAGTTGAGCCATTAAAACAGAATGTAAAAAAGTTTTTAAAAAGCCCACAACTCCTCAGAATAAAATTAATCCTTTCATACTATATTGAAGAATGTTTTCCTAACTTTCCCAGCCTCTGGATGGAACCACAGAAATGGGAACAGTGTTCTTTGAGCAATAATACTCGCAATAGGATATTGCTATAGATGAAGAAGGCAAGGCCTTGTGGGGTGCCAGTTAAATCTGGTCTCTTCATCCCAGTACATACAAGTTCCTCTGAGCTCTTTCCCCCCATTTGGCTGCCCCTTTCATCATCAAACTGGCTGCTAACTGCAGGAAACTCTGACAATTTTGGGGGCACTAGCTGGGCAACTCAAAAGCTGGGTTGTTCAGAGGCCATCCCCATCCCTAGTTTATTCACTTCCCACTGAGATCAATGATATGAAGAAAAAGGAATCTTGGCTGTCATTTGATCCTTCAAAGGTTGTTCCAAAACATTAAATAACTGGAAGCATTTTCTATTAAGAAATGGAATGGCTCATTAGTAAACCCTCCTCCAATGCTTTGCTCGGTCTGAGCCTCCCAAAAACAACTGGAGGTTTTCCAGAGGGAAATGATGCTCATTCATTTTGCATTTACCAGTTTGGACTTATAAATAGCCATGCCCAGGATTGCTTTGATGCTCTTATATTTTCCTCAAGGAGCAAAATTTGCTGAATTGTTGTTATTTTTTAACTGTTGAGGGTGTGGGATGTTGGTTATTATTTTTACCATATGCTCATGCATGCAGATTGACCCAAGGACTACATTGGGAAATTTAACTTTGATGTCCTACTACAGAATGTTAAATTCAGACCAATTGGCAAGAGCAGGTGCCCTAGCCTGCTACAGAGAACAAGAAAAAAAGGAAATAAAAGGGGAATGTGAGACAAAAGTAAAGAGTAAAAAGAAAGACAATGCTGAAAGAGAGAATTTATTTACTTACTTTTACTTACTTACTTATTTGATGGCTTTTATGCTTGAGGTAGGACTAGAACTCACAGCCTCCTGGTGATTGGCACAAAATCATCCAGCTGACTTTTGTACCTAAGGTGGGACTAGAACTCACAGCTTTCTGGTGAATAGCCCAAAGTCATCCAATTGGCTTTCATGGCTAAGACAGGACTAGAACTCAATCTCCCAGCTTCTAGTCTGGTGCCTTAACCACTAGATTGAACTGCTGGTCTATCCACTTTCTGCCATGACCTCAACTACTTCTTGATTAATGCTCATGGAATAATCTTCTACATATATAAAAACCAAATACCACTTACACATCATCACAAAATCTACAGAATCATAAAGCCTACAAACTTGAAAATTGGCACATATGTTCCTCTTGGCTTCTAGGTACTCACTAAGAAAAGATTTTTTGAAATGACCATCAGAGTCATCTTTCCTATATTATTATTAACACATGCTCGGATGCTAAGGAGTTCTACTCTCCCTCCCCACCTGAAAAGAAATCTGTTCCAAATGCAAAACACAAGCAGAGGAGAGGAATTTCAGTTTCAGTTTTACTTTCACAGTCACAAGCAGCTTTAGTACAGAACAGAGCTAAGCCACGCCCAGGCTCCTTGCTGTCTCTTTCTTGTTCACACAACAAATATTGTTTCAGTTTCCAAACAGCCCTCAACTCTCTCACACACTGACAAAACAGCCAGATGAATATTGATGGATGCTGGTAGGCAGAGGCAGATTTCCCCCCCTTATTTTCCTCCCCCAAAACAAGCTCGACCACATACAGTAGTTTCATAGCGAAGCACAAGTATCGAGCTTTTCATGGAATAAATGTGCAATGGTTCCTTTTCTAAATGTTGGATTTCTGTATGAATGTGATAAAATACTGTACATCACACAGTGCTCTTCTCCATCTTCTGCAGAACAAGGGCTGCTTTTTAGTAGCACTGAGAATGTAATTACCATTGAGGAGTTTCTTAGAAATTTGAATTGCTTTGTAGGGATTATGTTGCTGAGAGCTTAATTTGGGAATACCATATGATCTTGTTAAGGTTTAAAATAACTACCATTTTAAAGCCGGAGTAGTGTAATGGTTGAAGTGCATTGTGGTCTCCTGGCTGAGTAATGCAAACCAGACAGAATATTGTAAAAAATTGGTTCCTTCCTGCTTTTGATATCTCAAGTGCATCACAAAGACTTGTAATAAAATAGAGCATTTGCATAGCGCTAAGAACAGATGAAGGCTGTACATCTGTTTCCTTGCCCAAATACATATATCTGCCCCAAAGGTTTCCATAATTTAATGAGTGCTTTGTGCTTCTGGTGAAATTACTTTGGAAATCAAGCGGAAATATTTTATTTGCATGGATTTTACAGCAAATCAGATTATCCTCCCCTAATTTTTCTCACCAAATAATAGAGATTAGTTATAGGTATTTAGAGTGAAAAGTGAATTGTTTCTCCAAGGACTAAGACAAATGCAAACTCTCAATTTTTCACCCATACCTTTCTCCCGATTTCCCAACATCTCAACAGCTTCAAGAAGCAATTCTGAACCACAGGGTGTCTTCCCTAAGACAAGGGGGGTCAAACTCAGGGCCCAGGGCCCCGATCAAAGATCAGGCCCACAGGGATTCCTTGGAAACAGCGAAGGAATGGCGTGTGGTGCCTCTGCCAGTGAAAACGGAGCTTGGGAGGGCCATGTGTGACCCTCCCGAGATCCATTTTTCCTGGCAGAGGGTTGTAGGAGGCTATCACAGCTGAAAACAGAGCTCACAAGGCTTTGTTTTCATTGGCAGAGGTTTGCAGGAGGCCGTTGCAGTCAGAAACAGAGCTCGGGAGTCTGTTTTTGCTGGCAGAGCGCTTGGGCCACCAAAGCAGATGTGGTATTCAGCAGGTTCTGGGGAACCAGTAGCGGAAATTTGGAGTAGTTTGGAGAACCAGCAAATACCACCTCCGACTGGCCCAGCCCCCATCTATTCTCTGCCTCCTGAGTCCCAGCGGATTGGCTGGGTCTTCTTTGGTTGCCCTGCACAGGAGAATGGAGCTGGAAAGCAGGTTAGTGGGGTGGGGAGGGAATGCGGATTTTGCAGTATCCTTCCCCTGCCATGCCCACAGAACCGGTAGTAAAAAATTTTTGAATCTCACCACTGCACCAAAGGTGTCCCCAACACGAATGATGTTGAGCTGGCCATGCTCACCCATGTTCCCCCTGGCCTCCCGAAGTCAAACACAACCCAATGCGGCCCTCAATAAAATTGAGTTTGACACCCCTGACCTAAGAAAACAGAAATATATGCTTATAGCATCTTAATTCTCACAATTAAGTTTTCTGCCCATGTTCCTATGCTTCACGGTATTGGCCACTGCTTCATTCCATCTCTTGTATCTATTATTCATTTATTCTGCACCCTGGTTTCTTCCACTGATTTAAAGGCCAGTGGGATGCTCTTTTGATTAATGAGCTTCCAGAAAAAAAACCCCAATTATCCTGCAAGTGGTTATCAACAGTTCAAAATATTTCCCAGCAATTGCCTGGTGTGAAATAGCAGGCTGTATGTGATTTCTCCGGTCTTATATGCAGGCATTTTAAAAGCAAGAGGGGGACAGATGGACAATAGTCAAGATGCATCTTGTGCTTGTTGAAGAGAGTTGTGTACTTAAGATCCCAGGGAGAAATTGACAGTGGAGACAATCTACCACAAAAAAAGGAAACAAAACTTCATGCCTTTTCAATACGCAGGTGAATTATCTGCAGTATATGTACCCCTTTCAGACCTCATGTTACGCCTCCGAGGTTATATTGTTAAAATTCAGTGACAACATTTGGAAATTTAGAATGCAGTTTAGGGTTGGTTTCTCTAGCTGATCTTTTTAAAAAGCAAAATAGCTTTCTGTTAGGCTTACATTTTTTTCAGACCACAAAAACTAAGAGAGGTCGTTTTAGCTTTTTCTCATTGAAAAAGCGGGCCACACCTTTTTCAATCAGAAAAAGGATCATTGTATCTGATGTACCATTCTCTCTTTTTTTTTAATTCTTTCCAACCCAACCCAGAATGTTGGGAGAAAATATGCAAAGGGTTTTGGCCCTTGGTCTGTCTGTGTGCCCCTCTATCCATCCATGCTTACACATGCCCTGGCTAGTCCTTGGGGAGAAAGTGCAGACATCCATGCTTAGAGAGAGACTCAACACATGACGCCATTACAGCACAGAGAAGATGCCTCTTGTGGCTGTTGCTAGTAAAGGGGATGGAAAGAATCTCAGAAGCCTTGCACTTGCTCTTGTGCCCTCCCTCCCCTCCCTCCCTCCCCTCTACCAGAAGGGTAAATCTGTCAGCTGAACAGAATGTGTTGTGTCCACGAAATGATGCCAGGAGTCGGTGACTTCAAATCATGCTCTTTTATTTAAAGTTGGAACCGAACTGGGGCAAAGGAAAAAGCTCGCGGCTTTTATTCCTTTAGCCGCGGCGGCCGCGGCCAATGGCACCGCTTTGAATCTCCCGCGATTCGAATGGACCAATCGCGGGAGATTCTTAGCGAGCCAATCGGCGCGGTTCGCCTGACCAATCAGAGTGCCCCGCGCTTTGGCCAATCAAAGCGCGGGGATCTCAAGAATGCTAATTAGGGACAGAACAGAATGGGATCAAATCTGGTACTGGAAGAGTTTGAAAATGGGTCAGGTTCAGCAAGGGGCCAAGGGAAAAACAATCCAGACTCCTCCAATCGCCCAATACATTCCTGTGGGAAAAGCAATCGGAGAACGGTTGACTCCTCCATTCCAAAGACCCCTCCTCCATTCCTCCCAATTGCATGACCCAGAGCCAGCCTATTATGAAAGGTTTAGGAAGAGTGCCAGCAGACATTCTGTGCATGCTTTCTCGATCTTTTTCCAAGGATGGAATCTGATTCCAAGTTGCCCACTCCTGTCCAAAGGCAAAAGGATCCTTTCCCCTTTCCCCTCTCCCTTCCTCCTTCCCCTTCCCGTTCTCTGTTTTATGACTTGCAAATTCTGGGAACTACTACTGGAATTCTAGAAATAAGTTTATTATTGTAGGGTAATGTAACAATCTGTAAAGCTTAGGAAGCAATTTCCCCACAGAGCCTATACTTAATCGTACCAAGGTGGAGGTATTCTGAGTCTCTTTCTCATACTTCTCCCACCCTGGGTGAAAGATTCTTCTATAATGACCCTCTTTCCTCTCTTAAGTAATGTTATGCCTCTTCTCTGTTCCCTGTTAGACATTCCATCTTTTCCCTTCTGTCCTTCCTTCGGAATAAGTGCAAAAACCATAATTGACCAAGATGGATCTTGTAGGGGTTTCCATCTGCAGGCTTGATTTGCATTAAAATGAAAAAGAAAAATCCATTTGTTCCATTTCTTGATCCATTTGTTGCAATCGTTTACTTTTGAGAAAGATGTGTTTCTGATGGGAGAACCTTGAATTGGGGCTGAAGCAGGGGAAAAATTCATGCGAGAGTCATGATTGCTCCCCCTAGATGAAAAAAGACAGAAAATTTAACTTTGAGCAATGTCCTTAAGGTAAAACGAGGTTGGTCCTCAGCCAATTAATCTGTGCAAATGGCATTCTCGTGGCTTGTACTAAACTTTAAATCTTTAAAGCGTACAAACGTAAACAAACAAAACAAAAACAAATAACCCTTTCCTTACATTAGAAATTATAGTTTATACCTAGCTAACCTTCTGCTTGCTTGTGGTAGGCAAATTACAGATCTCAGCTTGGCCCCGGGAGCTTAATGCCTTGCTAATGATTACAATATATAGAGAAGAATAGCTTTAATGAGAATACTATTCTCCCTAGGACCTTGCCACCTTCCCCGCACCAACTCCAAACTATAGATCCAGAAAAGTGCGGCTAAGAGCAGTGAATTATGTCTTTTGATTTCCACATTCTGCTGTTGTTGTTTTTTGGTTCAGTTCCTTTGTTCCTTCTGTGTGAAGGGTAATAGGGTTGCTTTCCCCTTCTAAGGTGAACGTAAATACCAAGTTCTGCCTAAAATTAGAGGGTGCAGTAAAGCTTACCTGGCAGATGATGTTTTTCACACAGAGCTTTCTCTGCAAAATGATTGCCTGCTCCATTTGACTTTAATGACATCTTTGAAATTGGGGGTTGAAAGGGAGAGACTCTCTGTTAAATCAATAAATGCATATCTTCAGTTAAGTCTGTTGTCTGAGACGTTGTCAGTTATGATTATTATTGTGGGCTGTCAATAATAAGGGAGGGAAGGGGGCAAGGTGCTTTAATAATCCAGCCAAATTGCCCAAGATTGCTTATTTTCACTGGGACCCCATTCGGAGAATCAGAATAGCTAATTGCAAACATTCCCAGGGAAATGATAAGTGGCTGACCTACCTGATGGAGTCTGGCTTGTTTGTGCAGTCATAAAGCCAGGTGCTGGTACATAATATCAAAGAGAAATTCGAAAGAGGAGATAACAGCTTGGTTAATGTCCCTTGAAATCACTGCTTAGCTTAAAGTCCCCAGTACAGAGAAGCAACGATGTTCATGGTTTCACTGTTTTCACAGACATCCCCCTCAGTGCTCAGTTTTACATCCATCTGACTTTTTATTCTTCGCAATACAATGGATGTTAGAAAAAAAATGTATACCAAGGGCTGATGACTCTGCCTGTCCATTGACAGGATAATCCTTCTAAAATCAAACATCTTTGAACCAGATTTGATGATGTTGAAGAACCTAGTAAAAGACTGAGATTCAGAATTGAACAGATCTGGTTTGGAGCTGGGAGGGGGTGGGAAGAGAAGGGGGGAAGGAAGGAGGGAGGGCGGGAGGAAGGAAGGAAGGAAGGAAGGAAGGAAGGAAGGAAGGAAGGAAAGGACTTGAAAGATCAATATACAAGAGAGGCAACTGGGCAGAAATGCTGAATGCTGCCAATTGCTCCATTCAAAGCCCACAACAGTTTGGATGCAGCCTGCTCTGAGTTTCTCAGTG
Source organism: Hydrophis major (assembly GCA_033807585.1). NCBI lineage: Eukaryota > Metazoa > Chordata > Lepidosauria > Squamata > Elapidae > Hydrophis > Hydrophis major. The sequence goes on along the minus strand of CM066336.1, from coordinate 13,576,409 downwards.
CACAAATACACAGCTCAAGGGATGAACAGAAATACAGAGACGCAATATAGCAGCTGGCTGTACAGAAGAAAATAGTGATGACCCCAGTGGCCATGTCCAGTAAAGGAGGTTGGAAAAATTCCCAAAGCTACATTTGGCGTGCTTTTGCAATCCATATTTTATTTAAAAGCTCTTTTAATTAAACATACATAAACAAATAAATAAGGAAGTTAGCATGCCAGAAAGAAAATAAAATAGAGCAGAATAGAATTAGAATAGAATAGAATAGAATAGTTCTTTATTGGCCAAGTGTGATTGGACACACAAGGAATTTCTCCGGTGCATAAGCTTATTTCTAGCATTATATTTTATATAAATAATAATGCACAATCTTTAGGGCTGACTTCCATAATATTAACCAATTGAAGTTCTTTGCCCGTAGCTTCTGAGAATAATAAATAAAGGGGAGGGGAAAAAAAACTAGCTTCAGTGTAATCTGGAAGGATTAAAACCACTCTGTAGCACACACTTTCCTAGTTCCTTCTTGTAGGACTCAAAACCTTTTTAAAATGTTGAATAGAGATGAAGCATAAAATATAGATACTTCAGGATCTAATATACATGCCTCATTTAATTAAAAGCTCCAAGGTCTACCAATTTGGGGAGAAATATTTTGCTGTTGCTCATGTCTTGGTGGTCTACCAATTATTTAAGCATGCCTTTTGACCATAACACTATATCATGCTATTCATCATCATCATAGATCATCCAATGGGAATAGCAGGACCGGAGATTGAGCATTAGAAATATATTATTTTTGAGCTACTGAAAAGATCTGTTATCTTCCCTCTCAATCTTCCATAGCTTCTCTTTTGCTTTCAGTTAGTAGGCGGGTTGCCTTGGTATATGCAAAATGGAATTAAGCAGGTCCTATAAAATATACATGAGCAAGAATTGCCTGCAGATCCACCAGACATATATTTGTCTTGAGTGCTAATTTGCGGAGGGGTTTCTATCTGGCGTAATCAGCCCAAAGTGCTCAGGATTATGCAAACACATTCAGGTAATGGAATGGTGTGATTTTTTTTTCCCTGTTGGCTATTAACATTTCTGTTCTCAACATGTTCCTTCTAATTTGATGTGAAAGTTCCATTCTTCACTTCAGGATGAGTATCTCAAAGTTGATATGTTACAGTTCTTAGAGTGTTAAGAGAGATCAGAAAGGCCTTGACATTTCGGAGCATTGATGTTCACAAGATTTTCTTGGGCAAATTCTTTTCTTAACAACAACTTGAGCAGGAGAAGGAACTTGGAGAAAAAAAAAAAAACTTTTTGGGTCAAAAAGAGAGCTGACTTTTTTTTTTCTTAGGGCCTTGTTAGGAAGAATGGATGAAGGAAGAAAACCGTGGTTAAAAAATACACCTTCTGGTATCCTAAATGTAGCCGATGTTATCTTTTCTCATGTTCTTGCAAGCATACATTTTAGATGTATTTTGGTGGCCTTTTCTGAAATTTATTGAGATGGAAACATCTAGAACAGTGTGGGGGCCTAGTGCAGGGGTCCCCAACCCCTGGTCCACGGCCTGTTAGGAACTGGCCCGTGCAGGCAAGCCAGTGAAGCTTCATCTGCACATGCACAGGATCTAGGTTGTGTGTGAAGCCATCCCCATTCTCCCCTCCCCCTCCCCCAGTTAATGGAAAAATTATCTTCCACGCAATTGGTCCCTGGTACCAGAAAGATTGGGGACTGCTGGGCGAAGAAACTGGGCTCCCACTTGGAAGGTTGAGAGTTCAATCCTAGGTAGTGGCAGATGTTTCTCTCCTAAGGAACCTGCTGTGAACTCCATGTAGCATTCAGCTTCTTCCAGTTGCCCTGACTCTAGGCTGAATTAAGAGTTTATAAAGTGGTAGAAAAAGTTGTTTTACTGAGATGGAAACAAAGGTTTTTCTTTTCTTGCGATCTATTCTCTTACAATTTCCTAGCGTTGTCTTCGCTATCTAAAGAAACCCTCCAGGAGCTATTCTGTCATGGTAACCACCCATAGGATGTAGTTGAAATTGTATGAAGTCAGGGAGACTCCTAATTCCCAGAAGACGATCTGTGTTCGGTTACCTTTTAGAAAGGGAGTCCAAGAATATCATAGCTCACCATGAAAATTTCACCAACATATTCACCATTTGTGGGGATGGAACCTGAAATATTGATAGAAAAGAATTTCTATAATTCTGGCTTGAACTGCGGAATCCTTGGTGCTCGCTGAGCCTGGTGCTTTTCTTGCAGACATTTCATTACCAAACTAGGTAACATCATCAGTGCTGTACCTGATGATGTTATCTACCGTAGTTTAGTAATAAAATGTCTGCAAGAAAACAATCAAGCTCAGAGAGCACCAGGGATCCCTACCTGAAATATTATTAGAGGACCTGGAGTCATTGTTAAGATGGACAATTATACAAATTGATTGATTGATTAAATAAATAGGTTATTTTGAATGAAACTGAATAAGAATAATAGGGGAAACTCCCCTCATCCAAATGTATTGTTTGGCGCAGCCCTAAGGTAAATAAATAGTAAAAAAAAAAAGCTCAAAGATCTTCAAGCCGTTCTTCTCACTGTTTTTTAATCGGTTTATTTCCCATAAATGTTTACAGTTTAAACATGATCTCTTTGAAGTAAGTTCTATTGATTTTGATTGAATTAATTTTCGAGTAAGACCACTATAAGGTTACAGCCTTCTTTTAATTTCCAGTTTATGAACCACTTATATTTTGAGTACAAGCATGGGGATTATGCTACTCTTTCCCAAGAGAAGTCTAAGTTATTTTCTCTTCTTTTTTTCAGCTGAAGAGATGCCATTGAATTTTTGATGGTTAATGTTGCTTTTATATGTTTAGCATATAGCTTTGCTCGCCTGGCTGAGTTCCAATTTTGTTTTTCATATGCTGATGTATGATTACTCGTATTATTTTTATATGAAAATCACCTTCAGGAGGCATTCCATACATGTATTAAATAAACCAATGATCCATGCATCGTTTAAAAATGATCTTTTGTTCAGGGGATCTCAAGAGGTCCAGTAAGAGAAACGGAGGGGTGTACAAGCCATCTGTTTGGAGGATGCAAACTTGCCTATTATACCTTAAGCAATGCCTGGGCTCCACTTGATTTAATGATATGAAAAAAAAAAATTGCCATAGAGTTTCTGCTAGGTTGAAATGGCAGAATACGCCTGATATTCCATTGCAATAATCATAATGCCCCGAGCACGTTATCATAAGAGCTAAACTCCAAAGTAATACACAAAGAGATCGTACTTGGAAAAGAAGCAAACTAAAAATACAAGTAGTCTTTAACTCGCAACAGTTTGTTTAGTGATTGGTCGAAGTTACAATGGCACTAAAAAAAAGTGACTTATGAGCATTTTTCACACTTATGACCGTTGCAGCATCCCCATGGGTCATTTGATTTACATTTGGATGCTTGACAACAGGTTCATATTTATAAGGGTTGCAGTGTCCAAGGATCATGTACAGTTACTACTGGTTCTGCGGGTGTAGCTTGGTGGGCATGGCAGGGGAAGGTTACTACAAAATTCCCATTCCCTCCCCACCACACTAACCTGCTTTCCAGCTCAGTTCTCCTGTGTAGGGCAGTCAAAGAAGACCCAGCCAATCAGCTGGGACTCGGGAGGCCAGAGAATAGATGGGGGCTGGGCCGGTCAGAGGTGGTATTTTCCAAACTACTCAAAATTTCCGCTCTCAATTCTCCAGAACTGGTCAGAACCTGCTGAATTACCACTTCTGGTCATGTGACCATCTTTTGTGACCTTTGGACAAGCAAAGTCAATGGAGAAGTCAGATCCACTTAACAACCATCTTGCTAATTAAACAACTGCAGTGATTCCCTGAACAAATGTGGCAAGAAAAGTCATAAAATGGGCTGAAAGCTTACTTAAGACATTTCTTGCTTAGCAACATCAATTCTGGGCTCGATTGGGGTCATAGGTCCAGGACTACCTGTATGTGTGAATTCAGGAAAGTTGTGTACAACAATGTTATGCTTTGCATGGAACTGGGTAGATGGATGCGGTTTGCAAGATGGTATAATTCACAAATTGTGACTTTATGTGGCTAACTAGGATTGAAAGCGCAAAGCAAAAATATTGAAATAAACATAAAAACACAGAAACACAATATGAATGCGGACACGTTGCAATGTGACGATTTCCTCAACAATCTTCTTTAAAAAAAAGGAATGGTGAAAATCATCCAACAGAGTTTGACTTAGTGCTGGTTTCTTAAGGAGAGGATAGATCTCTGCCTCTTTAAGAATGATCTGATTAGATGGCTGAAGCTTCTGCCCCGAAAAAATCTAATTGGAGAGCATGATTCTTGGCTATGGATGTTTTTTCATTGGATGATACACCCGGGAGGGGGTGGGAAGCAGGATCAAGGGTGACAGTGAATTACATATCTCAGAGTTGGCTGCGCCCAGATTAGTGCCGGAGGTAGAATGTTACCTTCAAATAAATCCTCTTTAGTTTTGGGAGTGTGGCTCAAGGCTCATGATTTAATTGGAGTAACTGCCAGAACCCTGCCAGAACTGTGACAGGAAGCTCATTACCTCTCAATATGTACAGGTAGTGCTCAACTTACAACCATCCATTTTGTGACTGTTTAAGGTTACAGTGACACTGAAAAAGTGACTTAGGACTCTTTTTCACACTTAACGACCATTGCATTATCCCCATGGTCATGTGGTCAAAACTTGGACGCTTGGTGGCCTGTATTTATGATGATTCAAGTGTCCTGGGATCATGTTTTGTGACCCTCCGATCAGAAAAATCAATAGGGAAGCCAAATTCACTTAATAACCATGTGACTAATTTAACAACTGCAGTGAGTCACTTAACGACTGTGGCAAGAAAGGTTGTAAAACAGGGCAAAACTCACTCTTGTTTAGCAATGAAAAAAATGGGCTCAATTGTGGTCATATGTAGAGAATTACCTGTATGTGCTAGAAAAACAACTGAATGAAGAATCAGCAAACATTGGGAAAGTTTAACCCTGGAAATTCTCAGTCATCCAAATCGTGGTTGTCCCAAAGATGCTTTTTCAAAAGGCAACTGGACTTCCTTGGTTTTCTTGAAGATGTTTCACTTCTCATCCAAGAAGCTTTTTTCAGTTCTGACTGAAGAATTCAACTGAAGGAGCGAGAAGCGAAATGTCTTTGAGGAAAACAAAGAAAGTCCAGTTGCCTTTTGAAAAACTACCTGGTACATTAAAGCTATACCTCTCATGGGAGGCATCACAAAAAAAGTGTGTGCAATTTTACTTATTTTTTGAAGACATTAAAGACAATGGAATGGAAAATTGAATACACATGTTTTTTTCAGAGAGTCATCAGTGCTAAATTGATATGCATATCTTTCTGTATCCAAAACTTTGTAAAATGTGTGGTTGAAGACATGACAGGAGCTAAATGTGAAAAAAGTGTAAAATGCTCAGTTCTGTACAATGAAGTTGAAAATCCACTCTCCTTGGCTAGACTTGATTTTTGTGCCTGCTTTTTTATGTTTTTAAGAATCTTTATTGTTTTTAAATGAGAATTTTTGTATTGTTTTGCTGTTTTTATATTGCTTTTAATTGCTTGTGTGGCTCAGAATCATATATTTGAGATGGGTGGCTATATAAATTGATATAATGCATAAGTTGAACATAGCAAACACATTTCCAAAATTCATATTCTGCCTGTTCATGAAAAATATGAAAAAGGCATAGATTTGGAAGCTTGGATTCAAGACTAGTAAATAGCACTTTGGTGAACTGGGATGCAATTTTGAATATCCCTAGGATTGACTTACGGATCTTTTCGTGATGTTGCTTAAGGCTGCATAAACAGAGGGATAGAATTAAGATCACGTGAAGTGTTAATACCACTTTATAAGCCTTGGTAAGGCCACATTTGGAATACTGCATCCATTTTTGGTCACCACAATGTAAAAAAGATGTTGAGACTTTAGAAAGAGTGCAGAGAAGAGCAACCAAGATGATTAGGGGACTGGACTGGAGGCTAAAACATATGAAGAACAGTTGTAGTAACTGGGATTATCTAGTCTAGTGAAGAGAAGGACTAGGGGAGACATGATAGCAATGTTCCAATATCCCAGGGGCTTCCCCAAAGAAGAGGGAGTCAAGCTATTCTCCAAAGCACCTGAGGGCAGGACAAGAAGCAATGGGTGGAAACTAATCAAGGAGAGAAGCAACTTAGAACTAAGGAAAGTTTTCCTGACAATTAGAACAATTAATCTGTGGAACAACTTGCCTCCAGAAGTTGTAAATGCTCCCACACTGGAAGTTTTTAAAAAGAGGTTGGATAACCATTTGTCTGAAGTGATATAGGGTTTCCTGCCTAAGCAGAGGGTCAGACTAGAAGACCTCCAAGGTCCCTTTCAACTCTGTTATTCTATTCTATATTGCATGTTCCCAGTTTTAGTTTCATTTGATGTGCCTTCATTGCTTGTTGATTTTAAGAACAAGAAATGCGTTCTGATATTCTCTCTCTCTCTCTCTCTCTCTTTCTTCCTTTCTTCCATGTACTCATTCAAGTCCCTGGAGGCATAGCTTCAGAATCCCTCACATTCACTCCTCTGGAGGACATGATTTTTCTGAAATGGGAGGAGCCGGTGGAACCCAATGGTCTCATAACACAATATGAGGTATGCCGTAAGATCATTTTGGAGAAATGGATATTGTGCCTTATCTCACTTATCCTTCTGCCAAAGTCAGAAAAAGAAGGTTCTTGTTAATGCATTAATTGACATTTTCTATGAGGATGAACAATAGCCTGGAAGTATAAGTGAATTCTTGCTTAGAGATGTCACATGCATATGCTATAACAATGGTGATCTCGGGAGAGACACTCTATTCTAAATGAAAGGTAAGAGAGAATGCCAGTTTTAATAAGATGCTACTACTTTGGGTGCATATACATATCATTCATTCCAGTTAAGTAAATTACAGACTGACCTTGGCTGATCTTATAAAGCTAAGTCAAGTTGGACGTGGTCACTACATGAATGGCCAATTGACAGAAAATCCCAGGGAAGTTGAAGAAAGATATTGGAGGAAGTCAATGGCAAAGTACTTTTGTATTGTGGCCCAGAAGACTCCCTAGACATATTTACACAGCATCAGACATCAAGCTTGAATGGAATTTACATTATTAAAAAATGTCTGCATATTAGGGCACCAGTTTAGTTAAATATTTTATTTTGTGTTAATGAGTAGACAAACAAAATATTGCAGCCCTCTTTCTCTTGTTCTTTTATCAAACTGTCTTTCTGAAGAATTGTGAACCAATTTGTGATCAGAACAATGCTTCATAGGTTTTCTTTTCACCAGCTGTCATTGCTCACTTGAGCCTATTAAAACAACAACAACAGTAGTTGTAGTTCCCATGGACCTGAAGGATGTTAGTCTGGGCAGTCTTTAAATGGGAGGAGCCAATAATGATGAGTCTTTCCTGAATGTTGAATTCCAGAAATGTCAGGTGCTGTTCTGACCAAGGCTTATTGAGACACTAACAAACACACGTTAGTCCCAAAACCCTTTTTTCTTTATTTCAACGGCTGTGAATTTTATTCATTCACAGATCATGAGTCTCCAGCAGTTTGTAAATAGTCCCATGGAAGTCTGCCAAAGTCATCCGGGATAAGTCTGATAAGCACGCACCTTTATCTTCCTTGAAATGCTGCCAACGACTAAATTTCCAATTAGTTATACAAGGCCAAATGGAGCAGAAATTCAACACAGAGCTTCAGGTTTCAAACCGACCAATACTAACAGAGTTGCTTCCTGCAAAGGTTCTGCTCCTCCTTTATGTCTCATGGGAGGGCCAATCACCTCCAAGCCTTACTCCCAAGTCGCTCCTTTTTTCTTAACTGTTCTTGCCTTTTGGCAGCTCTGCGCATGCGCGCACTGGGAACAGGCTTCCCTTGTTCCTCTGCCTTGCTGATGTCAGATTCTGGAGGCTCTGGAGTCGGTACATAATTCTCAGATGGCCCTGATCCCATCTCTGTATCAGGTGCAGGACCCTCATCCGAATCCTCCACAGAATCCCGGACTGGGCCATTTTCCTCCCCACTGTCTAACTCTGCTGCCATCTCCCAGGCTGCCAGCGAACCACAACAGATGCAAAAGATTTAGGTCTACATATGAAGGTTCAATTAAACTGATTTATTGCTAAAATAATAAATCCTATGCAAAGGAATGATTTCAACTAATAGTTGGCCCCTAGTTAGAGTTAGGTTAAGGGTCAATGGCACTCAAGGGAGGTCGGACTTAATTCTCTTGTGGGAACTTAGGAATTCTAGGCCTTTTCATACCAGCCCCAAATTCTGCCGTTCCTTCTCAAAAAAGGGATCCCTTAAGCAGTAATGCCAGGTAAGGACCTGGGAAGGTGGGCAGAAACTGACTTTCAGTTTCAAAGATTTGCACAATGATTGGGGTGGGATTTGTCTGTCAAACAAGCACCGCAATAATTTTTTGGCTTTTCTGTTATTCTCAGCCAGGCGCCGAATGGAGAGTCTTTTCTTTTCTTTGCTTCATTATTGTTGTCAGATAGTTTTTTGAATAGGCCTGTCTCTGCGTGTGTTTTGGTGTCTCCCAAACGCAGCCAGGCAAAACCTCCCTTCCCTCATTTGACTTTTTATCCCATGCTTTTGCCCACTCTGGCATCAACAAAAATTATTGGAGCGCGGAAACTGCCAACTGAGAAAGCTTGATGCTTATCTGAATAGCCCTTCCCTGCCAGGCTGAAGGCTGCCTCTCGGAAAACTGACATAGGCTCTATTGTAATTCAGGAAGCTGTTTTCCCCCTCCCCCCCCCTTTCTTTCTTTAATAGTCTTGAAGATTAAGGGCAACTTTATAGTTCCAAGTCTATTGTCTCGGCAGAATGCAAGCTGTTTTCCTGGCTGTATCCAAAAGTTCTCTCCATCTCTTGCTGTGATGATCAGTTCTCTTGGCCAAGAGCCACTCTGGGTCCTGTGCAGATTCTTGCCTTTGATGGAATATTTCTCTCTACCAAATAATACTCTGCCCATAGAAAATCAACATCAGGAAGAAGAATGCTAGGTTAATTTTGCCCTGGTCTTGCTCATTTTCTGTGTGCAAAGTGTCAGGGCTCTGGCGGTTACCACCATTTAAATCATGAGTCCCTAGCTGGACTTCCAAAACTTAAAGAATATTTATTAGGAGTAAACATACCATCACTGCCTGGGTGTAGCCGACTCTGAGACATATCATTCATTGTCATCCTTGACCCTGGTTTTCCCCCGCACCCCCTGGGTATATCATAATTCATATTCTCCAATGGGACACATCCACAGCCAAGAATCATCAATCATGCTCTCCAGTTAGAATTTTGCACGGCAGAAACTTCGGTCACCTAGAAACTATCTTTGAAACCATTTATGGAATGCAAGCTGACCACTGCTCTCCCCCCAGTTTCTGTTGGCAGCTCTAAAAAGACCATAGAAATTGTTAAGTCCTGAGCATGGGCGCAATGAAGGGAGACGAGACAGCGAACGGTGACTTCAACTCTTTATTGTAAAATAAGAACAGAGCAAATACTTGGGCAGCAGCAGCTCTTTTATAGAGCTGGCTGCTGTCAAAACAACCAATGATTTGAGTTTACCGCTTTCACCAGCATCCAATCAGAGGGGCCCGTTAACAGCCAATCAGACTGGCCAGAAACGACCAATCACGACTCGCTATTCGCGGGCCAATGAGAAGTGCAGGATTATAAGCCTGCTGTAAAGTAAAGCTGTTTAGGGTTGTACCGCTGCGTTGGCTTAGTCCATAACAGAAATATTTTATGAGTTGACACAAAGATTTTTAAAAAATTATTCCTACATTTTTGCAATGTCTGGTCCTTGTTGAAGCAACTTCTTGGAATATATAGTTTATATAAAGGGGAGGCTATATAAATTCAACAAGCAAATCTTAAAGCATATCCCTTTATCCTAGATCAGCTACCAGAGCATTGAATCCTTTGACCCAGCAGTCAATGTGCCTGGTCCAAGACGCACCGTCTCCAAGCTCCGAAATGAAACTTACCATGTTTTCTCCAACCTTCATCCTGGGACGACCTACCTTTTTTCAGTAAGAGCACGAACTGGCAAGGGCTTTGGTCAAACTGCTCTGACTGAGATCACCACCAACATCTCAGGTAGGTTGGGAGGAGAGAAATGCATCCGTTTTGTGCAACATGTTGGTCTGGTTCTGAATTGAAGAGAGTTTGGGTTCCTGATTTCTCTACTTTGCAGATGGTTGCTTTGGATTGTTCTTTATTTTCTCTTATAAATGGATGATAATTTTCTGCTGAAAAACAAAACCTGTTTTTGAGAGCAGCTTTATTTTATAGTTCTACAACAGCTTCTGAAATAGAGGAAATTAACTCCATCATTTTTTCTTCCCCTTGCAGTTGCACTTGGATCAATTCATTTGCACTTTCTGCTTTGCTTCTCAATTTTGGCTGGTTTTTTTTTTTTTGCCGCTTCCTTATAACCTTTCCTTTTTGTTCTTTGGAGTTAAGGAGAAATCTTTAAATCGAGCTTGACTCCTGATGGCTTCATGAGTGCATCCATGCAGACGTGCATTGGGGTTCTTGGAAATGGTACAAAAAGTGGCTCGTCTCCCTCTAGTATTTTTTATTTTTCAATTTCCCAGTCTAATCTACAGCCCTTCAATTCCTGGATGCTCTTTCAACCAGGCACTCACCTGTCCTGAACTTGCTTAGCTTCTGGGCTCAGACCAGGTTGTTTAGATGCTATCACCTGTAGAGTTTCCTTCTTAGGGCATTTGTGCAGTTCTCGCCCTTATTCTTGCAAGTTTTGGTATTGCAATTCATATGGGAAACAATTAATTGTAGTTTGTAATTGCTCAGTAATAGAAATATTCCTTATGATGATCAGGAAGGGTTTCAAAGGTAGGAAATAGGATTTCCAGTTGAAGTTTTCAGAGGAAAGCATTTGTATTCTCACTCTCCTAATTACACTCAACATCCTCTATGGTTGCTCTCACTTCTAATTTGGAAAAAAAAAGCCATGGGAAGTGTTCGCTTAGGACAGGGGTCTTCAAACGTGACAGCTTTAAGACTTGTGGACTTAAACTCCCAGAATTCCTCTTCCAGTCATGTTAGCTGAGGAATTCTGGGAATTGAAGTCCACAAGTCTTAAACTTGCCAAGTTTGAAGACCCTTGGCTTAGGATGTATGAAGCATGAGAGCCAGACTGGCTATAGAGTACAGCAAAGACACTGTTAAAGTACAATATTGAGACCCATCCTTGGACATCTCATCCCAAATAAGTACTAATTCTCCCATAAGAATTTTAACAAGATATTCTTCCCTTATGCGGTGGGATGTGCGGTGGAGGAAAAAATACAAAATAATCTTTTTTTTATCCCCTTCAAGTTAAAGGGAAATTATTTTTAAAAATTGAGACGAAATTTGTTATCAGGATACTAGTATTTTGACGTGTTCTTGTAATACTGGTGCCTCACCATATGATACTTGGCATTCTAGTAAGGACTGTGTTGAAAAAAATTGAAATATTTTGACACGATATGCTCTATACAAGGGTTTCCCAACATTGGCAACTTTTAAGACATGTGGACTTCAACTCCCAGAATCCCCAGGCAACATGACTGGCTGGGGAATTCTGGGAGTTGAAGTCCACATATCTTAAAGTTGCCATGGTTTGGAAATAGATTATGAGCATATTATGTTGCATGCAAAAAAAAAAAAAAAAAAGCTGCAGATGTGATATAATTCCTATGTTTTGGCTCATTTTGCTCAGAATTGAGATCCTGAGCAGTTTCACTCTGAGTTCTGACTATTATTAAATGTTAACTGTTTAGGCTCCAATCTGGAGCCCGTTGAAATTCCACCCACCAAATGGCTCCATGTAGTCCTCTCAGATGCCCATCTAAGCCAACACCCAAAGCCTCTTCCTCATTTTTACTGCTCTTAATACCTTTCCGAGTAACTAAAATAGTTTCAGATAGCCCTTCCTCTCTCAGATGCCATTTACACTTACACTGATTGCAGTTAAACAATGCATTTCAGCACTGAGATGTGAAAGAGCGGGTTGAGAGATGAGAGAGAAATTCATTATCTCTTCTAGCTTGTTATTTTTCCATGTTCAGTTTTATCCCTGTCGGAATGAATTTTCAGAGTGAGACCAGCACACAGAAGACTCTTCTCTAGAAATAAGGAAGCAGGGGATGGGTTGGGGGATAGACTTAAAACCGTGTGTGGAAGAGAGGAGTGGGCTTCAAAATTTGTTAGAAACCAGTTCTCTGCCCAGGTTGCTGGGTCAGCGTGACCTAGCTGGCCTCCTGCACCACAGCAGGAGGCCTATTTTTTGCCCTCCCTGTGCTCCAGAGGCTTTCCTCAAGCCTCCAGGAGGGTGAAAACAGTCTCCCTGGGCTCTGGAGGCCAGAAATGGGCCCATTTCTGACCATCTGGAACTTTCAGGAGGCCTATTTTTCACCCTCGCCAGGCTCCGTAGGTTTCCCTTGAGCCTCCAGGAGGGCGAAATCAGCCTCCCTGGGCTCCGGAAGCTCTCCAGAGCCTTGGGGAAGCCCGTTTTTCACCTTCCCCAAGCCTCCATGTGGGCCCTGTACCTACTTGGGATCCAAAATGGGCCACATGAGGACTCCTGGGAGGGGTGGGATAGGGTGGGCAGGGTAAGGCTAGCCAGGGGTGGGATTTGCCAATTTGGTGAACCGTCCATAAAATTAGCTACCGGTTCAGTACTGGTTCGCCTGAACTGGGGAGAACCGGTAACAGCCCACCCTGGCAGAAGACCACAATGGATAGTGAACTTTCTTGAAGCACTGCTCTTAAACAGCAACACTGAAACTTCGTGAGAGCTCCATAAACAGTAATTTACTAGTGAAGACACAGGTTTCAAGGTGAAAAAAAAAATGGAAATTTCTACATCTGTTAACATCACACATTTCTATTTATGTATGTTTCACGTTGATACATTTAGTATCAGGATCATGTCAGGTGTTAGTACTGCTTTATACTGCTCTGGTAAGACCACACCCGGAATACTGCATCCAGTTTTGTTTACCACAATATACAAAAAGAAAGAGTGCAGAGAAAAAACCCGAAGATGATTTAGGGGGCTGGAGGCTGAAACTTATGAAAATGGTTACTGGAACTGGGTATATGAGTCGAACGAAGAGAAGAACTAGGGGTGACATGATAGCTGTCTTCCAATATTCGAGGGGCTTTCAGAAAGAAGAGGCAGATAACCTGATCGTCAGAGCACCTGAGGTTAAAACAAGAAGTAATGGATGGAAACTTATCAAAGAGAAATCTAATCTAAAACTAAGGAAAAAAACTTCCTGACAATGAGAATAATTAATCAGTGGAATGAGTTGCCTCCAGAAATTGTGGGTGCTCTATCAGTGGAGGTTTTCAAGAAGAGACTGGACAGCCATTTTGTCTGGAATGGTATGGAGGTCTCCTCCTTCAGCAGGGGAAGGGACCTCCAAGGTCCCTTCCAACTTTATTATTCTGTAATTCTGTAACAGGGCATGCAGAAGGTCTGTTTCATTGCCCAAAAAAGAAGAAAAAAACCGGAGCCTGGAGGGATCGTGCAGCACTCCCCACATACTCCGTTTTGGGCAGAGGTGGGATTCAAATAAATTAACAACTGGTTCTCTGCCCTAATGATTTCTTCCAACAACCAGTTTGCCAAACTGCTCAGAAAATTAACAACCAGTTCTACCAAAGTGGTGTGAACTGGCTGAATCCCATCACTGGTGGGAAATCTTGTCTCGAGGTGCCATAGGTCAGGTGGCTTTGCTGAGCAAAGGAAGTCTGTGGAGATGCTCAGTCATCCAGGTCATGGTTGTCCCAAAGGTGCTTTTTCAGGAGGCAACTGGACTTTCTTGAAATCCTTCCATTTCCCACTTTCCAATTAGAGCTAAGAAGCTTCTTGGATGAGAAGTGAAACGTCTTCAAAAGAAAAAGAAGAAGAAAGGAATGGGACAACTTGCCACAGCAAACTTGCTGCAGCAAACTCACTATGGCCAACTCACCACAGCCAGTGGTGGGCGAACTCACCACGGCCAACTCGCTGCAAGACAACTCATTGTAGGACAATTTAACAATTCTATTTAATTATTTAAAATAAATTAAAGAAGACTTGTAAGTTTTACCATTCACATTTCATTCTGTCCCTCCTTTTGAATCCTTTCTTTAATGATTCTGTTTCACCATTTCTTTGATGTTAGTGTAACTCTTGTCCCGCAGTGAGTTGTTCTGTGGCGAGGTGGCCATGGTGAGGTGGCTGTAGTGAATTGGCTGTGGTAGGTTGTTCATGCTGAGCTGGCTGTGACGAATTGTCATAGACTTGTTCCATTTTATGACCTTTCTTGCCACAGTTAGAATAGAATAGAATAGAATACTTTATTGGCCAAGTGTGATTGGAAACACAAGGAATTTGTCTTAGTGCAAATACTCTCAGTGTACATAAAAAAATACATTCATCAAGTGTCAAGAATCATAAGGTACCAACACTTAATAATAATCATAGCAATCAAATAATACTTGGAAACAGTCAATAAAAATCGTTAGGATACAAGCAACAAGGTTACAGTCATACAGTCATATGTGGGAGGAGATGGATGAAAGGAAGGATGGGAGGATTAATAGTAATAGACTTAGTAAATAGTAATAGACTTAGTAAATAGTTTGACAGTGTTGAGGGATTTATTTGTTTAGCAGAGTTTTTTTGGGGAAAACTGTCTTTGTGTCTAGTTGTTCTGATGTTCAGTGCTCTATAGAGTCGTTTTGAGGGAGAGTTGAAAAAGTTTATGTCCGGGATGTGAGGGGTCTGTAAATATTTTCACAGGCCTCTTTTTGATTCGTGCAGTATACAGGTCCTTGATGGAAGGCAGATTGGTAGTAATTGTTTTTAAGTGAATCACTGCAGTTATTACGTCCGTAACATAGGTATTAAGTGGATCTAGCTTCCACGTTGACTTTGCTTGTCAGAAGGTCTCAAATGGGGATCATATGACCCCGGGATACTGTAACCGTCATAAACACATGCCAGTTGCCAAGCATCTGCCTTTTGATCACGTGACCATGGGGATGCTGCAATGGTCATAAGTGTGGAAAATGATCATAAGTCACTTTTTTCAGTGCCATTGTTACTTTGGTCATTAAATGAATGATTGTACGTGGAGGACTTTCTGTACTGCATATTCAGATGTCTCCTGGGAGAAAGGGGGCTGTGAACTGAGGAAAGCCCGTATCTCATGGGAAGAAGCAAAGCTGAGATAATTTAGACCGGTATTGCAGAAATAAGATTTCCTCCCACTTCCCCTCCCCACAAAGTCCCATATCATGGAAGGAATTACAGGAAAGAAACAAAATAGATTGCCTCACCAAGGCACCAAACTAGGATTAATTGGGCTTTATTAACAAGCCATATACTACTTAGGGTTGTTTGCTAATGCCTGTGGTATAGCTATTAACCATAGCTGAATGGGCTGCAATGTTTCTTAATGGGGAGCAGAGGAATTGCGAGGCAGCAGGAGGTGGGCCAGAGCGATTTCTGATTAATCAGGGCCTGCAGGCTCTTTAGAAAGAGAGTGGAAGGGCAGAGGATGTTTGTCAATGAATTGTTTTGCTCCTTCTCCATGGAAGGACAGCCCTGGGTCAAAAGCACAGGTAGTCCGACTGGTCACTTGCCATCCATTCAAAGTTATGATGGACTTAACTACAGGCAACTTTTGACTCAAATTCAAAGTGATAATAGGTCCCCTCTGTGATCCTGTGGTTGAATTTAGGTGCTTGGCAACATGGCCGCTTACAGTGTTCCACAGTCATATGACTGTGTTTTATGACAATTTTCCTGAAAACCAGCATTTACTCCCAGTTTCAGCAAAATTGCCCTAGCATGAACTTAACAACCACTTACTTAAAAGAATGTGGTGGCTATTGAAAAACTCTGCATTTACTTAATGATCACCACAAAAAAAACAACAACCCCTAAAACTGGTTATTTACAACCTTACAACTTATGTTTGTAATGGTAGGCTTCATTTTGGTCATATGGAATAGAATAGAATTCTTTATTGGCCAAGTGTGATTGGACACAAAAGGAATTTGTTTTGGTACAAAGTGTCCATAAAAAGAAAAAGAAAAACATTTGTCAAGAATCATAGGTATAGCACTTAATAGTAGTCAAACAGCACAAATAAGCAGTCAAATCATACTAGGAACCATAATAAGCGATCAAATCAAATCATATTAATGGAATGGAAAAACAAGGAAAAGACTAGATTCAGATTCAGAAATTGAGGGGAGCATAAATTGAGGTCAGCTCATCTCCAAATGAGAAGCAGGTACATTTCTCCTGCATCTTGTTCATCTATTAGTCTAAAATGGCCATGTTTTCCATTTGTCCTACTCTGTCAAAAGCAGGTCTAATTAATGTGTCCTTTATCTTTCTTTCCTTTCTTCCCTTGCACTGGAAGAGAGGGCCATGCAGTAACAGCTGCTTTTGGAATAATCAGCATAGTGCAATGCACATTTTTAAAAAATACAGTAGTTTCTCTTGCTGTGAGCTAAGGACATGAGCCTGTGACCATTAATAAAAGCAAGAGATGGAACCATAGGGAAAATATTCCATTTATATGCATCATGCACTCTTCCCCCTTTTCCCTTAAACAACCCCTCAGAGATTAACAGTTACATATCCAAAAAAGGAATTACTTCATTTCCTACAGACACAGCATATAGTACAGTTTTGGAATAGGGCACTACTGTACTGATGTTTTGGAGAGCACTTGGCCTAATGCAAATCAGGCAGAATCTCAGTTGAATTGCCACATGCAAATAGGCAATTTTTGATGTAGGAAATCAACTTGAACTGGTTTGACCAATTTGAACTAGTTTGGAAAATTGATCTAGTGGAGTGGTTGAATTTAATGCAATCTGGATTTCAGAAACGGCTGTTAGAAACAACACAGAAGCTTCTGAATTGTCCATATCTGTTTGGAATTATCAGATTTTACTGTGTTTTTTTTAAACCTTAGTTCAGTGAAGAAAGGTGGGGTAGATGGAGAAGTTTGATTGGATCTCAGTCAAATTCTTGCACAATCCTAAGCGAGCAGATATTGACCTGGTGAAGTTTGGAAACAAATAGTAGCGCCTTTGCAATTATTTATGTGCCACTTATTAGAACCTGTCTGATTGTACAGTTCATTTTGATTTGAGAACGGTCACGTTTGGGCAATTTCACTGAATCTCTATTGAATTCACCTATTGCATTGAATCGCTATTGTACAGTATTGTGTACTTCTCACAACTTAGCTGTTGTTGTTGTTTTAAATACAGCACTTCTGTATAGGCGTTTCAATTTCCTTCAAAGCTCCTTAGATATACAGAACGGTTTTGCTTCTGGCAGGAGCATCTGGCTTGATCTGCAGGCTTGTCTCCTTGTGATACTTTTTATTCTCTGATGTAAAGATGGGGAAAAGAAGTAGCTACAAAGCCCTCCCCTTTTTTCTACTTCTTTTTTAAAAAACCTTTTTCTCATAAGTATTTTGAATGGGATTTAATGCAGAAGTGGATTGGGAGTGACCTTTAGGGTCACATGCAGGCATCAGCTTAATTTCAAATTGATTTCTCAGAATGTGTGCAGCTCAAGGTTTGCCTGCCTGCCTTGCTGATTGGAGGAGACTAAAAAGTTGGGGTTGATGTTTCTGTGGGAATAGGTGCAATTAGTTCTCGACTTATGAACAATCATTTAGCTTCCCTTTGAAATTATGATGATGTTGGGAAAGATGATTTAGGACCAGTCATTGCACTTATGGCTGTCATAGTATCCCTTGAAATCATAGGATCAAAATTTGGGTGCTTGGCATCCAGCGTGCATTTATGACAGTTGTGCTATCCAGGGCTCATCGGATCACCATTTGTGCCCTTCACAGTTTACTTCTGACAAGCAAAGTCAATGGAGGAAATTGGATTTGCTTAATGACCACAACCCAAAAGGTCACAAAATCAAGAGTGACTCACTTCATGATCATTCCGCTCAGTGATGCAAGTCTCTAATTCTAGTTGTAAGTCAAGGACTTCCTGTAAGTCAAGGATTACCTGTAACTCAGCCGTACGTAGTAACAGCTCCCCTTGTTCCTCTGCCTTGCTGCTGCCAGACTACGGAGGCTCCAGAGGCAGATAGTCCTGGCCCCATCTCTGCATCAGACACAGGACCCTCATCCAAGTCCTCTCCAGACTCTCAGACTGGTCCCCATTCTTCCCCACTGTCCGATTCCACTGCCGTCTGCACAGGCTGCCGGCGAACCACAACAGCCAGGATGGTGGGAGGGGAAGCTAGAAGCCAGGAGACTGTGATTTCTAGTTCTGCCTTCGGCATGAAAGCTGGCTAGATAACTTTGGACCAATCACCATGAGACTGTGAGTTCTAGTCCCGCTCTCAGGTCCCCTTCTGGGATGCTCCCCTTCCGATGGAGGAGGGAGGAGGAGGCTATTCAGGGTTGCATTCTCAGCACACTTTCGATTTTGATGTATGGGATTTACAGAGGGGGATAATCTTGAAGACGGATGGACTTTCTCCCAGCTGGTTCTAGCCTGACAAACAAGGTTGCTGCATCCTGGGAATGAACTGCTATCAAGCATACACCTCAGAGTTCTCAAAACACCTATGGGGCATTGCATTGGCTACCAGTGGACTGGTGAAGGGTGGGGTTTGAATTGGGAAGACTAGCTGAAAGCATTGTGTGGGGACTCCACCATTCCGCCTGACTGCTCTGCAATCACTTTCTCTCAGTAAAAGTTCCTTTTGATAACTTACTTGTTTCAAGAGTCATGCTTTCCTGAGGGATTAGCTGAGGCAAGTCCTTACATCTGCTTTAGGCATGAGAGCTGGCTGCGTAACTTTGGGCCAATTACTTTCTCTCAGCCCAGCTCCCTTCACAGGATTGTTGTTTTGGGGAAAATAGGAAGAGGATAGATAGCATTGTGTTGGTCACTGCCTTGAGTTATTTACAAAACCAAAATAATAAAAAGGTACAAATAATTACAATAATAAAAACAGCGGCAGTACCTGGAGACAGCAGAAGAAAAGAGAACAAACTGGAGAAGATCACAAAATTCAAAGACCTGCAAATAGAAATAGAATGGTTGTGGCAAAACAAAGCAAAGCGAACACTAATAGTAATGGGTGCAACCAGTGGTGGGATTCAAAAATTTTTACTACGAGTTCTGTGGGCAAGGCAGGGGAAAGATATGCAAACTCTCCGTTCCTTTCCCACTCCTGGGGGAAGGTTACTGCAAAATCCCCAATCCTTCCCCACCCCACTAACCTGCTTTGCACTCCGTTCTCCTGTGCAGGGCAACCAAAGAAGACCCAGTCAATAAGCTGGGACTCAGGAGGTAGAGAAGAGATGGGGGAGGGGCCAGTCAGAGGTGGTATTGGCCGGTTCTCCAAACTACTCAAAATGTCTACTACTGGTTCTCTAGAACCTATCAGAACCTGCTGAATACCACCTCTGGTGTTGCCAGTGTTAGAATATTTTAACTCTTCCAATGAGTTATAAAGAGATGGGAGGATCAGCAGCGTGGTGGAGGGACTTAATTACAGTGAAGGGTGCACCATGGAACCTCTAGAGGTTGGGAACAGATCAACCTGGAATAAAATTCTACCTATGTCATTCTAAAGGTTGATTCTATCTTGATGGCACACAATAGACTTGTATGCAGAAACACCCAACTTTCGTGGCATGCCTTGGTGACCGTGCCTTAGTGGGCATGGCAGTGGAAAGATACTGCAAAATTCCCATTCCCTCCCCACCCCACTAACCTACTTTCCAGCTCTGTTCTCCTGTGCAGGGCAACCAAAGAAGACGCAGCTGGGACTCAATGGGAGGCAGAGAATAGATGGGGGTGGAGCCAGTCAGAGGTGGGATTTGCCGGTTCTCCGAAATACTCAAAATTTCTATAACCGGTTCTTCAGAACTGGTCAGAACCTGCTGAATACCACCTCTGGTGCAATCCCCAAAGAATTACAACGCTCTTTGAGCACTATGAGCAGTGACAAAATCATCTTTACTTGGAACAACTTACATTCTGTGACCATACTTTTAATACCAGTCAAACATCCGCCTCTGTCTATCCCAGGTCCTTGGGAAGGAATCGATGGGTGGATTAAAAATCTGAAATCCCGTCTGAACATTTGGCTGACTGTGTGACGAACCACAGTCCATAACTACAGTTGCATATAGGTTGCCATTTCTCATGATCATGATAATGATACTTGCTGTTATGACTAGCACTGCTTACTACAACTGTAACTTACAATTGGTGTCCATTATATATGCTAAAAAAAAAAAATCAAGAGGGTGGCTGCAGTGATGTGCTTGAAGCGCTACAATGTACCTGGAAAATGAGTGAAATTTAGTCCCGTTTGATTGTGGCCTTTTGTTTTGTTTCAGCACCTAGTTTTGATTATGGTGACATACCTTCACCACTGGAAGAGTCGGATAGCACCATCACTGTTCTCCTGCGACCAGCACAGGGCAGGGGTGCCCCAATCAGGTAGTAATAAGGATAAATGAATGATGATCGAATTTCATATTTTTAACAATGCAATTGTTATTTATTTCACAATATTTAAAGCCCATGCCATTCCTAGCAGGTTCGGGGGAGAGGTGCAGAGGAGCTGTTAATAAAGTCAAAGGAAACAAAAGGGAAAGCTCTGTACACAAAATAATTTCATTATAAAGAGTCAACAATAACAGGGGCCCTTTAAACTAAACTAATAACTGAATGCATGCTGGAGTAAAAATTGCGCTGAAATATTAGCGAGGTTGGCTTGGCAAGTCATAAATATTTGAAATGCATGATTCTCCGAGTCCTAAGAAAGGGTATTATGGAATGCAGCACACAGTATGGATATAGTTTTGAAAGGAATGTAAAAATGTAAAAAAAAAACCACATTATATTAGGGAGAGTTGTTTACAAAACTCTGCACTGAGAAACATAGCAGAAAAAAGTCTCTTTAGTTGAAAGAAATGTGGAGCATTTCAGTACAGACTTCTGTAGTTTGACAAATGGAGCCTGACATATTTGCTGAAATAAGAAAC
Organism: Hydrophis major; assembly: GCA_033807585.1. Classification (NCBI taxonomy): domain Eukaryota; kingdom Metazoa; phylum Chordata; class Lepidosauria; order Squamata; family Elapidae; genus Hydrophis; species Hydrophis major. The sequence continues at coordinate 13,555,228 of CM066336.1, read as the reverse complement.
AGAGACTAACCAAAATTGACAGGTTGGCCTATCTGTATAGGACAGGCAGTCCTATGCAATGGATCATGAACTTTGTTTGAATTTTGAAAAAAGGCTATTTCCTTTTATCAAGTGGATGCATTGCATTCCACTGCCTCCTCTTTTCTTTTCCCCCTCTTATCTTTCTTCCCTTTTTAAAAATGCTAACTGCAAGGTTATGCTTATCATGCAAGGCTGAAACACCCCTTTTTATTGAGATTCTTCACCAATAACTTATAGGAAAGGGATTCATTGGGGAAAGCGGTGGAGATTAAATATATAATACTCTTGATGCAGATAGTCGTTGACTTCACGAACAGTTTGGAAGAGAATTTCTGTTGCTGAGCAAGTGGTTGTTAAGCAAGTTGCAGCCAATTTTACAACCTTTGCTTTGCCACAGTTGTTAAACAAATTATTGCAGTTGTTGAGAGAATCCAACTTCCCACACTTGACTTGCTGGTCAGAAAGCAGCTGGGAAGGTTGCAAATGTGATCACATGACCCTGGGATGGTGCAACCATATAAATTCATACCGGTTGCCAAAGTGCCCAAATTTTGATCATGTGACTGTGATGGATACTACGATGGTTGTAAGTGCGAAGATTGGTCACAAATCCCTTTTTTCAATGCTGTTGTAATTTTGAAACATTACTCAATTAACAAATGGTTGCAAGCCAAAGACTATCTGTATTCAGTTTAAGGAAATGTTTTGGGAACTTAAGCATTCCTCTATTTTGCTTCCTCTACTTCTACTTTCTCTACTTTGCCCTGCTGTGCATTTTAGAAGTCAGTATATCTACAAGTTTTGAACGTGTGGAAGATTTTTCTGCATGTCCAATTCTCAGTTCTTGGAAGACTGATTTCTATGGGATAATTCTAAGATTTTAGAAGATTTGGGGGAGGGACTTGGCATGGTCTAATATAATTTAATATATAAGATTTCAGTGGATGTTAACTAGGATCCGGTTAATTTAGTGATCAAGATAAATAAAGAGATATACTATAATTTAATATATATAAGATTTCGGTGGATGTTCGGTAGATGCCTATCTACAACTAGGATCTGGTTAATTTAGCAAACAAGATAAATAAAGGGATATGCTATAATTAAATATGGTGATTATTTTAAAACGCATTAAAACAAAGTCATTGACATTTTTTGTTTTGCAAGAGGATTAGCCTTGAGAACCATTGGTCCTACTTGTGCTATCCATCAATTGAATACTTCCACCCCGAAATAATAATTTTCTTTTGTTTAGTTGCCTTTCTATGGGGCACACAGGCATGTTTACCCTGTTCCAGATAATAACATAGGGCTGGTACTTTTCATTTTAAATAACCTATTAAAATGTAATCCGATGAATTATTCCAGTATTTGGGATTCCTTTCCCCCTTCCCACTGATTGAACTGTAGACTTCCTTGGAAAGAAAAATATGCCCCTAAGAAAGAGAAAGTTTAAATTTTGCCTCTTTTAGAGCAGGGATCTCCAACCTCTGCAACTTTAAGACTTGTGGGCTTCAACTCTCAGAATTCCTCAGCCAGCCATACTGAGAAATTCTGGGAGTTGAAGTCCACAAGTCTTAAAGTTGCGGAGGTTGGAGATCCCTGTATTAGAGCACTTTCCTATATCAATGCCTGTAATTGCTGAGAGGATCCGCTTTGTTCTCTGAAGTGCACAAATGTAACTAGTTGGCTTTGAAGATCTCATTAGGTTAGCAGCTGAATTATACTACTGGGATTTTGTCAGGAGCTTTTACTTCCAGACAAAACTGAGGGATGTGACTGTCAGATTAATTTGTTTTAGGCTCTCCAGTTAACAGTTTTTGTGTCCCTGTGCATGTGGAAGAATAAGGCAGAATTCAGTTCATCCTGTGTAGTCTTCTCTAGCCATTTATCTGTTGCAGGGAGGGAAACATTTGGTTTGCTTTTTTTTTTTGACCAGGTGGTTGTTAACAAAACCTGTTTCAGTGTGCGAGACTTTGTCAGGTATTTAAGTGGATACCTTTAGACACATGGCTAATAGCTATTTTGATGGTGGAGTAAGGTTGCCAAAGCTTCTGTTTTGAGATCTTTAGCGAGACCCTTCCAAAGACAGAATAAAATAATTGTGTGTTGTGTTGATGGGCAATGGAAGAGTGATAACTTCCTTAGTGGGTTTCCTGGGGCTGTTGCTTGGAGGAAGGACCAGCATAGGTTTCTTTCGGAGCTTCCTTTCCTTAACTTTTGGCAGTCAGGAAACGGCAGTCAGCAAGATCCAAATTTAGCAGCTGCCTTCCTATCAGATTGGTTGGCCAAAGCCTGTATCTGTCTTCCTTGGGGAGCTATTTTGGTAATTTCAAAGATGGAGAACGGATGACAGTGCATCTGCTTTGGTAAGTCATTGAAATAGATCAGAGATGCCTCCATAATGAAAATGCTTTTGGCCAGATCCCTGCTTTGTTACTAGCTGGCCCAAACTGTGGCAAACTGCAGGAACCCAGACGTTCTGTGAATGTATGTTATCCTCTGTTACATTCACATAATGCAGGAGAACTTTTTCTCTCTTGAGAATAAGAGAGTCCATACGTCCTAATTGGAAATAATAGGTGGAATTTAAATGGGAGTACAGCTAGAAACAATAGTAGATGAAGCCATCTTTTTTTTCTTCTTGTCGATATTGTCTTATGATGGAATCTAGTAGCCCAAATTCCCATTCCAGATGAATAAGAGACAACTCATCCAGATATTTTATGTGAGAGAAAGAGGGTGAAGACCTAATAGTTCCCAGAGCATATGATCGATACAGATAGTCAGAGTGTTTAGTCTGCCAAGATTCTGTCTACAAGTGGGGAAACAACACAGAACTCAGCTTGGAAGAATCTCCACATGCCATTCTTGGTTCTTGGATCTGAAACCCGCTTTTCCACTCTATTTCTTCCTCACTACAGATTGCTCTTGACAAAATTTACAGCTTACAGGAAGCATTTGCAATTAGTCAAGAGTTGTATAAAATTGAGTTAAGGCTCCAAGTTGACAATACTTATCATTGACTATTATGATGCTGGGTGATTGGCTATTACGATGCAGAATTGAGGAGGGAAACCCTGCTGCTAAAGTTCCATTTACAGGGGAATGCTTCTATGGGAAGCCAAAATTATTTGCGAAGTTTTCAGGAGGAGCCTTTCAGATAATAGCATGAGCATTCCTTCTTCCATTTGACTTTAATTCTTTTGCTGATGGGGAACTTCTTGGAGGTCTCAGCTAAGCACAACTATGCTTAATTCATAGCATGTTCTGCAATCTCTTAGCAGGAAGTTACAGGCACTTCCTCCAGCATTGGACTAATGGGTCATTTGAGAATCAGAAGTGCATCTGTTTCTTTCTTCCTCCTGGAAACTTTACTAAAGGCAATTCATTTACCAACAGTGGAGTGGTGATACCCTAAGATCAAGAGATTTATTATCCACTACAAATAGATAAGTCAGAAGATAGATGATGTGGATTTAGAAAGGGCAGTGTAGGGGGACCAACAGTCCCTCTCTGAGGGAGATGAATGGTTAAGAAGTGTGAAAAACAACTAACTAAAAATACATTAGTTTAGGATGGGCTTCATTTAACATGGCCTCTTGTTTTTGCTCTCTCTTCCCCACCTTCTCTGCTTCCTGGGTTCTCAGCACATATCAAGTCATTGTGGAAGAAGACAGACCTAAGAAGATCAAGCGGGAGTTAAATGGCCCAGAATGCTTTCCTGTGCCACTCACTTTTGATGACGCCATGTCCCGTGGCTTGGTTCACTACTTTGGAGCGGAACTATCCCCAGGCAGCCTCACAGAAGCCAAACCCTTCATTGTAGGGGACAATCAAACCTATAATGGTTACTGGAATCCTCCACTGGAACCCAAGAAAGCCTATCTCATCTACTTCCAGGCTATGAGCAATCTCAAAGGGGTAAGTAGCAAGCTCTGGGTGTTGATTGCTACAACTCCATCTTTAAAATATATTTGTCTTTATGACTGTTTTCCTTAAGCTGACTGTGATTTCCTATCATGGTGAAATACCCAACAGTATAAGTTCAACAGTCTTTTTGCAGTAGGTGTTTCCACCATTAGTTGAGCCATGAGATAGTTTCCTAACATTTAGGACTATAATTAAGGGGAGGAACACTTTCTTTGTATGGAGAGCATCCTAAATTGAGTTACTTCCATTTCCAGTTTAAAAAGACTAGCAAATTTTTAATCTCCAGACTTGGAGAAGCACTTGCCTGACAATATAGCTCAATGGATAAATAACTTAGCAGCCTCATATGCTTGTAATGCAAGGATCCCATCTATATGGGTGACTCATACATATTATTTATACATGATCTGGGCTGCCTGTGCAGGAACGTATGTATGTAAACATGTTGTGCTGGCAGTGTGCAAATTGGAGGGGCTTAAATGAAAATAAAAAAGCAGCCCACCAGACTTTGTCACATTTAGATGTCCAAGATTGGCAATAGGACTCTGCGGTCGACTCTCATTCAGTATGAAATGGAATGATTGAATTCTGATTTCACAAGTTGAACACATTTAAAGATTCAGTTAAATTGTTTTTAAATCTTTTAGAAGCTGCAGGATCTCTGGCTGAGCACAGAATTTATATGCAGAAGCAACCCCTCCAAACATACCCGCTCCAGTTAAAAACATCAGGAATGATGGGGAAAGCTGTTACTGTTTATTAGACTAGACAACATTTGGCATGATATATGGCCCATGTTCTTATCCTCAGCTTTGTTTTAAAGACATTAAATACAATCACATTCTTTTCTTTTTGTGCCGAATCAGATTTATCTCTATCTATCTATCAATCAATTAATCATGTTTCAGTATTGTACTATGCAGGTTTCATATAACTCTCTGATGGCAAGTAAGATCAATACTGAAATAAGATGTGAGGACACAAAAGATCACAAAACTATCCAAGGGAATGACAATGGAGCAATGTGATTTAGGACAATGGACAATGGAGCAATGTGATTTAGGGTGGTTTTTTTTCCTTCCTTTTGTGCCTTCAAGTCAATATTTTTTTTTTAATTCTTGGTGTCTGCCTGGACAAGTCTTGGGCAAGATTTCAGAAGAAGTTTGCCATTGCCTGCTTCCCATAGCTGAAAAAGAGTGATCTAAGGTGGAACTAGAACTCACAGTCTCCCAATTTCTAGTTTGATGCCTTAACCATTACACCAAATGGATACGCTCTGGATTTTACTTATGGTTGTAACTTAAACCTATTGTTTTTTATTTTTCTTATAAGTATCTATCTTATGTATTCAAAACTATATTTATCCTTATACCTGTATCTTGTAAGCGATTGACAAATCAAATAAATACTAAAAATACCATTTCCTTGCTTAGGCAAAAGGACAAAAAAATTGGAAATTCAGGAGCCTGGGCAAATGGTCAACTTGTGTTTCCAAACCTTCTCTGTTTTCTCAATGTCCTTCACTGGACCCCACATCACCCTATTTGCATTCTTCAGATGCCATGCGAGTTGTGAGCCATTTGGAGTATATTCAGATGTGCCTGTGCCTCATTTAAACTAAAAAAGTTACCAAAAGCTTGTTCTTAACCCTTGTTTGGTTTCAGGAGATTATCCTTGGGATTCATGTGGTTTCTTCCAAGCCCTAGATGGTAGTTACTGGAAGACCGCACTCATTTCATGGCCTAGCTTTAGGAGGAACAGAGAAGCTAGGGGGCTGTTTTTGAAAGAATTCAACTTTGCTCAGGATTCTTTCTAGTCTCTTCCTTGCAAATGCAGTCTGGCTCTCTTGCAGTTGGCATCGAAATATTCCCCAACGGTCCAACATGGAATTTTAACCCTGAGTTGAGAGAAGGGACATTAAGCCAAATAATGACGATTGATTTAATTTCCTTCACTTCCATCTGCAGTAGTGGCATTATTAAATCATTTGGCAGGCAAGCAGGGAGGGAGGCAGGCAGACAGACAAAGGGGATAATGTTTTTGTGCCAGGGAAAGATTTTGAGGGAGGATCTGGACAATGGAGGAGAGAAAGCAGAGGACAAGTGGATTTTCTTGCTTTGGTGCCTGAGCCTCTGCCCAGTCTGTTCAATACCTTATTGTCAGTCCTTGCCAAGGAAAACCATCAGCCTAATCGCGTTGTTTCCCACCCGCAGGCTGCAATGTGTGAGTGGAAATTCAGTGTCAAATGGCATATCTTCCTTCAAATGTATGTTGAGATTACAGAATTGTGACTGAAGTGACATCATTTCCATCCCTTTCTGGGAGATGCCTGAAATCTGACATCTGCAGATGAAGAAGGACAGAGATAATGGAGTTGGAAAGGACCTTGGAGGTCTTCTAGTCCAACCCATTGCTCAAGCAGGAGACCCTCTACCATTTTGGACAAAGGACTGTCCAATCTCTTCTTAAAAACCTCCAGTGAGGGAGCATCCATAATGTCTGGAGGCAAACCATCCCACTGCTTATCTGTTCTCACAGTCAGGAAATTTCTCTTTAGCTCTAGGTCAGGAGTCCCCAACCCCTGGGTCGCATACTGGTCCATGGTCCATTGGGAACTGGGTCATACAAGCAGTGGGCAAGCATGCAAAGCTTCATTTGTGCATGCGCGGGAGCTAGATTGCATGCCATCCCTTCCCCTCCCCCCCCCTTTTGGCTGCTGGTCCATGGATCCAGAAAGGTTGGGGACCACTGTTTAGATACTCTGGATAGGGATGTGTGTCAGGTTTCCAAGTGATGAAATCCATTTTTTTTAAAAAAAGACCAAAGTCCATCTTCCAAAACAATTTCTTTTATTTGGGTAAGCATTAAACTGACAAAGTCTGTTATAATTCCAGACCTGAGACAACTCGGAATTACACCACATAATATTCGAAATTAGAAACAGCCCCCAACAGTCACATTCCCCAATAGAAGTAGATCAACGTTGCCTGGGGTCATCAATCTCCACCCCCAGGTCTCAGCAAGATCAGTTTTTGTTCCCGCGAGAAGGAGAACCATCTAACCTAAACAACTCTCTCTAGCTCCACTCCTCCCACCTTAGGAATGTGGCAAGCCTGGAACCCTTCCCCCCATAACCAGCAAAGAGAAAGTAAGAAAGAATAAGGATAAATAAAATAGCTACGCGTATGTCAATTTCGGGATTGACACGGTTTGCTCACCAACATCCCCCCCCCACACACACACACCTTATACCAAGCCAGGCCACTGATGAATCCAGCACAGCATCAGTGGTGGGTGTCCAAAACATTGAGGAAAACATCTGAGAATGATTTGTACTTCAAGTTGTCAGGAAGTAGTGAAGTCCTAAATGGTTTTGTTTTTGTTTTTTGCAATCCTCCCTACTCACCCCCCAAAGTAATTTCACTTGGTTTAAAAGGGAAAGGCAGCACCAAAAGTCATGTATGAGATACATGTACCATTGATAGTCAGAAAAGAATACCTATATTCAGTGGTTTGCAGCCACCCTGGAGAATTGTACAATATCCAGCATGTTCATCCCTTCCTCAAAAAAACAAAAAATGAAATAGGTCTCTGAGTATTATGATCTTCCTCACATGCTGGTCTATGGCTGTAATAAAGATTAGATTTGATGTCTTTCATTTCCAATAGCAGGTCAAAGAGACCATAGATGTGATAAAACCTTACTTATCTTTTTCTTTTTTTGTAGGAAACTAGGCTGAATTGTATCCGAATAGCTCGGAAAGGTAAATATTCTGATATATTTGTTTATTTGATATATTTTTTTAATCCTGCCTTTAAATTTGGTAAATTCAAGGTGATGCTATCACTTCTTATTTCCGTCATATCAACAATTCTATGAGATGGGTTGGGCTGAGAGAGACTCACCGAGCTGGCTAAGGAAGGACTAGAACTCACAGGCTCCTGGTTTCTAGCCTAGTCCCTTCACCACTAGATAAAATTGGCTCTGGTTTTTGTAAGTGGTTGGTCCTTGCCTTCTTTCTAGACTGAGAGAGAGAAAGACTGGCCTAAAATCACCCAGATGATTTTCATGCTTGAGGAAAGACTAGAACTCACTGGCTCCTGGTTTTTAGGCAGACACCTTTACCGCTACATTAAACTGCCCCCCTCTTCCTCCTCCTCCTCCTCCTCCTCCTCCTTATACTTTGTGAAATCCCTCCATCTCTAAAAAGTCTTTTGCTGTTTTTTAGATGTGTAGGACGATTGCTTTCATCACACACTCCAATGCATCTTCCTTTCCTCCCTTCCCTTCCTGAAGTCTGAATTGTACAAAACTCATTTCCCCAGACATAATCCAAAATACCCCAGCAGTCATCTGAATGGCTCTTCAGGGACGCTGGAAGAACAAAGACTTTTTTGGAGGGCTGTTTTTATTCTACATAAAAGGCAGCCTTTGGAGAAATTACTGTACTCTAAAATTCAACTGTTAAAAGAAATCTATAATAACAATCTGCATCAAGGATGAGGCAATGGTTGGGTGATAATTTAGTTTGGTTTAGTTTACTGTATTGTCATTGCACCTCGTAAAACAAAATCAAACACCATCTTCAGTGCATATCATGACCATGAAAATAAACACAAACACACATCTTTCACACTCTGCATATTGAATTGAAAACCCCCAACACCACACCGTAATGCAAGATGAGCAAAACTATGCTGTACATGTTGTAGAGGCAGTATTTTCTGGTGGTGGTTCTCTAAATTTTGGAGAAAATTTTCAACAGAACTGATAGGGCAATGGGGAAAGAGGCACCCAAAAGCTGCAGAAAAGAGATTCAGGAATCCCATCGGTTTCTAAAATTTTGATTGCTGATTCCTGGTATACAGGATTCTTTACAGATCACCATATACTATAGGATTAGGTCCATGCCTACAAAGAATTTGCTATCCAAATGCCAGCAGAGAATAAGAGTAGAAAGAGAACAATCTAGACAAAGGGAATGGAGAAATTCCCAAATTCACTGAAAGATGTGATGGGCAATTGGCTTTGTGATACATAGTTTTAATGGTGGGGTGAAATGTTTTCTCTTTTTCAATCTTATTCTCAGGGTCCTTGAGGATTTGTTTTTTTTTAAAAAAAAATCTATTTGTTTTATTTTATCACATTTTTGAACAACCCATTGCCCTTACAAATATTCTTTCTGATATTTTCTGGTAGCGGCTTTGGGTTTTCTTGATGGAAGGGGCAGAGGATGCTGCTTGCTGGCCTTTCCCCATATTTCTCAGTCTGAACGAAAGGATCCTGTCCTGTAGAATGGAAAGGAAGTTGGGGATGCCAGGAAGGCTGTAGTGTAGACTGAGTGACAGAGAACTTATATGATGGAAGACAAGATATTTAGGCATATAATCCTTGGTGATCTGGATCTGGAGATGTTCCATCTTTATCTCTGCCTATGGGTGCACATCACAGATGGGACACAATCTGAGGTACTTATGGGTCCTTATTGAAGAGGAGTCATGGCTACTGTAGGCTGTGCTAATCACATCTATTCCTGGATTCGGAAGTCTGGCTCATGGTGACTTAGTCACCTTCCATTTGGATTGCTGTAATGTGCTCTACATAAGGGACATGGTGGCTCAATGGCTAAGACGCTGAGCTTGTCAATCAGAAAGGTCGGCAGTTCGGCGGTTCGAATCCCTAGCATCATGTAATGGAGTGAGCTCCCGTTTCTTATCCCAGCTTCTGCCAACCTAGCAGTTTGAAAGCATGTAAAAAATACAAGTAGAAAAATAGGGACCACTTTGGTGGGAAGGTAACAGCGTTCCGTGTGCCTTCACCATTTTGTCATGCCAACCACATGACCATGGAGACTTCTTCAGATAGCACTGGCTCATTGGCTTTGTAACAGAGATGAGCACCGCCCCCTAGAGCCAGAAACGACCAGCACGACTTTACCGTAACTTTTAATGTGCTCTACATGGAGCTGCCCTTGAGGAGTGCATAGAGCATTTCCTCAGTGTCATTTGTTAATGTATTGTTCCTTTGATTCAGGATATGAAAATGGTCCATTTTTAGTTTTGTATTCAATCCCACTTTAAAATAAAAACCATTTCTTATCAATACATGTGCAGAAGATGTACCTTAAACACTATTACTATGAACTCAATCTGCTCATCAGAAACTTTGAAATGACACATTCCTCTTGATGATGATTCAACTGGAGGTTTTGTGTGTCTTGCTTTTAATTGCGAAAGAGACACAGATGAATGATCGCTGCCGAATTTCCACGAGGGCAGTTCAAAGTATCATCAAAACAATGACATCAAGTACTAAATAATTCACCATGTCAATTCAGAAGACAGTTGCCTGTGACTTAATTGAAAACCCAAGAATCTCCAGGCAAATTTTGACTAGGTTGGAAAACATTATGGCTCTTCACATGTCAACCATACAAGTGATGTATGTATTATCTATGTCAAACATCTCCTTGTCATGCATCACTGATGCATGGTTCAGATTTGGTTGTTGGAGGAAGCAGTCAGTTCTATAAATAAATAAGAAATAATTCAGAATGTGGCACTTTCATCCTTCTTTGGCTCTGAGAACTACAGAAATAACAACTACAGTGTTACAGTGAGGTAATTTGACATTTTGAGAATAGTGTTATGGGAGGACAGTCATGTATATAATTGGAGGATAATTCCAATTTGGTAGTGGAAAAGCATAATTTCTATTATCAACAGAAGTAATCAGAGAAGCATTTGTAACTATATGCAAGTCCAGCAATATACTCAATAGCTGTAACATGGTTAAGAAAATGAAAAGTTGCTATGGAAAGAAGTATCAGTTTTAAAACTGATGACACACTTATTTAATACAGAGCTTCCTTTATCTACAATTTCTTGGGTGGTCTGCAGATTGCATACAACCCTTAAGCATCCTTCTAATGGTTCTAGAGCCCCTTGGATTTTATCACTAAAATTCAAGGGTAAACCTTTAGCTTCAAGAAGACAAAACTGAAAGAGGATGTTTCTTTGAAGGCAAGATGAGCATTCACACGGTTCTCTCGTTCTTTATCTCTCCAGAGAGCAGAACATCAGACTCCAGGGTTTAGTTGAAAGTTTCTTAGTTGTTGGAAAGTTTGACGAGGAACAGGTGTGGGTTTTCCTCCAGTAAATGTGATCAAGGAGAAACTGAAAAGCCATCTCTTAAGGAGGGTATAATTCAGGGGTGGGGCTGCTAGGGGTTCGCAGGGGTTCGGGAGAGCCCCTAACTAAGATTCTGCACAGTTCAGAGAGCCCCCAAATCCCACTCCTGGTTGGTCTCGCCCTCCCTGCCCCTCCCTTCCCAGGAGTACCCACATGGCCCGTTTGGGATGCAGGTAAGTGCAGGGTGTGCGTCGAGGCTTGAGGAGGGCAAAAAATGGGCCTCCCGGAAGTTCCAGGAGCCTGGAAATGGGCCCGTTTCCGGCTTCCAGAGAGCCTCCAGAGCCCGGGGAGGGCAAAAACAACCAGCGGAGGTGCAGGAGGCCAACTAGGCCACGCCCACCATGCCCACACTACCCAGCAACCAGGCAGAGAACCCTTTGCTAAAATTTTTGAAGTCCACCCCTGATATAATTGGAATTCCATATTGAAGCAGAGCTTGCCTCAATAGCCCAAGTGTCTCCCACTAATTCTAGTTAAGCAATAAAAATTCCCCATTTTCATTTTTATGTATTTTTTATTTTATTTAAACTGATAAGAACACCATCACTCCGTAAGCTCCATGAATAATCTCTTATTTTCAGGTTCTCTTGACCCACCTGTTTGCTGTTTATCCCCTACAGCTGCCTGTAAAGAAAGCAAGCGTCCTTTGGAAGTTTCCCAGCACTCGGAGGAGATGGGCCTCATCCTGGGCATCTGTGCTGGAGGACTGGTGGTATTGATCATCCTCCTTGGGGCAATCATCATTGTCATTCGGAAAGGGTAAGGAAGCATGTTGAGGACTTTGTTCTCACTGTCATGCAGGCAGCTTTTCTCCCTTTCCAACAAACCTCTCTCTCTTCGCAGCCAAATCTGACTCGGCTTCCTCTTAGAGATGAGCAGGTCGGTCTAATGGAAGAAGGTATTTACCTCAGGGAAGAGGCAATCAGGCAAAGGTTGTATTCAGCCGGTTTGGACGAGTTCTTGGCGGACTGGTAGTGAAAATTTTGAGTAGTTCAGAGAACTGGCAAATACTACCTCTGGCTGGCCCTAGCTACCCAACCCCGCCTTTCCCTTTCCTATGTTCCTTTGTTTTTTAACTCAGCTGATTCGTGCAGCAGAGCAGATTGCCGCTCCTCAGCTGAACTAAAAAAAAAACAGCTTACCTCACCAGCGCTGACACAGAGGGCGGTTTTTGAGTGCTGCGCACGCAATGCAAAGCGCTCTTCCCAAAGAACAGGTAGGAAAAAATGTGGAATCTCACCACTGCAATCAGGTCATCTATAGGGACTTGGGCAAATTTTCTTAGTAGATCTGTGCCATGCTTCGGACTGAACTCGGAAGAGAGGCTGTGGAATCTGAGGAACACGAACCCAGCACTCTGTATGCAACACTTTAGAGGCGCTGCGTGATTATGGAAGCAGATACGGCTGCTTTACAATATCCCAGAAAGGTGCTGTGTTGGTGTTTCCAGGGGTTTTCAATGTAATTCTTCTGAATTTGATGTGGGGCATTGCATAACCCTACATTTTAATACAATTTAATAGTACATTCGCTTCATTCTTGCTAGATTCTTTATTCTTACTTTAAGCAGGGACTGGACAATCATTTGTCTGAATTGGTATAGGGTTTCCTGTTTGACCGGGGGTGGTGGACTAGAAGACCTCCAAGGTCCCTTTCAACTCTCTTATTCTGTTTGATCAGAGCAGGGCTTATTTGTCACAGCATGGAAGTATTTCACTGTGTCTTGAAGACATGTCCTCATAACATAACCTCAAGAATTATAACAAGAATTATTTTAAATTTCTACCTTCAGAATTAAAGTCAGTGGACTATGGCAGAATATAAATGCAAACTGTTTAATAATGTTACTTGATAGGGAATAACCATTGTTAAAGATATACCACGGTGGTTGCCAACCTCAGCAACTGTAAGATATGTGAACTTCAAGTCCCAGAGTTCTGCAGCCAGAATGGTAACTGGGGAATTCTGGGACTTGCAGTTCGCATATCTTAAAGTTGCTGAGGTCAAGAAACACTACTATAGGGTATCAGGGGTGTCAAACTCAAGGCCCGTGGGTCAGATCTGGCCCATGGGGTGCTTAGATCTGGCCTGTGGGGCCTCCCTGGAAACAGAAGGAGTGGCCCATGGTGCCTCTGCCAGCAAAAATAGAGCTTGGGAGAGCCGTGCACAGCCCTCCCAAGCTCTGTTTTCGGCTGTGATGGCCTCCTGCAGCCCTCTGTCAGCAAAAATGGAAGTCAGCAGGGCCGTGTGCACACTTTGCAAGTTCATTTTTGCTGGCAGAGTGCTTGGGTCATCCCAGGCACCCTTGATAGGAGTGACATCAAGCTAGCCATGCCCCCCGGCCTCCCTAAGGTCAAATGATGCAGCTATTAATGAACTTGAGTTTGACACCCTGGCCTATACACTAACAGCTCATTTAGAGGCAGAGCTATAAAGACTAGACTACCAGTACTAGATTGGGTGGGAAAGTATTTTTAATCAGTGAAAATAAAGTGAGGCTGAACCCTAAATGGAGTGGGATGATTGGGAAAGTTCTCTTTTTCATAGAGGAAGCTGATTTGGACATACTTCCAAATTTGCCAGATTTACAGGGCATTAAAAACTTAACGCCTTGTTCAAGAATTTTCATCTCTGATGATCTCTGGTGGTCTCTGGTGTGTTGTAGAATTTCAACTTTTTTTTTTTAATTGTGGAGGCATGTTGCAGGATTGTCACTCCCAGCTAGTAATTTAGAATCAAATGTGATGTAGTGTATTATTTTATGCCGGTTTTTAATAAGGTCAGTTCTCATGCATTCATTTAAGCAGGAGCAGCAGCAACCTAGATTGGCAAAGGGAGAGACTCAGTGGCATACAGTATTTGGCATGTAAATGGTCTTAGGGTCAGTACTTGGAAATGTTAGATTGTGTTGGATAGTCTGATATCATATCGGTCAACTTAGAGGTTCCATTGTTCTGATTTGCCTCTAAGGCAATATTTGTGATGTGCACTAGTGCTGAACAAGAAGTTCTTTTGTAGCAAGCTCTCCATTCTGATGAAAAAAGAAATTTCCTTTTAAACAATAGGACAGGGACAGTAGGCACATTGGTGTGCTTATGCACGCCCCCTACAGACCTCTTAGGAAAGGGGTGAGGTCAATAGTAGACAGTCTAAGGTTAAAGTTTTTGGGGTTTGGGGAAGAAACCACAGAGTCAGGTAGAATATTCGAGACATTGACCACTGTTGCTGAAGTCGTATTTCCTGCAATCAAGTTTGGTGCAGTTAACCTTAAGCTTGTATCTATTGTTTGCTCTAGTATTGTTATGGTTGAAGCTGAAGTATTCATTGACAGGTAAGTCATTGCAATGTATGATTTTATATACCATACTTACATCAGAACGAAGACGACATAATTCAAGGTTTTCTAGGTCTAAAATTTCAAGTCTGGTGGCATAAGATGACTAGAGGAGTGAATAACTCTTCTTGTGAAATATTTCTGGACTTTCTCAACTATGCTAATATCAGATATGTAGTGCAGGTTCCAGACTGATGAGCTGTATTCGAGTATTGGTCTAGCAAATGTTTTGTATGCTCTAGTTAGTAGTGTGATATTACCTATTGTTTCTTTTATTTTTCTTATATGTACCCATTTCATGTATTCATAACTATGTATATACTTATACCTATTATCTTGTAAGCGATTGACAAATTAAAATAAATAAATAAATTTTTAAAAAATAACTTCAGAGGGGGGAAAAAGAAATCTCAGAGAAATCCTCGTGGAGTTCTTGCATTTATTTCAGTAGGAGATTGCTAAGGGGTAAGTAAGGCAAACTTTTTTTTACAGTCTTTCCTGTATAGAAATCCACTGCTTCTGTGGCTCTCTCTCTTTTTCATTAAATCCCAAGACATCAAGAGTGAATTCTCCCTGGAGTGTTTTCCATAGCTGCAAAGGGTGAATTCTGTCTTTGAGAAATGTTTGGAGATATTCTCCTCTCCGAAAAGGAGGTTGAGGAGAACATTCATCACATTTCTGTTCCCATCAATTGAATGGAGAATTCAAAATGCCATTTTTCCCAGGTTTGATACATACACCCAAAGAGATGTCCATCAGAGAGATAATGTGGTGATCTTCTATGTACATAAGAGATCACAATCTTTTCTTTGTATAGTATGGAAGTTGTAGACAGGTTGTTGTTTTTTTTACAGGGAATGGGAATTTGGATGTGTTTCCCAATTTGACCTGGGAGAGAATTGACCCGGGAATCTCCCACTGATAATGACTTTTTGCCAACAGTGTCATGGTGTTTCAACCATGGAGAGAAAACACTTCAACACTACGAGGCAAAAATGTATATAAAACAGGGCTCCATATTTCTGCCTGTGCATTTATATTAGAAGAGGCATGGAAAGAGTCTCAAAGCATTCCTTAAACTAATTCAAGAAAGGACTAGGTGGGTCTAATCTGTAGTCCTTTCGATTGTCATAATTAAGTAAGGTTTATCCACAATTAGAAAAGATGGAAAATTAAAGATGAAATTGCAGGCAGAATCTCCATCAAAAGAGAAGAATCTCTGTAATACCATAATTCTTCATATGTATGAAGTTGAAAGCGAAAAGCAGCATAGGACTTTCATCTATGGAGGATCCCTGGATAATTTTCAGTCAGTCACTCCTTTTCAGCCCATTTTGTCTCATCAGCTTGTTGTTAGCTGAAAATTAAAAGTGCGGGGATCTCCAGAGAGTGGGAGAGGGAAGAAAGATGGTTTCATTGAGAAAATCAATAGACTAAATGTTCATGCACAATGCAGAGCTGAGCTGTCATTGTCTATGTATAGAGAGTAACAAACTGAGAATGGAAAAGAGAGCTCCAGCTAGCATGCTCTTCCCTACTTGTCTTTCTTAGGTGTAGGGCTTAGACATAATTATAAAAATTTGAAGGGGCCCATAACAAGAGCATTATCAGTGGATAGTATTCACCATGGGAAATTAGATATTACATGAATGAGAACAAAGCTGAGGTGATTTGAAATTAGAAATCAGTACCATGGAGAGCTTCCATGTTATCATGACTCCTTTTTTGGTGTTCCTGGCAATCTTTTGGTGGCCACAAGGCTGGCATTTGATCTTTTTCCCCCTCTGTTGCGGGAATATTGAGGAGTTTTCTATAAAACCTATGTTAAATCTGTGCACGCCATTTTTACAAGTTTCCTACCTCAGAAGAGGGGGGTCAACCTAATTTCCAAAGCACCAGAAGGCAGGACAAGAAATAATGGATGGAAACTAAACAAAGAGAGATGAGCCTAGAACTGAGGATAAATTTTCTGTCAGTGAAAACAATTAATCAGTGGAATGGTTTGCCTTCAAAAGTTGTGGATGCTCCATCACTGGAGGCTTTTAAGAAGAGACAGGACAGCCATTTGTCCAGAATGGTATAGGGTCTCCTACTTGTGCATGGGGTTGGACTAGAAGACCTCCAAGGTCCCTTACAATTGTGTTATTCTGTTAATGTAGGCAGCAAGAATTATGGGCCAAACTCTTTAGAATGTTGTTCTTGTCCCTAACACATCTGGAAGGCATAACATTGGCAAAGGCTATCTTATATTTGGGCCTGCAATAAGAAGAAGCAGTATCCAGGATTATTGGACATAATAACTGGGTCCTAAAGTATTTATTGACCATTTCATCATTTACATTTGCATAATGCCTATCTTAACTTTGGGAACAAGAATTTCATGTGAGTCCAAGAAAAAAGGATGAATTCATTCACTTGTTAACTCTTGTAGCCAGAAACTACATCTGGTAGTTGTAAGCTAGGCATTAATAATTAGAGCGGAGTTTCGTAGTTTAATTCTACAGTGTATGTGTACTTCATAAATGAGCTTTTTTGGAACCATCAGTATTTCAGGCAAGCTATTTCTGATTCTGTTGAATCCAGAAGGCTTTGAGCAGGGAGAGCGGTAAGAGACCAGTGTCAGCTTTTTGCTTAGATATGGGAGAGCTGTCCTGGATACAGTTGCTAGTGTCATCAAGATACTTCCCTGATGCTACTTTGGGTTGCTACCAAACTAAAACTCTCTCACTGTGGATCTTGCATAAGGCTCAGAGTGGGTTGATCAAAGTCTGGCAGGAAAGTCGATCAGATGCCCACCAGTTGTTGATAAAACCAATTGTTCAGGTTATTGGAAATCTCTTAGCAGGATGCAGAAGTGGAGCAGAGTTGCATACGCACAAAGGTCCTATGGATTGCTCTCTGTGGTATATTATATTGGATGTGGTGGATTGAATTCAGTCTTTTTCCTTCTAAATAAATGCATGCACAAAACAATAGAATGGAATGGAAATGGATCATACTCTTGGACCTTGAACATTTGTTATTTTGGAACCATTTATCTTGGAACTGACCAGAAGATCAAGATTTAATCTTAAATGGAAAATATGATACAGTATGAAACTCAAATGTTATTGGACTGATTATGTTGTGGCTGTTGTGGTTGGCTGGCAGCCTGTGCAGACGGCAATGGAATTGGACAGTGGGGAAGAACGGGGACCAGTCTGGGAGTCTGGAGTGGACTCAGATGAGGGTCCTGCGTCTGATGCAGAGATGGGGCCAGGACCATCTGGGAGTTATGTGCTGACTCTGGAGCCTTCAGAATCTGACAGCAGCAAGGCCGAGGAAGAAGGGGAGCCTGTTTCTAGTGCACTTATGCACAGAGCTGCTAGAAGGCAAGAGCAGCTAAGTAAGGCTGGGAGGTGATTGCCCCTCCCATAAAGTATAAAGGACAGGCAAAGGTAAAGAAACCTTTGCAGGAAGCAGTCGTTCGTTCTGTTCGGATTAATTCTTGAAACTCTGTGTGGAATTTGTACTTCAGTTGGTTTTCTATAATTCATTTGGCACTCTAGTTGTTGGCAGCAATTCAAAGGAAAGAAAGGTGGGTGCTTATCTCGAAGGGACTGTTTGGAACTCATTACCATCTGGGAATGAACATAATTCCCAGCATTGAAATAAAACAAGAGTTGTTTTAACTAAGCCTGTGTTTAATTATGGTCTCAGGAAGCCCTGGTCAGAACAGTGGCCTTTCTCAGTCAGAGCAGTGGTCTTGTGTATCCACAAGATTCTGGAGTGAGAGTAACAAGCACACTCTTACTTTGACTGAAAATTAGGATTCTGGTAGTATCATGTCTAACTAACACATCTTTTAATGCAATTTGTTAGTCAGAAAATGTACTATCATGCTCCTGATTTTTTGCCACCATAAATCAACTCAGCTGTCCTCCTTTCATGTCCACTTTGATTTGTTACAGCGGGGAACACCAACACCATCAAGGCCACTAAATAGGTGTTAGTGAAAAAGTTGCTGTTTATATGTATACATGAACTCTTTGTCTGCATATCCAATTTTCAATTTGATTCATTTCATCTCAAATGCATTTCAATAGGCTCAATTGTTTGAATGTGTTTTATGGTTAATATCTTGTTGAAATACCTGAATTAAGAAGTCCATAAGCTTCTCAGTCTACATAACTAGGCTGGATAATCAAAAGAAAAAAGATTAATGTTCCCAGGGAAAGTTCTGTTAGATCAGTCTCCTTTAAATTACATCTCTGTGGTGGTTTAGTTCTACAAATACTTAAGGTCTCAAGGTAACACAGGATATCCAGCATCCAAAGACACAGTGGGAACTATTGGCCAGAATATCTGAGGAGATTCAGTGTGAGGAAGACTGAAGTAAATATAAAAACGCTTGTTATTTTTATGCAGCTAAATATGGCTGGGAAGGCCAGGGAAAGACCAAAGAGAGGAACAGAAAGAGGAGAAAAACAGAGTTGTATGTTCATTTTAAAAAACAAAACTGGGTCTCCTGGGTTTAAGGGTGACTAAATGGGAACAGCTGCTCCAGTCATATTGCACAGAGAGTGATTATATAGAAGCATAGAAACCAGATGACATTTCATGTAGTAGAGGAACATTAATGCGTTTTGGTTTGTTTCTCTTGATGAGGAATAATTACATGCTTGGAATGTGTTGGGATTGTCTGCCAAACTGTCAATAAATATTTTGTGTGCTTCTTTGTGCCATTCCCCAGGATGATGCCACCATTTAAGTCTTAATAAAAATGTTTGACACAGAGAAAAGGAAGGGGAAAAAGGCATCTGATGAGATTTCACAGAGCAGAGTCCAAATCCAAAGGCTCAACATTGTGTGAACGAGATATGTCTCTTTGTTCCTTTTGGCTTGGTGCTGCATCAAATCACATGGCATGTGTGTAGAGGTACATGTACCAATTCAGAAGAGATTTCATTCATTTTTTTAAAAAAAATATTAGTTTTCCAACACAGTGTGGAACTGAGCCCATATTTGTGTTTTGAATGTAATACTGAAATCTCCATTCCCAGTTATGGACTTTGGGAACAAGCACAGACATTTTAATCACCCATAGTGCCCAGGTGAACTGATGCTATGTTGGATGCTACATGGCATTCTGGAAAATAGGAAAATTTGCAGCTAAGGGTTGGAAGAGAAAGAAGTGTGAACCAAGACAGCATCATTTTGTCCAAACCTACATAAGTGCATTCAGGTAGTAGTGGGATTCTATCATCTAAGTCAAAGGTCAAATTAGCCACAGTGTTCAACAAGGACAACTGAGTATTATGTACTGAGTATTATGTATTGATGGCACAGTAGTTAGAATGCAGTATTGCAGGCTAATTCTGCTCACTGCTGACTGCCAGCAGTTTGGCAGTTCAATCCTCATTGGCTCAAGGTTGACTCAGCCTTCCATCCTTCCGAGATGGGTAAAATGAGGACCCAGATTGTTGGAGGCAATATGTTGACTTTGTAAACTGCTTAGAGGGGGCTCTAAAGCACTGTGAAGTGGTATATAAGTCTTAAGTGCTGTTGCTATTGGCAGTAAATAATGCCAATGAGAAAGTGATTATTATTTTGCAAATCTTTGATGTCCGCTTTCCCATTTTTTGTTGTGGACAAAAGCATCTACCAAGAATGATGATTATGCTACTGATAAGAAGGTTTTGTTTTCCTCCATCAGTTTTTTCCCATATGATATGGGAAAATATGAAGTTGCTTTTATGTACTGTTCTTGGATATCTTACCAACCTTTTTACCAGCACTTGAGATATGTCACTTGTTTAGTAGAGAGAAAGAGAGACAGATAATCAACTTAAACAATTTTATATCTAGTTTTGCACCATATACTTTATTTTTAGGCATTTATTTGATAGAATGAACCAAGTATTACTAGCAATTCAAGAGTGGTTCCATGGCTGAATTGCTGCTTATTTTTCAACAAAAGAGGGATATTTATGAAATTATTGTGGGAAGGAAATGAAGATGTTCTAGCTGTTTCTGAGTTCTGAATTATAATAAGCAAAGGCATGTGCTTTTGCTTTTTGTTTGTATAGATTTCTAGAAATCAGATCTTCTCCACATGGCAAATTTGGCTGGTTTCTGTCAATTCCTCCAATACCACTACTACTACTTTTTTAACTAGGTATGCTAAAGAAGTCGAGAAGGTTGAAATATTCATGTTCTAGGTCAATTAATTGGGAGGGTTGCATCTGGTGCAAAAGCTGCCACTTGTAGTTATTTTACTATACCTTAGAGCAGGGCGATCAATCTTTTGGATGCCTGTAGCTATACTTAATTTTCTCGCAAAGGGCAGAAAAGGTTACTGTGCCGAGGGTGATCCTGCCTGCATCATACAGATAGAATTATTTTCCATTTGGGCTTCCTGGCTGGTTGTGTTTTCCCTACCCCTGCTAAATCTATATGAAGGTTTAGATTGCAGTTTCATGTTTCCTATTATGTAGTCAGTGGAAGCAGTATTAAGCCCCCAACATTCAATGGTGCTGCTAAGGAGAGTTCCAGGGACTTATTTGTTGCTATGTCCAGGTACATCTTGATTCACAGTTCCAGCTTTTTTAAAGGTAAGAAGAAGAGATTTAACCTGGAAATAAGGAGAAATGTTCTGACAGTGAGAACAATCAACCCATGGAAGAAAAGTTGCCTTTGGAAGTTGTGGGAGCTTCATCACTGGAGGCTTTCAACAAGAGATTGGACTGCCATTTGTCAGAGGTGTAGGGTCTCCTGCTTGGGCAGGGGGTTGGACTAGGTGACCTACAAGGTCCCTTCTGACTCTGTTAATCTGTTAAATATGGATTACCTGAATGCAATGAACAGAAAGTATTTCCAGGTCAGCGGGGGATGATTGCCATTCAGTTTCTAAGTCAGTGTTTCCCAACTTTTGGCAACTTTAAGATGAGTGGACTTCAATTCCCAGGATTCTACCGCCAACCATTCTTAAAGTTGCCAATGTTGGGAAATGCCGCTCTAAGGCATTCCATATCTCTGACATTGCAGGTCACCTGATTTTTTTAATGGTTGCTTGATGGGCTAAGCTTGTCTGAAATAAGATGGCTTTCTTGAGTTTTAGGACAATAGAGAAGATGGAAAGCTTCTTGGGGAATAAGGAATCTGGTCAAGGGTGGTGGTGTTGTCATCTCTTAAGAGCTGTCTGAAGTGGGGGAGGTTAAGGCAGTGATAGGCAGACTTCTCCCTGCCCCTCCCTCTTCTTTCCTCCTTCCCTCCCTCCCTCCCTTCTTTCCTTCCTTAAAATAAAGGAGGAATGATCTGTGCTTTCTTTCTTTCTTTCTTTCTTTCTTTCTTTCTTTCTTTCTTTCTTTCTTTCTTTCTTTCTTTCTTTCTCTCTCTCTTTCTTTCCTTCCTCCCTTCCTTCTTCCCTCCCTCCCTTCCTTCTTTCCATCTTTCCATCTTTCTGTCTTTCTCCCCCCCCCCCAGTGGGCATCTGGAAAAGCCACCCATCACTCTTACAAAAGATCCACATTAATTCTCATAAGGTTTTCTTTTTTTAATTAGGGTGATAAGTTGTTATCCAAAGCTTTGGCTGGGAATCTTGCTTGCTGCCTGACAGCAAGGACCTATGAGAGCTACTTGCCATCTCTATCCATCCCCTCTCTCAATATTCTTCCCCCCCCCCCCCCGTCTCCCCTAGCACCCCTTCCTCTACCTCTTTGCATGGGCAATGGCTTGGTCCAAATAACCCATCATTTCTTTTATTATCTGCCAAGAAAAAAAAAGCTGCTTATGCAATATCTGCTTTTCTCTTTGTTTGCACGCTTGCCAGGAGGAACTACTATTCTTATTCCTATTACCCGTAAGTAATTCTCTCATTCAGTTCTCCTTGCTCCATTGCTTGCTGCTGCCAACTATTTTCTTTCTTTGTCACATGAATGTTTAGAGACACCCACCCACACTTTTAGGGGGTGGTGGGTACAGAAATGGTGATGTTGAATGTTACTTAAATATAATGGAAATGCTTCAGAAGAGGGATGGGGATGTATTTGCAGTGGGAGAGAATCAAGATTCCCGTTAGAAAGCTAGATAGGTCCAGGGTGCATGATGCGTTTCACTTCCACTGAACCTGTTTTGCACAGGATGAAAGCCAAGTTTTGGAAACAGTCTAATTTCTTCCAAAAGAAATGGTGCTCCCTTCCCAAATCAATCCAGTTGTAGTCACAGTAGCCCTCACATATATCTCCTTAATCCTTAAATGGCATACTTCAGTGTGACCCTACCTACTTTAAAAGTTGTTAAAAGGAAATAAAGACCTAGAAAAAAAATCCTCTGCATTCCCCAATTTCTCCCCTTCCCCATTTACCCTAAGACTTTTTTACACACACACACACACACTCCCCTCAAAAAAGTGGGTGGAAATGTCTATGTGTCTTATATAGCGAATGTTGCGGAAGCCCCATCCACCCACTGCCCCCTACCCTTTGGCCTCTACCTCCCAGCAATTTGCCTCCTTGCAGAAAAAAGCAAACAGCCTGGTCAACTTCAGCACAGATTTAGCACAAGCAGCTGATTGCCGGTTAGATCAGCCTCCTGACTATCAGCTGTTTCAGGCTGCAGGGAGCGCCATCACCTATTGCTGCCTCCACACGCCCTATTTTGGCCTCTGCATGCCCCATTTTTGTCCTGTTCCGATCCCTACCGCACAAATATTCTCTTGGTTTGAAAGTGTTGAACTTTGGAGTCCTTGGCACTCTCTGAGCTTGGTGGATTTCATTACCAAATTAGTTAATATCGTCACTACTAGCACTGATTATGTTGTCCAATGTAGTAATGAAACGTCCGCAAGAAAACCACCATAACCTCTCTCGCTAGAACCAAGGTAGCAAACCAATTAGAGCAGAGGTGTCAAACTCATGTTGTCATGGCGGCATCACATGACACATTGGGATTCCCCCCCTTCACTAAACTGGGTGTGGGCGTGGCTAGTGAGTGATGCATCTGGCCCGTGAGCCAGGAGTTTGACAGCCCTGAATTAGAGATTGTAGCAGGCCCCTGGACACATCTCCAAGCAGGCAATCTAGACCTCGCCCAGCATGAACAAAGAGGCAGAGTTCAATTCTCTCTAAGTCACATATTTGCTCGGAATTGACACAGGTGGGTCCTCCCATAAAGCCGAAGAACCCCAGATGATTTAATTCAGCATACCTTTATATGTATTTGGTTACACAAGTAGGAAAATAGCCATTGGCGTGAAAATAGACAAAAAGCAGAAGCTGCTTCAAGGTCATAATTTGCTAAGTACATTTAGAAGCATGTTTAGAAAGAAACATATTTAGCAAACCCCTTGCACCCTGCCTTGGGGTTTCCTGTCATATCTCTCCTGAGCTATGAACCGTTACATGTTATTACAACTCATTTATTCTCTTTAATTCAGCGGGTTTCAGTGCAAACACCTGGATCACCATAATTCTGATCAACACCACCAGGCTCTCAAACAGAAGAGAATATCTTCCCAACCATCTGATCTCTGAAGCAATTCTTTTCCTCTTCCTAAATACTGGGGCCTCTGGGTGTTTGTAAGCTAAAGGGACTGACAGTGAGTCCCAGCAGGTGACAGTGGGAGCTGGAAAAGGCCCCTTCATTTCTGTACCAAGAGGGAGAATCTTTGGGGGGCCTTAAACTCTTTATTTCAAACCAGCTGTCACGAGGTCTTTGCATTCTTTTCCAATCCTGAGTTTGGCCAAGTTCATTGTCATCTCTAGATGTGTGGGAAACTGGGAAATTCTTCGAGTCCACTTTCTTCTACCTTAGGGGTGTCAAACTCAAGGCCCCGGGAGCTGGATGCAGGGCTGCCCTGGAAACAGTGAAGGACTGGCCTGCAGTGCGTCTCCCAGCGAAAACAGAGCTGGGGAGGGTGGCCCTCCTAAGCTCCATTTTCACTGGCAGAGGGTTACAAGAGGCCATTGCAGCCAAAAGCGGAGTTGCAAGGGCCACAAGTGGCGCTCCCAAGCTGTTTTGCTGGTAGAGGGTTGCAGGAGGCCGTCATAACCCGAAATGGAGCTTGGGAGACCATTTTCATTGGCAGAACACTTGGGCCACCACAGGCACCCCGACATGAGTTGAGCTGGCCGTGCCTCTCCCAGCCTCCCCAGTGATGCGGCCCTCAAGGAATCAAGTTTGACACCCCTGTTCTACATTTTCAAGAGTCAATTTTTTAGGAGCCAAAGGTGCATTTCCAAAAGGCACCTGGACTTTCTTGGTTTTTTTTTTTTTCTTTGAAAAATTTCACTTCCCATCCAGATTCTAACTGAGGAAGCTTCTTGGATGAGAAGAAAAACATTTTCAAAGAAAAAAACTCAAGAAAGTGCAGGTGCCATTAGGAAAAGCACCTTCAGGACAACTATGACCTGGATGGTGAGAACCTCCATAAATTTCAAGGGGCATGAGGTTTTCTGAGCTGCTGCTGGTAACTAAAATAACTTCAAGGGTTGCATGGAATCAGTGTGGTACCTAACTCTACATTTTGCTTTTATATGGACTCCTGAGAGTAAACAATTTCAGCTGACATAAAATTATTTGCATGTAGAAAACCTCTTGTTAGGAATAATTATACTAACTCTTTTTACTGACACCACCAGCAGAACTTCTTGGACCGAGTATTCCCATGTTAGCCTGAACACCCAAACTCGAATAGATAATACTTAAATAGGATGTTTCTGTAGGGTTGCAATAAGATCTGCCTCATTTCTCCCCATTCTTTCCCTGCATCAGAAATTCAAAGAGAGAGAGAGAGAGAAGGAGGGAAGGAGAGGGAGGGAGAGAGATTGTAGCTAAACAATAAAAATCCCAAGGTACATGGCTTAAACTAAAGAATAAAGCTTTGTGAGCCCTGAATTTTGGCTTTTAACTGACTGATGTTCAGACTGAAAATTAACTGTAAGAATTGAAGCAAAAGTTTTAATACAGCTGGGAGCCATGAAAAGCAAATTATGTAAAGTTGACTCTTTGAATGTAGGTAGCCGAAGAATTTGTCCATGCTTAAAATCACATTGGGAGCAGAATCAATAGTATTGAACAGACATAAGTGCTGTATTTCAAGAAGAGGCAATGTTATAGGCTCTAGAATATTTTTACAGCCATAAAAGTGGGTGATTGCACTTACAAAAGACTTAGGGGGTGTATACGAGTCTTGCCTTTGATTGAGAAATTTGTTTTTTGATAAGTGCCCTCAATCCTCAGATTCATTGGGCATATTGTCTGTCAATATGTTTTTTAAGAACCCAAGGGAAAGAGAACTTCATTAAAATAATTTTTTAATGCACCAAATAGATATATTCTCAGCGTTATCATTCCGTGGGGTATTGTACTCTTCCACTGGAGCTTTTAAGGAAAGGAATATGGTTTCATTCAGAAATCATGCTGTTTGGTTTAGCATAGGGGTGGGATTCAGCTGGTTTGGACTAGTTCGGACGAACCAGTAGTTCCGGCTATCAGTTGGCCCCACCCACCCGCCTCTTGTCCTAGTCCTATATTTCTGTGTTGCAGCTCAGCTGATTCACATGGCACAGCGCATTGCCGCACGAATCAGCTGTTTTACTACAGTAGAAGATAAGTTTTAGAGCTGAAAATGGATGGTTTTCAAATGCTGCCTGCTCACCGAACCAGTTGTTACACCACTTGAATCCCATCACTGGTTTAGCATGATGTGCAGATCCATCCATCGCAGTTTAGAACTATGACTTGTTTTTTCTTGGGCTTTTTGTGCATTGTATGGCCAAAATGATCTAATTATGTCATGGTTTTATGGACATGCGAACCAAGATTCCTTGATAAATCTTCAGTGAAAAACATAGAGAGAATATGAGAAATATTGTTTTACATTAATAGTGTAATTTAACTGGGCTGATGCCTTTGGGAAGAGTACAGAAATCAGGAGATAATCTACACGCCATGTTTATCAATTGGCTTCTTATTACTTAGTCCTTAATGTAGTCTTATTCATAATCCTTCCTCCATCTACAATTTTAAGGGTGGGAATCCTGTTATGGAATTCTGGAAGAAACCAACTGCAGAATGAATATTAGCTTGGAGGAAAACATGCAGGTTTTGTCACCTTGAAAATATTTTCATTTATACAACTATCAGTATATAAATTGCCCTACTTATCTTGTAATACCTCTTGATCCAGAGACATGTCCCTTAATCTTGACAAATTGCTGTTAATTCATTGCATTGTGTATAGGAATACTCACAAAACAAAGGACTCTTTCAGATTTTAGATATCAGAATTTAACATTTACATTTGTAAGATAATCAGGGTAGACTCAAAATATAATACAGAGAAATATAAGTATTACACAATACATAATCATGCCCAAAATAAGAATTGTTGATCTAATTGTTCTGACATTTGTTCCTTGTGCCACTATTCAAACAGAACATGTCCAAATACTGACGAAGAACACAGATCAAAAATCCAATGCTGCCAATCAGGGCAAATGTATCTTTCCAATATTGAAATACTATTATTTTTGGCTATATTCCTTGTGTGAAATACCCATAACTCTCAGTATATTAATCACAACCATATGCTAGAGATACAAACTAGATTAGCTCTTTCCAATATGGCTGCTCTCCAGATGTCTACATTTGATTTCTTAGGCATCTCAGCAACAGCCACACATATGGAGGGCAGCCAGGTTGAAGAAAACTAGTTTAAAAGGTTACGCACTTGATAGCAATCGTTTTGATCAAGCAACAAGCAACAATCAACCTCAACCCTGACTGTCAGTCAGATAAATTTCAACCCAAATGTGACAGTGGTAGGATAAGACTAAACCAAATGTGTGGATGTTTTAAATTAGATCCCGGGCATGAATGCTTCTTTCCCTTGTCCCCTTTATATTCCAAAAACTAGGGAGAGTCTTAAAAATTTTAGTAGAGGGTTCTCTGCCCAGTGGCTGGGTGGGCGTGGCCATGGTGGGTGTGGCCTAGTTGGTCTCCTGCACCAGGGTGGGATGGAGCGTTTTTGCCCTCCTCAGGCTCCGGAGGCTTTTCTCGAGCCTCCAGTGGGGCGAAAAGGGCCTCCTTGGGCTCCGGAGGATCTCTGGGAGCCGGAAACGGGCACATTTCTGGCCTTCCTGAACTTCCAGGAGGCCAGTTGTTCACCCTCCCCTGAGCCTCCACATGCACCCTGAACTCACCTGCATCCAAAACAGGGGCATGGGGACTCCTGGGCAGAGTGGGGTGGCCACGGCCATCCAGGAGTGGGATTTGGGGGTTCTCCAAACTGCACAAACTCTTAGCTAGGGGCTCTCCTGAACCCCTGCGAAACCCCAGCATCCCACCTCTGCTCATATTCCCCACTCATCTGCTTTTTATCTGTCCATTCCCTGGGCTGCAGTTTCTTTGCCCTGTCCCTCAAGGTCATTCCCATATGTCATTACATAATTTGAAATCTTTGGCCACATGAAAGGCTTAAAAAAGTATTCTAGGCAGATTACTGAGAAAGAGCCAGCTTATAGTTGTGATGAGTTAGCTATACCCTTACTGATGAGGATGAAACTCTATTAGAGAGAAATTGACATCCAGAGACCACAGGAGGCCTACCTAATCTGGAGGAGGTATAAATCCACCTTTCTACAGATGTATCAATAAAGCTACCTACATCTACCGCTGTTTTGTAGTGTGAGATTACTAATTCAGATTGCCCAAGCTGTCCTTGTGTTCAAGATCAAAGATCAATTGGAGATTCAGCCTTTAAAATAGAACCATCAAAACCTACACCAGGGGCCTGCAACCTTAATCACTCAAAGAGCCACTTGGACCTGTTTCCCACAGAAAAGAAAATACCAGGAGCCAATAATTTAATAACGGGTGTGACTGGGTGGGCATGGCCAATTCGATGTCACTCACTTCCACCCAGTCACCTCCTGCTCTGGAATATGGAGCAAGTCTCCATCCCCCGCCATCTCCCTTATCTTTTCAGAACAGGCAAGGAGTGACAGGGAGGGGAGGGGCCAGCCAATGGTGTGATCAGCTGATAGGGAGCCGCAGCAGAGGGCCAAAAGAGCCGCATGGGGCTCCAGAGCCACAGGTTGCAGGCCCCTGATCTAGACTGACAACAACATTGGTTCACGGAGTAAATGGGCAGTTGTTATCTCTCCCCCGTTACCTATCTCATTGGATTGTTGTAAAATGGGGGGAACAGGCGAGAAATTGAATGAATATATACATAATAAATTACTGTGCTTGGAATTCTAGTAGCAATTGGGAAAACATGCCTGGGGAGGAACCCGATTTGGGAAAAATTAATAGTTTAAAGTGATTAGACCCATAAACACGGTATCAGGGCATGAATTGGGTGGGAATTCTGTTAATTCTAAAGGTAGTTCTTATTGATAAAATTTCAAAGTGGTCAAGGAGCTCAGCCTCTTGACTTTTCTAAGGTTTGCGTCCACCCCAACTTCAGAAATTGCTTCTATTATAAGATGAACCCCAACTCTTTTGTCCTCTCTTTTTTCCCCTCTTCTTTTTGTCCTTCAGGAATCTGCTTATAGAGGTCATTCAAAGGGGATTGCACAGAGTAACATTTCCCTACTTTCCTTCCTTGTAATCTTCCACTAGGAAACCTGTCAACATGACCAAAGCCACAATCAACTACCGCAATGAGAAAACACACATGATGAGTGCAATTGACCAGAGCTTCACAGACCAGAGTACCCTTCAGGAAGATGAGAGGCTGGGATTATCTTTCATGGACACTCACAATTACAACAGAGGTCAGTTTCAAACGCTGTCCTGATTCCAAAGTGGAGCAGTGACATTTATATTGCAGAACAAAATAGATTTCATTGGTTCTTCTGCTGGTAGCACAATGAAGTTGGGATTAGAGCGAGAATGAAGCTTCTTTGGGCTCTGCAACTTTTATATGTGGGTTTATTTATTTATTACATTTATGTAGTTATTTATATCCTGATTTTATTATTTTTGAAAATAACTCAAGGCAGCAAACATACATAATACTCTTCCCTCTTCCTATTTTCTCCACAACATTGTGAGATGAGCTGGTCTGATAGAGAGGGGTGGGTAGGGTGGGACTGACCTAAAGTTTCATAGTTTTCAAAACTAAGGTGAGACTAGAACTCCCCATCTTCTGATGAACGGCTCAAAGTCACCCAGCTGACTTTCATGCCTAAAGTGGGACTAGAACTCCCCATCTTCTGATGAACGGCTCAAAGTCTCCCAGCTGGCTTTCCTGCCTAAAGTGGGACTAGAACTCCCCATCTTCTGATGAACGGCTCAAAGTCACCCAGCTGACTTTCATGCCTAAAGTGGGACTAGAACTCCTCATCTTCTGATGAACGGCTCAAAGTCACCCAGCTGACTTTCCTGCCTAAAGTGGGACTAGAACTCCCCATCTTCTGATGAATGGCTCAAAGTCACCCAGCTGGCTTTCATGCCTAAAGTAGGACTAGAACTCCCCATCTTCTGATGAATGGCTCAAAGTCACCCAGCTGGCTTTCCTGCCTAAAGTGGGACTAGAACTCCCCATCTTCTGATGAACGGCTCAAAGTCACCCAGCTGACTTTCATGCCTAAAGTAGGACTAGAACTCCCCATCTTCTGATGAACGGCTCAAAGTCACCCAGCTGACTTTCATGCCTAAAGTGGGACTAGAACTCCTCATCTTCTGATGAACGGCTCAGTCACCCAGCTGACTTTCCTGCCTAAAGTGGGACTAGAACTCACAGTCTCCTGGTTTCTAGCCTGAGGCCTTATAAGAGGGATTGTTATAAGAGGGATTGCCTGCCAGGGAGGGGTATCCCCAAAGTCAGAATTAAAGCTACAATTAATGCATTCAAAGCCTTTTTTTATGTGAATTGCGACATAAGTAAAAAAGGAGTAGAGCCTTGATTACATGAGACGACCCAGTGAAATCCAATCAAGTCCATTCCTTGATTTGCTTACACCTGATAGAATCTTGCCAAACTAAAGCTATAACCTTATATCCGACTTAATATATTCCTGAAGGATTCTAGGATGTGGGGCTCATCCTAAACCTCTTTCCTCCTCCACCATCCAGTTTGGGACTATATGCAGTCTCCCAATCTGGCCCCTCTCTGGGAAAATTTGGTTTCTCCAAACTTCTGCCCCACTATTCCTCCATGCACATTTTAGGACATAGATCATAGACCATAGAATATTTCATCGTGCATGGTTTTGGCTCCCTGTTTGTCTCGACGCTTCTCTGATTCCATTGCTGCTAATTTTAGGGCAAAATTTTGACTGACAGTAGATTCAGTTTACTGTGAGAGTTAGGTTAAAGGGGAAAAAAAATTCAGAGCAGATTTATTGGTCCTGGATCTCTTCCAGTACACTCCTACCTGAATTTTCATGAATTTTAACATTGGTTGGCTCTTTGGAAGTGTTATCAGTTCAAATTGTCAGTACTAATCTTCTGAGCTGTGCACACTGTGTTATCTGATAAGGCTGATTACAATTCATACTCTTGGGCTCTCAGCTCACTTGTGCAATCAGTCGATTCTTTATCTTAAAAATGCCACCTCACATTTTTTTAAGGCTCTCTCCCCCCCCCCGCCCCCATTTAGTTCTCTGTCTTCAACTCTTCTCTGAGTTAGGCCTGTGGTCCAATGTTTAGCTCCAGTTGGCTTAGCTAGTCTGGTTTTCAGGCCCCTCTAAGTGCCTGTTTGCTGGGCATTATGTCTCCATAACTATTTTGGTATAGACAATGAGTGTGACTGGACATCTGGTCTTTTGTCATTTGTGTATCCTGGGATGTGGAATTCCTGGGAAACCGGTAGCTCAGTCAGCCAGGAAGGCTGCTGTTTAATGGATGTTTACCTTCTCTACATCGGTGCAGGGTGATATTCAGGAACATCGGTGAATGAAGTGTATCAATACACTTATACGCATGCACACACACACACACACACACACACACACACCACCAATATACAGTAGAATGGAAATAGGAGAGGGAAGAAGTACTTTGTTCGAGGGTGGGAATGCAGAGAAAAAGAAATACATACCAAAAAATGTTTATCATAGGACTATCTATGTATAGTGACCTTCTATTTATTTGTGTCCGTTGCCTCTAAGAGAGAACTGCCCCAAGGTCATCCAGCTGCTTTGTGCTTAAAGTGAGACTAGAGTTCACAGTCTTCTGGTTGCTAGCTTGGTGTCTTGACCACTATACTAAAATGGACTTTTGACCTAGCAAATATGAATAGCAATAGCACTTATGTACCACTTCACAGTGCTTTCCAGCCCTCTCTCAGCGGTTTAAAGTCAGCCTCTTGCCCCCAACAATCTGGGTCCTCATTTTATCCACCTCAAAAGCAGGGTGGGATTCAAAATTGTTGACTACCGGTTCTGTGGGCATGGCTTGGTGGGTGTGGCAGGGGAAGGATACTTCAAAATCCCATTCCCTCCCCACCCCACTAACTTGCTTTCCAGCTCTGTTCTCCTGTGCAGGACAACAAAAGAAGACCCAGCTAATCAGCAGGGACTTAGGAGACAGAGAATAGATGGGGGTGAGGCCAGTCAGAGCTGGCCATTCTCTGAACCATTTGGGATTTCTGCTACCGGTTCGCCAGAACTGGTCAGAACCTGCTGAATGCTACCTCTCTCTGCTTGGAAGGATGGAAGGTTGAGTCAACCTTGAGAGCCACTCATGATTGAACTCCTGGAATGATTTAGCCCTGCAGTACTGCATCCTAACCACTGCTCCACCACGGCTCTTACTTGATGAATAGCTATTTAACTCTAATTCTTAGAACCTTACTAAGTGGTTTAGATTTCTATCACTTTGCTTATAATGCAAATGGCTTTTTCTGCTAGTTTCTTCCTCTTCCAATTCAACTTTATCTGCAGTTTTAGCAATGCTAACAGCTTCTCCCCTTAATACACGCTTGCCTAATTAATTGGTACCTGAACCAGTTGGAGTTTGCGCTCTCCCCATGTAGAGTCCAGGGTTGTGTTTTCTTTTCTCTTGATTCTTTTCTGCGTGTTCTTCCTTGGGTTTGAATTATCTCAGGCCTTTTCCTGGATCTTCTCCAGATCTTCTGGCTTTTGATTCTCCCAGTCCTGGCCTTCTCTGCTCCACAGCTTGTCTACTCCCACCTCATTCTAGCAACATCTCCTGCCAACCTTGGGGGGGCAAGGAACCCTTCTCTTCCTGACTACCTGCTCTGGCTTCTATTATATTTCTTTTTTTTATTTATTTATTTGAACCTTACATGCCCATCTGCAGGAGCTTCTAAGGAGCTTACAACATTTCCCTTCCTTTCTCTGCAGGTGCCTATGTACCTAAACTGGGCAACTGACAGACCACTGCAGAGAAAAATATTGTGACCTTGATAATTTCAGAACAGCTCCTCTGTCCGCACTCAAAGCCAAATTGGGGTGAAAATTGGGTCTTAAATGGGAGAAAAGAAAGAAAGAGCCAGGGGGAGGCACAATCTAGAACAGGGGTCTCCAACCTTGGCTCCTGGAAGCCTGGTGGACTTCAACTCCCAGAATTCCACAGCCAGCTTTGCTGGCTGTGGAACTCTGGGAGTTGAAGTCCGACAGGCTTCCAGGAGCCAAGGTTGGAGACCCCTGATCTAGAAAGACTCTGGTTCAGGCTTCCCAGCATTGTATTTAGCTCCTCCAATCACTCAGGCAGACTTTTGAGAGTGGGATTGTTTGACATAAGCATATTGATCTTCTATTTCTCTGACAGTTCTATTGAACTTTGGGGAGATCGATAAGTCATGTCAGAGGAAGCACGTGGTAAATAATAAAACTTAACGCTAAATAAATAAAATGAAGCAAAAATAAGGCCATGTCAAATATTCTGCTGGCAGTGGCTTTTCTTGCTAATAGGTGATACTCACTGGGAAAGGAAAGGAAGGTAGATAATCTAGCAGCCCCTGCCTTGAACTATCCTGGATTAGGTGGAGTGAACAAGTCTGCAGAAGTGCTACTGCAGGTGAACCACTCCAGTGAGAATTAGGGGATTACCTGGAACCCTTTGGCTCTGATTACCTTGGGATAGGGACCAGGTAACCTTTACCTTTTCTTGCTCGTACATACTTAGGCTTTACACATACCATGGCAATTTGCTTCGTTCTGTTGATGATCAAAGTGGTAAGGAAAAATGGATATGATTCTGAACTGTATAGTGGTTCTAAGTAACAAACTGAACCACGTGTACTTTGAAGCAGTGATTTTAAAGCTGGCTGGGGAATTTCTGGAATTGAAGTCTATTCATCTTAAAGTTGGTGGAGAAACATTGCTTTAAAAGGTTAACTGAGTATATGCAGTGAGTTTTGGCTTGCTCCATAGCGGATAGCAGAGTTTACTTCAGGATACATTGTTTGAATGCAACTTGCCCATGGGATCCTGATTCACTTTGACAGTCAATATGATTCAATTTTGCAGCTACTAAGATTGTTGGCCCAGCAAGTGCAAAGATAACCGGGGAAATGATTGAAGCCTGGGAAACAGGCCCCTTGTCTGTCAACAGGAGTGCTTATTTACTACCAGCTTAGGAGATGCCTAGGAGCTGAGGACTTGGCATCACAAGGAAATAACAGCCAATCGCTGGCTATCAACACACCAATCAACCAATAGGAAGGCACAACATAAATATGTCTCATAGAATAGTCCAAAGCACACATCTCAGTAGAGAGAGTTCCCTGAGGATGGACTCCAGCACGAATCCGAAAGCTTGGAAGAGTAAACTTCCAGTCCCAGTGACCGACCCAGATTGGATCTTGCAACATTATCCTGGGGCATGAATATTTGCCTTCATTCATGATAGTCAATATTATTTAGAATTCTGGGTAAATTCTCCTGGTTTGGGGTAGCAGCCTGCAGCCAACGGTATATGATATGGTGATCAAGACCGACTTATCTCTGCAGAGATGTTGAGTTTGCTTTTTGTTTATGCAAATGGCTAAAAATTGATCAAAAACTGACCCCAGGAGCAGCAGGGAAAGTAAGCAAGTGCATAATTTATCACTCAGTACCTTTCACTATCTTCCATAATATAAATATGAGGTACATATAATTGAAATTTAAGAGCATGGAAAGGGGTCGGGTGCAAATGGAAAATGAATGGATCTTCGGATGGCACTTTTGGATTGTTTTTCCCTTTTAATTCTAGAGTCTTGCTTTATAGGGTTAAATAAATTATTTTGTTCCTGAGATTAAACCCAGTGAATGCTGTAGGTTTATTTCCTCTTGGTACACATGCAACTCACTCTATCTACCTTTCCCCTAAAAATAATACGTGCTATTTAACGTGGGCATGCTTAGCACCATTTTCTGCTGGTAGCATCACAGATGGATTTCATTGTGGCTGTATCTTTATTTAAATCATGAAATCACTTCTTAAAAATATAATTAGGTGAAGTATTGGTAAGTCTAGAAATGAAATAGATAATCTTCATTATCCTACTGATTTTCTTGGGGAGAACAATTTGCATTGTAATTGATTTAATTCAGTTGCTCATTTGGTTAAAACTTCACAGTATTTTCTGTCTTCCACTTAAAATCTAATCTGCATTAGGAATTGTGAGCAGGCATCGCATATACTATAATGCAGCATTCAACCTGTAATGTTTACCTAACCTTCTTCTAGCAAACAACAGAGGATTTAAGACAAAAAAAAAAAACACCCAATACCAACATCAGCAGGAATAACAAAAAAAGATGCCAGTGTTATAGAATTATAGAATTGGAAGGGATTACAAGGATTATCTATCCAATGTTTCCCAACCTTGGAACTTTAAAAATTGTGGACTTCAACTCCCAGAATTCTCCAGACAGCATAAGGTTAAGTTCACACATCTTAAAGTCCCCACTGGTTGGGGCACACTGATCTAGTCCAATTCCTTGCAATGTGAGAAGAGGAAGAAAGAAACACAGTGAAACCATTTATGAGATATGGCCATGCATTCTTTGTTAAAGATCTAGAAATTGAGAACCTATAGCTTCTGGTAGGTAGGGTAGGATAGGTAGAGAATGTTTGGATATTATTATAGCAATAGCACTTAGACTTACATACCACTTTATAGCCCTCTCTAAGCGGTTTACAGAGTCAGCATATTTCCCCCAACAACAACCCCCTGCTTAGGCAGGAAACCCTATATCATTTCAGACAAATGGTTGTCAATCTCTTCTTAAAAACTTACAGTGTTAGAGCATTCATATCTTCTGGAGACAAGTTGTTCCACTGATTAATTGCCCTAACTGTCAGGAAATTTCTCCTTAGCCAGGTTGCTTCTCTCCTTAATTAATTCGATGCATTTTGGTGCAAAAATAATAATAGCACTTAGACTAATATACCACTTCACCATACTTTACAGCCCTTGCTAAATGGTTTCTAGAGTCAGCCTATTGCCCCCAACAATCTGGGTCCTCATTTTACTTACCTCGGAAGGATGGAAGGCTGAGTCAACCTGGAGCCTGGTGAGATTCAATCTGCCAAATTGTAAGCTGCAGAAGAAGTAGTTTGCAGTACTGTACTCTAACCACTGCACCACAGAGGCTCCTCATGACCTGAAATCTCTGTCCTGCAAGGCACATTCAGTGCAAAACTCAAAGTCTTCATGGAAAAGATCATGGTGAAGCAAGTCTATTTGCATTCATGAAGATGTTTGCAAATCTGCTTCTTATTTCTGTGGCGCTTTGACTTCTCTTTCTTTGTATGCTTAGGAATAGTCTGCACCTGAGAAAATTCCCCTCCTGAACATTGTTCAGACTCTCTTTACCCCTTCCTTCCTTCCTTTCTAATCTAATCTAATCTAATCTAATCTAATCTAATCTAATCTAATCTAATCTAATCTAATCTAATCTAATCTAATCTAATCTAATTTAATCTAGGATGGTAATACTACTTTCTTTCAGAAATGACATGGGATGAGGCCACATGTTTTCTTTACATGTGTTTTTACTTTTGCCATTTTTCTTTTCTTCTGTAACCTCTTCAGATGCATTCTTTTAGGATACTACTTCTGGTGCTTACTTTTTTTTTTAAGCAGAAAACCAAACTGATGGTTTTCATATTGGAAATGCTGTTGTTTGAAGAGTGGCACTTGGTGTGATCTGGCCATCCATTCTTATCAAATGTTTGGCTTTTGGCCTGCATCTCCTGGAGCATGTTATAACTTGGCTGGTGGATCTGGTTATCGTGGCATTCTCTCAGGGAACCCCCCCCCCCCAAGTTGTTTTCAACACATGTGACTGGTTGCACCCTGAAAGGTTTTCTGAAATGGCTGGCCCTTGCCTTATGAAACAATAGTTTGCCAAGAAAATTTAACAAACGTTCAATTTTAAAGCAGGAGTCTTTGCTGTGGTAAAGCATGCTCCCAAGTCTCCTCTATCATACCTTGCTTAAGGAAAAAAAATATGTCACAATGCAGGTTGAAGCAAAGCACTATGGGGTAAGAGAAACCCAGTCAACCTAGAAATGTCAATGTTTAGCAAAACAGACTTAAAAGAAGTGAATTATGGATATAATCCAGGAGGAAGCTGTTTATCTTATGCTAGCCCTTCACTTAAATGACTTATAGGATGCTTCTCTCCTGCTGCCTTCCCAAAGCCCCAAGCTTTGCTTTCTTTTTATCTACTCTTAGGTTACTATTTAATGTCTGGAGTGGCTTTATTTCCTTTATAGTTTTATACTATTTTGCTTCTTTTATTGTACGACAATGGGCATTTGCATCAAGAAGGCTTGCTGGGCAATTCTGCAGCTCAGGTTACCATGCGTCCTACCCACCCTAGCGAACAATAATGTTTCCAATGGTTTCTGCCAGTCTAGTCTATCCAGGCAGAGTGGATGCACTCCAGGTCCCCTCAAATGATGTCATCATGTAGGACCAAGGAAATCTACCTTCTGTGTCACCGCACCTGCCCTCTGGAATAGCATCCCTCCCCCGCTACTGAGATATACTGCAGATGGCACTCACTTGTTCTTAAGGCCTGGCTCTATTCCCGGGTTTGGATTTAGTATCTCTGTGGAGCCCTTGTTGTGGTTTTTGTTGTTGTTGTTGTTTTTGTTGGGTTTTTTGTTGGTTTTTTTAGCCCAGGCTGTCACACTTCATTGCTATGTTTTTAACTGTTTCAATATTTGCACATTCAGATGTTGCAAGTTGCTCAGAACCTTAAACAACAATAACCATCCTTGGCTCACAAGTCAAGGAATGTGATTGTTGATCATGATGAAAGTCATGCTCTTTCCTTTCCTTAGCAGTCCTGATTAATGGTAATACTACCACATCTAGGCTCACATACCACAACGCTCTGCAATGAAGCTACTTTCCTAGCTGTAGACTACCTTAGTAGTTTTTCAACAATGGCAGGGGAACTTGTGACTGGCCTTTGAGATGTTTGTGACTGGCCTTTGAGATGTTGCAGTACTACAGCTCCATCATCTCTCATCTCTGGTCATGCTAGCTGGGGGCTCCTTACAGTTCCACTCCCTTAAGATTTGGTGAATCATGGGTTCCTCATTCAGGCATCCCATAAAGTTGTGCAATAATGCCTGCCATCCCAGTTGTCATGGGGCTCATTTATTGATCTGTTTGTCAACCACGTTTATATTTGGCTAACTCCAGTCTTTGCAAGTTGCTTCCAAGGGATGGTGATTGGAATCAGATGTCATTTCTTCAACTGCTTCTTCTGGATTTCTTTCACAATGTCTATTTTAAGCTCATCCCTTCCTTTCATCTCCTCTTCCCTCTTTTCATTCTCGTCTCTTTGCCCTTTGATCTTTGGATAGCAAAGATTCTCTAGCTTGACAAAGATATGCCTTACTAGACTCACTAATTGCTTTCTATTCCTGCAGCTCTTATTCATATCTTTCACCTTTGTGTGCCCAATTTCTTATCAGTAAGGTGGTCTTGATGAAAGTTGGTCACAGTGGTGTTTTATTAATAAATCACTTTGAATGGCTTAATATACAAATCTTACACAAATACATTTTTTATAAGATGCAATAATATATAGTATCTTGAAAGCACAAATTGGTTTTCAAACATGGGTTGTAGATATATTCTTATATCTGTTTCTATATTCAACCATTTCTTTATTTGCCTATATTTACAACTTTGGGCAGCTTGAGGATATAATACAAACAGTTCCCCAAAACTGGATTCTTCTTTGGTACTGTGGGGTAGAACATTTTTCTTTTGGTTCTTAAATTAAGCTGATGAAAGAGTCTTGTTAAACAACATGGATGCTAGGAGTCTGGAGGCTAAATCCTACGTTGAATGATTAAGGTATGTCTAAGCCTAATGAAGAGAAGAAATAGGAGTGACATGATAGTGACATGTCTTCCAGTACTTGAGGGATTGTCAGAGACAAAAGAGGATGGACTTGTTCCTCAAAGGCCCCAGAGGTCAGGAAGAAGCACTGGGTAGAAATGTCAGCATTCCAACTAAGCAACTCCAAACCAATAAACTCCGAGACAAGCATTTCCTCAAAGTTCCATTTTATGAGAGCTGTCCTATTGGCACATCTGGGAGAACCTGAATCTGAGAGTTCCGGGTTTTCCCTTCCCAAAAGAAAATCAAAGATCCAATCCCTGCGTCCATCACATGGCCCAACCAAATCATCGTCCCAACTGGAGACATTCCCCCAGTCACTCCTCTTCAGGTATAGGGTAACATGTCCTTGACTCTCTGAGAAAGAATGTTGTTGAGTCTAATCTTCTACCTCACTATGAAATCCCCCCTCCCAAATTCTCAGGCAGTAAATGTGGCAGCCTCAAAGCTTCTAAGAAAAGAAAATGGCTTCCAAGGCTGACAGGAAGCTTGTTAGAGAGTGATCCAACTTGGAACTAAGGAGAAATTTTCCGAGTGCAGTTAGCCAATGAAACAGCTTGTCTCTCTGATGCTCCATCATTGGAAGGTTTCAAGAGAAGATTGGATAACCATTTATCAGGGATGATATAAGATCTCCTGCCTTGGGTAGGGATTGGACTAGAAGACCTCCAAGGTCCCTTCCAGCTCTATGATTCTAT
This sequence comes from Hydrophis major, assembly GCA_033807585.1. Lineage (NCBI taxonomy): Eukaryota > Metazoa > Chordata > Lepidosauria > Squamata > Elapidae > Hydrophis > Hydrophis major. The sequence goes on along the minus strand of CM066336.1, from coordinate 13,515,735 downwards.
TTTTTTTCCTAAGAGAAGAGGATTTTGGAAAAAAACTCATGCTAGAGGAGAAAGTTATTGAACTGTGGTAGGGACAGAGAGCTATGAAATCTGCATGGGAATGGCTGGCCTTTCATTAGAGAATTCGCTTCCATTCTGCAACCTTCATTCAGTTCCAAAGGAGACATCAAATGGGGACTCCTCTCATGCACCTCGGTTCAACTCGGAAAGAAAGGGCAGCCAAGCAAGCTGCAGAGTGACAGAAAGTTATATGTATTCATCCGTGATAGCACCAGCAGTTGGAGCCCCTGTCACTTTCAAGAAAAAATAAATAAATTCACAAGGTGATAAAGATGGAAAAACAGAAGCCCCTTCTTCTTTGCTCTCCACATGGGAAGAACATTTTGACAAATTGCATGAGACAACGCTCAAGCACCAGGGAAATCAGAAGGTCCAGGCAGTTCAAATTGGTACAAAGATTTATCTCAAGCTTAAGCTCTCTACAAGAATATGAACTACTAATGGCCTAAGAAAATTGGTGGTAAATAAGAGTCAAAGGAATTCAAGGTGGGCTGGATTTTTAGATCTCTTGTGGGCATGAAGAGATTCGAGACTAATGACACGTTTGACACCCCCCCCCTTTAGGCTCAGCCTGATCATCTCCTACAACAACTTTATTTAGTTGCAGTATAGTTTCTTCATGACTCAGCTAATCTTTAACATGGAAGGCCCTGTGTTACAGTCACAAGAAGCTGCTATTTCCTCAAGCAGTAACCTAGCTTTCCTGATAATTGTGCCACTTCATTCTCTCCTAGGAGAGCAATTGCTGCCACTTGAAGCAACAATAGCAGTAGCACTTAGATTTATATACCACTTTACAGTGCTTGCCCTCTCTAAGCCAACCTTTTGGACCTCAGGGACCAACAAACTCATAATTTTAAATCCCACGGACCACTAATATGAATTTTGATTGACGGTGACTTGATGATGTTGGTGGGAAAGTCAGTCCCATATTCCACAGCTGCAATAGTCACAAGACTGGCCCTTTGGTCATCCTGCAGCAGAAAAAGCAGAAGCAGCAGAGACCCTGGGAAAATCCCCCCAAAAGTCTGCAGGAAAATTCCCCCCCCCCATTTTCCTACCGATCGATCATTCTTTATTTGGGATCGCAGGATACCGTCTCCAGCTCCATTCTCAGGGGACAGAGTGGGGGGAGGGAGAGGGAGAGAGAGAGAGAGACTTTTGGCTTCATGCAAGGAAAGCAGCAGAAGCAGCAGAAGTCTTTCTTTCTCTCCCCCAAACTCTGCCAGAAATGGGTCTTTGTGAGACTTGTTGCACTGGTGCAGCCTCTTGGAGCAAGAGGCCTTGCAGGGTCCCAAAGACTCATTTCTGGCAGAATTTGGGGGAGAGAAAGAAAGACTTTTGCTGCTTTCCTTGCATGCAGCCAAAAGCAGAAGAAGAAAGAAGCGGAAAGAAGCAGCCCGGTGGCCAAGCCAGGCGCGTGGGGATGAGTGGGGCAAGTTTCCCCCTTCGGCCTTTCCCCCCTCCCCTCACTACCTCATGTTGTTCACAATGCAAGTGACACAAGCCTTGTGTTCCCGCAGGCCATGTGGGTGGCACAGCCTTGTGTTCCCGTGCAGCTTGGATTAATTGCTTTGGGGGTGACATTTCTCTGCGGACCACTAAAATTTTCTCATGGACCACCAGTGGTCCCACTGGTTGGAGTCCACTGCTCTAAGCAGTTTACAGAGACAGCCTATCGCCCCCAACAATCTGGGTTCTCATTTTACCTACCTCGGAAAGATGAAAGGCTGAGTCAACCCTGAGCCTAATGGGATTCGAACTACCAAATTGCAGTTAGCCAAAGTATTTGCCCTCTAACCACTGCGCCACCGAGGCTCTTGCAATAGTTCTTTTTGAGGAAATAGAAATAAAATAATAAAAAAGGGAGGGACCTTTCGAGGCAGCAGAATGAGCCAAATCAATCCCAGGGCCTGGCAGGTGGGCAGGAAAGCAGCCTATACACGCAACTGACATAACATGGAACGTGAGTTTCTGGTATTCCTCATGGACTGTTTTTCTGTAATTGACTTTTGACTGTGCCCTGAGCTCTCATGAGCCTTTAAGAGTTAACGAAGCAGAGCGTTCGCATTAGGCCGAAACTGGCAATTTCACACCCGTGCGTGCGTTTCTGTGCTGATTTAGTTGTAATTTCTTTCTGTTCCCTGGTTTCAGCCATATGCTAATAACATCTGTTAGTGGAGCTTCAAGATGCTTCCTTGCTCACGTCTTCTCTCTACAGACTACAAGATTAATATAGCTCCCACTATTGTCTTGCGGATAATGGAAGCCCAGAGGGTGAATCTCCCTCTTTTATGGATCTACACAGGACTATTATTTTATGTTTGTGGCTGGGCCACATAGTGAGGTTTTCATGGTTTTGTGTGTGTGTGTGTGTGTGTGTGTGTTTTAAACATGCTCTTAACAAGACCAGCAATTTCTCTATCTTGAGCATCTGAAAGCTTTCAATCCAATTTTGCTCTGATTCATTTGTAATGTATTGAAGGCAGCATGACAGCACCTGCTTTGCTTGGCAGAGAGTGTAATGTTAGTCTTGGGAGGCGTGTAAGAAAAAGTAGTTTCTTGAAAGTGTTGCCAGAACGGCTGTGGCTACTTTTGCTGCGTGCTGGATTGGAAACCAGAGGTATGTCCCTATTTTTTTTTTAATCAGAATGGGAATTTAGATCTTGGCATATTTTTTGCTGCAGTTGTAAAGACTTGTCATGTGACAGGATGAAAATGATAATTTGCTCAGACCACCTTATTTGCTTTAGATGGATGCTGGGCCGAGTACCATTTAATTTTCAAACTTCCTTATCAACTACTTATTTGATATCAGATACAATCAATTATATCTTTTTGTTCACTGCGGAGAGTGTGTAACATATTAGTGGTATCCAAGGTCATTCTTTGCTTACTAAGTTTTATCCAACTTTTTAAAAAAGGATGATGTAGATAATCAAAATCCGTATACCACCCAACTTTCAATGATTCCATATGCCATCATAAAAAATAAAGATGATAGATCAGCCCAATGTTTGTTTGGAAGCTTTCCAAAAAATAAATTCATGGAAATAATACCGGTAAGATCTCACAATTACAAATCTGCCCATTAATCCACAAGGGAAACCCCTGATTTACTAGATTTCTACCCATTTTGAGGGATCTAGGACAACCCTCCATAGCTAACTCACCCCAGCTAACTTGCAGCAGCCAACCCACCATGGCCAACTCACTGCAGGAAAGCCTACTACGGGACAATTCAACATAGTATCAATTGTCATTCAGTTTTTTAAAATTATTGGCGACCATGCTTTTGTTGAAATTATTGTAATCCTGTATTTCTGGATTGACTTTCTTTATTTTGTTATCATTGGAGCCCTGATGGCACAGTGGTTAGAATGCAGTATTTCAGGCTAATTCTGCTGACTGACAAGTGTTTGATCCTCGCCAGGCTCAAGGTTCCATCCTTCCAAGGTCAGTAAAATGAGAACCCAGATTGTTGGGGGCAATAGGCTGACTCAGTAAACCACTCAGAGAGTGCAGTAAAGCACTATAATGCGGTGTATAAGTCTTAAGTGCTATTGCTATTGGCCACGGTTCCGTTGAAATTAGTTTAACTTTCATGTTTGTTGAATTGTCCTGCAGTGAGTTGGCTGCAGAGAGTTGGCCATGGTGAATTGGCTGTAGTGAGTTGCCCCATTCCAGATTTTGAGAAGGTTTCCCAGCAGGATTCACCATTTCTATCATTGTTTGGTTTATCCTGAGCTTCTGTATGGTTTGCTTTCTACAATAACTCTGCTTGACAATGCTCACTGCTTGCACACATATAAAATAAATATGGAAAACTTGTTGAGGGATTCTTTTACCTGTAATTTTAATCTGATATTTTAATAGACACCATGAAGCCTAAGGTAAGCAAAGAATTTCCTTTATGTTCTTTCTTCTTAACTGAGGCTCAGGATCAGATGGATAGATAAAAAAGACCTTGCCAATTGATCAGAAAATGCTAGCACCATGCTCTCAAATCAGTCTGCAGTTTGATTTATTCTTCTTTCAAAATCCAGAGAGTTTAAACCATGTTTGAAGAGTCTGGCCTATGTATAACTCTAAACTAGAATTCTGAAATATTGCACTCACCTACATTAATGAATTGGTATGCCTGATAATAATAATTACATAAGTCATTAATAACAAATGGTGATTGGTGTCTTTGAGAAATGACTAGATTGATGAGTGTAGCTATTTGTTAAAATGTGCTTGTGCTTCACTCCCTACTTAGATGTTGCCAGCCCACTGGCAAAGCCAGAATGAATTTTGATAGTACTTTCACTTTGGCTCCACAAGTCATGAACGGAAGACTGTTTCAAGTTCTTTCAGTCTTGCCTTGTTGTTTTACCTGTACTTAAGCCCTCTACAAGTTTGCCCAGTCAAAACAGGAGCACAATTGGACAGCATTTCCATTTTGCTTGGAGAGGTCCACCCACCTTTAAGGGCAAAAAAATTGCAACTGACTGCCAACTCCTTGGGAGTTCTGACCAACTAAGCCAAAATAGGTGGGCTCACACAATTAGTTTCACTACATAAACAACTCCATTATGCTTAGTGATAAACGTGGCTCAGGCTGACAACTATCTTTTCTATATGTAGAGTGAAAGAAACAAAGGTTGCTGCTTATCTGACAGTGCCATGGCTGTGGCTTTTCCTCCATCTCCCAAGGTCTTTGCCACATACTATTACCAATATCTTCTTGTGGATACTTCCAAGATGGCAGAGGAAGCCCTGGGGCTTTGCTTGCTCTCTGACTCCCTCTGCACCCGTTGTTATCTGTGGCTCCATCTTCCAATCCTGGAAATCATAAGGAAAAAGACATGGGTTGAGGGATAGCATTTCCAAGCAGATGTATCCACAGTGGAGCTATATGACTGAACCCCAAAGCATTCCTAAATAACGTAGCGCTAAGGCAAGCAGTTCTAGAGCTGCAATAGGCAGAGAAATAACACCTCTGCAAAAAATGAACAAAGCTGTCATACCGAGAGGTGTCCTGAAACAGAAACTAGAAGATTAAGAAAAATGTATATAACAGGAAGAGTATAACAATGAGTATAATGATTGTATTATTTATTATATATCCGTGATGGTGAACCTATGGCACACGTGCCATTTGTGCCGGCATGCAAGCTGCAGGTAAACTTACCTCATTGCTAGCTGATTTTAGGTGGGTTTGAGGCCTTTTTTGGCCTCCCAAAGGCTTGAGGAAGGCTTTTGCAGGATTTACAGGCTGAAAACTAGCCCCGTTTCATCATTTCCTGTTTTTCCGAAAATACCAGAAGTGACGAAACGGAGCTATTTTTTGGCCTGCAGAAGCCTTCCTCAAGCCTTTGGGAGGCCGAAAAAGGCCTCAAACCCACCTAAAATAGCTGTAGGTAAAGGGGTGGTGGAGGGATTGCGCACACATACATAGGGGGCATGGGGGGGTGCGCATTGCCTTCTGGGTACTGCCACATGAGTGTGTAAGTGCACGCACAATTTTTGGCACAGAAGCCCAAAAAGGTTAACCACCACTGTTATATATTATCAAGAGAACATGGCAGAGGATGAATTCCCAGATAATCTTCCATGATTCTGAATAGAATTTCTAACTCTACATAGATATCAAGGGCGAACATCTGCATCTCTTAGCAACATATACCCCTCAACACTTTCCGTGTCTCCCGATAAACACCTCAAAATTGCATTGCTGCAATTTGGTGACCAAAGTCAGGCTTATCTCTTTGATTGTGCAGCATTTCTTTTCACAATAAATTGCCCTCCATTATAAAATTTAACCTTTATAAAATTTTTATCCAATGCTGGAGGTTTTTCAGAAGAGATTGGACAACCATTTGTCTGAACTGGTTTGGGGTTTTCTGCCTCAGCAGAGGGTTGGACTAGAAGACCTCCAAGGTCCCTTCCAACTCTTGTTATTCTCTTATATCTCTCTTCCAAGGAAATCCTAGCCACCTTTTGAACTCATCTATTATACTCCCACATCTTCAATCGTTTTTGCTTGGTGGGGTATCCTGGAAATTGATAGATCTTAAAATGGCTACAGTTGGGGTGGGATGGATTAGAATAGAATTTAGAATAGAATAGAATAGAATAGAATAGAATACTTTATTGGACAAATGTGATTGGACACACAAAGACTTTGTCTCCAGTTCTTAAGCTCTCAGTGTACATACAAGCAGCAAGTGATAAATCATGATCATAAAATACAATCCTCACAAATCATAAGATACAAATTCAGTTATTAGTGATGGTCATATGATATAAACATCTGATCATTGCACTGGGGGTGGGAAAAGCATTACCCCCAAGTGCAGTACCCCAGTTCACATCTTGCCAAGCATCAAACTGTAGGTTTGGAAAGGATTCATGCACACAAAGTAACTGTGTAGCAGTTCCAATCTTCGCAAAAAGTCTCCTTTCCCTTCCACCATTTTTAGTATACTTTCCTTCACTCCTGGTCAGTGACCCTAATTAAAATCCTTTGATGTGTATTTTTATTTCTTTCATAATTCTTGACCCACTTTCCCATTATGTTGAAGGAAGTTATCCTTTCTCATTGGAGGTAGGAATTGGGCAGGGAGAACCAAGGTACTTACCTGCCTGGCAGGAGAGCTTACTCCTTTCAGAGTAATTGGCATAAAAGCCTAGAACTACTCAGAAAATTGTTGAGACAATTCCATTCAGGATGAGGGGGTCATATAGATGTCAGTAGCATCACATTATTGCCATTATAATAATGATTGGGGTTTTATCCCAGAGGATAAATTGCTTTTATGGACAGCTCAGTTAATGTTCTAACATGACATTAAAATGTTTTCTTGCTAATGCAAACATTTCTGCAAGCTTTTCTGGGTGGACTAGAGGAGAAACTAAATAGACTTGCAGAATTTGGTGTTTCTCCAAAATGACTGTAGTATTTTGCAGTGATTTCATCTCAGTGAGGCCACAATTTAAAAGGGGACTAAGCAATCTGGATGCAGTGGCTCAGTGGCTAAGACACTGAGCTTGTGAATCAGAAAGGTCAGCAATTCGACGGTTCGAATCCCTAGCGCCACATAACGGAGTGAGTTCCTGTTACTTGTCCCAGCTTCTGCCAACCTTGCAGTTCAAAAGCTTGTAAAAAAAATGCAAGTAGAAAAATAGGGACCACTTTGGTCACAGCATTCTGTGCGTCTTTGGCATTTAGTCATGCTGGCCACATGACCACGGAGACGTCTTCGGACAGCGCTGGCTCTTTGGCTTTGTAAGGGAGATGAGCACCAACCTCTAGAGTCAGAAATGACTAGCACGTATGTGTGAGGGGAACCTTTACCTTTACCTAAGCAATCTGAAGTCCTCTGGATATTTTGAGTGGTATTTCTAGTCAATTCCAACCAAAACAATCAAGGGTCAAAAATGCTGGGAATGAGAGACCAAAAAAAAAAAAAAATCCCTAAAGTGCCCCAGATTGTTTATTTCTAATATTTTTAAAAAAGAATTTCCAACTATGTCATTACATTGATTCACTTGTTTGTATAATGCTAGAGGTGAATATTGATAGAACAAAAACTTTGAATTCACATTCACTCTTTTCAAAATGCATCTATTAACTTCAACATTATGGAGAAACCCAGATTTCTAGAAATAAGTTGGATTGAGTGACAAGCGTTACTTCCTTCTTATGTCCTTATAAGAAAATTTATTCACATACAATGTATTTTTGTCCTAATAGGCATATTTCTCATAACCAGTTTTTGTTCATGTAGAGGTTTTGTACATTTGCCTTTTGCTAATGTGGACATTTTTGGAAATACATTATACACATTTTCTATTGATAAATTGGTACTGCAAACTCTAGCAGCGTGCTAATATTGATGAAAATTTGCAGTGTGATTTATACATAAATTTGGAATATACACATTGGTGATTTAAACAAATTTCTCACCCATCAGTTCATCACTCAATAGATGAATTGTTATCCACTCTCCTGTTCTTCTGAGAATCTATTGCTTTGTGTTTCTGTGATGTTGTGTTCTTTCTTTTCCAGGTGAACAACGTTCCAACATTGTCAATGAGTCCAGCAGTCTTTTAGGGGGCTCCCCACGAAGGCAGTGTGGACGCAAAGGTTCCCCCTATCACACTGGGCAGCTTCACCCTGCTGTCCGAGTGGCCGATCTTCTCCAGCACATCAATCAAATGAAAACAGCAGAAGGGTATGGCTTCAAGCAAGAATATGAGGTGAGAAAGGAGACCAAAGTGGTCTAAAGCTCACCCTTTCTCTCTTTTCACTTCCCATGCATTCCACCTCTGATAATGTAGCTGAAATTGGGTTCAACTTAGGAGAAACAAATTTTTAAAAACGCTCTCTTTTTCCATTCAATGGAATGAAAATGATCAGAGTGGAAAAATGTGTAAGAAGGTTTCTGACATGCTTGCAAGAGTTTAATGACATCAATACATTCTCTCTTGGGTGAAACCTCTTTTTCTTCCATCTGCCTTTTCTGGAGAAATCTTCCTTTTGTGGGATTCTCTTTCCCACTGCTGACTTGGAAAAGCTACAAGCAGTCCAAAGCCACCATGACATGATGCACAGAATAATATCTCATGGCTGGATGATGCCAAAAGGCATTGTGTCCTCCTGAAGCCACCATTGCTGTCTCTTCTGCTGTATCCAAACAGAACATTTTTCTGCGACACCATTTCAAGATGTTGTCCCAAACAATATGGTATTCTGCAGGATTTCTTGGGTGCAGAAAATTACTGACTCATATCCAACTGTTTGAGACCTTTTTCTCCAGGATTACTGGTCTGGGCTCGACTGACAAACCTGGGCTGGTTAAAATACAGCAATTGGGGCACCTTGAAAGGTTGCTGCTACGTATGTCCCAGACCAGTTGTTTGAAAAGCCCTTGGAAATAAGAAACAGGGAATGAAACACATTATTTTCAGCAGTAGGTGTTTCTATGATATCACACCAGCATCCATGGAAGCTGCTCATGAAATAAAAGAAAATGAAAAAAAAACAAACCCTTGGAATGCATATCCAAACATTATATAGCAGGGATAGATGGTGGTAATATCCCAAAGCCCAGAAATCCAGCCCACTCTCAACACTGGGAAGTGAATAACCCAATTTTAATTTAAGAGAAAATGGAGGTGTGTGTGTGTAATCTAGATTTAAAACGTGGTGCAGACATTTCTAAAGGGTTTGGTTTCTGCTTCTACCTTGTGGACAATTAAACAATGGGCCTAGCTGTGTTGTGACAATGACCAAGAATGGACAATGTTTTGGTTGATGGGAGTGGACACATTTCATCAGTTTTCTACAAAGGTTTCTTTTGTCTATCTTTTGGCTACTGAAGAAAGCCAGTTTGATCTAGAGGTTAAGGCACCAGGCTAGAAGCTGGGTGACAGGGAGTTCTAGTCCTGTCTTAGCCATGAAAGCCAGCTGGGTGATCTTGGGCCAGTCACTCACTTTCTCTCAGCCCAACTCACCTCAAAAGCTCATTGGGGAAAATAGAAGTATGTTGGACATGTTTGCCACTTTGAGTTGGTGATTAGAAAAAAGAAAAGAAGAGGAAGAGAGAGGGAGGGAGGGAGGAAGGAAGGAAGGAAGGAAGATTCAGGGATCGTGGTAAATCTGTAATTCAGTAATAAGGATGTGATAGCCCTCCAGAGGCGATTGCACTACACTCCCATCATTCCTGACTGTTACGGTAGTTGTGCTGTTAAAGAAATACAGCACCACCAGGGAGAAGTCAAGTTGTGAAAGAGTGATTGAAATTCCACATATTTAAACTAAGTGCGAGTAGGTCACAACAGAGGTGTGAATTCTCCCTGACACAGTTTCTTGTTATGTGCCCTATGATTTAAATTTCAGATAAATGTATTTCTCTGCTGTCCTCTTGTTCATTCAGCGAGGTATCCCAGAGCAATGCCAGGGTTGAAGGAGATCCTGCAAAAGATGCCCCAGGAGCCAGTCTCATCTCAGTACTCATCAAGCATTCCATGTCCTGGTCTCTCTTCTCCACTCCCCATTTGCCCTTCAAGCACACTTTCCTTTCTTTTGATATAACAAGTAAAAGACTTTGAATGTACCTGAGAGCTAAAGTTTAGTTGTACTTGAAATCTTAATTTCTCCAGAGAGGCTCAAATAGTGGAAAGGAGAAATTGGGAGCATGGCAGTTCCTTTGTTAATTCCTCCAGGTTATGAGACTCTGGAACAATGCCCAAAGTTTCTCTCTTAATGGTACCCAGGAGAATAGCCAGTAATGACTGCAACTTCCTGTTAGTGTGCAACATATTTTTCCTGTGGTTCAGACAATGTGAAGAGAACGGGACACTGGTTTCATTCTTATTTATTTTATAGAGCTTTTTCCTCTTTTGTTTTTTTAAAAAATCCTATTTAGCAAGGCCCGATTAATTTTGGATAGCTTCTCTTCCATTAAATCAGTTTCAAGCAATTTTTGATACAGTGGCTATGTCTTGTGCCATTCCTTCTGCAGTGTGGCGACATTTAACCAACTTAACTTAAATAGTGTGGGCTAGCTTTAGGAGATCTAACAGAAGCAGAAACAAAAAATGAAGCCCTTCATAAATGTCTGCAGTAGAAATAAATAACAAAAATAGCAGAATAACAGAGTTGGAGGTCTTCTAGTCCAATCTCCTGCCTAGGCAGGACACCCTACACCACTTCAGACAAATGATTGCCCAAACTCTTCTTAAAAACCTCCAGTGATTGAGCACCCACAACTTCTGAAGGCAAGCCATTCCACCGATTCATTGTTCTAACTGTCCTTAGTTCTTTTCTCCTTGAATAGTTTCCATTCATTGCTTCTTGTTCTCCCCTCAGGTACTTTGGAGAATAGCTTGACTCCCTCTTCTTTGGGGTAGCCCCTGAGATAATGAAACACTGCTACCATGTCTCCCCTAGTCCTTCTCTTCATTAAACCAGACATACCCAGTCCCTGCAACTATTCTTCATATGTTTTAGCCTCCAGTCCCCATATCATCTTTGTTTTCTCTTCTTCGCACTCTTTCTAGAAGCTCAGCATCTTTTTTACATGCAATACTCTAAGTGTGGTCTTACAAAAGTTATAAACTCCACGCCTTCCCTTCTATAAAAATTGGACTGTTCTCTTCCCAGTGTTGAGATTGGGAAACATCTGCTACTATAATATACTGCATAAAGATTTGGTCTAACATTAGAACTCCCTTTAGTTCTTATAGCCCTCTCTCTTTTGAAGCTGTGCAGTCTGGATGTAGGCATATAAGCATCAGTCCATCAAATAAACTCTATGCTCAGTAACCTGTTTTGAATCAGTGTAGTGGGGCTAGCCTCCTAGAGCAGCAGTCGCCAGCCGGTGGGCCGCAGCCTACTGGTGGGCCGTGAGAAAATTTTGGTGGGCCACAGAGAAATCTCACCCCCAGAGCACCCCCAAAGCAATTAATCCAGGCTGTATAGAAACACAAGGCTGCTCAGCCCACGTGGCCCACGGGAACCCTCCCCGCCCCCCCACTTGTCCGCTAAGTTGGTATTTTTCCTTTTTCCAACCATCATCTGTTCTGCTGTGCTGGGAGATTTAGATTAGCTAGAAAGCAGGAAATGGTTGGATTTCTTGCTTTCTAGCTAAGCACAGCCAAACCTCCCTTAGGAATAAAGGTTTGCTTGCAAGCAATTCAGTGCAGACTCATGGCAAGCAAATTTGAGAGACTGAGCTAGCCGATGGCAGATGGATAGATCACTGAATGATTCTGTGAGCAACTCAATCTGCCTACTTTGCCTGATTTTGGATAAAAGTTGCTTTTTTATATAAAAAATTCAATATTTACATACACGGTGTGTTGTGAGTTAATTTTGTGAGTTTGCTTGCAAGCAAATTTTATGTGACAGACTGAGCTAGCCAATGGCAGATGGATAGATTTCTGAATTAATATGTGATTCTGTGAGCAACTCAATCTGCCTGCCTGCTTTGTCTGATTTTGGGTAAAAGTTGCTCTTTTTTATAAAAGTTTCAATATTTATATAAATATTTATAATATTTACATACAAGCCATGCTCAGCCAGTCACATGACCACCAAGCCACACCCACAAATTAGGCCATGCCCACAGAACCAGTTAGTGGTCCTTGGGATCTAAAATTATGAGTTTGGTGGTCCCTGAGGTCCAAAAGGTTGGCGACCCCTGCTCTAGAGAAACCATTGTTATGTGTATTGCCAATGGAAATGCTGTGTACTTATTCCTAAGGGTACTTGATGCATGCAACAGTCTTCTCTTCCTCCTAGAGTTTCTTTGAAGGCTGGGATGCTTCAAAGAAGAAAGAAAAGACCAAAGGAAGACAAGATCACATGCCTACATGTAAGTGTCTAAGACAAAACCCTTTCCCGAAAAAAAGAAAGAAACAAAGAAAAAAATCAATAATCCTTCCTTTAATGCTAGGAGAGTTGAAATGCCCTGAAACTCTGCAGAGTTTGCACAATATGGATTTGGTTTGGGTTTTACTCTGATCTTGCTCTGTCAAATTTGCCGCAGGTAGATTTTGAACTGGTATTGATTCCATTTGCAAAAACAATCACCTGAAAATATTAAAGTGAAGGTGGGACACTGGGATAGGATGGGGTGCCTATTTCTCAGTTGTCAAAGGAAAGGACCATATTTTAAAAAAATGTACATCATGGAAATTCCAAATGATTTGATAAGAACCATTAGATATCTAAATGTTTTCCTGTGAGACTGGTCTATCAGGGCAACCTGGTCTACCCAAATATGGGACGGAGTATGCTGCTTCGGCTTTGGCTAGCTGTTGAGGGCTGATCACTTTTTAGATCTCTTTTAGATTAACAGAGTTGGAAGGGACCTTGTAGGTCATCTAGTCCAACCCCCTGCCCAAGCAGGAGACTCTACACCATTTCTGACAGATGGCAGTCCAATCTCTTCTTGAAAGCCTCCAGTGTTTGAGTGCATTTCTCTAGTAGAATACTATAGAAATGATCTCTGAAAGCTAAATAGCTTGAAATAGATCTATACGAATCTCCCTTTATTTCTTTGTCAGTAAATATAAATTTAATACATTAGATATCTAGAAATAATAATAGCCGGAGAAGGATTCAAAAGGGTGTATAGGTAGTTCTCAACTTACAATCATTCCTTCAAAACTACAACAGCTCTGAAAATCCCATAGGATCATTTTCACACTTACCATTGCAACGTCTCAACATGAATGAATGAATTAATTAATTAATTCTTTTTTGGCCAAGTGTGATTAGACACACAAGGAATTTCTCTTGGTGCATGTGCTCTCAATGTACATAAAAAGAAAAGATACATGCGTCAAGAATCATAAGGTACAACACGATAGTCATAGAATACATAGAGAACATCTTTTTATATGCAATACTCTAAGTGTGGTCTTACCAAGGTTATAAATTCCGGGTTTTTTCTCCCCGTCTGGTCACGTGATCAAAATTCAGGTTGCTAGGCAACTGGCATGTATTTATGATGGTTGCAGTGTCCAGTGGACATATGATCACCTTTTGCTACCTTCTGACAAGCAAAGCCCACGGAAAAGCCAGATTCATTTAACAGCCATGTTACTAAGTAACATTAGCTATAATTCACTTAATAACTGTGGTGTGAATGGTCACAGAATGGGGCAAAACCTCACTTAACAATTGTTTTGCCTTAGCAATGGAAATTTTGGGCTCAATTGTGATCATATGTCAAGGAATACTTGTAGATAATTGATTTTTTTTTTTTACAGGCAAAGTGATATTAACAATAATGCATACTTCATATTTGCATTATCAAATTCCAGCTGAATAAGTGCATCCTGGGCCCTCAGTATGTCCACACACTTGCCTCTCCTCTGCATTTCTCTTCTTTTATTTCACTGGATTTTGAATGAAAAAAGGAGGCTAGAATGCTGCAAGAAAATAAAGGCTAGCCTCAACTATAAACTTTTTTACTCCAGCGATTATTCTGTGTTTCTCATCTGTCCTGGAGGCATTTCTGTGAAATAATAATAATGGGGAGGGAAAGATTTGCATTTCACATCTGTCTTGTTATAAAAAATGCAGGAACAATTTGAGATAGACTGTCTCTAGTGTATGTGAGCTGCAAAAATCCAGAAAAACACTAAATTGCAGCAAAGAGTTAGAGATTTAGTTATGGCCTTCTCTGACTTACATACCTGCTCTGGGTCTTGTAGCTGGAGATATTTCAATGTGTTGAATAGACATGACTTGGATAGCATGACACCTGGAGAAGGAATGGGGCTGAAATGATACTGGCTTCTTAATTCCAACAAGGGTAGAGGGCTTGATTTCATTTGAAGTTTTAATTTATTACTGGGTAACTACATTGGGATTCACTACTGGATGAGGCAGAATATCTCTTGTGAAAAGGAGCTGGAGTATGATAAGATTCCACTGTGTAACAAGCCATCATTATGGTCTCCTTTAAATAGGGTGTGCTCTTTGTGGGTGCGGGTGGTTGAAGTTCCAGATTTCGCTAAACCATAGAGTAGCTTGCCTGAACCTAATCATTATGCATTCTAAGCCATGATTTATAAGTTAGGCTGTTGTGCCTTGGATAATACAACTCGGTTAAAGCAAACTATGGCTTAGTATGATATAACTCAGCTTGTGCAAGACAAAGAGAGTCATCAAATGAGGATAGTGTTTGGTATTTAATGCATTTTCAAAAAAATAAATAAATGAATAGCCAGGTATTTCCTCTCTCTCTGGGGACAGGAAGGATGAATGCAATTTATTGTGAATTTCTGCTATAAAATATATCCTCCGGCAGCTGCTTTTTGTTTGCCACGCTGGCTATTTTCATTGCTCCTAATTATAGCTATCTATCTGCTGTTTCCCAAATTGAAATTCCATATTATCACAGAGGCAAAAAAAACGAGAGCAAAATTGTTCAAAATAGCTTAGGCAAAACCAAGCACCAATTTTACTCCATTCCCTAGCCAGCTTTTCTGGAAGGAAAGGCTAAAAGGAACACATTGGCAGTTGACCTAATAACACAAGTGTGTTTGTCTTTCTCCTGTGTGGACAAAAACAGCACATCTCATTTTGACACTGTTCTCTTCTCCTCTGCCACAGTAATGGTGCAGACTGGCATATATCTAATCTCTCTGATTGGGAGTATATATTCTTGGGGACATATGCTACATTGCATCTCAGTTTGTGTTGCTCTAACAGTGAAGCATATGGATTTTGCAGAACATATTAGTGGGTGAGAGAAAGAGAGATTCTTCAGGAAAAGAGAAGCTGGCTGAAGGCGGTGTAACTGTAACATCTGACGGAAGGTACTTTACAGGAGAGCAGAAGCAAAAACATCCTGTTGTCATCCTTACTCTTCCTCTGAGTCCAAGTATGACTGGTAGCTCAGAAAAGGCATTCCCTCCAAAGCCTGAGCAGTCATTATGAAGGCTTCTTCAGAAGAATCCTGCTGTGTCCTTAGCATTTGCAGGTTCAGTGACTGATACAACCCTCCTCCAATTGGAGATCCTTATGTTGCCAAATGTGGCACCATTCAAAAACAAGAAGCCATCAGTTGGCTGGGAAGATTCCTCAAATTCTGCATAAATATTAAGTATTTATTAATATTAAATATTTTTCCCTCTCAAAATATGCCCAGTGCTAAGAGAAGGACTATTGCGTGTGGATGATGATGATGAAACCCATGATGATATACATCTCAATAAAAATGAAGTATGTAACCCTAGATCCAGATTATAGCCCAAATGTCAACTAAGATAACATGTTTTTACTTGCTACCTAAGCTTTTATAAGATGGAAGCCAAGTCTGTAGAGACTCTTAGTCATCCAGGTCATGGTTGTTCCAAAGGTGCTTTTTCAGGAGACAACTGGACTTTCTTGCTTTTTCTTTTGAAGACATTTTGCTTCTCATCCAAGAAGCTTCTTCAACTCTGAAAAGATAGTCCTTCCATTCCCCTCTATACTGTTTGAGCTGAAGAAGCTTCTTGGATGAGAAGCAAAACGTCTTCAAAAGAAACAGCAAGAAAGTCCAGTTGCCTCCCGAAAGAGCACCTTTGGAATGGAAGCCGAGTGTTGTGTCCTGGGAGAATATTTGTGGTGGAATGTAGTCTGGATTCCCAGGAAGGGAAGGGTTTGCATTCCACAGGATCAAATTTAGATAATTTGGGTCAAGATAGCTCCTTCCCAAGTTCTCAGAGCATATCTTTAAAGGAGCAAATAGTTGCTTTAATTTGGCAAGATATCTGCCTGCCTACACTTGAGGAACAATAAAGGACACTGTTTCTTGTTTTTTTTTTTTTGAAGCCTGACAGATATCAATCTAATAAAGAAATATAATTAAAAGGGATTTCTACATCAAATTGCATGGATTAGCAAGTGACAAAGTGTGAGACTGCAAGTCAGATTAGAGTATTTTTGTAATTTTCCACTGTGCGTTTTTGGAAGAACTGTGGAGTGGCAAGCCAACATTCACAAATCCTACTACAAAATATAGAAAGTGAACTTCACTGCTGGAGTCTATGAATCCCATCTCTCTGCCAAACTAGAATTTCTGGAAATTTACTGAAGGGAGGAAGGAGGAACCATTTTGAATTTGATATGTGAGTATATAAAGGGGTCTCAACGCCCTTCTACCTGTTCTGCCCTAACAGTCACATCTGATTTTGTTTCCAGATGACCGACACCGGGTTAAACTCCACCCACTTCTTGGTGATCCCAACTCTGACTATATCAATGCCAATTACATCGATGTAAGTATGTCAGCTTCTCTTGCTTTTGTTATACATTTTTTTGCCATAGTTAAATGAATATTTGGTTGTGTAATGCAGAATTTCGTATCTCTTCTGTCATATAAGTCTCTGTTTTATATGTGCATTCAGGGGTGGGCTGCGGGGGGTTCGCAGGGGTTCGGGAGAACCTTAAGATTCTGTGCAGTTCAGAGAACCCCCAAATCCCACTCTGGCTGGCTCCACCCACCCTGCCCTACCTCTTCCAGGATTCCGCACATGGCCCGTTTTGGATATAGATAAGTGGAGGGCGCGCATGGAGGCTCAGGGAGGACGAAAAATGGGCCTCCTGGAAGTTCGGGAAGGCTGGAAACAGGCCCGTTTCCAGCTTCCAGAGAGCATCTTGAGCCTGGGGACGCCATTTTCGCCCTCCCGGAGGCTCGAAGAAAGCCTCCAGAGCTCGAGGATGGCCAAAATGGCCCCCCTCCCACCATGGTGCAGGAGGCCAACTAGGCCACACCCTGGCCGTGTCCACCCAACAACCAGGCAGAGAACCCATTGTTAAAATTTTTGAAGCCCACCCTTGTATGCATCCTTAGAAATTCTCATTTTCCTCCTTGTTCCTCCTTTTCATGCTCTTATCTATTCCTGTTCACTTTTGGAATCCTCTTTTGTTCATTTGCACAAGAATTAAATTGTATAGGGCAAGAATAAATCAGAAGACTAAAAGTATATGCAGTATATAACTAAACCAGTCATGTGTCTCAAGCATTGAGCTTGTTTTCCAAAGCAACTCTTAGATTAGCTGGAACATCCCTCAATGTTCTTCCTGATGAAAATAATTAAAAAAAAACACTTTACTGAAATAATATGAACAACCACATCAAGTCACAGAAGCACATGGATGGAATCCCTGTGCCCTAGAATTAACATTAGAAATTATTTGATTTTGGAAATAAAGCTGTCACTAGAATAAGGAAAAAAATGATTGATGAAAGCCATCACTTGTCCAAAATATTGGAAAGTCCATGGATATTGGAAGGTGTTTTCAATATTTGGGTATCTGTAATTGACATATAATAACATTTGGGTTCAATATATAAATTTTACATTGTTATTTGATTTTGTTAATTAATGTATCATAAACATTTGATTACCTTGATGCAATCCTTTCTACTCTTTGATAGTGTTTTGTTAAACAAGTGTTAAATCCTGTTTGCTGACATCAAAGAAGGATGATATTTTAGAAGTTCTCAGTTTCCAAAGGTCACATTGAGCGTTCACATTTCAGTCTCAAAATGCAAATTGTCAAAAGGGGACAACATTCAAAACTACATTTTAAATGTTTCTGAATGAGAAGTTCAATGAAAGAAAATTCAGTAAACCCATCATTTTTTCCTGTTGTTGCTGCTCCTTCTCCACCCATCAGTGTTGCTCTTTAATGCATCCCCTTTACTAATGGGTCTATTCTTCCTTTGCTCTTCTCACTAATCTGTCTGTCTCTGATTTCTTTTTCTCTCAAACTTGTGGACTTGCTAAGATTCGGATAAACCGAGAAGTAAGTATATGTCTTGTCCTTCTCTTCTTTCCCATTTCTCCTCCAATCAAGATTCCATAATTGTTCATTTTGGAGGGAAGGGATTTTCCTCCCTCATCTTACCCCAGCACAACAGATACATCCTGGCTGTTTTGGGTGGTGGGTTTTATGTTCTCTGTTCTGAAACAGCAGGTCCTTAGAAGTCTGTCTTGTTACTTGGTGGGTCTCTTTTCAAAATGTCTGGCAGACATGGGTGTCCCTTGTTGAAAGGACAATTGCCTGAACAAAATTCTAGCACTAAGAGACGCTTGGGTTTAAGACCAACCAGGCATTACGGATGAAGAAGGTGGCAAAAATAATTTACTGATAGATGAGAAGTAGGAAGTTGGGTTCTTGAGTGACAAACACGTCAGGACAGCCTGTAGTTTTTCTTTCATCTATGGTAGAGTGATACAAACAAGGAAGCAAGCAATTTAAGCAGCTTTCTTTCTCATTTTCAAAGTTATTGCTTTAAGCTGATCCCTTTTCACGATCCAGCTCAGGGATCTTCCTCTAGGTCCTGTTGTCTTACTATAGTCTGTAGTTGGAAGTCAGAAAGTAAGAGATCAGGATCCAGGAGTCTGTAATGCAGAACAATGTCTGGAACATGCAGAGAGAGAGAAAAGCAAGGACACTGGACTTCTCCAGAAATATGATCTCATCCCACTGAGCTCAAAAATAAAGCATGTGATAATGCAATCATATGCCACCTGGAACACTGTTAGACAGGGGAGAAAAAAGTCTGTATTTTCCCCTATTACAATTCATTCATCACACATAGACATTTATTTCAAAGGACGATTGGGGTAAAGTTGTACTCAGTTTATGCACATGACTAACCTTAAATGTAGGGATTCAGTGGCTCAGTGACTAAGACGCTGAGCTTGTCAATCAGAAAGATCGGCAGTTCGGTGGTTCGAATCCCTAGTGCTGTGTAATGGAGTGAGCTCCTGTTACTTGTCCCAGCTTTTGCCAACCTAGCAGTTCGAAAGCATGTTAAAAAATGCAAGTAGAAAAATAGGGACCATTTTGGTGCGAAGGTAACAGCGTTCCATGCACCTTCGGCATTTAGTCATGCCGGCCACATGACTACGGAGACGTCTTTGGACAGTACTGGCTCTTCAGCTTTGTAACAGAGATGAGCACTGCCCCCTAGAGCCAGAAACGACTAGCACGGATGTGCGAGGGGAACCTTTACCTTTAATCCTAAATGTAGGTTAACCAAATAGAACTGATGTAGCCTACTCTACCTGCCTGACTGGGTGGGATGGGGTGATGAAAATGAACTAAGATGGCTTCACAGGTAATCTGGTCCCCTGCCACATTGGGCTTTAAAGGTCATAACTTTAATTGGCCCTGGAAATAAACCAGTACCCAATGCAGCTCACTCAGAAGAGGTGTATAATTAAAATAGTGAGGTTCTAGTCTTCCAGATGTTACTGAATTTCACCTTACAACATCTGTTCCAGCTGTCCAATAACGAGTTCACAGAGACATCCGGACTTTTTGCAACTGCCAGGTGGAGTAAGTCCATTAGGCTAACCTTTAGTTAGTAAATCCAGGTAAATCCAAGGAAATCCAGGTGCTAAATTTGGGACATTTTTGTCCTGGTGATGTAGTGGTTAAAGTGCAGTATTGCAGGTAAACTCTGCCCACAGCCTGCAGTTTGATCCTGATAGGACTCAAAGTTAATTTAGCCTTCCATCCTTCCATTGTCAATAAAATTAATACTGACATATTTCCCCCCCCCTCCGATTTTGGGGGGGAATATGAAAATAATACTTACATTGTAAACCACCCAGAGAGTCCTGTAAAATGCGATGGATGATTTATGTCTACATGCTCTTGCTGTTCTTTGTCTCCACTGCCCACAACATTGTATTGTATTGTGTTGTGTCTATTTGCATGATATGTCTCCTTGAGCTTAAATCTAGATATTTGAAAAACTAAGCCACTGCTCTGCTTCCTTCTTTTCCATACTTTGTAATGTAAGGATAATTGACTGATTAGTTTTACCCGCTTGGATACATTTTACTCACAATATATTACTAACAACCTCAATTCTCATGCCGTATAGGTGGTATCAGCCTTTCACAAATATCGCACCAGGCATTCAAACTGAAATGTTTGTAGTTCCCATTGTAATGCCTTTCAACAACACTTACACTCTCATTTGTACTTTGTAAAAGCCCAAGTAATTATGCACTTAAAGGTGTTCGTGATTGTGAAAACTCCTAAATTTAAAAGGTAACAATTTGCAAAATTAGTATTAATATTGACTAATGAAAATGTTTGTGTGCTCTTGATGTTAGCGATTCAGAAATAATAAACCCCAAATGGTAGGCACCCTATGCTCCCTTTTGGCTTGAAGCTTCCGTAATATTTATCCAAACACTTCCTTTTATTCTGCTCCTGCCTCTGCCTCCTAGCAAGATATCTCCTTTTCCATAGCAACTGAGAGCAAACGGTGGAGATCTGGCTGTTTGTCTTGGCCAGATCATAGCAAAGACAGTAGAACATGGGAGATTGAAGGCCATATGGGAAATCTTAGGCTCTACTATTGAGTCAAAGCACTTCTTGATATGCTCTTGTTGATTGGCCCTTTTCCATCTTTTTCTCACTTGGGAGTTAGCTGTGTGTGTGCATTAAATGGCTTAGAACCAGAGTCTCAAACTTAGTAACTTTAAAACTTGTGGACTTCAACTCCCAGAATTCCTCAGCCAGTTATTCCATAAATTAAAGTTGCCAAGTTTGGAGAACTCTGGCTTAGAAGAAGTGGTTGCTCAGGGCATAGACTTGACTTGCAACCACAACTGGGGCCAGAATTTCTATTACTAAGCAAGGTCACTGTTAAGTGAGTCACACCTGATTTTATGACCATTTTTTAAACTACAGTCGTTAAGCAGATCACTGCTGTTCAGTTAATTGTATAGCTTGTTAAGCAAATCCCCCTCCCCCTCCCCCCCAATTGATTTTGCTTGCTGGAATCCAGCTGGGAAGGTTGTTGCCAAGTGTCCAAATTTTGATCATGTGACTCTGGAGAATGCTGTGATGGTCATATGTGCGAGAACCAGTCATAAGTCGCTTTTTTCCAGGACTGTTGTATTCAGAGTATTGTAGCATAAATTCATCACCAGAAAAGTAAACACAGATGGCTGAGGCTTCATTTAACTTCTTTATAAACACATAAAGTAAATTTTACAATACCAGTTGTAGATTTCTCCAACATGGAGCAAACTCAGACAGAAGCAGACATGTTATAGGTTCAGAGCAGAACTTTAGTTTTCAGCAAGCAAGCTCGTTTCTCTTTCACTTTAGAGCTGAGCACAGAACAGAGATAAACCAGGCCCTCAATTCAGCTCTCATTGTTACTAAGCTCTATTCCAGTTCATGAATATACTCTGACACATTGTAACTCTGAACAGTTGCTAAATTGAATGGTTGTAAAATGAGAACTAATTGTCCTGATTTCTCTGTGTCATGGTGCTACATGCAGGGTTCCTGAGCTGTGATTTGCTTCTGCTTTTAGTCACTCATCCCAATGGCCTGTGTGTTCTGGGATGGATGAGTACATTTTCCCTAGAGTTGATTTCAGGTTCAGTATCATATGTTGAAGCCCTGTGTTCAGTGGAGACCTGCATGCATAGTTTGTGTTTGAAAATATTTCCGTGCTTGTTAGGACAGGGATATGCATCTATGGATCAGAGATTGCATTTGGCATGACAGAGTAACAGTCCCATTCATTAAAGTAGTGAGTCGATCCAGAATAATCACTATATACGTTATGAGTGAGATGGGCAGAATCTAATTTGATAAAATAAAAAAAAAGATTTGATGTTGCTCCTTTCCACATAGCTAACACAATTACATTCTGACTGTATATTTAATCATTTCTCCCTCTTATCACATTGCAAGTTGTTACTTAGTAGTAGAGGCTCTGGGAGGGAAGAATTATGCCCAGGATTTTCAGGGTGGTTTCTTATAGAGGCTCTAGAACCTCTGGTTACCCTCCTCAGCCTGGAAAATGCTGCCCTAAGAAAGATGTCCATGTTGCTTTCCTAACAGCAACATGCATTTCCTTCCAGCTTTTCTAGGGTGAAGTTGATGAGGTGTTTATTGGACCTCAGAGCAACCCATTCTGGCTGTGTTAAATAGCTCTTGGCTATCACTGTGATGTGAGGAGGAGGAAGTGTCTACCTCTGTACAAAAGAGAAAGACAGATGGTTGCAAAGGAACTACTAGTGGATACATATTGGATGGGAACAGCACAAACAATTATGAAAAGTGTGCATTGGGGAAGCTGTTTGGAAATACCCATTCCGCGGTGGGACGTGGAGGCTACGAATGGTGCTTAGGGTTTGGAAGATGTTTTGGTTGAGGTATATTGCTTAAACAGAAATCAAATGGAACATTATCTTCCCTGGCTGTACACCTTAAAAGTGTGTAGATTTTGGAATACCTGTTGCAGGAAGAAAGCAAGAGGCTTCAGCTTTCACAGTAGCAAACCTTAGGGCATATAGGAATGGATAAAATCTTCCTTCCTTCCTTCCTTCCTTCCTTCCTTCCTTCCTTCCTTCCTTCCTTCCTTCCTTCCTTCCTTCCTTCCTTCTTTCTTTCTTTCTTTCTTTCTTTCTTTCTTTCTTTCTTTCTTTCTTTCCTTCTTACAATGCATATTTTTTTTATTTACAGGGTTACCAAAGATCTAACCATTTCATAGCCACACAAGGTAAGATCTTCATACCTACTACCTGCATATGGCTTTTTAGCATGCTTTTTCCTTTTTCCCCTTGCCCATTTTTCTGCATACATGGAAATGAGACAGCACAAGAAGATGTGCTGTATACTAAATGTGCCCAAAATATTTCATCTTCAAGCTTCCTCAGTGCATTACAAAATATCCAAAACTTAATTGAGATTATATGTTGGGTAAAATAGCCAAGGTAGCACAGTGGTTAGAATGTAGTATTGCAGGCAAACTTTGCCTACAGTCAGGGGTTCGATCCTGGCCATCTCAAGGTTGACTCAGTCTTTCATCCTTCTGTGGTCGGTAAAATTAGGACCCAGATTGTTGAAGGCAATATGCTAACATCTGTAAACTGCTCAGAGAGTGCTGTAAAGCACTTTGGGGTGGTATATAAGTCTAAATGCTGGAGTTGTGCTGCGGCCTAGAGGTGGA
Source organism: Hydrophis major (assembly GCA_033807585.1). Lineage (NCBI taxonomy): Eukaryota > Metazoa > Chordata > Lepidosauria > Squamata > Elapidae > Hydrophis > Hydrophis major. The sequence continues at coordinate 13,492,177 of CM066336.1, read as the reverse complement.
GCTCTTGCCTCACAATCAGGAGTCTGTGAGTTCGATCCTAGGTAGAGGCAGATATTTCTCTCTCTGAGCACACTGAGAATATATCTGCTGAACAAAACTCTGCATTGGTGACAGGAAGGGCATCTGGCCATTAAAACACTCTGCTAGTTCTATTCAGTTACTCAGACTCCACCCTGCAAGGATGGAGTTTATTATTAATTATGGAGCCGTTAAAAGATGATGAAGATATAAGTCTAAGTGCTTTTTGCTAAAATAGCCATGGTATTTAAATAGGTCCCAGACTTTCTTTTATCTCTGTTGCAACCTTTTTTTTTTTTTTTGATTCTTCCTCTGTGCTCTAGGCCCCAAACAGGAGATGGTCTATGATTTTTGGCGAATGGTGTGGCAGGAACACTGTTCCAGCATAGTGATGATAACAAAGCTGGTAGAAGTGGGAAGGGTAAGTGATGATTCTTGGGTTCCTTTTCACCAATGGCTTCCGATGATGCTTACCTCCTCCACAATAGACTTAACCATAATCTGTTTTGTTGTTGCATGCAGGTTAAGTGTGCCAAATATTGGCCAGATGACTCAGAGATGTATGGAGACATTAAAATTACCCAGGTGAAATCAGAGACTCTGGCAGAATACGTGGTGAGGACATTCGCCCTGGAAAGGGTAAGATTTGCAGGGATAACTTTCTGTCTGTAAATGTGTTTTATTTTATCCATGTTAATATTTGGACCTTTATTTAATTTATTTATAGGTCTTATATGAACTATCTCCTATATGACTCTAGGCAGCACATAATAACATACCACATCAGGACTTTCATCTTCTCCCTTCTCTAATTTTATTCAAAAACACTAGTTTTAAAGCCCTGAAATAAGCTTGGCAGTGGGTAATTAACCTCTTTTTTTTTTTTTTTAAAGCATTAGTTTGGTGGAGAATTAGGAGTTTGAATATAAGGGATATATGATTTATTTTATAATTGAATATAAAATCATAAATACAACTGCGAGTTGGGGCCTTTAAACCAGTGTTTAGCAATCTTAGCAATTTGAAGATAAAAGGTATATGGCAGCGGTGTCATACTCAATGGGTGTGGCCAGTTCGATGTTACTCATCTCGGGGACGCCTGTGGTGGCCTGAATGCTCGGCCAGTGAAAATGGGCTCAGGAGCTCTGTTTTTGGCTGCGACGGCCTCCTGCAACCCTCTGCTTGTGAAAACGGAGCTCGGGAGGGCTGTGTGCGTTCTCCCAAGCTCCGGTTTCGCTGGCAGAGGCACCGCAGGCCAGTCCTTCACTGTTTCCAGGGTGGCCAGATCTAAGCTTCCCGCAGGCTGGGTCCGCCCACAGGCCTTGAGTTTGACACCTCTGGTATATGAAAATGACCTTGGGAGAAGAGTGAAGTGATGTCACCAAGGGAGCAGTCAGATAAAAAACAGTTTAGCCTGCAGCAGGAATGTGGGTGGGACAGGTCGCTCAGAAGAGACCCTCCCTAGTTTCTTGGGCTGTAAAAGCAATGGGTGGGGCATATATACTATCAGACTAGCAAGATTCTGCATAAGTAGTAAATTCTAGGAACTGAAGTCTACATATCTTAAAGTTGCTGAGGCTGAGAAACACTGCTTATAAAGAACAGGCAAAACCCCTGATTATGGCTTGACTCCTATAGCAACCCTGCAGGCACTTATATATGCTTCACAGTGCTTTCCAGCCCTCTCTAAGTGGTTTTACAGAGTCAGCCTCTTGCCCCCAGCAATCTGGGTCCTCATTTTACCCATTTCGGAAGAATAGAAGTGTGAGTCAGCCTTGAGCCTGGAGAGATTTGAACTGTCAAATTGCAGGCAGCCGCCAGGCAGCAGAAGTAGCCTGTAGTACTGCACTCTAAACCACTGCACCACTGTGGCTCATACCATTAGTTTACTTAGTATAGTAGGCACTTTATATGCCTGGTGTAGATAGATAAACTACAAGTATAACAGAAAAACATCTTAATAGACAAATAAGATTGTTAACACTCAAGTCAGAGTTTGGTTCTAAGCCATCTAGTGAAAAAAGTAGATCTCCCTTCTAAAAAAAAAAACCTGTATTTTTCGTCTTTGTAGATTTTGAGTCAGCATTTCATCCATTCTCAAAAGAGAGAAATTACAGGAGACAGATGTTGATAATGCCTCTTTCTATTAATACATAATTTGTTTGTTGATATTGAATGTAATAGGCAAGGATAGCTGTCAGAGAGGATCCCTAATTGAAAAGAGGCCGAGCAAGGCTGCTTATAAGACCCATCAATGTTTAACACACCACACACAGAGACATACATACCTACATTCTTTAATTACAGATCTTGCCTCTTGGCAGACATATTATCATGCACATTGTCTAGTAGGCCAATCACTCTCTAATTTAGCTTTTTTTTAATTTCACAGTCATAATTTAATTGAGGAGAATGTTAAGGGCTCTGGTTTTCTGTTGTACAGAAGATACGTTGAATACAAACTAGTCTAAAATTAAGGATAGAGTTTTTGCCAAGGGACCGATTAAACACAAGTAGCAGATTAACAGACAGGCAATAGAACCAAGGGGATTATTATAAATATTGGGAAAACTTTTTCATGCCTCAGGATTGTGGAATGCACAATTGCCATATCTAATGAAGAATGCTGAAAACACTGCCTTGGCCAAGCTGAAATTTGATCATGCAATTGGTGTCTTCCATATTGCTTCAACGCTAAAAGTTTTTAATGCCACGGGCTTACTGCTGTTGCAGTAAAGAACCTAGACATTATCAAAATAGTTCTTTGAATGTTCTATTCTTCCCCAAAATGTGTTGCAAACACCATACTTAACTTGGAAGCAGAACACGTCTCTTGGAGTCTATAGCCTAGAATATGGAGTTATTTTTTATCCCCTTAAATTAATATTTTTTAGCAGGAAACCTAGCCATGCTTATTTTTCTGTTCATATGGGTGGTTTCTTGCATTGGTGAGATTTGATCTCTTCCCTAGTTGCTTAGCATATCTGGGATTTAGCAAAGATAGAGAAGTGGATTGTGTACGTAGATTGGATAGGTACTGTAATGCAGCCAGTTGTTCTCAGATTCCATCTTTTTCCTTTCAGGGTCTCAGAAGTTGATAAGCCTACTTGCATTAGCTTGTTTTGATGTGTTGCTGATAGTAATGGAAGGGATGTGTGTGTTTCCAAAACATACCAGTGAATGGTTGTATCTGCCCTTGTCTACTGATTAGAAGATAATATTTGTAATTCAGAGTTCAGCTGCAGGGTCCTTTGTGGTCTCTGAGCTTGTCTTCTTGCAGACATTTCATTGCCAAACTAGTTAACAAATAATAGATATTCAGAGTTGGAAGGGACCTTGTAGATCATCTAGTCCAACCCCCTGCCCAAGCAGAGACCCTACACCATTTCTGACAGATGGGAGTCCAATCTCTTCTTGAAAGTCTCAAGTGATGATGCTCCCAGAACTTCCAAAGGCCAGCTGTGGTTGATGGTTCTCACTGTCAGCAAGTTTCTCCTTATTTCCAGGTTAAATCTCTCCTTGTTCAGTTTCCATCCATTATTCCTTGTCTGGCCTTCAGATGCTTTGGAAAATAGCTTGACCCCTTCCTCTCTGTGGCAGGCCTTCAAGTATTGGAACATAGTTATCATATCTCCCCTGGTCCTTCTCTTCACTAGACTAGCCATGCCCAGTTCCTGTAATCAATGAATTGATGGTGTTACCTAGTTTGGTAATGAAATATCTGCAAGGACACAACCTAGCTGAGAGACTACCAGCTGCCCTAGTGTGTTTGATTGAGGAGAGTCCATAATCCATTTTTTTCTATGGGGCTAAAAATAGACAGAGGACTGCTCTTATGGTCCATCTTCTAATTGAGCTTTCAAGGTATACTTGGTGACTTTTATGCGTGTTAGCTGTTAGCAGAGAAGCATATCCATCACACCTATAAGATTTGCTGTGTTTTTGTGCTAAATTGTGATCTTCAAAGACGACCGATTGTTCATTGCTCAATGTAGTCAGTTGGTTGCCATTCTTCTTACCTTTTTACTTTGAATTCAGTTTTTAACTTTTATTCAGTCTATTTTATTTCCTACCTTTGACAGTATTGAATCTATACACTTTTGATAAGGCTGGTTTTGCAACCGTAATCAAAAGACATGAATGTGATGTCAGAGGAACAGGTTTTTCTGCATTCAAACTGTTGCTTGGAGATCTTGCATCAGTTATGTTCTTTCTCCAGACAGGGATCATTCAATTGTGGGCAAGCTGCCTTGACAAAACCCCTTTCCCCTGAAGGAATGGCAAGAGCCACAGCTGTAATGTAAAAGTTTGTAAGGCGGGAAGGCTTAATGTAAAATAGGCAAACGGTTTTTGGTTCAGTGAACATGTTTGGAGTTTTGAAAGACGGCTGTCTCTCTATTCTTATAAAAGGGCTATCATGAGAGCTTTTGCTGTTCACAGAAAAATGACTTCCATAGTAAATGTAGCTAGTCATTGACTGTCCATTTACCAGGGTATCTCAGTAAACACAGTAAAAATGCGGTAGACTTACCTGGAATCGGAAGCTAAGTAGGTCAGATCTGGATAATATTTGGGTAGCAGACCACTAAGAGACCACTAGAAAATTCCAGGGATGTAAACTATTAGATAGTATCTTAACTTACTGCAACTGTGTAGGGTTTGCCAATTGCACAGTGGCAGATAGGACAGCACACCAGAGGGTTAATGTCATTGTCCAGAGGATCATGGGTTGCCCTCTCATCTCTTTGGAAGAGCTTTATAGATCCCGCTGCCTCAAGACGTTCTCAAAGATCCATCTCATTCTGGGCATCCCATTTTTTTTGAACTATTACCATCTGGCAGACGGTACAGGATAATAAAAACAAGGACAAATAGCCTGAAAAACATTTTCTATCCCAGGGCAGCAACTCTATTGAATTCTACTGTCTAGTGCAATATTAATGCAATATCAGGGGTTTTCAATTCAGTGTATAGAATGTGAAGGATGTGTGTTGGTGTTTATTTTCATAGTTATAATGTACACTGAAGTATTTAATATGGTATTTAATTTCATTGTACAAGGTACAGCGACAATTAAGTAAACTAAACTAATCTGATTAGTTTAGATCAGCACCATCATAATTACTCCCAAGAAAAATGCATGGCTGGATCCACAGAGACTAGGAGTTAAACTAGTTAACCTTGAAAATCCTAGTTTACTGATAAACTTCCCAGGTTACGTGCTTCTACTCTTCCTTCTTCCTTCTCGCCTTTTGTTCTTCTTTCTTGCTGTTTCAGGTGTGTTAAGCCTTTCCCATGTGTTTAAGACCATTTTGTTCTCTTGTATACATCCCAAAATGGTGGATAATCCGGTGAGGGCCCAGCTCTTCTTACACACATTTTAGCACATTAACCTTTCCTGTTGATCAGTTTCATGCCATCTCAGCCTTCTTGTATAGCTTTTAGAAACTCCATCAAAGTCATCGTCTTAGCAAATAATATTGTAGAGTACCCCTTTATTTACATGGAGATTCTTGATGGATTAATTTGAGCCTAAGCACCATATTAATTGTACAGGGAATGGATAATCATTTTTTATCTTGTAGACAGAGGTCACAAAGTTCAGGCAATTATTGAGCAATTGTAATTGCTCAACCTTGGGACAACCACAATGGTAATTTGCTCTCCCTCCCTCCTTACTCTGGAAAAAATGTTAAATGACAACCTTGTTTCCAGTGAAGTACAAAAGAGCCTCAGGGATCTAGTTGCCTTGTAACCATTCCAAGGTATTTACTGTAGTTTTCAGTAGAAGGAGACCTTAATCAGGGATCTGGGACTTCCCCCATCAAAACTACTGAATCTAGTAATGAGGAAACCTGGAAACAGGTAATCTTCTGAGCATATTAAATTTGCCTGACAGCAGCTCATCAAGAATGCATTCTATCATAGTAATGTTAAGTGATTTAGGATGCAATGCACAAAGCAGAACAGAGAGCACCGACCTTCAGTCCTGGGATAAGCCCATTTTTGTGATTAAAATTCATTCCTAGTTGTATTTCTTATTCCAGTTTTCCACCGGTGACCTCAGAAGGGCCGACTTGGTGCTCCCCTTTGCTCTCAAATCCTCACTTCAATCTGGCAAACCAGATTAATCATGTCCCCCCAATTTCCCTGATTCTGTTTGAGAGATTACAATAAGAACACAACTATTTTCTGGGTTACATTTCCCAAAGTGAAGGCATGACACATTGTATTCTTCCATGCCGGGTTCAATGCAATAATGCGCTGGTAATCTACTGCCTGTCAGCCCAAGTAAATTGTAGCCTCCATAATTACACTTGCCACAGGTGAAACTAGAAAGCACCAGAAGGTTTGCTTTGCATCAACAACTAGAACTTCATTTGCCTTTGATAATTAAACAAGATCAGTTTAGTTTAGAGAGCACTGGACATTTTTTTGAAGTAGTAGTTAACTTTATTCAGTGTGAATTTAATTTTATCTTCTGGTTTTAAAAACCTGGCAGTTCCAATCTGCTAGCTCCTGCTAAATAACTTTGCTTTCGACTTGATTGTGAAAATTCCTTTGTAGTTGAGATAGATTTCCTTTTTCTTAGTGGGCTTTGCCAAATAGGATCAAGGCTAGCTGTTTGTAGGAGCAGTTTGAACTTATCTGGTACAAATTGAAAGAGGAGGAGGATTGGAATTTAATTTAATTTTCATTTTAAGGAAGAGTGTGTGGTTCAGAGATGCAGTTTGGTGTACTGATGAAAGCATCCGGCTAAAAACTGGGAGATTGTGTGAATTATACATGCAATTTTAAAAGTCCTGGTGGCACAGTGGTTGGAATGCAGTATTGCAGGCTAATTCTGCCTACTGTCAGGAGTTCAATCCTGACCAGCTCAAGGTTAACTCAGCCTTGTATACTTCTGAGGTGGGTAAGACGAGGACCCATTATTGAGAGCAATATGCTGACTCTATAAACTATTCAGAGAAGACTGCAAAGCACTATGAAGCTCTAAGTGCTATTGACTTGACTTGAATTCTTTATTGTCATTGTATGTATATACACAGTATACATACAACAAAATTCACATAACACCCAGAGACCAGACCCAACACACACACACACAACAATCGCCAAGCACCTCCCCACCCGCTAAAATTCCCTGCCTCCTAAAAACACACAAGCATCCACACAACAGCCCAAGTAATACTGTCCAACAGCTCACTGATGGTGGTCCTTAAGTTCATTGTTAAGTGCAATTATAGCTCTGGGATAAAACTATTCAGAAAATGTGTGGTCCAAGTTTTAATTGTTCTGTGTCTTCTGCCAGAAGGCCACAGTTCACAAAGATTGTGAGCAGGATGGGAAGTGTCTCTGAGAATGTTGTGCAACTTCCTCAAACAGGGAGATGCGAAGAGGTCATCCAGGGCTGGTAGCTGGAGCCCAGTGATATTCTGGACAGTTTTAATGATTCTCTGTAAAGCTTTTTTGTCTGCTACAGAGCTGCTCCCATACCATGCAAGAGTGCCGTATGTCAGGACACTCTCAATGGTGCTGCGGTAGTAGGACAGAAGTAGATACTGAGATAGATTTATCTTTCTGAGCATTCTCAGGAAGTACAGCCTCTTCTGTGCCTTCTTTACAAGCATGTTAGCATTTATAGTCCGTGAGAGGTCCTCCGAGATACAAGTGCCCAGAAATTTAAAACTACCAACCCTCTCCACTTTCTCACCATTTATGTACAATGGTAAATGTACACAATTTTATTGCTATTGCTACTCCTGGGTGTAAAGCTACCTGTGTCAACAACACCTTTCTCTCAGCCCTAGAAAGCAGAGCAAGGAAGGAAAGAAGGAAGGAAGGGAAAGGGGAGGGAAGGAAGGAAGGAAGGAAGGAAGGAAGGAAGGAAGGAAGGAAGGAAGGAAGGAAGGAAGGAAGGAAGGAAGGAAGGAAGGAAGAGTCAAGTCAACTAATAGCTGCTCTGGACATCAACAGTGCAGATAGTTTGATTCTATTGAGAACACTGCACACTCTACCTCTGTCTGTCTCTTTCTCTCTCTCTTTCTCTCTCTGTGTGTGTCTGTCTATCTGTCTCTCTCTCTCTCTGTGTCTTTGTGTGTGTGTGTGTCTGTCTCTCTCTCTCTCTCTTTCTCTCTCACTCACTCACTCACTCACTCACTCTTGTCTGTCTCTCTCTGTCTACTTCTCTAGTCTGTCAGTCTTGATTCCTGGCAAATGGATGGATAATTATAAGACATAGTTATCTCAGCAACATTTTCAGAAGTTTTGTTCTGTTCTTAGGGCTGAGAAACTACCCAAGGTTACATGGTTGGGGTTATGCCTAAGGCAGGTCTAGAACCCTCAGTCTCCCAGTTTCTAGTCTGGTGCCAGACCACATATAAGATTGTCCTCTATCTCACTCTCATTACTTGCAGAGGGGTTATTCAGCAAGGCATGAAGTAAAACAGTTCCACTTCACATCATGGCCAGAACACGGGGTACCCTACCATGCCACGGGGCTGCTGGCATTCATTCGCAGAGTCAAAGCTTCTACACCTCCTGATGCAGGACCCATAGTTATTCACTGCAGGTATGTCCAAGAATCATAGTTGTTCATTTTGTTGTTGGTTGTTTTGTTCCAAAAAAAAAAAAAAAAGATTTCCATCACAGAATGTGGGAAAATACACCTTTTAAGGAGGATATATGAAAAGTTATAGTCAGAAAATAGCCTTATTATGAGCATGATCACAAAGAAAATATGCCATCATTTTAGAAAAGTATGGCAAGCCACTAATCTCAAATTTCTCCAGTGCACTTTTGGGCATCATTGAATGGCATCTACTCTTGTTTATCATCCCATGATTTCAAAATTATTAAAAAATTCCACCACTATCCCAAAAAAGTATCATGCATTTGAAAGGTGAACATGGAAGATGCACTGACTAGTTCTGTTTTCTTATGTGACACATTTTTTTTGTTTCTTTGCCGAAGTCTCTCTGCATGTTCACAATTCCTACTTGGAACAAGAGCCATGGGAAAAGTTCTTGAGGTCTTCCCTTGGAGGGTCAGTAGTAGTGTGGGAAACAGGAAAAGTCTAGGCTGTGGGAAAGATGACCAGACAATGAAATGTCACTAAGTAAACAACCTACTGTATTATTAAACATTTGCAAAAAAAAAAACTCTCCAAATACCTAACAGTGTTCGTGGTGGCCCAGTTGAATGGAATAGTTAGGAATAATTATTAGAAAAGGTTGCTATCAATGAAAGGAATACAGTTGTAGTCCTTTCCAAAGCAGAATTTAAGTCAACCTCTTTGCCACAGAATCATAGGGTTGGAAGGGACCTTGGAGGACTTCTAGTCCTACCCCTGCTGAAGCAGGAAAACTTATACCATTTCAGACAAATGGTTATCCAATCTCTCTTTGAGAACCTTCTTCTGGAGGCAAGTCGTTCCACTGATTAATTGTTCTCTCAGGAAATTTCTGCTTAGTTCCAGGTTATTATTTGGCCAAATATTGTAGCCACAAGAAGAAACACTAGTTTCTCATCAAACTGTATTTGCTTCAAGTATTTCCAAATCCTTTCCCTATTGCCAGATTTTGTAGATGGCAAAGGATAACATAAATTCATTGATATTTTTTTTGTAGAAGTTGGTGGCTGTGTATTATAAAAAAAACTACCAACCAGAAAAATAAGACGAAGAGCTGGTTATTATTTTCATGCTTTTCAGTTAAAATAAATAACTCACTTTATTCAGAACTGAAAAGATATTCAGTGGATACAAATTACATTAGTGTTGGATTTTCAATCTATTTGAGTACTGCAGCCTGTCTCTGATATTAAGAAATTAATATCCATCATATATCCAATTCTCATTGGATCAAAATTTCGAAAAAGTAGAACCAATTTCTTTCCCTTCATCTTTCCCCTCTCTTCCCATTTCCTGATCACCCAGATTTTAAACATGAGGATAAATATGATCAAGGAATGGGAAGATAGACAGTTTTATAGGATTAGGAGATGGATTATTGAAACTCACTTTACTTCTTCTGAATATATTTTGCAGAAGTTGTTGTTGCAAGTTCTCACTTAGTTTAGAATGAATGAAAGAAGTACAAAAAAAAATATTCTTAAGCTCATGAACACCCTGAAGAACATTAGCAATGCTAATGTTAAATCAAAGGAAGTTCTCTGATATTATATAAAACTCTTATATAAATTATAAGAGGCTCTCTTGAAAATCTTAAAATATGAGAAAAGGGCTTAGAACTCTTTACCAAATTATTTTAAATATATTTTGACAAGTAATCAAGAATACATGATGAAAACAAATGATAGATCGTCATAATCCCCCCACCCCCCAGAATTGTAATCTATTAACCATAGTCTTTCTAAATTGTGTTAGAGATGTTTTAATCTAGCTGGAACATCTGCAATGGTGTTGTCCATTTACTTATGGATTTTAATAGAACATTTTTGAGGAAGTGGGGTAGAGGAGAATAAAAAACAAAAATGAAAAACAGTGCGGGTAATCTTCGACTTACAACCACAATTGAGCCCAACATTTCTGTTGTTAAATGAGATTTTTGTTAAGTGAGTTTTGCTCCATTTGAGGACATTTCTTACCACACTTGTTCAGTGAATAACTGAAGTTATTAAATTAGTGATGGGGTTGTTAAGTGAATCTGGCTTTCTCATTGACCTTGCTTGTCAGAAGGTCACAAAAGGGGATCATGTGACTCTGGGACATGGCAACCGTCATAAATATGAGTCAGTTGCCAGGCACCTGAATTTGGATCATATCGCAAAAGTTGTAACTGTGAAAAATGGTCCTAAGTCACTTTTTTTATTGTCGATGTAACTATGAACATTCACTAAATGAACTGTTGTAAGTTGAGGACTATCTGTACTATAATGTTATGATCCTTTTCCCCCAGAACTTATAATATGGTGTAATTAATCAGTTGGCTAACAGTTTTACAATAGAAAACACTGGGAAATTAAAGTACAGGTTTTTTTGAATCAGTGATACTTAAAAGTGTAAAAAATAGGATTGGATTTTAAAAAATTAAGAAACAAGCAACAAGCCATTAATTCAAAATCAAACCAACAAGCCATTAATTCAAAATTGTTTTATTTACATTTGATCCCCAGTTTTTAAGTTGCAACAGCAACGTATTGAATTCCCAGTTGCCTCCATCTGTGCAAATATTTTTTTATAGGCACATTTTATATCAACTATTTTAGATGACAAAAGTCTTTCTCCAGCCTCCCAAAATACACAGGAATTTATTTATGTATCACTTTTGTGTATTTCGCTTTCCGGTTTTTAAAATGTGGCATATTTTGTTGACGTTAAAAGAAAAGCTTTTTTAAAAAAACAACAAACGGTTACATCTGCCGTTACATTCTGGGAAATGTGCTTCTCCTTTGAATTCAATGTCAGAGAACAAGCACATCCTAATCAAATGAGAATAAGAAGTAGCAGAAGTAAAAAAGGCAGGATAACATTTCAACACAAGAGTAGTATTGTCTTGAGCTCCATCCCAAAAGATACAACTGAATATGTGAAACCTTGCAATTCGGAATGTATGCAGTGGGGATCCAAACATGGAGACCATAGCCATATCTTTGAGACTTTTTTATACCACCACCATCTTACAGATACAGATAGATACAGATTAACAGAGTTGGAAGGGATCTTGTAGGCCATCTAGTCCAACCCTCCGCCCAAGCAGACCCTACACCATTTCTGACAGAGGGCAGTCCAGCCTCTTTTTGAAAGCTTCCAGGGACGAAGCTCCCACAACTTCTGAAGGCAACTTCTGTTCCATGGGTTGATTGCTCTCCCTGTCAGAAAATTTCTTCTTATTTCTAGGTTGAATCTCACCTTGTTCAGTTTCCATCCGTTATTCCTTGTCTTGCCTTCAGGTGCTTTGGAAAACAGCTTGATCCCCTCCTCTCTGTGTCAGTCCCTCAAATATTGGAAGCCTGCTATCATGTCTCCCCTGGCCCTTCTCTTCATTCAAGAAGCTTCTCTTGGATGAGAAGTGAAATGTTTTCAGAGGAAAAAAAGAAAACCAAGACTATCCACTTGCCTTTTGGAACAATCTCAGCTGTTGGCTCATCCTGATAGATGGTCTTGTGTTCAGATATGGAAAGAGCAGGAAGGAATTTCATGAATTGGAATAGACGTGGTAACAGGCCAGCCAATGGGAACTGTTTGGTGACTAAGAAACAGCACCTGTTATGAGCCAGATGGCTTGGAGATTGGGCATGGCTTAGGGCAGGGGTGTCCAACCTTGGCAACTTTAAGACTTGTGGACTTCAACCTCAGAGGAATTCTGGGAGTTGAAGTCCACAAGACTTAAAGTTGCCAAGGTTGGACACCCCTGGCTTAGGGTTACTGGTCTATACATAAGTTTGTCCTTGGATCATTGCTTCTGTAATATATAGCTTCTTATTTATATTGCTTCTGTGATTATGACTTCTGGATTTTGCATGGGTATTATATACATGCATCATACTTTATTGTATATAAACAAGTTTCTTCTATCAATGAATCCTGATGAATTAATTACTTGGGTGCTGGTTGGATTGCTGCAAACTCTGGCACTCCTTCCTTCCCTTCCTCCACCATCTCTCATCTATCTATCTATCTATCTATCTATCTATCTATCTATCTATCTATCTATCTATCTATCTATCCATCCCACCTTTACTATTTTTACAAATAACTCAAGGCAACGAACATATCCATCACATCTTCCTTTTCCCTACAACAGCCCTCTGAGATGAGTTGGACAGAGAGAGAGGGACTGGCCTAAAATCACCAGGATGGCTTTCTAGGCTAAGGCTAAGCTAAAACTCACAGTCTCATGGTTTCTGGCCTGGTGCCTTAACCACTAAACCAAACTGGCTCTCTTTACCTGTTTTTTTAAAGTCTTATAATTGACCAGCAATCAATATATACGTCTTAACTTGCCCCATAATTCTGGGGGGCAAGAGATGGTAGGGGACACCATCGCCAGTGGTGGGATTCAAAATTTTTTACTACTGGTTCCGTGGGTGTGACTTGATGGGCATGATGTGGCTTGGTGGGCGTGGCTTGGTGGGCGTGGCAGGGGAAGGTTACTGCAAAATCTCAATTCCTTCCCATCCCACTAGCCTGCTTTCCAGTTCCGTTCTCCTGTGCAGGGCAACAAAAGAAGACTCAGCCAATCAGCTGGGACTCAGTGGGAGGCGGAGAACTGATGGGGCGGGGCCAGTCAGAGGTGGTGTTTGCTGGTTCTCCAAACTACTCAAAATTTCCGCTACCAGTTCTCCAGAACTGGTCAGAACCTGCTGAATACCACCTCTCACTTTCACATCTGCTTTTCAAAATTCACTTGCAGAGCAAAGTTCCCGACCGTACGCACAATGTGAAATCTCTCTTTTCTAAATGTTCCTCTGAGCTCCGGAGGCATTCTGTGTTCGATTTGGCTACATGGTGCTTTCTGGGCCAGATAATGGGAACAAAGTGATGAATGAAAGCAGGGGAATTTCCTCCCACTATGAAACACAGACACTTTTTTATTTTGGCCTCCAATTGCTTCATCAGTATTCATTCATCAGGGACAACGAGAATAATTAGTTTCCTCAGCTTGCAATCACTGAGAATCACAGCAAGTGATTCATCAGCCCCAGAAATTAGTATATTGGAGGGTTTTAAAGTACAGCCTGGAAAAGAGGGGAGAAGGAGCTCCATCGTGTATAAGTTGGACTTTTGCTATTGACTTGAACAGGTGGGGCTTCTAACCAGAGAAACTGGGGTCATCATATGCTAGAGGTATGCTTCCTTTAAGAGAGAGCAAGAGTGTTTTAAGTGGCATTGCAGCGGACTCTTTTAAAAAAAAAATCTCTAACAGATATGATTTGTTCCTTATGTAAATACCAAAGACCTGTTTTAGCCTGGGGAGAAAATTTCTGTTTGCTGGATATGGAGAAAGAAATATTGGTCGGGCTCACCACATACTTTAGAACAGGGTCTGCAACCTTAAACACTCGAAGAGCCATTTGGACCTGTTTCCCACAGAAAAGAAAACACCGAGAGCCACAAAACCTTGGGTGGGCATGGCCAAGTCAATGTCACTTCCCACCCAGTCACATGACTTTCCCCCTATCACGTCTGCACAGGTTTTGTGGCTCCCGGTGTTTTCTGTGGGAAATGAGTCTCTCTCTCTCTCTCCCTCCCTCCCTCCCTCCCTCCCATTTCTGTTTTTTTGTGTTTTACCTTCCCCAGGCCAGGCAAAGAATGACTGGGAGGGGAGGGTGAGGGGCGGGGCCAGCCAGTAGCAGGATCACCCAACAGGGAGCCACAGAAGAGGGCCCAAAGAGCCGCATGCGGCTCCAGAGCTGCGGGTTGCTGACACCTGCTGTAGAATCAAGGATAAGGATATTTCTGTGGCTTGAGGATATTTCTACAGCTGGATAGCTCCTTGTCTGCAGGGACAATGGGAGAAGAGTATCAGCATTGGGTGAGGCCAGGGTCCATATAAGGGCTGCCAGCCTCGTTCTCTGCAGCCAGCTATCTTCAGCCCTTGTCTTTCATAATAGGAAAACGTAAGAACTGAATCTTCATACTCATACTAATGATGAATTTCCACACTAAGTCTCTGAGCAGAACCACTGGATGGAGAGTTCTCTGAATTTGCTCCAGGAAATATATGCAATGGCGGGAGGGATATTCACATAGAGAATGATAAGAGGCCAAGGATGAACAAAAGGGTATGCAAATTCCCTCTTTTTCACTCGAGCATTGCAACATTGCATATTACCACTACAAAAGGGGCAGAGTTGATATCATGATGTCATGATACATATTCCCACCCACCCCCTGCTGTTGAATTCATGGCTGAATGAAAGATTGGACATTATGACATAAATGTTGGCCTATTTATCAAGAGTATATTCATGAACTGGAATAGAGCATGGTAACAAGGTCAGCCAATGAATATGCATAGCAACTAAGTCAGCCAATGAGGACTGTTTGGAAACTGAAACTAGAAGTAGCCTAGGCATGGCTCTATATTAAGCTCTGCAGCTCTGAAGCTATGTTAAGCTCTGAGCCTGTCTATTGAAGATGAAACTAACTTGCTTGCTGAACTAAAGTGAAACTGATGTCTGTTTCTGAGCTTCTAAGGTGCTACTGAAGTTACTTGCAACATGTTTCTGTCTGAGTTTCCTCCATGTTGGAGAAATCTACAGCTGGTTTGTAAAATCTACTTATTACATTTATAAAGATGTTAAATGAAGCATCAGCCATCTGTGTTTATTTTTCTGGTGCTGAATTGATGCTGCAAAATTCTGAATACTATCTTATCAGTAAAGAAGGCTTAAACTCTTCACTCCATCCTTGATTGGAAATTTTCTACCACGGGGATGTCCAACCTTGGCAACCTTTAAGATCTGTGCACTTCAACTCACAGAATTCCCCAGCCAGTTGAGGTCCACAAATCTTTACGTTGCCAAGGTTGGACACCTCTGCTCTACCATACTGTCCTTTGTGGACTACAGTATTTTCAAAAGAGATTCTTCTATTGACCTAGCCTTAAATCTAGCTCTAGTGCATAAGCCTTCTAATGAATCTAAAATATAGTCCAACTTTTGGACTGTATTAAGTTCTCAAACTCTGATATCTAGAAAAGGGCATCAAAAATGTATGAATTCAAAGGAATTCATGAAACAAATATGGAGACATTTCCACATTTTATACCCAGTTTCTTTTCTCATGCTTCTTCAATCTCTGCAGCGCCGGCACTGGACGGACAGGTTGCTACATTGTTCTGGATGTGATGCTGGACATGGCTGAGTGTGAAGGAGTTGTAGACATTTACAATTGTGTGAAGACTCTGTGCTCACGGAGAATCAACATGATTCAGACTGAAGTGAGTTTATCGGGATGGGGTAGGTCAAAGTACATTGTTCCAGGTAAGTTTGAAAGTCTGTGGAGATTTTCAGTCATCCAGGTTGTGGTTATCCCAAAAGCGCTTTTTCCAAAAGGCAACTGGTCTTTCTTGAGAAAGAAAGTCTATTTTGGAAAGAACACTTTTGGGCCAAGTTTGAAAGCCTCTTTGTGGTTGGTATGTATCCTTTGTGGCATAATCAGAACAGCTGGATTCCAAATTATTTCAGGAACAGTTTTACTGTGTAGAATTTTGGTACAAGAGCATTGCAGCCAAATAATAAAATAAAATTCTGTCGTTTCAAGATCTTTCATTTGCTCTATATTGGCTCCTATTTTAGCCCAGGTGGCTTTTCATTTTTACTGCATAGCTACACCAGTTATTTTATTACTGTTTATTAATAATAAATAAAACTATTATTTACTAATAATAAATAAATAATTATTTATTATTATTCAATGTATGATGAGAACATGACAGAAGAGAAGTAAACATATACACACAATCCAAGTAATTATATACAAAACCTCTACAGTGGCCTCATGACTTGGTATCCAATTCAGCTATCCAGATGATCACTTCTGGTGTTGCTTCGTGCTGATCTTCTAGGGAACCAGAGAACACAGTGTGGGAAACCTTGTACGACACGTTTAATAGTTTGCATGTCAGCACCACAGCAAGTTAAGCCCATGTTTCCTCAGCTTTAGCAATTTTGAGATGTGTGGACTTCAACTCCCAGAATTTCCCAGGCTGGGGAATTCTAGGAGTTAAAGAGTCAACACAACTTAAAGTTGCCAAGATTGAGAAACACTGAGTTAGACAAAAGGACTTTATAAATTTTGATAAGGGCTATTCCCAATTTCAACTGGAGATATTTTGGATTTTTTATTTGATGTAGTATCTGCTCTGTCACTGGTATAAATACCTCCCTATCCTAACCAGCCACATCTCAGAAGCAGAAGAAGCTGATATAGTCCAGGTTAACCAAACACAAGTGCCGGATTTTTGTGTGATATGTTATTCCCAAGTAAACATATTATTTAAAATGGGTTAGGATAGTGGTGCAGCTTTGAAACACAGATACCCCTTCCCAAAGGGCATTTTAATGATTAAGAAGATCCAACAGGGAAAAGAGAAGTATGACTTATATATCAGGTTCTTATACTGGTCATAGAATCATAGGCTTGAAAGAGGCCTTGGAGATCTTCTAGAATGGTCCCAAATGATCTTTTGGAAAGGAAACATGTTGCAATCAGAGTTGCTTTCAGGATTGTTCAGCCCAGTTCCAACTGTGAATCTCAAGTCTGCTTTGAGCCAATTTTGATCATTTGATTGGCACACAAATGATGCAGTTCCAATGTTCTGAACAAATCTTCATTACCTTCATTCCTACTAAAGGAGCAATATGTTTTCATCCATGATGCCATATTGGAAGCCTGTCTTTGTGGAGAGACCAGCATTCCCATCAGTGAGTTCAGACCAACATACAAAGAGATGGTTAGGATAGATCCACAGAGCAATTCATCTCAGTTGCGGGAGGAATTTCAGGTGAGTAATTGAAAACTGGAGGTTTTCTGGAAACCTGGGCTCTTGTCCATGTTCCTGTGTTCCCATTAGTATAATTCCAAATAACAGTTACAGGGAAATAAATGAGCGAAAAAATTATAGGGAAATAACAGTGAGAGAAGGATATGTCTGCATCATATATCCCCAAGAAGCATCTTGGATGCTTTGTGACCTGTGGACTTCAACTCTCAGAGTTCCTCGTGGCTGGCTGAGGAATTCTGGGAGTTGAAGTCCACAAGTTGTAATGTGGCAAGGTTGGAGACCCCGATCTAGTTGATCACAATGAGAAACCAAATGCTGGGCCTTGACGGGCCTTGACTTGATACAGCAGGCTTGTTCTTATGTTCAACCCTGGAAGATGCATCCTTGTATTTTAAACTACAGCTTTTCCTGGAGCACATAGGAATTTGAATAATTTTCTTCTTTTAAAATAGAAAGTGTATTTATTTGGATTTTTATCCTGTCTTCGTTACTTTATAAGTAACTCAAGGCAGTAAGCATTTTATTTATTCATTTGTATCCTGCTTTTATTATTTTTACAAATAACTCAGGGTGGCAAACATATCCAACACATTTTTCTCCTCTTAGTTTCTGCACAACAACAACCCTGTGAAGTGGTCTTGGCTGAGAATGACTAGCCCAAGTCCCCAGCCGTCTTTCATGCCTAAGGCAGGATTAAAACTCACAGATTCCTGCTGATTGGCCCAAAAGTCATCCAGATGGCTTCCATGCCTAAGGCAGGGCTAGAACTCACAGTCTCCCAGTTTCTAGGCAGCCCCTTAATCTTAGTCTTAAATGGATAGCTGTGATGCTAAATTTCATCTGCCAATAAGATTATAAAATGCTGCCTAATCTGGTTTCTTCATGTTCAGCAGACTCTGAATTCTGTAACACCCCACCTGGATGTGGAGGAGTGCAGCATTGCCCTTCTACCACGCAATCGAGAAAAAAATCGGAGTATGGATGTGCTGCCTCCAGACCGGTGCCTCCCTTTTTTGATCTCCATGGATGGAGACAGCAACAACTACATCAATGCGGCCTTAACTGATGTGAGTTCATTTCTTGGATCGTGGGGCTTGGGTGGGAAAGTCATTGGCCAATCCCATCTACATTTCCTACACTAACTTTAAGCTGTAAAGTTAGGTTCCAAAATTGGATGCTTGGAAAACAGAATCCAAAGAAAGTTTGACAGAAGTTAGAATAGAATTCTTTATTGGCCAAGTGTAATTGGACATACAAGGAATTTGTCTTTGGTGCATATGCTGTCAGTGTACATAAAAAAATTCATTCATTAAGAATCATAAGATACAACAAAGGTTTGGGAGACAAAACTTTAGGAACAAATATATAAAAAACTCAAAGCTTTAAATAAGGTTTTAGAAAATCACTATAAAACTTATAGCAGGAGGGAAAAAAGTCAACTGTAATTTAGTTGCCCTTATTAGCCAATTTAGACTCATCTCCTCACACTCCCAATTTTTCAGTTTAGCTACAATTGATTAAGTGCTGCCACCTGGCTAGATAATTTGAGTTCTTTTTTAACTGAAATGAAATTGACTATTGATCAGTATCTCTCTGAACCACACTAGTTGATAGAATTTTATAGTCTCCTATTGAATTAATCCTTTGTTGTGTCTTTGTATGGGTGAATGATGATTTGATATGTAGATCCAACCTTTGTCTTGTATTTGGTCCCCTGGTTAATTCTGTATGTTTCTGAGTCTTGATGCTGTACAGTAGAAGCCAGCCCTTGTACCTCCCTTTAATTTAGTATATCGGACAAACTGTGTCTCTTTTTAAGCCTCACACCTCAACAGACACAACGCCACACAGTTGCCAAGCTTGAGAAACAATGCTGTAGATCAGTGGTGTCCAACCTAGGCAATTTTAAGACTTGTGGAGCTCAACTCCCATAATACCCCAGTCAGCCATGCTGGCTGAAGAATTCTGAGAGCTGAAGTCAACAAGTCTTAAAAGTTGCCAAGGTTGGACATCCCTGCTCTAGATATTACAGAATCATAGTTCTAGCATCTGTTGCTGTTGGTGCTGCTGGCACTTATAATGAGGCATGTAGAGGAACATTGGAAGCAGTTTTGCATTAATTCAGAACATTATCTCATACAGTCAAGTGTCAGTAATGCTGTCCAGCATTTAGAAAGCCATTTCTGTGCTTTTATTTGGCTTCCTTTTGAGTTAGAAAGTTCTGGTTACATCATTACCTCCACCAAAACCCCAGTAGATTGCGTTCATTTTGATGGCATTCTTCTGTCTAGACAATATGATTGAGTTGTATTATTTTATGCCAAAGTATCATTCAAACAAACGATATGCTAGCTTCCAGGTAAGAGTAGGGTCAAAGAAAGCTACATTGCCTAAAATAATCAATCACCTCTTTCAATTAACCAAGGAAAAGGCAGCTTACTAGTAAGAAGGGGAACAATCACTTTGAAAGCCTGCCACCATGCAACGCTCCAAAGGAAAATGAATTGTCAAGGGTGAAAAGTTTCATCTATATGTCCCCCCCCCCAGGTCTTTTTTTTTACAATCACAGCATGAAATGATTTGATTGGGATTTGATGTAGGCTAACTCAGTGAAAGAAGGCCGTCCTTCAGAGTCTACCTTAAAACCTTATTTCTTCTATCCTTATTTCTTAAAAAACAACAACAGTATTTTCAAAAAACATTTGAGCAAAGGGCAACTATTCCATTCATGGGTACTTTAATGGAGCATTATTATGAGTCTGGATCTAGGAATAAGTGGCTTGACTATCTTTACAAGCTGTTTATGAAACACTATTTTTAATGCCACTAACATAAACAATTATTATTAAATGTATAAAGAAGTCATATAAGCTGCATTTCATTTTGATTTGATCAAATCAGCTTTAATTATTTTCCTGGATTTTCATTAGGGCAAGCCCAATTTTAGGACTGTACTTCCCAACCCACAGAAATGTTCATTTTCCAAAATTCTAGGGCCATCTTCATGGCTGGTTGGGGACTTCTTGAAGTCAAAGTCCACAAGTTGTTAAAGTTTGGAAAACCCTGATCTAAATGATGTATATCTTCTCAGTTTTTATTCCAGGATAAAGATACAAGGTATCTCAACTCTGGCAACTTTAAGATGTATGGACTTCAATTGGCCGAGGAATTCTGGGAGTTGTTGTCTTCAGGTCTTAAAACTTGCCAACATTAGAAATCCTGTTCTGAACATTTCATCATCTAAGGCTCCTTTTGTTCAGTGCTTTTAACCAACTAAGTTTCAATTGTGATTGGTGAACAGACTTCATATAAGAATGGCCTTGTTGGCACTAGATAAGGTTCATCTTAATGCCAGCCTAATTTTTTTAAAAAAAGAGAGAACCAAGAGCAGATAATGTGCTTCTCCAACCCTTTGAAAATGGTATTGAAGGACTGAGATGTTTGTATTGGTAGTATGTGTAAAAATCTACCTCACCCAGAATTCTGAGAGTTGAAGTCCACGCAACTGAAAGTAGCAGAGGTTGATAAACACCGCAATACCCATTGAAACATTGCTTCAGTTTTTGTTTCCTACCTGCTTTTACCAATCTTTTTTGTTCTCCTCTAGAGCTACACCAAGAGTGCTGCTTTCATTGTAACCTTGCACCCCCTACAAAACACCACAACGGATTTCTGGAGGTTGGTATATGACTATGGCTGCACCTCCATCATTATGCTAAACCAGCTCAACCAGTCCAATTCTGCCTGGGTAAGTGAGAGAGATTGCCATATGACTATCTCTATTGTACCAGTAATTTTGTTCCAGATCTGTAAAGTGTTGCACTAGGAACAGGGGGACCCATATTCAAGGTCCTCCTTCAGATGTAAAACCTCACTGATAATTTGGGATCGCTCACTCTGAGTTCAGCCTATCCCACATTTGCCTCACCTTCTGCCCACTGAGCAGTTCGAAAGTATGTTATATGCGAATAGATAAATAGGTATCACTGTGGTGGGAAGACATACTGGTGCTTTGTGTGTTAGAATCCTGTTGATGCTGGACCTTCATAGTTGCAACTCCTGTTTTGGGATGCAACGTTGACGGAGAGAGAGGATCCCGGATGATATTGTAGGATAGCTGCTCATCTTTCTTTCTGGTGTGGAACTAGCACGACCCCTGTGGCACATCTTGGGAAGCGTGCAAACGTAAACCAAACAGGGCTTGCAGTCATAGGCAGCCAAGCTATTTCTCTGCATTAGCTTTGTTGTCTCCTGGCTAAGGTAACATCGCCATATGCTGAACAAATAAATGAATAAACCGACACTACAGAGTTATTCTTGTGGGAAAAGTACTGAAAACACTACAGTACTTTGAGTTTCTGGAGAAAAGGCAGAAATCTAAATAACAAATATGCCCACTGAGCAGGTACTCTGAGTTCTTTACCCTGAGCAAAAAGAAAAAAAAAAAAGATGGGATGAAATAGTTAAATGATAAGCAGGACTGGAATAGCAAATAACTCAAACACATTGAGGTAGTAAGTCCTGGACTCTTTAGCCAACCTTATATCAGTATATCATTCATTGCTGGTTTGGGGTGCAAAACTTGCCATTTGTCATCACCTCTTTCTTTGACCCAAGATCCCCTCAAAATAATTTTTAAAATTAGTTGCCATTTGTGCTTTCTCCCCCACCCCTCTTCTTGTTTAGATTTTAGATCTTTTATAGGCAGAATGCTTGGAGCAGCATAGGCTTAAGACTATTTTTTCTTTACTCCTTAAATAGCTAAGAATGGAGTCTGGCTTGAGCAATTTTTGGAATATGTCCATCCACATGCTGTGCAGATGCTGCTGCTGCCCTCCAGGCAATGGAAGTTGTTCATTCAATGGCAAAGAACAGTCACAGCCAGTCACCCTAGATTTATTGTTTTAAAAGAAAAGAGGGAAGTGGGCAAAACACAGCCAGCCATTGGCTACTGTTGAGATAGTTTTGTAGGCGCACAGCTAAAGGGTATTTGGCCACTGTTAAGTCAGCTGAAGAAGCCTTGGTGACCTGCTTCTCTGATCATTATGGTTTGCTGAAATAAATCACAGATGATTGGGTTTGCACAGTGGACTGAGCTGGAAGCTGGCAACTAAATGACCAGAGGAGACCATTCAATCAATGGGTGGGAGGACTGCTGCCATGCTGTTGTGACATTAGGTGGCATAATGCAACCTTCTCCAACCTGGTGTCTTCCAGTATGTAGGTGCATAATCTATAGTTCCTCCAAATCTAAATCCACAGAATGTTTATGCTTGCCTTTGCCATCCTGGAGCCTTTGAACATCAACTCATGCCTATGCCCTCTGAGGAATTCTGGAATTTGATGCTTAGGCAAAGGCAGGGATATGGATTTAATTTTAAATCCTAGGGATTTAATTTTGGGTTTATATAGCAATAGCAATAGCACTTAGACTTATTTACCACTTTACAGCCTTCTCTAAATGGTTTACAGAATACAGAGTTAGCATATTGCCCACAACAATCTTTGGGCCTTCATTTTACCTACCTCGGAAGGATGGAAAGTTGAGTCAACCCTGAACCTGGTGAGATTTGAACTGCCAAATTGCAGTCAGCCGGCAGTCAGCAGAAGTAGCCTGCAGTACTGCACTGTGCACCACTGTGGCTCATGTATTTAGATCTTCAAACTGTGGAGCATTTGGGAAGTTTGAGTCTTCCTCCCTAAAACTTCAAAGCACTCTTGTTGGGTTTGTGGCAGTTTTAAGAACCTATTACAAGTCCATAATGTTAATTTGCTTGATTTGTTTTTTAAAAGCACAACATTAATACTGTAGACTCTTAATGGACACCTTCATTAAATGGATGATTTTATGAGTCAAGATCAGACACTTCCAGGGCCAATGACCCAACTTATTGTTGATACTGAATCAAGGAGACAAATGAATTAAAGGACCCCCCTTTGAGTCAGGATGAGTGTTCTTTTGTCAGTCTTGCTGGCTGAGTTAAAGGGGACCACTGCGTGCTTAATAAACAGAAGAGGAAAATAAACATTATTCTCGGTGCTACCATATCAGGAGGTCTAGTAATACTGCAGGGCCAAAGGAAGTTTATTCAGGAGTGAAATTAACTCTGGAAGCAATTGACACAGAAGGAAATCCAAGCAGTGAACTCTGTTGCAAGAGGGCGATCTGGATAACTGGAAAAGAGAAGAGAGGCAGAACTATTTTCATCCTACATAAGAAACTCTGGTTCTTCTTTGGTCTTCATAATCAGAGTTGTGTAGCACATTTAACCTAGTCAATTGAAAACTTTCAGCTTGTATCTGTACAGCATGCTAAGTGTGGTTATTTTTAACTTTTCATGTACATTTTCACAGTTTATCACATTCTGCGAGTTCATCCTTTTGGATGAGTTTATGATTCAGATCCAGAAATGGGCTAATTTAAACAGATGAACTTTCAATCCATGGGTTGGAATAATTCCAAAATTGAAAAAACACACAGTAGTATAGTCCAAGACGGAATATATTTCGGGGGCGATTGTTTAACCCCCTTGTTCACCCGCGAAGTACAATTTTGCCTTATTGTACTTCGCGGGTGAACAAGGGGGTTAAACAATCGCCCCCGAAATATATTCCGTCTTGGACTATACTACTGTGTGTTTTTTCAATTTTGGAATTATTCCAACCCATGGATTCAAACTCCACAGTCACAAGTTTTTTCTCTCGTTTGCAGATGAACTTTCTTTAAGTCTGAACTTTGATCATGTGACCATGGGGATGCTGCAACGGTTGTAAGCGTGAAAAAATGGTCATAAATGTTTTTTTTCAGTGCTGTTGCAACTTTGAACGGTCACTAAATGAACTGTTGTAAGTCGAGGACTACCTGTATTCTTTAAATACATTTGCTATCCAATGTAACCTGAATTGTTAGATGGACTGAAAAGGCTAAATGTTGGGTTAAAGTTCAGTGACAAGCAAGTGGGTTTTGTGTTGATATTTCCATCCTGGTAGTTGCCGTAGGGCAGGGTCAGCAACCCGCTGCTCCAGAGCCACATGTGACTCTTTCTTCCCTCTGCTGTGGTTCCCTGTCCCCGGTCAGTAAAAGGAAAAAGGACGCTGCACTAGGAGGACTCTCTATGGTGGGGGAACCGGACTTGTGGTCGGTAAAAGGAAAGAGGAAGCTGTTCTAGGAGGAGACTCTATGGTAGAGGAATCAGACTTCCGGTCGGCTCCAGAATTGAATGGGGGGCTTCTGGTTAGGACTTTTGTGGCTCTTTGAGTGTTTAAGGTTGCCGAACTCTGCCGTAGGGATTGAAGTTGGTGAGGCAAGAATGGCAGTTTTCATGCTGGAGAGAGACTCATTCTGTCCATGGAGATCAGAGTGATCAGGAGAAGAGGCAAACATCCGTTGATTCAAAAGAACAGGAGGGGAAATCCTTGAATTACAACCTGGGAACAACAGGGCTGCCAACTCTCACGCAATCAGCGTGAGACTCACGCAATTCAATCAATTTTGACTGTCTCACTCTGATAAACAAAATCTCACGCTAAACCCCCAAAATCATGGAATGTACAAAAATATCCCTACATTCTCTGATTATATTCCGAATATTCCCCTTAGCTTAGGAGAAGGATGAGCTCCCAGCGCCGCCCCGCCCTGCCCAGCCACCCCTCCCTGCCCAGCCACCCCACCGCGCCTCTTTTCCCGCCTTAATCCTTCTGCCGGCGTCCCGTAACTGTCACGATGCCGATCATTATCACTTCAGGAAAGCGAAGAGCAGGAGGCTTCTTCGCCGCCCGGGGCGCTCGCAGCCACTTTGCCCCGCCCTCTCCCTCTCTGCAATGTCCTCTGGGACAAGCCAGCTGCCCTAGGCTTTCCAAAGAAGGACACGAGGGGGCTGGCAAAGCCTCTTTACAGCCTCGGCCAGTAATAACAATGGTAAGCAAAGCCAACGGAGTGGCTTCCATTTAACCCTTTGGTGTTTAAATCTTTGGTGATGTTTCTTTATTTTCTCTGGCTGGATTTCTGACCCAGGGGAGAAAGACCATTTAAAAAAGCAAAAAGGACAGAAAGAACACCAAGAAAGAATGGGACAACCCCCCCCCCCCAAAAAGAGATCCAACACAACTCTGAATAAAATTATTATTATTTTAAATTTTATTATTATTATAATTATTATTACCACCCCTTTACACGCCTTATGCTCTCTTTTAGCTGATCCAAAAGAGTCTTCCCAAACTAGCAAGGCGAGAAGCGCGCCAGGCTGATCTATAAAGGGGCTGGGCAGCTTTTTTGCAAAATACTTAATAGAAAGGTTGGAGGACTGACAGGATTACATCTCTGGCAGTGGATGAAGGAATCACTTTTTCCTCTTTCTCCTTTGAGTTTAAATCCTAGGTCTCCATGCACCAGATCGACAGGACTGTACTACATTATTATCATATTTTCAAACCCTTAGATAAGGACTCAATAAGGACTTTTTTTGATGCCAGTAGGCTTCTCAGCCCCAAATTGGGATAGCCCTGACTCAACTAGAACATATTCTAATCTTAACACAATTTACCATCCAAAGAGCAGTAAGACCATTAAGTTCAGAATCTAAACTTACCCAATAAATAATATACTGTTTCCTCACTGTGCTCAAGCTTCAGAATACAGTAGATGAGTTTTACAGTTAACAATATGTATATTTATATGAAGCACTCATTATTTGATTAAATGTTTAGTTTATACATGTCTGAAATTATGAACCCCTATTTCAGTCAACAAGTTAGTATATAATTAAAGACTGAGACTATAGCATTTGATATTGGCATGTAGTATGGTATTTGATACAGAAAGAAGAATACCCATTGATGTATTTGCATTATCTCTGTAGTTGTTTCGGGTTTTTGTCTTTTTGTTGCACATTGAATTCATCCTATAGTGGTCTATAGTACATCACTAAGCTAATAAAGTCAGTTGAGGTAGAATACTGCAGTTACAAGTCAGGAACTTCAATTATTCATGGTCAGTGAACTGCATTATTAATATCTTACAAATCCGGTTCAAGTACATTGGTGCTGCTTGCATGTATGTATGTATGTATATGTCCAAATCATGACTAAAGTATGCATCAGATTGCACCATTTAAAATGTAAAATTGTCAAAGCTCCCTACCGTGGAAGGGGGGACACCCCCCTTCCACACCATCCCCCCCCCCCTCGGTCGCTTCGCTCCCTCGCAGTGTCTCACTCCAAACTATCACTCAAGGTTGGCAGCCCTGGAACAAGGACCTTTTCAATGGCTATGACTTCTGTCTACTGCAGTGGACCAATTTGTTGGGTCATGCCTATTCCTGAATATATATTTACAGGGATAAGATTTACAGCTGAACATGGTCTGAAAACTATCTCATTCATAATTCCCCAAGTAGACAATTCATCAGTTTGGCTGTGCCAGATAAATGAATATCAAGAGTCCTTCCTATCAGTCATCATTCCCTGCCACTTTAATATCAAGCAATATTAAACCTTGTCCTGATGTATCCTAGGTGGGATTGGCTGAAAACAAACCTTGATTGAAGGGGAGGTTGATAATACTGAATTGCTTCCCTTTGAGAGAGAAGGGGGAAAAAAACAGATGAGATTTATTCATTTAGAGAAAGAGGGACCAGAAGTGGTTTTGTGCAGGAAAGAGTGATGAGTTTTACAATTGCACATAAAAGCAAAATACTGTAAACATTGCTCGATTCCACAATGCAGGGATTCTACCGTGCAGGGATTATTCTTTGTTAGGAGAATAACGAAGTAAAATAACCAATGGGCATAAAAGTGGAGGCAAACTTTAGAAGTTTTGGGGAAGGGGAGAGAAGAAACATTTAATGGTGAACGGGAAGAGAGAATGGCAAAGTTTAATCCACTGAAGCATGCATCAACTCTTGTCTTCAACCTTAAAATTTTGAAATCACCCTTCTACCTTTGCTCTCCCTGGCTGAGTTTGCACAACATATTAACTCCAAACCAAATGCACCACCTTATGCCTTATTAGGTGAAGTAAATCTATCTCTACAATGCCAGGTATTCATGCTATTGTTTGCTCTTATTTTTTAAAGCCTTGTTTACAGTATTGGCCAGAACCAGGCCTTCAGCAATATGGACCGATGCAGGTGGAATATATATCTCGGTCAAGTGACGAAGATATGGTAGCCCGTCTTTTCCGGGTGCAGAATATAACACGGGTGAGTTTGCTCTAAACGTCTGCACTGTTTTGTTTTGGGTTTTTAAACTAAATCAATTCCTCCTTCCTTCCTTCCTTCCTTCCTTCCTTCCTTCCTTCCTTCCTTCCTTCCTTCCTTCCTTCCTTCCTTCCTTCCTTCCTTCCTTCCTTCCTTCCTTCCTTCCTTCCTTTAAGAAAAAAATTGATCTGAGAGGAATGGAAAGGGGAAAGGGGTTTGCACTGTGGTCATTTGGGGTAATTCTTTTCTTTTTCCACCAGCGATAACTGTAATGTAATAGTTTTTTGGTTTCTTGGCTGGTAGTTTAAGACTTTTTCTGTAGTTCTGTAATTGGACAGTAGAGAAACATGCTCAATTTGACTGCAGAACAAAATTGAATGATCAATGTAATCTGGTAATATTGGAAGAAGTAAGCAATTTTGTTTATACAAGAATGGGAGGTATGGTTAAGAGGTGAGGTCGCCAAGTTTCTACATGAAACCCAACTGCTGTTCAGGGTAAAAAAAAAAAAAGGATTTTAAATTGTAATTAGGAAGTTATTGCAAGCTACTGTCACTGGAGTGTTAACCTCCATCAATCTCATCAAAACTAGTTTGCAACCATTGTCAGGAGCTCACTGAGAGATTGGGACCATCCAATGGAGAGGCAATGGATAGAAGAAATGAGGAAACCATCTTATTTGTTTATTTACTTATTAAATTTATATTTATGTTATTATTTATTTATTTATATCTTACCTTTATTATTTTTACAAATAACTCAAGGTAGCAAACATATCTAATATGCCTTCCTCCTCCTATTTTCCCCACAACAACCCTGTGAGGTGGGTTGGACTGTCACTCCACTGGCTTTCATGGTTAAGATGGGGCTCGTTCTTTCTCTCAATATATACTGTACATATGTTATATGCCGCCCATCTCAGTGATAAGGTGACTCTATCTGACATAGAAGTCATCTCCACTTAATGACCCCATAATCCCTTGTGGGGCAGAGTCTGGGCAACTGAATGGAGCAAGCAGAGTTAATAGCCGGATGCGCTTCCTGTCACCAATGTGGGGTTTTGTTCAGCAGATATATTCTCACTGTGCCCTGAGAGAGAAATACCTGCCTCTACCTAGGATTGAACTCACAACCTCCTGATTGGGAGGCGAGAGCTCCATTTCTAGGCCGTCGCACCACTCCACTCTCTCAGACATAAAAGTGCCTGGGAAGAAAAGGACTTGATTGTTAACTCAGTGCAGACTAGCTAAACATTTCACTGTCTTTAGGGAGTGGTCACTATTTGCAGGCCTGTGTGGCTGAGTGAAGGAGTTTGCATAATATTTTATCTCCACTGATAGATCTTTACCAAGAGCTCGAAAAGGATCTCTCCAATGTGAATGAGCGGGCCTCAGGATGACCAATACAGGTGCTGGGAGCAACCATGAAACAGGGCAGATGTCTTCCTCCCTAGGTGGACAAACCTTTTGATTGCAGCCAATTGACTGCTGTGTGATTCACAATGTTGGCTTAGATAAGCTTTGATGTGATCCAGCACAACCCTTCTTAGGTTATGGGGCTAACCTTCCCTCGGGGCCTTCCCAAATTTGCCCCGTTTTGTTGTTATGTCAATTATCCGCATTCAGTTAGTTCAGTCCATTCCATCTCGTGTTGATGTTTTCAAAAGACATGAACGTGTCTGTCTTTTGTGCATTTAGTTTTATTTTTGTTTTAAAAGACAGAGAATTGTGTCTTGTGTTAGAGTAGGAAAACTGACCTCAGCAGTTTGCTTCAGAATGAGACTGGATGAAAGATTTGACTACCAGCTGTGGTGGCACAGTGCTTAGAATGCAGCATTGCATGCTAACTCTGCCCATAAACCAAGAGTTCGATCCTGACTGGCTCAAGGTTAACTCAGCCTTCCCTTCTTCTGAGACTAATAAAAGGAGGACCCAGATTGTTGAGGGCAATATGCTGAAATTTAAACCATTTAGAGAGTACTTTAAAGAGTACTATATAAAGCACTATATAAGTCTAAGTCAGTGGTGAGATTCAGCCAGTTTGCACTGGTTTGGGTGAACTGGTTGTTAAATTATTTGAATCCCATCACTAGTCTAAGTGCTATTTCTGGAAGCTTCTCTTTAAACTGAATGTAAAATTGAACTCGACCAAATGCTCTCCAAATACATTAGATCAGAATCTCCACAAACTTCCAGCCCCAGTATCTACTTGAGGGTAGATACTGTTTGGGGATTATAGGAGCTGTGGTCCGATAGCTCCCTGATTCAGAAAGATTTCGTTTGAAAGGAAAGGAAAACACAGATGAAAATCTCCACTGCAGGTTGCTCAGAAAGTGGTAGATGATTTTTCTCTTTCTTAATATAGTGTTTCTCCTGTCCCAAGTCATTACAGTGGCATTAATAATACCATCCACGGAGAGTCAGTCTGAAAACCTGTTTTGAGTCTCGTAGGATTTCTATCCTTTCCACTGATTTTGTACCGAGCTTTCCATCCAGTGCTGTTAAATTCTAGGCTTGCTTAGCTGTAATCCCTCCTCGTTCCATTCCATACTAACTACATTATATTGCAAATCTACCTATATTATGAAAGTATTACAGGGCCTCATTTCCTTATCCCTGCTTCCCTTCCCTTCTCTTTCCTTTTCAATCTCTCTCTTTGATGATGATGATGTGAATACCAAATGAATGCAAGCAGCCAACGGCCATTGACTGCTAGGAGCTGGCTGGCTGGCTGCAAATGTAATAGGGCTGTGCATTCTTTACAACTGTGGTTGGAAGGGGTGATATGGAATTTTTGGGAGTGCAAATACAGTAGTGTTATAAAAAGGTTGTGCTTTTCTGGCTTTCGTACACCAGTAAGCACCTCTTCCAAAATATTTTTGAAACAAGTGTAGCTCTAACACAAGTAGTCCTTGACCTACAATGAGTCCACAATCTCCATTGCTAAGTGGGGCAGCTATTAAATGAGACATGCCTGATATTACAACTTTTTTTTGCCAGATTATTAAGTGAATCACTGCAGTTATTAAGTGAATCACGAGGTTGTTAAGCGAATCTGGCCTCTCTGGTTGACTTTATTGGAAGCCAGCTGGGAAGGTCACAAATGGCAATCTGCAACCATCAGAAATAGACTGATTGTAAGTGTGAGGACCAGTCGTAAGTCACTTTTTTCAGCGGCTTTGTAACTTTTGAATGTAACTAACCAATTGTAAGTCAAGGGCTATTTCTACCTACAGATGGGACTATGCGTGTGTCTGTGTACAAGGTGGTGGAGTTCATGCAGGTAGTCCTCGACTTACAGAATTCACTTAGTGACTGTTCAAAGTTACAACAGCACTGAAAAAAGTGAGCTATGAGCATTTTTCACACTTATCACCATTGCAACAATCTCCTGGTCATGTGATCAAAATTCAGGCACTTGGCAACTGACTCATATTTATGACCTTTGCCAGGGTCCCGGGATCATGTGATCATGTTTTGTGACATTCTGACAAGCCAAATCAATGGGGAAGCCAGATTCACCTAACAACAGTGTTACTAATTTAAGAATTGCAGTGATTCACTTAACAACTGTGGCAAGAAAGGTCGTAAAACAGGGCAAAATTACTTAACAAATGTCTCACTCCAGAAGTGGTATTTAGCAGGTTCTGACCGGTTCTGGAGAACCGGTAGCGGAAATTTTGAGTAGTTTGGAGAACCGGAAAATCCTGCCTCTAACTGGCCCTGCCCCCATCTATTCTCTGCCTTCCGAGTCCCATCGGCTGGCTCTCCTTTTGTTGCCCTGCACAGGAGAATGGAGCTGGAAAGCAGGTTAGTGGGTTGGGGAGGGAATGGAGATTTTGCAGTAACCTTCTCCCCCCTGCCACACCCAACAAGCCAAGCCCACCATGCCACACCCACAGAACCGGTAGTAAAAAAATTTGAATCCCACCACTGTCTCACTCAGCAACATAAATTTGGGGCTCAGTTGTGATCGTAAGTCGAGGACTTTCTGTATTCAGGAAGAAGTCTAAAGAAACAGTGACTCAGAACCAAATAAGAGCAGCTCATTTTATTCTTCTATCGTGTCCCATGAAATGTCCTGAGCCTCTCAGCTGATTTACAGCTGATGCTCTAAAATTCATTCTGGAAGGAATACATTAATAGCTTTAATTTTCTCCATCTCTTTATTATTATTTTTAAAATTTTTATCAGCATGTAGCATCATCAGAAGCACAAGGAATCTTGATATGCTTGTGCACTTGGTTGGTTATGTATCTATTAGATCTAGTTGGTTTTTTTTTCTCCACAGCTAAACAGTTGAAAATTTTTGAGCAGTATTGTCTAAGTAGAATTGCCTGTGATTCACGTTGTACTAAGTAGGTAATTCCGTATTTTCATAAATCACAGACTCCCTGCTATAAAACAATGTAAGCCAGTTGGTTAGCAACTACAGGATTGAGACCCAACAATGAGTCATATTGTAAATGAAGTTGGGTACAACTAGGGGATCCTCATCTTAACTTAATGAAGGGGTAGCATTTTAGGGCAGAAGTTCAGCTGAGTAGGTTTACCTCATTTTGAAGTGACGTTTTGAATATTATTACTGTCTGAAAAGACCTTCTCCCTCTTACTGTTTGTCCTAGATATGCAATGGTTGAAATTCAGCTCTCTTTCCTGTTTCTATGCCCTAGATTAGAACAATATTTCCTGATCATGAACCCTTCCCAGAATTCTGTAACTAGCTTCATCATTTCTAAGAATTCTGGGAATTGACATCTTTGGGAAACTCTGAATATGGGCAATCCATCTCCTGAGAGTTTTTGAATGACGTTCTTAAGTGTTTCTTCTAAAAGCAAACAACGGAATATCATAGAGACAAAAAATCAATTTGATTTCATTTCTTAACATTGAACCCAAAATCTGGTTAATAAGATTATTCTCTCATTATGCATATTCCCCCTTAATAAAATTTGCCATTTGATGAGGTTTCTGGGACTAAATTCAAAGATTTGGGGAACTGGGAATGATTTAGTGCAAGGTTTTCCAAAATTTGGCACTTGAACACACATGGCCTTCATCGCACAGAATTCCCCAGCCAATTTAGCTGACCCACCTTAAAATTGCCAAGATTGAGCAACCCAGGTTTAGTGTATTGTTATCCTAGAAGAAGAACCAAGGAGATGGACAGCTGATGGACAGCTATCACAGGGGTGTCCCACCTTGGCAACTTTAAGACTTGTGGACTTCAACTCCCAGAATTCCTCAGCCAGCTTTGCAGTTGAAGTCCACAAGTCTTTAAAGTTGCCAAGGTTGGACAGCCCTGACCTATCAGATTCCAAATTATGTTTCATCCAGGAACAGCTGGCTTTAGCAAACTCTTTTTTTAAAAAAAATTGTTTTCATTATACATTTTCATTTATTATACATCATGTTTCCATTTCTACAACGCCAGTGTACTGTTGTATCAAATCTCATTTAAGTGTAGCTAGTTTTACACACGCTGATTGTAACCATTTTTTCTCATAATTATACAATGTAATTTCTTTCGAATATACATATTATTTTACACCATAATTATAACTATTATCCTCATAGTTATACCATATAGTCTTCAACTCTAGTCACTCTATAAACTATAATCTGTAGTCAAGTACAATCCATTGGTAATATTACTTGTAGCGTACATACGTACGTATGTATTTACTTCTATTTTGTTAATATTTTCCATCATAAAGTTACTAATCTCTGCATCTGTTTTCTAACCATTTGTACAGTAGATCCCATGTTAAATAATACTCTGTATTATTTATACTCAGTAGATCCCATGTTAAATAATAACAGCAGCTAGAATCACATATGCACAAAACTGGAAAAATGAAAGTATACCTACAGATGAAAAGGTATTAAAAATATATTAGAATGTGCCGAAATAGACAGGTTAACGATGTAACCATTTCTTCTTTATCCTTAATTTCCATCGTTAACCTGTCCATTTCAACACATTCTATTTTTTAAAAAATACCTTTTCATCCTGTAGGTATACTTTCATTTTTCCAATTTGTGTAAATGTGGATATTTGTGTAATCTAGGATAGCTGCTGTTATTACATATAATATGAAGTATGTAATTCTTGTATTGTATTTCCCTGGTAGTATACCTAATAATAACAATTCTGGTTTTAGATCTATTTGTTGTGCTGTCTTTTATTCTAACCACCTTTTTATCTTTAACCAATATGGCTTTAACAAACTCTTGACAAGAAGAGAACTAATAACAGGACTTTTCTAGTTACAGGAAGGACACTTGATGGTCCAGCATTTTCAATACCTGCGGTGGTCAGCTTACAGAGATGTTCCAGATTCAAAAAAGTCTTTTCTGAATTTATTAGCCCAAGTAGAGAAGTGGCAAGGAGAGAACGGCAATGGCAGGACCATTGTCCATTGTTTGTAAGTATTCCTTGGGATTAAGCGGGAATAGACCAATGGAGAACCAATGTTTCTCAAGTGAGGGAGATGGTATTCTTGTCTCCAAATCAATGCCGCACTGTTGTCTGCCTTGTTAGCAACAGAATTCACATAGGATCATGGGGTTCTGTGGATTGGAACTCTTCATAGGCAGAGAGTCTACATGGAAGTAGTTGAAATAGTACTGTAGATAAATGTCCTTTTGTAAATCCTGTGACTGTGATTACTAATAACAATGTTTCTGTAGAGTCTTGTGTAGGAAAGATTAAGATCTGTCAAGACCGTAAGCCCTACTGTGAGCCTACTATTATATTCTGGCCAATAAGCAGAAATTAATCCTAAGCATATAATTTGCATAATTTGCATATAATGAAAACCGTGGTTTAAATAAGCCATGACTTCAGCATGGATGCTTGTCCAAGGAAGAATGGAAGAGGAGCAGGGTGAAGACAACACTGTCCTAGGCTGGGTAGAATCAAGATCAAGTGAAGTGTTACAAAACTTTATAATCCCTTGGTAAATTCACACTTGGAATACTGCATCCAGTTTTGATCTCATCACGATATAAAAAAGACATTGAGACTCTGGAAAGAGTACAGAGAAGAGCAACAAAGATGATTAAGAGGCTAAAACCTATGAAGAATGGTTCATAAATAAATTGGTTATGTCCAGTGAAAAGAAGAACTAGGGGTGACATGATAGCAGTGTTCCAATATTTGAAGTGCTACCACAGAGAGGAGGGAGTCAAGCTATTTGACAAAGCAGCAGAGAGCAAGACAAGAAACAATGGCTGGGATACTAAGCAAGAAGAGAACTAACCTAAAAATAAGGAAAAATTTCCCAACAGTGAGAACAATAAATAAGAAACTAGTAGAATGGTTTGCCTTCAGAAGTTGTGGGTTCTCCATCACTGGAGGCTTTTAAGAAGAAATTGGATAGCCACTTATCTGAAAAGGTATCAGGTTTCCTACCTGAAGGAGTTCCTTTCCAACAGTTATACTGTTAAACAGATTGCATGGGCCTAAGGCAGGTTCTTGAATAGTTTCATGATCCAATTAATGATTAAGCTATAGTTTAGTGATCCAAGTTTGTTCGATCTAACCAGACCAGAGGATCCTGTGTCCTGTGCAAGTGTTTATTAAGCACATGGATACAATTAAATTGTATGGAAATGTAACCCTAGGCCTCGAACCTTTTCTCCTCGGTATCCCTATTCACCTCATTAACTCAACATTTCACAAGTTCTGCCCAGAAATCTGAAAAAAACTTCTCTTAAGTCACAAGGCTAATGCAAAGTGCAAAAAAAAAAAAAAAAGCAGGTTAAGCTTCATCTAAGTCAGGGGTCTCCAACCTTGGCTCCTGGAAGCCTGGCGGACTTCAACTCCCAGAATTCCACAGCCAGGCTGGCTGTGGAACTCTGGGAGTTGAAGTCCGCCAGGCTTCCAGGAGCCAAGGTTGGAGACCCCTGATCTAAGTAAAGGAGTTGCAACTGGGAATCAAAAGCAGCCAAAACCAATTTCAAAAGGTATCTGAAAGAAAAAAAAAAAATTCACTCACTGTGTTGCTCTTCAGTTGTTGATTTTTGGTTCAACAACATCCACACTCCAAGAGAACAAGCAGGCTTCCAAGTTGACAAGGGCATCCAGCAGTGAAACAGCCAAATTAAGGTTGTGCATTAGTCTAAAGATAATTTGGCAGCATATCTGCAAATTCCAGAGGGAAAGGAATCGAGGAAAGAAAGGAGGAGAGAATAGGAGGCTTTGGCTCATAAACAGCCATCTTGTATACATCTGCTTAATTTGATTATATCAAGTGTGAAGGATTTATTAGCTCTGAAGGGAATCCGTGCCCAGAAGAATTTACAGCGTAAGCTGGCAACATGCCCGTATACTGCTGGGAGAGAAACTAATTGTGCTTGGGTCACACCAGTTTACATAAAGCCAAACAGGTGCTTGAGTAGCAACACTTGAAGCGGCTTAATCTTATACTGGGAGTTTGAGACAGTGACAATATCATGCACAGGTGTTTGGTTTGGTTGATTTGGGAGTTTTCATTTCTAAAGGCCCATCTTTTCCCCTTCAAAATAACATTCTGCAATAGAAAAGCAAGAAAAAGGCAACCAAGTTTCCTTTTGAGGTTAGCTTCAAAATTGGATTAAATGCAATAGCAGTGGAGAGAGACTGGTCAAAATGTTTTCTGACCTGTTTTCCAGCTCGGAAAACAACCTTCAAAGAGTTTAGCTAGTCTTGTTACAAGAAGAAAAAGAAAACCACCTGCCACCTTCACTTACCACAGCCTTCCCCAAATCCGGAGAATTCCGTATATGTGGACTTTAACTCCCAAAATTTCCCACAAGGGCCTTGCTGGCTGGAGAATTCTGGGGTTTGATAACCAAAGAATCTGAAGAATGCCCAGGTTGGAAATGATCATATTAAATACAGGTAGTCCTCAGCTTACAACCACAATTGCACCCAAAATTTATGTTTATTTTATTGATTTATTTATTTGATTTGTCAATCGCTTACAAGATAATAGGTATAAGTATAAACATGAGTAAGAGTACAGGAAATAGGTACGGATAAATGGGGACAATAGGACAGGAATGGTAGGCACAATGGTGCACTTATGCATGCTCCTTACAGACCTCTTAGGAATAGGGCGAGGTCAATAGTGGTTAGTTTGAGGTTAAAGGAGTGGGTGTTAGAGGATGTAACAACAGAGTCAGGTAGTGCATTCCAGGCATTGATCACTCTCTGTTGCTGAAGTTGTACTTTCTGCAATCAAGTTTGGAGCCGTTTATATTGAGTTTGCATCTGTTGTGTGCTCTTGTATTGTTGTGGTTGAAGCTGAAGTAGTCATTGACTGGTAGGACGCTGTAGCAGATAATTTTGTGTGCTACACTTAGGTCCAACCCTAGGCGGCATAGTTCTAGGTTATCCAAACCCAAAATCTCAAGCCTGGTGATATAGGGTATTCTGTTGTGAGCAGAGGAGTGTAATACTCTTCTCGTGAAATACTTCTGGACTCGCTCAATTGTATTAATGTCTGATATACAATGCGGATTCCAGACTGATGAGCTAACTGTTGCTAACTGAGACATTTGTTACGTGAACTTTGCCCCATTTTATGATCTTTCTTGCCACATTTGTTAAGTGAACCACTGCACTTGTTAAATTAGTAACACAGTTGGTTAAGTGAATCTGAGTCTCAGCCAGTTCGCACCAGTTGTTAACTTTCTGAGCAATTCGGTGAACTGGTTGTTGGAAGAAATCATGAGGGGAGAGAACCAGTTATTAAATTATTTGAACCCCACCACTGGTCTCCCCCATTGGTTTTGCATGTCAGAAGGTTGCAAAAATGGGATGACATGGGATGGCCGTAAGTCACTTTTTTTCAGTGCCGTTGTAACTTTGAATGATCACTAAGTGTGTGAAGCCCGAAAATGACATATGTGTAGCCATTTTAGTTAAGCTTAATATATATTCTTTTCCTTACTTTCTCTAGTCATGTGGGAAGGTTTCAGGCTTTTTTTTTTACTTTCTCTAGTCATGTGGGAAGGTTTCAGGCTCGTCACATTCCTAAAGGGGGAGGAGTGGAGATCAAGAGAGTTGTTTTGGCTAGGTGATCTTCCTTCCCGTGGGAAACGAGCTGTCCTTGCTTGGGGCTCTTGAGGTGGAGATTTATGACATCAAGCATTGTTGAATTATTTCTATTGGAGAATGTGACTTTGGAGGGTTGTTTCTAACTTGTAATATTGTGGGGTAATTCCGGGTTGTGTCAGATGTGGAATTACCATGGACTTTGCCAATTTGATGCTTTCCTAAATAAAATAAATCTTTTTGAAAGATGGACTTTGTATTTTTCTTTTTAAATGGATTTCATCACTTGGAAACCTGACAAGGGAACTGTTGTAAGTCGAAGACTTTTAATAACTGTGCCTCAAACCCAAACACGAGATCTCAACTTGTGTATGGAATACCCCAAACAGTAATTTGTTATTTGAAGATTGTTTCCATCCTATCCACTTAAAATAGGTGACAATTTTAGCCTGGTACACATAATAAATACAGTGTTGGCATTTATGCAATACTTTTCCTGAAAGGTTAATATGCTGATGACCACAACTGTGTAATAGTGCTTGCAGCTATTATCTTCATTAACAAGTTGCTCACCATTTCATAGTACTGTGTAACCGTTTTCCTTCCCCTCTATTTTTTTTAATTCTCTTTAAACTCCTGTGTGTTTAAGCACTCAATTGAAGCTTGCTCAGCAATTTAATCTCTTACTAAGGGATATTTCTCTGCTATTGCCACCAGCCATCATATTCTATCAGAAGCAGGCAGTCTGGGGTCTTTTGTTTTCAAAATGGCTATGTTTGAAAGTGTATCTCCACTATGCATCACTCAGAAAAAAACACATCATTTTCTGAAAAAGTGTGCAGTTTGATGGTCTGTTCTGCCACTTGTGGGAACCATGAGAATAAATATTAAACTAAGTTCCAGTTCATTGCCAGTTCATTTCCATACCAGATCATTATTAATCCTCTTGAGCAAAACAAAATGGACATGAGAGCTGCTTCTGCAGCTTTTGCTTATTTACTAGATTTATAGCCTAGCCTGTCTTACCTGTAAATAACTTGCATGGAGATTAAGAGAAAAATGCCAAATACAAAAAGAAATGATTACTTTAAAAAAAAAGTTCAAAGCATAACTCCAGCCACACCAAGTAGAAAGTCATCAGTTAAACCAATTAATATCTAAGAAGAGATATATCTTGCTGCTTTTTCTAAAATCAAAGACAGCAAGGATTGATCGTAATTCCTGTGTGCTTTCCACATTTTGAAGACAATGATAAAGGAGTTAGTCCTTTACTGTTCAATGAATAAAAGTCTCTGTGAGCTGGCCAGCATTTGACTAAGCACCATTTTACAAATGGTGTAAATGTTCAAGAGCCCTTTGTTAAAGCTTCCAAATGACATGGTTTTCAAGGATCAGATACTAAACGTGTGCAAGAATGCCATGAATTCTGCATCTTCTCTCCAGTCAAAACATTTCAGTGAAGGATAACTACATGAGAGTAGCATCAACCCATCTATTAATGTTGTCTCTCTCAAGTAATTTGTAAGATTGTATGGGAAAACTGGACATGTACCTTTGCTTGTTTTGGGGTTTTTGTTCTCTCCCTAATGCTATGCTAAACCATAGTTCTTCTTGGGCTCCTTTTTAGATGCAGTCTTCATGTGTCTAATTTCTTCTCTAGGAATGGAGGTGGACGGAGTGGTACCTTCTGCGCCTGCACCATGATCCTGGAGATGATCAGGTGTCACAAGCTGGTAGATGTTTTCTTTGCCGCAAAGACGCTTCGCAACTATAAGCCAAACATGGTCGAGACCTTTGTAAGTAGTGAGTAGCGTTTATCTGACCTATTTCTTCTAAAGAGTGCTATGGTATTTCTTCAAGAAATTGTGAGACTTGCTCTCGTAAGAGGTGGCAATGACTTACAAAAACAGAAGGTGGGCTGGGGGCATTTTTCAACTATCAAAAGAATGTCCATACTTGGAAGCTTATACCAATTACTGTGAACCTTTGATATAGAAATTCTGTGGAATCATCACAGCTGGTTGAATTCGGCATGCTACTAAATGAGAATAAAACAGTAGACATTTTCATTTGTGTCATGCTTAGAAATGTCTGGGAAGGAATTGGTTACCCTTAGGAAGAACAAAGAGCTAACCTAGATTGAGGTTTAGTCTGATCTCTAGTGCCAGTTGATATAAGTTTCTTGGTTTGATGAAATGACAGGCAACTAGGGACCTTGTAGCTCATCTAGATCAACCCCACACCCACCTATGCAAGAGATCCTACACCATTTCTGACAAATGACAGTCCAACCTCTTCTTGAAAGCCTCCAGTGCTGAAGCTCCCACAACTTCTGAAGGCAACTTCTGTTCCATTGATTTATTGCTCTCAACATCAGAAAAATTTTCCTTATTTCCAGGTTGAATCTCTCCTTGATCAATTTCCATCCATTATTCCTTGTCTGGCCTTTGGGTGCTTTAGAAAATAGCTTGGCTCCTTCATCTCTGTGGCAGCCCCTCAAATATTGGAAGACTGCTATCATGTCTCCCCTTGTCCTTCACGAGACTAGCCATGCCCAGTTCCTATAACCATTCTTCATATGTTTTAATCTCCAGTCCCCTAATGATCCTGGTTTCTCTTTTCTGCACTTTTTCTGGAGTCTCAAAATCTTTTTTATAGTGTAGTGACCAAAACTGGATGCAATATTCTAAGTGTGGTCTTACTAAGGTTATATAGAGTGGTACTAGTACCTTGCTTGATCTTGATTTTGTTGTTTTTCAGTTGCTAAGTCATGTCCACAACTCCATGGACTATAGCATGCCAGGCACTCTGTCTTCCACTGTCTCTGGAGTTTGCCTAAATTCATGTTCTTTGCATAGGTGAATCTGTATAGCTATCTCATCCTCTGCCATCCCCTTCTTTCATTTCTTGCCTTCCATCTTCTCCAACATCAAGGTCTTTTCCAAGGAGTCCTCTCTTCTCATTTGATAGCTAAAGTATTTGAGGTTCAGCTTCAGTATCTGTCCTTCAAAAAACAACAAACCCAGGGTTGATTGGCTGGCCACATTGCAATATCATTAAAACCAAATCAGAACGAAAGAGGGAAGTGATACATACCTGTATAATCAGATCAGGAAGCATAAATTGCATATGCAATAAATATCTCAGAGGAAATGTTTTCGCTGTGTACAGTACCCATCTCTTCCCTCTCAAAGTGTCCTGCACAAACAAAATATATCTTTTATATTATGAAAATATGAACTATATCTCCCAGCAGCCTCAGCTAATGGGGGAAGATATTGGGCAGATTTTCTGTTCTGTAGAAGAAGAAAGAGGAGGCCTGCCTTAAACATTGTTTCAGAGGGGAAATACAAGATTTGGATTCTGAATTGTGGATTATGAAATTTCTCCCTTGCGAAATGAAATGCCTGAAGAGGTTTGCTCTGGTCGCATTAGAAAGAAAAAAAATTCAATTGAGCAAGATAGAGGATGGAGTATGGAGCCAAGGCAATTTAAAAAGAAAAAGTAAACTGACATGGAGTTGGGTACCTGTTGGGCTAAATTGCAAGGTATTAGGATATGCAAACTAGTGTTTTCAACCAGAACTCAATCTTCCCCTAACCTCTATTGAACCTGCAAAATCTGATTCCTGAGACTCAGCTTAATGCTCTCACCACAGGAGTAAATGAGAGCGTTGCTATTAGTAGAGCTTTACTGATTTGCACCTGTTAAAGGATCTGGCCCCAGCATGCATCCTTCTCTGATGCTGTGATTTTATTTCTCTACATTACTATAAAGAATAGGATAGTTTTTTCTCCAATCCAAAAGTATTATGTCTTTGATCTCTTCCTTTCTGATGTCCACCCACAGATGAAGCTCTGGTGTTTTTGCTTCACAGGTTACCAACAAACTAATTGAATTTGCAAAAGTCTGCTGCTCCTGCCACATGTGTACGCATACACGGAGTGTCTATATTTATTTTATTATACATATGATTTCTGTAGCCACCTACCTCATTTGATTGATTCTGGGTGGCTTGAAAGATTGAAACAGATGAAACAACCCAATAAAACTGCCCGACACCCAAGATTAAACTGTTGACCCCACTCATCATCAATAGTAGCAGAACTCTGACTTAAATGCCTAGAAAACAGCCAGATCCTCAGTGTCACCCAACTCTGTTCTATCTAAGTCAGGTGATACCCAAATCCAACATTGTTTAATAGAAGGGACCTTTGATGACCTAATAGTTATGACACTGGCTCACCAACCAGAAAAATTCAAGTATTACATGATGAGGTGATCTCCCGTTCTTGCCCCATCTACTGCCAACCTAGCAGTTCAAAAAGTGCAAGTGCAAGTAGATAAATAGGTATCACTTTGGTGGGAAGATAACAGTATTCCATGTCCCTTGGTGTATAGTCATGCTGGCCACATGACCATGGAAGCAACTTCAGACAATGCTTACTTCCTTGGCTAGGAAATAGAGATGAGCCTGCCCCCTAGAATTGGACGTGATTGGACAGGGGGAACTTTTACTCTTCCAACTTCTATATTAAACCTGGTGGAGTAGGCAGAAGCCATGCAATAAATCTGTAGATCATTACTCAGTAAGCAATCAAATCTGGGAATATTTTTTCAACCAGTTGACATTAAAGGAGTCGGATTACAAACTGGAAGACCAAGATTTTTAATCCTGCTTAGGCACAAAGCCAGTTGTGTGACTTTTGGCCAGTCACTCTCTCCATCCGAGGAAGCAGGCAATGGCAAACCATTTCCAGAGTCAAGATTCAAGAATCCGGATTACCTCAAAGGCATGTCTACACACACAACTTGGTAGGGTGTGTATAGAACTGTAGCTAATACTATTATACTTTTCTAGCTTCTTTGAGTAGAACGAATAATGGGAATTAGGTTATTATTTATGCCTACATTTATACTTTGTTGTTTTCTCCAAGTAGGTCAGAATAGCATAAGGATTTTCCTTCCTCTCCCCCCCCACCCCCCGATTTCAACCTCACAACTATTCTGTTGAATAAAATAGAACATAAAAGGCCTGAGGTTAGATTAGAGGTAGAAGATCTGCCAACCTCAGTTTCTACAAGTTTCTAATTCTTTTTATTTTCATAAAGATAAACCTGCTACATTAAACTGGTTTCCACATCCGTTTGCATATATTAGTGTAAGCTTTCTACTATTACCCAGTTTTGAATATTGCCTTACCTAACATACTTTCTCTTGCTTGATGTGAGAAATGAGTGCATTTTATAGGAGCTGTATTACAAAATTCAGAGAAGTGTGAAAATGAAAAGATAATTGTGTCCCGACCCATATAATAGTTTGTGAATTGTGAGTTATCTTGTAACATGTTATGGAACATTGAATGTCTTTCTTCCATACTTCTGGGTTAGAAGTATCTCAACACAACTATCCCCATGTTTATTCAATTCAATGATTACATCATTCTTGCTTTTAAATTCAGAGAGTTCAAGACCATGATTTTTTAATATTTTCCTAACTGGAATAATGCAGTACTTCTTGAGCTATTTATTTTTCTTCCCCTACCACCCACTCTGAGATGTGATTAGATTTTGAATAAAAGGATTCATGGCATCTTTAGATCACTTTCTGTAATAGAACATTTTTTAGAATTTACAGGGAATAACTTAATCAGTTGTACTGTAGATCTTTGTCACAATTACCTTATCACTGGAACCTTTTGGCTATAACTTAATTCTTCCTAGATAGGGACTTATTATTTTCAGAACTTAGTTGCCATAGCTGAAAACAGCTGCCCTGTTGTTGTTGTTTTAAACTAAACATAAAAAGGATTTTCATGAAATGGTTGCTCCTATATAAGGCTTTTTGATAAGTAGGTAGTAAGTCACTTCCCTTTCGGATTGCAAAAACCGAAAGCCACTTCCTGCATCAACCCAAGGCTTATCTTAGGGGTTGCCAATTTTTCAGATCTCTGGTGTCATTATGCAATCTTATTTTGTTGAAAAATATTGGCAAGCTCATCCTGAGATGACAGGTAATAATGTTGAAATCTCACATGAATTTTCAGCACCCTCCCTTTTAAAAAAAATTATATTTAATTTGAATTACATTTTAATCAACGGAGAGAAGGGAACCCTGCTATCTGCAGGTACAATATTGAATTATTATTTCCCTTAATGATCAAGCAGGGTTTTCAAGTTAAGATCACAGCCAAGATTAAATAATCTTCTCCCAGGTTCACTTTCTGGTAGCTCTTTTTATTTATTATGTTATTATCTTATTAAAAGTATTTATAAACAACTCATTACCTAAGAGAACTTGGGGTGGGTTGCAATCCACGCCACCAAATGTAGCAAGCAGTTAGCTAAACTATGAAATAGCAAACAATGCTAACCAAGAAGTAGAGAACAAAACATAATCAGATTACATAGATAGTCATTGATTTACAACCACAATAGGAACCCAAATTTCCATTGTTAAGCAAGCTGGTTGTTAATTGAGTCATTCCCAATTTTGCATCCTTTTTTTGTTAATTGAATCACTGCAACTAAGTCAGTTATACTGTCGCTAAAGGAATCCAAATTCCCCTGTTGCCTTTGCTTGCTGGAAGCCAGCTGGGAAGTTTGCAGATGGTGATCACATGACCCTGGGATGCTACAGTCATTGTAAATACATGCCAGTTGTCAAGTGCCCAAATGTTTATCACATGACCATGGAGATGATGGGATGGTTCTACAGTATGTGCAAGAACCAGTTACAAGTCATTTTTTTCAGTGTCATTGCAACTTCAAAGGGTCACTAAATGAATGGTTGTAAGTCAAGGACTACCTGTAGATAATATGCCAAGAGCAGGAGAGCAGAAA
Source organism: Hydrophis major (assembly GCA_033807585.1). Taxonomy (NCBI): domain Eukaryota; kingdom Metazoa; phylum Chordata; class Lepidosauria; order Squamata; family Elapidae; genus Hydrophis; species Hydrophis major. The sequence goes on along the minus strand of CM066336.1, from coordinate 13,447,603 downwards.
GCAGGGGACCAAAGTCAAATAATGCCAGCTTGATCTGGCTTCCACCTGAAGGGTATTTGAAGCCCGTATGGCTTCCACTGGAAGGGTATTTGAAGCCTGTATGGCTTCCACTGGAAGGGTATTCCAAGCCCATGGCTTCCACTGGAAGGGTATTCCAAGCCCATGGCTTCCACCTGAAGGGTATTTAAAGCCCGTATGGCTTCCACTAGAAAGGTATTCCAAGCCCATGGCTTCCACTGGAAGGGTATTTGAAGCCCGTATGGCTTCCACTAGAAGGGTATTCGAAGCCCATGGCTTCCACTGGAAGGGTATTCGAAGCCCATGGCTTCCACTGGAAGGGTATTCCAAGCCCATGGCTTCCACTGGAAGGGTATTTGAAGCCCGTATGGCTTCCACTAGAAGGGTATTCGAAGCCCATGGCTTCCACTGGAAGGGTATTTGAAGCCCATGGCTTCCACTAGAAAGGTATTCCAAGCCCATGGCTTCCACTGGAAGGGTATTTGAAGCCCGTATGGCTTCCACTAGAAGGGTATTCGAAGCCCATGGCTTCCACTGGAAGGGTATTCGAAGCCCATGGCTTCCACTGGAAGGGTATTCCAAGCCCATGGCTTCCACTGGAAGGGTATTTGAAGCCCGTATGGCTTCCACTAGAAGGGTATTCCAAGCCTATGGCTTCCACTGGAAGGGTATTCGAAGCCCATGGCTTCCACTGGAAGGGTATTCCAAGCCCATGGCTTCCACTGGAAGGGTATTCCAAGCCTATGGCTTCCACTGGAAGGGTATTCGAAGCCCATGGCTTCCACTGGAAGGGTATTCCAAGCCCATGGCTTCCACTGGAAGGGTATTCCAAGCCCATGGCTTCCACTAGAAGGGTATTCCAAGCCCATGGCTTCCACTAGAAGGGTATTCCAAGCCCATGGCTTCCACTGGAAGGGTATTCCAAGCCCATGGCTTCCACTGGAAGGGTATTCCAAGCCCATGGCTTCCACTGGAAGGGTATTCCAAGCCCATGGCTTCCACTGGAAGGGTATTTGAAGCCCATGGCTTCCACTGGAAGGGTATTCCAAGCCCATGGCTTCCACTGGAAGGGTATTCCAAGCCCATGGCTTCCACTGGAAGGGTATTTGAAGCCCATGGCTTCCACTGGAAGGGTATTCCAAGCCCATGGCTTCCACTGGAAGGGTATTCCAAGCCCATGGCTTCCACTGGAAGGGTATTCCAAGCCCATGGCTTCCACTGGAAGGGTATTCCAAGCCCATGGCTTCCACTAGAAGGGTATTCCAAGCCCATGGCTTCCACTGGAAGGGTATTTGAAGCCCATGGCTTCCACTGGAAGGGTATTCCAAGCCCATGGCTTCCACTAGAAGGGTATTCCAAGCCCATGGCTTCCACTAGAAGGGTATTCCAAGCCCATGGCTTCCACTGGAAGGGTATTCGAAGCCCATGGCTTCCACTGGAAGGGTATTCCAAGCCCATGGCTTCCACTGGAAGGGTATTCCAAGCCCATGGCTTCCACTAGAAGGGTATTCCAAGCCCATGGCTTCCACTAGAAGGGTATTCCAAGCCCATGGCTTCCACTAGAAGGGTATTCCAAGCCCATGGCTTCCACTAGAAGGGTATTCCAAGCCCATGGCTTCCACTGGAAGGGTATTTGAAGCCCATGGCTTCCACTGGAAGGGTATTCCAAGCCCATGGCTTCCACTAGAAGGGTATTCCAAGCCTATGGCTTCCACTGGAAGGGTATTCCAAGCCCATGGCTTCCACTGGAAGGGTATTCCAAGCCCATGGCTTCCACTGGAAGGGTATTCCAAGCCTATGGCTTCCACTGGAAGGGTATTCCAAGCCTATGGCTTCCACTGGAAGGGTATTCCAAGCCAGAGTCCCACTTCAAAGCCATTCCTCCCCCATGATCCCAAATAACCTGGCTCTCCCAATATTCTTAATGAGAAGAGTCCTCTCAACATGTTAACATTGTCCCATGACAAGACTAGAACTCCAACCGCCATTTCAGCAGTAGCACCGAAGCCAACATTCTTCTGTTGGCCACAAGGATAGAGAACTAAAGATAAGCCAGTTCAAGTTTCTTTTTAATATTCCCTTCTTTTCCTGAACTTAAATCATATTTGTGCTCCCCCTTTCATTCAGTTTCCAAGGTCATCTCCCATTTTCTATCCCGGCAAATCTTTTCCACCTTTTTCTACAATAACTTCAGCAGGATAAAGTTTGCATGTACTCACTCTCTTGTTTTCCCTTTCTTTGAAAGGAACAGTACCACTTCTGCTATGACATAGCGCTGGAATATCTGGATTCACTGGAGACCAGATAGCATCTTGTCCAAGCATCCCAAAGGCAAGTGTTTGTATTGGGTTTGGGTCAAACCTGCATTTTGCACCCAGACTTTTTTTTTTTTTGAATTAGAGTGAGTGAGAGAGAAAGGAAACAAAGCAATGCAATGGAATAAAAATGAAAAAAAGACAAGATACAAGGACTATGTTGTTCATTCTCTACCTTCATTTTTGTTCCTACCCTCCTCCTCCTCCTCCTCCTGCTTCTCCAGTTGCCAGCAGAGCAGAGCCTATACAAACTCAACCCATGTACACAGTGTTGTGCATATGCCAGCCATGAGTTTGATACCTGCGTCTCATTTCTATGTATATGGATACTGGTGTGCAGAATGGGCATCTCCAGTGGGTCTCCTTGTGACCCTAAGACTCATCGGCTGGAAAGAACCAAGCACTACAGGCAGCAGACCACAAGCAAAACCCAGCCCCTGTCAACACGGCCACAGGAGATTGGAAGAAGCAATGGAATTTTTTTCTGAACGCTTAAGATGCTTTGTGGGCAAAAAAAAAAAAAAAAGGATCAGCCTGCAGTTGCAGTCATTCTTTGGGAAAGCAACATGGGACTCAAATGCTCATTGGACATGTACAGTTTCCATTCTGTCTTTATAGCCACCTCTTTCTTGTCTCCAAATGAGTGCCTGCCTCCAAAGAGAGTTTATAAATTGCTATGTGGCAGGAAAACTGCTGTAAAAACAGAACAAAACCCCAGTCATCTAAGAGGAAGAAAACACATGTGTATCTTTCTTTCAAAAGGAAGGTGTTCAGATATTCTTCATAACCACCATAACCATACACTGCAGTGTTTTGTTCCAAACAAGCTTTGGAAGAGCCTTACTTAGACCATAGAATCTAGTCCAACCCTGTGCTGAAGGCAGGAGATCTTATACCATCCCACTCAAACGGTTGTCCAGTCTATGTTTGAAAACCTCCAGTGATGCAGCACCCACAACTCCATTGATTAATTGTTCTCCCTGTCAGAAAATTTTCAGAATGATGGTGCCTGTAGACTGCAGCCCTGTCAGGCATCTTTCCAAGTAGGGCTACCTAACCCATGAAACTCTCAGTAGTGCAATCCCTTCAACAAGTTTGCCACGATAACTCATGCACGGAAGCAGACTTCACAGATCACCAACAAGCATGTGAGCCAGAAGAGAATAAGTTCATAAGCATGTTTAAGCAAAGGGGCATGAGGGAGAAAGGAAAGGTCCTTATTAATCCAGATATTTCTGTTTCAGAGTCAAGTGTAGACTTTCCTGTGTGTGTTGGTGGCGGTTTTGGAATGAAAACGCAGTGACAGATAGCTGTTTTCGGCACTTATGACTAATGTGGTGGGAAGATGTTTATGCTTTGGAAAGGTGAGCTGCTTGGGTTTGGAATAGGTAGCTTTATTTGTGCAGTTTGGCTTGGAGTCAGAATTTACAGGAGTTAGTGTTGAAAGGTGCCAGCATAAGAATATGAAGGGTGCGCAGGTATGGTTTTATAAGAATCCAAGACCTTGGATCTCATTTCTTTCTTTTGCTTCATTAGCCAAGCTAAACAGATTATTTCTACATCTCCCACTCTTGGTGCAAGGTATCTGTTGAGATAATTACTAGAGGAGTTTTTAATGCAGAATAGCATTAGAGCAGGGGATGTGCTCTGCATGAAAATTGAGGTGCACCCTTCATTTGTTTAAAGAGCTGCAGACACTCCAGATAGGCTAAGCAAATTTTTACCAAATGTGGAGGACCTGCCTGTTCAAAACATTTGGCCATTCCATGTGCAAAAGTTTTTTTTTTTTAAATGTAAAGTTGTTAATGTGCCTTTGTATCCTTTATGAAATGCATCACACTGATGTAAATGAATGGTTTTCATCTGGAGCCATAATGAAGGAGTAAACAGCATTGAAGTGACAGTTGTCATTCAAGTGATTGAGACCCTGCTCCTTTTTGGCACATGAGAGACATAAAACACATATTTAAAAAGGGGGGGGGGCGGCACCCGTGATTTTGACCCCCTTCCTCTGAAATTTTTGGATTTCAGGCCATGAATCTGTTTGTTTGTTTTTTTCAAAATACTTTTAGTCTTGTCAACAAAGAGCATTAATTACTGTGTTGATAGAAGAAGATTTTTCTCGGTCAGGATATTGATTGACTTAGCCAAGGGAAAGAAGATCTGTTGGTTCACAGAACAGATATAAAGATGATGCATTCCTCCTGGGAAAAATGGGGAGAACGAAGCACAAATAGGAATGGAAACCCAGGCCGATACTTTTAGGAATGACGTGGCAGCTGACATTATTTCATGCATCTACCAGGTTGTATTTTCTGGATATTTTTTCCCCCTCCAGAATGCCCAAATGTCACATCTCAGGACTTTTTGGGAAGGAGAGAATGGAAGGACCATGGCCATCAGTGGCACCTGCTATTTTGGAATCTCTTGCTTTTTTTGGAGGAGAAAGTGGAGGGGAGGGTATAAAGCTTTTTCTTCCACAGTGAATTCTGTGGAAAGTGGAATGATGCCTCTCCAGAAGGAGCAGCTAAATATAGGAGGGCAAAGAGATAAGAGGTATGGAAACATTCAGAAGAAAGGTGGAATGTGTATAATAACATAAAGTGTTCATAAATGTAATCCCAAATGGGTGGGATGGGACAGAAAGTTCTTTTCAAGAGCTAAGTTGAGAAACATCTTAGGTGACAGAGCAAGAATTCATTAAAAAACTAAATTTTGCTTCTAACTGATATGATACTTCTGAGGAGTTCTAGGACATGACTTTCCAAGTACTCCAACTTTCAGAGGACAGTCCTAGATTTTTGTAGCCGAGCACAATGATGATGTGTGTGATGTCTTTTGTTACGTATCCCAATGCCAGAGGCGAGTATGTAAATCATAGGTAAGTCAAGTATTATCAGATGCTATATGTTTCATCACCTGAAGCCAGTGTGGAAAAGTAAGAATGGAATTGGTTCAGTATAGTTAAGAGACAATCCTCAGAGGCCCAGATATAACGTGTCGTTGTGCCAGATTTAAATAAGTGAGCAGAATGGAATTATCGAAAGATAGAACGGATGGGAACCTGAGGCTGAAACAGAAGGGCTGTTCTTTTTTTTTTTTTTCCTTCCTCCTGTGGATGTGAGTGTGAAGATGAAGATTGATTAATGGGACTAGCAACATGTGGTGTCTGGAGTTTAAAGCAAAGACAGATGCCATGTGCGCTTTTGCAGAGTTTGTACAACTAGCGCGTTAAAAAGGCTAAGCCTGCATACAATTTTATATAAATACAGAATATGGGAGCTTAGAGAAATATTCTGCTTGTGGAAAGTCACTTCTTTCATTGCGAAAATAAGAGAAGAAAAGAAGTTCTAGCTTTAATGATTGGTCAACTTTAAATGATATACTTGGAAATACCTTTGAAGTTGAAGACCTTAAAGTTGCCAAGGTTGAGAAACATTGGCTTAGAAGTTTCCCCTCTAAGTGAACCCTTGGGAATTTCTCAATATAGTGATACCTCTGTATTCAACTGCTTCAAAACTCATCAAGGTTGGTACTCAGAACCAAACAGAACAGAATAACAGAGATGGAAGGGACCTTGGAGGTCTTCTAGTCCAACCCCCCCTCCTCAGGAAGGAAACCCTGTACTATTTCAGACAACTGGTTGTTCAATCTCTTCTTAAAAACCTCCAGTGTTGGAGCATTCACAACAAGTTGTTCAACTGATTAATTGTTCTCACTGTCAGGAAATTTCTCCTAAGTTCTAAGTTGCTTCTCTCCTTGATTAACTCGATGCATTTTGGTACAAAAATGGCACTAACACTTAGACTTATATACTGCTTCATAGTGCTTTACAGCCCTCTCTAAGCAGTTTACAGAGTCAGCCTATGGCCCCCAACAATCTGGGTCCTCATTTTATCTACCTTGGAAGGATGGAAGGCTGAGTCAATCTTGAGACTGGTGAGATTCAATTTGCCAAATTACTGGCAGCCAGTGATCGGCAGAAATAGCCTGCAGGACTGCACTATAACCACTGTGCCACAAATGTTATCCCGGTACTTGTAGTTTCTTTGGTATTCAGCACACTGCAAAAGGAAAAGGAGAATAGCTACAGAGACTGGGCAGGAAGTCAGCCATGCTGGGAAGGTCACTGACATAGGAAAAAGGATAGGCAGAAAGTTTTTCCCAACCAAAACAAAGCTCATGTGGTAAGTCACCTGACTTGTTTGGCACTTGTACTTTTTAGTACCTGTCCCACCTCGCAGAACCAATTAACACTGAATACCGTGGAACCGCTGTAATGGGATGTACTTCTAATTGGAGAAACCCTCTTGTTTGGTGGGGTTGATGCTAATGCTAATACCTTTAAAAGGTTTGAAGAGGCAGGTTCTGATGCAATTCTCGTGTATCATATTCTGTCAAGAAAAGCAAGGTGTATATAAATTTTATTAGAAAGCAAGGTGTTGTTTTCAGGTTGGTTGAAGCTGAATAACCTGTGTGGTGCTTATTTTCAAGATATGTATCTATTTGTAGAGGATAGAGCAAAGGAGACCACTTGAAGAATGGTTATATTTGGAAAGTCTATTTCACATCTTCTTTTACAATTTTGCTACAGCCGGACAGTTTTGAGCAGAAGATTCCCCAGTTTTGCAGCCTTCAGATATGTTGGCATTACAGCGCCTAGAATTCTGACTACTGGTTGTCCTGGGAGCTGTAGTTTCAATGCCTCTGGAAATCATCAGTTGGAAATGGCTATTTCTCTGATTCCATGAGATATTTTTTTAAGTTCAAATCTTTAATACAATCTTTGACCATCTTTTACAATAACATAATATAGTTTGACATAACAATTCATTATTAGGAAAGGGGAAGAAACAACAGGACTACAAAACAACATATCTAACTGAAAGTTTTGCAGTTTTGCACCTTGGTGAAGATATTTGGCCATCTGAAATGCAAGTATGTGGTTGGCACCACTTAAAAAATACTAAGCATAAAATTTATCAGTGTGGATCTCATATTTGGAAGAGATTGGGGCAATCAGAGAACATCATTAAAAAGCATCCTGAATGAGGTCATGGGTGAGAGTTCTTCCTTCTTGAATCCACAAGGGCAAAGTCTCTTCAAATAAGGACCCATGAAATCTTCCAACCAGTAGAGAAGTACTTAATTTGCAAACGGGGTATGGTCCAACACAGAAAGGGAGGCGCTCATTTCACCTGTGAGAATATTTTAAAAACTCCTTTTTATGTTACTGCTCATATTCAGAAAACTGACATTATTATATGGGTAAGATATCAGTTTTTGAGCATAGAATCTGTTGCTTTCATTATCGCATCACCTGCTATTTTGAGAGGTGTTACCAGAGCTTACATTTCCTGACTCAAAGGTACAGACCATAAGAGCTTCTAAATGAGTCATTTCTTCCCCTGTGGCTTAACTTAAAATCTCGGGGAGAATATTCCAGTCCTCAAATTCATCTTTCCTACACACCCCTCTTTTACCTTGGAGAGGCTGATGGGACGAAGACAGGAAAAGTCTTTAGCTATTCAAATCAAAACTCTTCTATAGGTTCCAGTATAAAAGATTGAGGAACTTGTGGTTCTCTCTTTTATACATTATTGGACATCATTTCCCATTATCCCCAGCCAGCACAGCCCATGATGGCAAGATATGTTCCCACATCCTCTATGCATTTTCCTAAATGGCAAAGCGACACATCCACAAAGGAATTATTTATGGTTCAGTTGCTAATCCCATTAGAAAGTTTTCCTGATGGATGTCACCAAATTTAGTCAAATAAGATTGACTGGGAATGAGATGGGTCTATGGATATATTTGTTTGACCTATTGCCTTGAAACGAAACAATTCTGCATAGAGGAGGAAATAGTTCTAAAAGGGAAACACACGCTTTGTTTTAAAGAATAAGGGTGATACCACTTTGTAAGAACCATTCTTGTTTCTTCAGCCATTATCAGGAAAATATCTCTTTTAAGAAAGCAGCTGCCACCTGCATGCATGTATGCATTCTGTATGGATCATCCATTCTGCTCAAGTTTTCTTGCACTTTAGGGGGAAAATATATATTTCAAAGAGTTAAGTGTTCCTATTAGAATGCCAGTCCCTTAGTTGAAAATGATAGATGTGTATAAGAAGATAGAGTGAAATCTTCGATGAATGTAAGTCACAAAGAAGAAGAAATAAGAGTTTTCTTCTTTGGAAACTGTCCAGAGTGCAAGAGATGAGAGAGTTTGGGATTTGGAAATAACCAGATAAATAATGCAGACCCTGGTCAACAGTTTTTAAGATAAGCATTGACCAAATGGAGGTGATGTTCACCAGAATGAAGGAGTGTTTTGAAAAGTCCTGTGAAGAATGCTTGAAAAAATTGCCTTCATTTAACCTGAAGGGGGAAAAAACAAAACAAGATGAGAGATCAAGAGGGGGAAAAAAAGGGACTTATGCTGTACTTAGATGCCTCCCAAATAACAAACACTAAACGGTAGACTATAAAAGATATGACAATTCTATGAATGGCTACCTTACAAAACACAGATCAGCATTACTGCCAATGAGACTGAATGACAAGAAAGCAGATTTGGGAAGAAATGTCCTGAGAGATATAGCAATAACAGTAACACTTAGACTTACATACCATTCCTTAGTGTTTTACAGCACTCCCTGTGCAGTTTACAATGTCCAGCATATTACCCCCAAACAATCTGGGTCCTCATTTTATCAACCTCGGAAGCATGGAAGGCTGGATCAACCTTGACCCCATTGGGATCGAATTCTATACTGTGGGCAGTTTGAAGGCAAATATTTGCCTGCAGTACTGCATTCTAACCACTGTGCTACCAGGGCTCCTATGAGATTTCTCAAGAATGTATGGTTTCAAAGACCATTAAAGGATTGAAGGAAGGATTGTACAGGCAGTTGTCAAAAATGTTGCTGTACATGCACAGGAAAAGGGACTGCTAGGTGATGATCTTTGACTAAAATGATTTGAAGATGCACTGTGATCCAGATGTTATAATATCAAATGGGGAAAACTCCCATTTGTTTGCAAATTCGCAAATTCCAACTTAACACACCTGCCCTAGAGAATAACACAGGGGTCTCCAATCTTGCAATTTTAAAACCTGTGGCCTTCCTGGGGAATTCTGGGAATTGAAGTCCACAAGTCTTATTGGAGACCCCTGGAATAATGGGTGCACATAGGAATGGTGCTCCCCTATTTATGTTACGTGGATGAGTAAGTAAAAGCAGCGTTATCGAGTAGATTTATTTCCTGAGGAAGGAACAACATGGCAACAGATATACAGCTAAAGAATCCAGCTGTGTTTCCATCTTAAGAGAACAACTAATCATGGCCACAATGTTTTAAGATTTTCTGACCTCTTCTTCTTCCATCTTAATGGAATTGATATTTCCAAATTCCTGTATGGAATGACTTGATCTGTCCTTCAAATATTGTATAAAGAGCAAAGCTTTGCTTTCTATTAGTTATCACACTTCACCAAATGTTGCAACACTGTTTATCAAATTTAAATGTGTATTTTGAAGGAAAATGTACATTTTAAATCTATTTTGAAAAGAAACATATATTTAAGTAGATATTTTGAGAAGATTTTTTTTTTACAAAAAGCCCTGAAAATCAGTGCATACGTGGAATAGGATCCTAAATAAAAAAAATATGTGTGAAATTGGCATGTAACGGAAATAAAAGATTGTCCATTTGTATTGACTATGCACTAATAATGGGATAGAGTCTTTGTTTAAGTAACTTGCTGATTTGCTTCATTCATAAATGATCACTGATGAAAGAAATCAATTTAATGGGAGCTGGGACCAGCTCATCCATCAGGTGATTCTGTTAGGCTGATGTAACCTGTGAAAATGCAGGAAAAAAAGAATTTCCAGGGATGAGTAAAACACGGAACTGAGTTTGTCTGAATATAAATGTCAAATGCCTTCATTTTTGATGGATCGGTTGCTGTATCATCGTTCAGATGCCTTGTATTTCCTAAGTGGTATCCTTTCATCCATTGCAGTGTAAAAACTACATGTTTTTTTCATTCTTAAGGAGAAAGTCAAAAATCAAAAATATTTACATTCCAGGACTGGTTCATCTTGCAGGACATTTAATTTTTCAAAAAGTGTTTTTCCCCCTCCCTCAACAAGGGCAAGCATTTAAAAAAATAAATCACTGATCAGTGCTCTCAAAAGCATCAACTCTTCACCTTCCTCCAAAATGCTCATCCTGTCTATAAATGTGTACAGAAATTTTTGTATATAGAGATAAACATTATCCATATTAATAACAGTATACATATTTATCAGTATTACAAATTCCATGGTGCTCTCCCTTCCTTTTTATTAAGAAGTCGGTGAAATAAAACATTTTCAACTGAAGACAAGTGCCACCAAAAATGTTATCCTTTGGGTCTGTTGTTGGTTCACTGTGGTTTTCATGAACACTTGCAAGGAGGTCCATGCAGCAGATGGGTTTAACATTGACTTGTGTCTTTTGGCCCTACTTTGAGCCAAGCTCTGCATCAGCCACTAGAAATGCCTTATGAGCAAAGTTGCCTGTTCCATCAACTTTGAGAGGTGAAGAAAAGAGAGAAGTCCATAATAGGAAACAGGGTTCCACAGGAGATGCCAATCTTCCCATCCCATCATCTCTGGAGCAGTATGTTGTTTTTCTTTCTTTTTCTTTTATTGATCTTTAAAGGCAATGTTTGAAAAATAAAATAAAATACATGTTTGGAAATGACCATGACTTTTGAATGTCTTCCACTATATGATGCATTAAGGCAAGACTTCCTGTGAAAGTGCTGAATCCTTTGTCTGTGAAGATTCTCAGCCATCCAAGTCATGTTGTCCCAAAGGTGCTTTTTCTTTTTTCTCAAAAGGCAACTGGACTTTGTTTTTCCTTGAAGACATTTCACTTTTCATCCAAGAAGCTTCTTCAGTTCAGTTCATGAACTGAAGAAGCTTCTTAGATGAGAAGTGAAACGTCTTCAAGAAAAATCAGAGTCCAATTGCCTTTTGAAAAAGCATCTTTGGGATTGACAAATCCTTTGCTGTTACAATGAAATTCCATGGAAATAGTTATGGATTAAATATGTTATATGGAGGACTATGTATCAAATTCATACAGACGGGAAATAAGCCATGGAAACTCCCACACATTTACCTGAATTTTGAATAATTGAAAATACCGAGCTGATATATTATCATCCTCTAGCTTTTATCGTTTATATTGGTGCATCAAAATAATCCCTTGGTTACATTCTTAGTATTTTCACTCCACAAAGGCTATTATTATTATAGTTGCTTTCCACTGCTATTTTATTATTATTGGTGTTATTTTAAGGGAGTATTTTATATTGCATCCTGTAATAACCAATATCATGTACTTTTAGAGATTTACACTGTGCCTTTTCAAACAAAACTTAAGGTAAAATTACTTAACAAAAAAAAATGGGAAAGCTTGTTACAAAAATTCAAATACAGGTAGTCCTTGAGTTACAATAGTTCATTTAGTGACTGTCTGAAGTTACAATAGTACAGAAAAAATGTGATTTAGAACCATTTTTGACAACTTTTGCAGCATCCCATAGGCATGTGATCAAAATTCAGATGCTTTACAGCTGATTCATATTTATGACGGTTGCAGTCCCCTGATGTCATGTGATCATCTCTTCCAACCTCACAAGCAAAGTCAATGAGGAAGCCAGGATCGCTTAACAACTGAGGAACTAACCAACTGCAGTGATTCACTCAACAACTGGGGCAAAAAAGGTCGTAAAATGGGGCAAAATTCACTTAATTAACTAAGCAGCATAAATTTTGGGCTCAATTGGGGTTGTTAGTCAAGGACTACCTGTAATAGGCCAACTGTGGGAGACCAAAAAAACCCAAAATAACACTTAAGAATATACTAACTATAAAACTCACTATGTAGTGAGAATCTAATGATCTTTGTTAGATACAAGATGAACTTTGCAAGATATCTGAATTTTGTTCATGTTCAATATAGATACAGTTAAGTAGGTGATCTGAGATGGTGAGACAAATATTTAGCTAGTTCACAAAGAATGGGTCGATGCTAAGCCACAGTTAAGATGAAAATCACCCTTAGATGACATCTAGTCACAACCATCACTGCCACCAGCATCAGTCAGTCCTGTGCTATTTAATCTTAGAACACCAAGATTTTAACTTAAGTTGCCTAATAACTAGGATTTTGTTTGATGCAAGAGACTGTGGAGGTTGCAAAAATCGCTAGACATAAACAACTAAGGAAGGGACAGCAGCTTGTAAAAAATCAAGGAAGAAGAGATTTAAATTTTCATTCATTCAATTTATATAGCTGCCCATCTTAATCAGTCATTCTGGGCAGCTTACAATTCAAAAAATACAATTAAAAATACACACTACAATTAAATGCTCAAAGATACTAGATAATTACCTTGGCAGTAAAATGGCTTTAATTTCCAAATTCTTTCTTTTTTTTTTTTTTGAAAAAAGATTTTATTAATTTTCTACAAACAAACGAGACAAACAAAACATTAAAACATTCAACTCTCGTATGTACATCCAGTGTGTCAGTTGGTTCATCATTTTTGTGCATTCATTCTGTAGTCCCAGTTACAATTATGTTACATAACAACTCATATTATCAATCCAAACTTATATATTGTAATATCACTAAAAAAAAAAGAAATTTTTGACTATACTTTTAATCATTCATGCTTTATGAGCTAACAATACTTTAACCAGATTATTCAACAAATCATATAATCATACCAAATCAATCCTAAAAAACCCTTTATAAATATAATATCAAATAACAAAATAATAGCAAAATAAAGATATTTCTTACTATCTAGCATTCTAAATATTCTATTATCGTATTTTATCATCTAGCCATTTATAAAAAAGATCCCAAATTTCATAAAATTGTTTATCCTCTTGCTCTCTAATTTCAAATGTCAATCTGCTCATCTCAGCACATTCCAATATTTTCTTTATAATTTCTTCCTGTAATGGTATTTTCTCATTCTTCCAATTTTTAGCAAATACAATCCTGGCCGCTGTTAATACATTTACAATCAGGTATTTCAAATCTTTACTATATATATCAGGTAAAATTCCCAATAAGAAGATCTCTGGTTTCAAGTCTATATGTTTCTTTGTCATTTTTTCCAGCCACATGCAAATTTTAGTCCAATATTTTCTAGCATCCTCACAAGTCCACCACATATGGTAATACGAGCCGGGTATCTGATGACATTTCCAGCATTTTTCAGATTTGTTCTTAAACATTCTTGCTATTCTTGTCGGAGGAAAGTGCCACCTGTAAAACATCTTATACAAGTTTTCTTTATATGCTGTTGACATTGTCATTTTATAATTTTGAGACCACAATTTCTGCCATTTCTCTAAATCAATCCCATATCCAAAATTCTTCCCCCAAACAATCATAGTTTCTTTGACTTGTTCTTCCTCTAATTTCATTCCCAGTAAATAACCATATAATTTTTTAATCACCTTCTCATCAGTACCCATCAAGATTTTATCTAAATCAGTCTGCTTATCATAGAATCCCTCCGTTTTAAAATCTTCATCATACCTTGAATGTATTTGTGCATATGAAAACCAATTCATTCTTATACCTTGTTCCTCTAAGTTTTGGATCGATTTAAGTTCACCCTTTTCATCCAAAAGTTCCCCATATCTAACTGTTTGTTCCTTCTTGTAAATTATAGGATAGGAAAATGTTTCAATAGTCGATAACCAAACTTGGAATTTTCAAATAACATTGTCTTTTTATCTTCTCCCAATTTAACCACAAAGACTCCCGTACATAATGTCTTCTAAAATAACCCTGTGTTTTAATTCCCTTATACCATAAAAAAGCATGCCAGCCCAACAGCAAATCATGCCCTTCTGATGTCAACAACCTATGTTTTCTTAATGTTATCCATTCTTTGACCCACATCAAACTTGCAGCTTGATAATACAATTCCCAATTAGGCAGGCCAAAACCTCCTCTAATTCTAGCGTCTTGCAAAAGCTTTAACTTTATTCTCGCTTTTTTACCTTGCCATATAAACTTCAACATAATTTTATTTAAATCTTCAAAATAGTCTTTTCCAAGCCTAATCGGTATTGTTTGAAACAAAAATAAAATTCTAGGTAAAATATCTTAATTGTTGAAATTCTCCCTATTAATGACAATTGCAAGTTTTCCCACTTCTTCAAATCTGTAGTTATCTGTTGTTTAAGTTTAACATAATTATTCTCCTTTAATGTGCATCTGCCAAAATTTCTATCAATATCGCTGCCAAATTTTCTCCTTTTTCCTCTTCTATATTTTGAAATCTGAGGTAAAATTCTGACCTTTCCATCTCCCACCTCAACATCCCACTTTTTTCTTGTTCAACCACTGTTAATCTACTGTCAATATTTCCAATCTTCTTCTCTCTTTGTTGTCCTTCTTCCTCAATTTTTTGGAATCTCTCCTCATACTTGACCATCATTTGTTTAATGTTTTCCACTTTTTCATCAGTCTTCTCTATTCTTTGTTCAATATTTTCTGTTCTTTGTTCAATAATGTCTGATTTTGTCTTGAGATCTTGGATTCCTTGCATAATCATCTGTAAAGTTACTCTTTCTTGTTCCTTATCTTGCTTCAACATTGTCTGAATTAAACGTTGTCCTCCAGCTGGTGGGGAAGCAGAGGTAGAAGTAGAAATGCCAGATGGTATTGGTTTCCTGCTCATTTCAATGCTTCCAAAGCTTCAAATTCTTTTTGACTTTTAATCCAACTGGTAGAGCAGCCAATTATAATCCAAAATGGAAAACTCCAATAGTAAAAGGCACGAAACCAAAAAAGAAACAGGAAAAAAGGAAGAAGAAAGATCTTCAGGTTCTTCTAGACCCTAATCCAATTACGAAGTAGTCCACCATAAAAAAGAAAAAATAGAAAGGAGAAAAACAAACAAACCCAAAAATAATAATATTGATTAAGAGCAAAAAAAAAGCAAAAAGAGAAAAAACAAAAAGTTCCTTCAGGTTCTTCACACTTAATCCAGTTGAAAAGTCTCAATAATCAAAAAAGAAAAACAAAGTGGTCCAAAAACATGGATAGAAAAAGCAAAAAAGTCCCAATAAGAAAGAAAAGAAAAATAAAGAAAAAACTCTGAGGCTTTCCCTTTAAAATAAAAGGCAGAAATAAGAATATTACTAGAATTGAAATTTAGAAAAAGGGTGGCGAATGGGATATATATATATATATATATATATATAAGCACACTGCACTTTATTTATTTATCCAAGGCTCTTGTTATGACTCTCTTCTCCAGCAGCTTCAAAGCCAAACCTGAAGTGTTGAAATATTGATAACAGTCCAGGAAAGCACCTGCAATAATATTTTGCTGTGCTCTCCCTCCCTCTATCTTATCAAATGTCCTTGAGAAGAGGTCTTTTTGCAATTCTCTCCAATTCAAATAAAATAATTTCAAGCCTCTAGTTGGCAGTGTTGCAAAGTTTCTTCATGCTCTTCCTCCCCCCAGCCAGAAAAAAGGAGTAATATATACAGGAAAAAAAAAAATAGCCAAAGGGAGCCTCTATCCTAAAGAAAGTTAAAAAATCAAAGGGAGCATAAAAATATATATAAGAGAAAATTCAACCCGGTTACCTACAAAGTCACACTAAAGTCCCCCCAAAAAAATATAGAAAAAAGAAAAAAAAAAACCCAAGCCTCAATTTGACATCACTTTAAAAACGCCACTCAGACAGTTTCAGTCAAAAAAAAAAAAGTCTCACAGATTTCTTCTTTGTTCAGGATGCCCTTTCCAACCTCAACGAATTTACAACATAAAAGAGTTTTTCTCACCCAACCGTCACACTTCTTTCCAGCCACTTTCTTTCCGGAGCTGTCCCGACTTCAGCAGCTATGGAGGCTGCCTCTCCGCCGCCAGCAAAAGGGCTTCTTCCGGATCAAACCAGAGATTTTGCGATATCTCTGGGATCCTGGGACAGTACCCTTCTCTATCCCCGTCTCTACGGGACAGTTTAGGTCCGTTGGGACCGACCAGGGGCGAAAATATCGGCTGCGATCTCAGAGCCCCAAGATCGCAGCTGTATCGCCAAAACGAAGCTCCGCCTTCTCCATGTAATTTCCTAATTCTTTCTTGATTCTGTCCCTTATTTAATTCTTGCATTAAAACTCCTCGCTGAAATGGTTATTATTCTTGCTTCCTTGATCATGCAGAGAGCTTGGCACTAAGTAAAACTACATTAAAAATTCAGGATGGAGTAATACATTTCAACAAAATGTATATGAAAAAAGCATACATTGTGCAAAGTCATCCTGAAAGTTATTGATTTTAATTCATTCCATTAAAATGTCATAATAGGAGATTTAATTCATTATCCTGCTCTTCTGCCCACAGGATTCAAAAGCATTAAAAAAGTAAAATATATTTTTCATTATTTTTTATTTATGAAGACCTATAGAACTAGCAACCGAAAAACTACATTGCCGCATTCTTGCTCTAGAAATGGTCTCGAGGCAATACAACACTATTTCCTTATTCTGCAAAAGAAGTGTTAGCACAGGGTCCAAGTTGCTGTCTGAGTTGATGGTTTTCTTACCAGTGCACTGATGATGTTACCTAGTTTGGTAATGAAACATCTAAAAAATCCACCAAGCTTAGAGTGCACCAAGGACCCCACAGTTTTGTAACCCTGAGCTATAAATACTCTCTTCTATCGAAGTCTTAGGATGTTTGCATCTGCACATTCATCTATGCTGGTTAAAATAAATAAATTAGTCCTATAAAGTTTTATCTTCAATTGGAAGCAATTTCTCAGATTGCCTGCAACCATACTGGTTTTCTAAGAAATTGGATGGTTCAAAATAGTTTGCAAGTCCATGCCATGGATTTTGAATGATTCAAAGATCTTGTCTTGAAGCTGATATGATGGTGTTTGACAAATGCAAGGAAGATTCAGGCAGTTCAAATGGGTATGAAGGTTTATTGCAAGCTTAAGCTCTCTACAAGAATCTGAACTACTAATAGGCAAGGGACATTAGCGGGAGATAAGAGTAGAAGGAATTAAAGGTGGACTGGACTTAGATTCCTTGTGGGCACAAAGGGACTCATGACTGATTACTTACTTGACCCCTCCCTCAGGCTCAACTGGGTCATCTCCTATAGTGCTCTTCTGATACAGTCTTGAGTTGTTATGCATCCTTTCAAATCCAACACTTACTCAATCAAGCAAAGAGCCTCGGGTTGTGCCTCTGGGCCTACTGAAAGACTACGACAGAGACAGAGATAGAGACATAAGGACAGATTCAAAACCTCACCTAAAAAACATGCCATTCTTAACAGGTTATGAGAGTGCTTGAGTGGGAGAGCTTGCCAACGTTTGCCTGAGGTGATTCATTCATCACAGAGTAAGCTTAATGTGTTGCAATATTAAAGACTTCCTCTAAAAGTTGAACCTTAATTTAATGGAGGCACACGGCAAAATAAAACTTTTTAAAAACACTCTAATTGAGTCATCCAGGCTGTTTAAAATCTTTAATTATGTTTGGTGAAGGGTGTGATAATTAAATGTTGCCAATAAATAATAAAAAGAGAATAATGCAAATTAAACTCCGGAGCTCTGTTTTTAGAGGCATTAATTGAGCCTGTTGTCCTTTGTGGAAACGTGTGCATATCTAGGTATCTGGGGGAAATGGTATTCTTGTCTTCCTCTCTAACCATATTCATTGGATATAAGTTGTTCATGGATATGGATAGAAGAGTCACATCTGCTATTGGGAGCTTCATGATAGGTGTGACATAAATAAGTGCTTTCACACCTGCATTTATAATCTGCTGTTAAACAAACACACACACACATACACGCACAGCCAGATTATTAGATTTTTAAAAAGAACAAATCTTCCAAACAAATTCTCAGTGCAATATGTATAACCAATACAAAACTCAAGCTGTCATGCCCCCTGGTGAAGACTAACTCTGAGGGAGAGGAGGAACAGCCAACAGGGAGTGGAAGGGTGGCTCCGGAGGTTGTAGAGGAGCCTGATGAAGGGCAGAGGCTGGCTGGGCAGTCAGAGGCCCATCCCCCTCTCCATCCTAGGGCATGCAGGGAGGAGAGGATAAGGGAGAGGAAATGGCATGGTCTATGGGGGAGGAAAGGGCCTTGATCCTCTTCATGGGCTGCAGCTGTGACAACTGGATAAGAGGACAGACATGCGTACGGGCAAGTGCTGGAAACAAAGCGTGGAAATATCTCTAGTTTATTGTTCCTTTCTAAGTTTGGCATCCTTCCCAGTCTGTGTTCTGATATCTGTGGATGTCTTCCAGCCCTTATCTTGCCTGGTTTGTGTTGCTTTTTTACTCTTTATCATTTAAACGGCATTTCCTTCTTCTTGTAACTGCTTGTGTGGGAGTTTTTTTTGTCTCCAGTCAAGGATATTTGGAGCTTGGAAGCAAAATGAAGGAATAAAAGGGGCTTCACCTGTTTTTTTGGGACTGTGTTTATTTTTTATCCCAGCCTGGGTCATCATACAAACTTTCACTGTTCTTAATGGATGGAGAGAGAAAAATAATGGATGTATAAATATGGTTAATCTTGGTATCCATCCCTTCTAATCAGTGAAAAAAAAAAATGACATTAAGCCAAATGTATGAATGGAGCAACAAGTAGTTTTAACCTGCAAGCATTTTTGAAAGGAACAGAAAATGAATATGAGGAAAGTAGGGAAGTCAGGAGGGAAGTTTCTGCAAACATTTCATGCATTGGGTTTGGAAAGAACTCTGATCTTTGGACACCTCAAGTTTGTCTTGGCAACCTGAGGCAAATTGTATTTTTCTATCTGTAGCTGGATGAAGAGGCAGGATTTTCAGGTGGAGCAAATGATTGGGTCCTTCATTCTTCTTAGAGATGCTGATGGAGTTATGTTTTATTCCCCAGTTTTGCTGAATGCTGCTCACGAAGAAGCACTTTTGAACAACATTCCAATCCGAAGACTTTCTAGAGCAGGGCTGTCAATCTCCCGGTCCACGGGCCAAATGCATCACGTGCTGGCCATGTCCATGCCCGGTTGAGTGAAGGGGGGGGGGAAGTCCCGATATATCACATGACATTGCCATGATGACATGAGTTTGACACCCCGTTCCAGAGCAAATGAGACTTTGAACCCAACTATTATGAGTAAGCATGTTTGGCTAAAATCTTACAGCTGACACATCAATTAGAGTTGAAAAATGGAGATGGGTTGGAGCTAGAAGCTAAAAGCTGGTTCTTGCTGGATATTGTGGTAAGACATTGACCTTAATGATACTTGGTGGAAACAGATGGTATCTGTCCAGGGATACCATCTGTTCCATCTGAGGGAAGGATTTGGTTTTGCCTAGCTACCTTAGCAAATCAAGGTTGATTGATGTTGCTGATCATGCAAGCAAATAGCTGAATCCAAGCAGAAAATAGCTTGCTTTCTTGTCAGGAGTCAATGGGACTAAAATTAGTAGTGCTTACTTCTGATTAAAGCCAAGGCCAGTGATCTGTGAATTTGCTAGGACCACTTTGGAAAAGTTTTTTTTTTTTTCTAAATTAGTTAGCGAGATAGGCAAGAGGCAATGCAAATTATTTAGGAATTTTCGGCTCCAAGCACACGGAATAAAATTTTGTTTTCTATACCTATGGATGGATGAAAAATAATAATACAGTAGCCCTCCGCTTAGAACCACAATTGAGCCCAAAATTTATGTTGCTACGGTAATCAAGCTAGTTCTAAAGTGAATTTTGGCTCATTTTACCACTTTGCTTGCTGCTGTTAAGTAAATCACTGCTCTTAGTGTGTAGCACAAAACTTATATCTTATTCACTTCATTGTGGTTTGCTTCCAAGAACAACTTATAAAATGCATCTTTTTTTTTTTTAACAAGAAAAATACTTGAGTCAAATAACTTGCCATTATTTCTAACCGAAATCAATGGAGCTTATTTCTTATTAGATATGTATGCAGCTGCTCATTAATTTATGCTGGAATCAATAGGGCATATTTACCAATACATATGGATAGGATTGAGCTGTAGTTTTAAAAAGTTTTTAAAAGATTCCGTCTTGGGTGCTAAATTTAAAATTAAATTTGTTCCCTGCCATGAATCTACTGAAGCTCAGTTTTATAAATAGCAGGAAGTTACATCTTTTAACCATCCTAGCAACCTCAAGTAAAAGCTAAACGCATAATTTGTTGCAAATTAAACATAATGGGATTTGAATAATTATGTTGACTTTTGGAAGTACTTATAGATAAATACATGATTAGATATTTTGTCTACTGAAAAGGAATATTTATTTTGAAATTAAAAAAAGAAAAACCACCGTCGTAATCCATTGAGAGTTTGAGATGGAACGGTTTGGATAGGGGTGTTAGCCATTAAAGAAATAGGCATTTGATGAAAAATACTGTGTTTGAAATGGAAAGAATGGCACTTGCTGCCCTTAAGTAGCTGCTGGAAGAAGATGTTTGTGGATTCAAAAAGTTGCATCTCTCTTGGGGGCCTCATCACTTGTCTTCTGAAAATGGATTCCCTGGTCTGCCTCCCATTTCCATTCTTCATCCAAACCTGTTTTTATCATGCCAGTTTTGGGACAATCCGTGCAAAAACTGCAACTCACCAACACACTCATAAGAACCAAGCTATACAGGGGTAGAGTATAAATCCCAATAAAAGTTCATCGCACAGCCAGTGAGGTATATAGAACATAGAATTGGAAAAAAGCTCAGAATTCTTTATGTCCGACAGCCTACTCAAAGCAAGAGATCTGATACCATACCAGTCAAATAGTTATCCAATGCAGAGGTGGTATTCAGCAGGTTCTGACCAGTTCTGGAGAACCAGTAGTGGAAATTTTGAGTAGTGTGGAGAACCGGCCAATACCACCTCTGAATGGTCCCACCAACCCCATCTATTCTCTGCCTCCCATTGAGTCCCAGCTGAGTGGTTCGGTCTTCTTTTGTTGCCCTGCACAGGAGAACGGGGCTGCCATGCCCACCAAGCCAAACCCATCAAGTAATTCCACACCCACCAAGCCACGCCCACAGAACTGGTAGTAAAAAAATTTGAATCCCACCACTGGTGCAATCTATTTTTGAATACCTCCAGTGATGGAGCATCCACAACTCCTGGAGCCAAGCTATTGCATTAATTAATTATACTCACTGTCAGAAAATTTCTCCTTATTTCTAGGTTGACTGTCTCTTTAAGAAGCTCCCGCTCATTACTTCCAGGGATGGGTTTCTACCAGTTCTGTCCACCTCTGTAGAACCGG
Source organism: Hydrophis major (assembly GCA_033807585.1). Lineage (NCBI taxonomy): Eukaryota > Metazoa > Chordata > Lepidosauria > Squamata > Elapidae > Hydrophis > Hydrophis major. The sequence goes on along the minus strand of CM066336.1, from coordinate 13,425,916 downwards.
TAGCTCTGAAGAGCAGCAGACATAGAGCCGGTTCTGTGTCTGCTGATGTTTTTGCCTACCCACCCACCTGGGCTCTGATCTTTATTTCCTGATTTTTCAACTTCAGCTGCTGATCGAGGCATAGCTGCAGTTAGAAAAACAGGAAAAGAGGGCTGTTTCAAAGGCTGTTTCTCTGCACACAGCATGCTGATGACGATTTACAGGCGTGCCGCTCACAACGTGCAGGCAAGCTCATAAATCCCGAACTGGTAGTTAACCCTGTTGTATCCCACCCCTAATTACTTCTTGTCCTTTTTGAAGCCCTGCCTTTACTTTAAATCTCTACTGACTCCAATCTAGTCAGGCCTGAGGAGATGGGAGGTTCAGCCAGTACATTGTTCCGGGGCCCATGGAGCTCAAAGGGGGCCCATGAACATTTTTTAAAAAATGTTTTACAAAACCAGTTTTTAAAAAAGAAAAATAGCAGGATGGTGTGTCAACCTGGATGTGCCTGGGTGGGGGTAGTGTGGGGACGGTGGGGATGGCTTGGAGCAAAGCACTCCAAGCTGGATCAAATCAACTGATCAGAGGGCAAACGGCAAGGAAGGAAGGCGTGCCCTTCCTGCGTAGCAGTGGCAGCAATGATTGCCCCCCCCCTTCACCTTCTCTGTCTTTCTCCCCTTCTCCTCAATTCTTAAAGAATGAACTTCTACTTCTCACCCTGTCGAAATCCTTCACGCTGAAAGGAAGGAGAAGAAAAAAGTACAGAGAAGAGCAACCAGGATGATGAAGGGACTGGAGGATAAAACATACAATGAACGGTTGCAGGAACTGGGCTTGGCTAGTCTAGGGAAGAGAAGGACCAGGGGAGACAGGATAGCAGCCTTCCAGTATTTGAGGGGCTGTCACGGGGATGGGGGTCAACCTGCTTTCCAAAGCACCTGAAGGCAAGGAATAATGGATGGAAACTGAATAAGGAGAGAGATTCAACCTAGAAATAAGGAGAAATTTTGTGACAGGGAGAGCAATCAACCCATGGAACAGAAGTTGCCCTCAGAAATTGTGGGAGCGCCATCACTTGAGACCTTCAAGAAGAGATTGGACTACCATCTGTCAGAAATGGTGTGGGGTCTCCCGCTTGGGTGGGGGGTTGGACTACAAGGTCCCTTCCAATTCTTGATTATCTATTCTCTGTTAAGGAGGCGCTAGTGTCAGCTTAGTCAGAGGATCTGTGCATGTTAGCCATGCCAAAGGGCAACTGGCAAGAGAGGTGGCTTTAAAACGCAGGAGGAGGAAAGGTGGGGTGGGCGAGGGAAGTGTCACTTTTCTTTCATTTGCACACACTAGAATGTTCTTCATCAAGTTGGAAAAAAAAATCTACTTGTGGGCTTTGTGGGCTCCAACTCCGCTTCTCCGTACTTTGCCCTCACTCACCCACCACTCCGCTTCCCGATCTTCTTCGCTGCCCTGACAGTCCCTCTCTTTTTTTAAATGAGCCTCTTGTTGGTTAGGAGTTAGGGCGGTGCAGGGAGTAACGCGAAATCCACAGGGTGGTGGGGAGTGGGAGGGGAGATGTTTTTATGAGAGTCATGCTAACTTAATGTGTGAGGGGGCCCATATTAGTCTTGTTCCAGCACTGAATAATCTTCTCAGCAGCGCTGAGTCTAGTCCTTTAAGTTGTGAAAAAATAACAAGAAGCCAATGTAGCACTCAATTGCTCTCTTAAGAACCTCCTTGCTTCCACCTTCCAGTTCTCTAACTAAAGTGGAGCAAAGGTTCTGGTAGCACAGATAAACACTGTCATTTCCTTTTCTTAAAAAAAAAAAAAAGTTTAAAATCCATTCTAACTCTCATTCAATTATTGTGTCAGCTGCTACTGTGAAGATGTTTAAATACATGTTTTAAAAATTGGAGAATACTCTCATAATTTACAGCTTTCTCTACTCTTTTCCCCCTATGAACCTTATTTAAATGTCCTTAACACGTGCACACACTTTTATATGTTATATATTTAGCATATGTAGGAGTTTAGCAGAGGAGACAATAAAACAGTAGAAAATCTGAAAACCCATATGCTTCAAAATGAATGGAGTTTTATACGCAATTTTACTTAATGCCTGATTTTTGTGGTGCCTACTATTAACATATGCTTTTAGAAAATCCAAGGTATTCGAATACGTCTTTTCTTAAAATAGAGGCATTCAAATTGTGATATGGCTGTTGCAAATATATACTGGGGAAATGAGAATTTTGAAGCACAGAAGCATGGATATTAGTGCACTATATAATTCAGAATTACAGAGTTGGATGGCTGCCCTCAAGTGCTTTGGAGAATAGTTCAACCACCTTCTCTCTATGATAGCACTTCAAATTTTGGAAGACTGTTATCATGTTATCCCTAGTTCTTCTCTTTGTTAGACTAGACATACCCAATTCCCTCAATCGTTTATCATATGCTTTAGCCTCCAGCCCCCTAATCATTTTTGTTTCTATTCTCTGCATTCTATCTAGAGTCTCAACATTTTTGTGTGTGTATAATGGTAACAAAAATGGGATGATTCACTGGAACCTATTCAAGCTTTCTAAGAATCCAATAAAAGAGGTGTGGTGGCACAATGGTTAAAATGCAGTATTGCAGGCTGACTCAGCTCATTGCCAGGAGTTTGATCCTGACCAGGCTCAAGGTTGACAGCTTTCCATCCTTCCAAGTTTGGTAAAATGAGGATCCAGATTCTTGGGGGCAATAGACTGACTCTGTAAACCACTTAGAGCTATAAAGCACTATGAAGCATTATATGAGTCTAAGTGCTATTGCTAAAAGTAATGTGCTAATTTGCTTCCACTAACATCAATGTTATTCTTTTTTTAAAAAAAGAACAAAACCCAGAACTATGCTTCTTCAAAATCAACAGGTTCATTGGCCACCATGATTTCCCTTCTCCCAAGTGTACCAAATGAGGAAAGCACACCAGACCATATGAAATGATCATTTCTGAGGAAAGGAAATGATGTATCTCTTTGATAGGCTGGAAGGAACTCTACTGCTAACCCGTGTTCTGGAGCACTGATGTCAAACTCAATTGCATCACATGACATCATGTAACGTATTGTGACTTTTTTTTGCCTTTGTGAGCATGTGATGCATCCAGCCTGCAGGCTGCTGTTCTAGACACCTGACAGCTGTGGAATCATGATTCATCGCTGCCACATAGCTGCAGAAAGTGGGAAGGGTGATGTTAATTGAGGAGCTCTTAGTAGACAAATATATTTCTTTTGATAAGTCAAGGTTCAAGGTTCTTTTGATAATTCAAGGTGGCACAGAAAAAATTAGAACCTACTTTGGGATTGGTTTATGTAATGTGATGATGAGGGGAAAGGGGATGATTTATAGGGGAGGCCGGGAAAACTTTTAGGTTCGGAATTCCACAGAATGTGCCAGGTGCTATTCTAATAAAAGTACTTTGAGATTATGTTTGACTTGGAGTTACTGACAGGAATGGATTTTCCCTGGAACGCTGACAACATCCCTATTCTAGCAAAGTTTCCCAATTCATTGCAACTTCCAGATGTTCAGAATTCAGTAGTCAGAATGTTTAGTAATGATCATTCTGGCTGGGGTATTTGGGATTTGAAGTCCACACATCTGGAATTTGCCAAGGCTGGAAAACACTATTCTAAATACATACCATTGAAGTTCTTACATTATATCTATCATAGCCCAAATAGAAGAAACCATCATCAAAAAACAAACAATTCTCAACTAATGGGGACTTGAAACTATGAAATCAGGATAGAACATGGCTAGGTAATTCACATGATATATTTGATCTGTTTGCTGAATTAACCAATTCTGAAGGGTTATGTAGCACAGCGAATGACAAAGCAAGGTGTCTTAGGTTAATAACAATGTGTGAAGCCCCAAAATTAAGCAACATTAAAACAAGTTTAGCATGTTGTGCAAATACAGCTTGCCTCTTTGAAGTGACCTCTTAAGCATGTTGTGTGAACATAGCGCATTATGTCAGAAGGAATCTAGTTCTCACCGGGAACCAGGTGAACTAAGTTGTCAAACACAAAATAAGATAGAGAAGGCAGATACAGCAATAATGAATTACTTGGTCTGCAGTTAAAATCTGCTGTGCCAGATAAATCATATCTATTAAATAAGTGCTGCAGTGACATGATTTCAGCAGCTCCCATTTTAATGAATTTATTTGTCTCATTTTTATCTTCCTTCTTGATCTCTTTTTCTTTCTCTATTTGCAAGTAATTGGAAGAGTCCAGAGGAGAACATTTTTCACTATGATAAAACAGGATGAGAAAAGGCTCATTCCGTAGCTTCAGTCGATAAATGTAGAGTAAAAGTCAAATCAAAAGACCTAATTGGCCTTCAGGATTGTAGGAGCAGGGGAGAAATTGAAGACAAAAAAGTCTTTTTCGAAAGAAGGAATGGTTTCCAGACTCAAATTACCTTTTTTTAAAATTTACCATCATTCCAAAGATAACATTGTGGGGGACAATGAGACTGATATACTTCAATTAAGCTTCCCTATTATAGAAACAGTCCTGTCCATGTCTGTGAGGTAGGTCTTTGTACCTCATAAAACTAGTCAAATGTGATTTTAGGTCAGAAAACTGTGGTCTATCTCAAAATTGTCTCTGTACGTTTGAGCCTTAGGCTTCCAAAATGACAATAGAGGGTCAGTTTACAATCTTGCTCTGTAGGTCTTTCATCAGGATGGAATTACCAAGAATCTTTTTTTTTTAAATAATGAACTTATTACTGTAGAATAGTATAAGCACTTGACTTTCTTGCCTAGAAGGAGCACTTGACTTTCTCTCTTGCTATTCTGAGATGGAACTTATTTGCTTGAATTTGCTATTCTTTCTCTTAGAGTTTTAACTTCCACAATTAGATATATCTGGCAAAATATTTTCAGTATATGTCATTGTTTTCAGGCATATGACTATGAAATAAATTGAGCTTTTGGAAATATGTATAAAAATGTACCAAAAGAAAAGAACATCATAGCAATAACAATAATAGCATTTAGACTTATATACCTCTTCACAGTGCTTTGCAGCCCTCGCTAAGCAGTTTTACAAAATCAGCCTATTGCCCCCAACCATCTGGGTCCTCATTTTACCCACATGGGAAGGAGGGAAGGCTGAGTCAACCTTGAGCCTGGTGAGATTTGAACTGCCAAATTGCAGGCAGCCAACAGTCAACAAAAGTAGCCTGCAGGACTGCATTCCAACTACTGCACCATTGAGGCTCATGTTGACATATTTTATAATGGTATGTGGAAATATAGATAAGAGGAAGAGTTGCAGATAAGACAATTTGCATATATAGGTAGTCCTCAACTAACAACCACAATTGAGTCCAACATTTATGTTGCTAAGTGAAACATTTGTTAAGTGAATTTTGCCCCATTTTTTAAATTTTTTTATTTATTTTTTTAACTTTTTTTAAAATAAAGTTTTTTATTTCTATACACAAACACATACAAAAACATAAAAACATAAAATCTTCTTCCATTTTATATACATATAGTGTGTCAGTTGGTTACGTATCTTTTGTGCTATACTTTTGTAGTCATTTATTTACAATTTATATCAGTCTTCACATTGTCAAACTAACATATGTTTATATATTTATTAGTTATTAATCATCCATGACTAAACTATTTATTCCATCATTTTATATGAGATGTTCCAAGTTTTATCTTAAAAATTTGTGTTATACTTTCAACCACTGGTTATATATATCTATATTATGTTTTATATCAATCTATTAGATTTTTATCACAAAATTATCTAGTCTATTATATTACCATGCCTTTTTATCGATAAAACAAATCCCATATCATATGAAATTGCTTATCTTCTTCTCTAATTTCAAATGTCAGTTTACTCATTTCAGCACAGTCCATAATTTTTTGATAACTTCCTCCTGCATAGGTATTTTGTCATTTTTTCAGTTCTTCACAAATACAATTCTAGTTGCTGTTAAAACATTTACAATCAAATATTTCAGTTCTTTATTGTATATGTCCGGTATGACTCCCAATAAAAAGATCTCTGGTTTAAAGTCTATATGTTGTTTTATCATTTTTTCCAACCATGTGTGGATTTTAGTCCAATATTTCTTTGCGTCTGAACATGTCCACCACATATGGTAATATGAATCAGTTATCTGATGACATTTCCAGCATTTATCCAATTTATTCTTAAACATTCTCGCAAGTCTTGTCAGGATAGGTGCCACCTGTAAAACATCTTATACAAATTTTCTTTAAATGCACTTGACATTATTATTTTATAATTTTGAGACCACAGTTTTGGCCATTTTCCCAAATCAATCACATATCCAAAATTTTACCCCCAAGCAATCATCGTTTCTTTAACTTGCTCCTCCTCCAATTTAAATTCTAACAGATGTCCATAAAGTTTTTTAATTATCTTTTCATCAGTACCCATAAAATTTTTATCTAAGTCAGTCAACTTATCATAAATACCTTCTGCCTTGGAGTCTTTATCAAACCTAGATTGTATTTGCAAATAAGAAAACCAATTCATTTTTACACCTTTTTCTTCCAACATTTGCATAGATTTAAGTTCACCCTTTTCATTCAATAACTCCCCATATCTAACTGTTTGTTCCTTTTTATATATTATTGGATAAGAAAAAGCTTCAATAGTTGATATCCATGTTAGAATTTTAAAATAATATTGTCTTTTTATCTTCTCCCAGATCAAAAACACTGCCTCACGAATATGTCTTTTAAAATACCCTTGTGTTTTAGTTCCCTTTTATCAGAGAAAGGCATGCCATCCCAGCAGCAAGTTATGACCTTCTAAAGTCAATAATCTACTGTTCCTTAGTGTTATCCATTCCTTTACCCACATCAAATTTGTCGCCTGGTAATAGAGCTCCCAATTGGACAAGGCAAACCCTCCTCTTATTCTTGCATCTTGTAACAGCTTTATTTTTTTTCTTGCTTTTTTACCCTATCAAATATATTTCAACACAATTCTATTTAAATCTTCAAAAACTCTTTCTCTAATTGAATAGGAATTTTCTGGAATAAATATAAAACTCTAGGCAATATATTCATCTTAATTGTGGATATTCTCCCAATCAATGATAGTTGCAATTTTTCACTTTTCATCAAGTCTGTGGCAATCTGCTGTTTGAGTTTAACATAGTTATCTTCCTTCAGGGTACTGCATCTTGTTGTAATATAAATCCCTTGTTTGTGACCTGTATTTTTAAAGTTTCTTCCAACTCTTTCTTTCGTCTTGTTAACATATTCTTTGTTAATATCTTTGTTTTGTCTTTATTTATTCTCAAACCTGCTACTTTTCCATATTCTTCTATTTTTTTCTATTAATTTGGGTGCTGTTTCCATTGGGTCTTCTAATATAAATACCAGGTCATCTCCTGGAAGTTTGGGAAGGCTCATTTCTGGCTTCCAGAGAGCCTCTGGAACCCAGAAAGGCCATTTTTGCCCTCCTGGAGGCTCAAAAACCCCTCCCCATAGTGCAGGAGGCCAACTAGGCCACACCCACCATGGCCACACCCACCCAGCAACCAGGCAGAGAACCCCTTGCTAAAATTTTTGAAGCCCACCCCTAAGTAGGAGCATTGCATATTTCCAAGAGATTCCATAACTACAGAGGTGATCCCAAACTCAATCATGGGTAGCTTCACCTTGAGCTTCCACTTGTAGCATCAGAGCAACCTTCAATGCATTTTTCCTCAACTCCCACTGCGAGGGGGAAGAATAAGGAGTAAAACTCCATCGAATGCCAGCAAGGATTAAGAGAGGAATGAATGAATGTAGTAGGATGAAGTGGGTCACCTCTAACAATAATTAGTACACAGTCCTGAGGGGGCCATATTTTCCATCAATCACACCGTGAGGGTGGGATGATTTTCCGCATCATTTTAAAGCTGGAGCTAGGTGCATTTGGATCAATCACTAAAAATGCAAAGCTCTCTCTTCCTTAAGCAGCACCAATCCATCTACCTCTTCCCACACACAGAGGTCTAAAGTGCCACAATATCCCTTTGGGATTCTAATTCCCAAATAACATCTTAAGAGTTCACCTTAGCTAACCTCATTCAGCACCATTCTCACCAAGTAGGCAAAATCAGAAGCAAGACAGGGATGGAAAATTTAGAAGAGGTGGAAGACTTTGTTCAAACCGTGCACTAGAAGATTACGCCTGGGTGCAGCACTTTTTAACTGAAAAGCATGGATCAGTATAATCTCAATTATTTTACTACACACACACACACACACAATTAAAAGTCTTGCTGCAACATCCCTTAACATATGGAGCTTTTGTACATAGGTTTCTCTGGTATATTGTTCACATAAATCTCTCCTGCAAATATATTTCTACAGTAAATCTCTCAAACAGCTGGGACCATCAAGAAGTTGACAGATAGGTTGTAAGGCAAGGTAAGTTTAGTTCAATGTCTGCTGATCTGGACTGGTCAAGATTTGTTTTCAATTACAGTGTGTATGGGTTCATTGTAGTTTTGAGCAATTTAGACACTGAAAGAGTTTTAAAAAAAACTCATTAACCTGCCAATCCAGGTCATGGACAGGAAAAAAAAAAGAAAGAAAGAAAGAAACCACCCCAAACCCCAGAAAATCAAACCCTCAGGAGCCAGTCAGGAGATTCAGTTTCCTCTTTTAGGTGGGTTGGTTTTTTTTTTTACAAGCAGGGAGGATGGTTTTCACTCTGTGTGGTTTTCTGGAGTTTGTTTTCCCTTCTTGGAGACAGAAGCCAAGGTAAGACCAAAACTTTATCAGTTTTGTGCTTTTGAGTCAAGGAAGATGGAGACCATAAAGCTGGTTGAATGACAGTTTGTTTTACTTTAGGGATTGAGAACTGGGCTGTGTGGGTTTGTTACAGTGTGTTTTTATTGGAGATTCTGGGCTGCTCAGTTGAGGGGACAGCTGAATGTGATTATTTTCTTCAGATAGTAATTGTGCAATTCTTCTCCTTTCTTTCCCAACTTTCTGTTAGGAATTTGATTTTGCTTCTAGCTACCTCCTTGCCTCAGAATGAGCATTGCTGGTTCATTAAGATCTAGAATTCTTAATAAACCAGAGATGTACATTTTGGTGTAGGGTGGTAACCTTTAGCCCAACATTTCTCAACTATAGCAACTTGAAATTGTGTGGATTTCAACTCCCAGAATTCCCCAGCCAGCATACCAGCTAAGGAATACTGGGAATTAAAGCAGGGATGGAATTCTACCGGTTTGGACCAGTTCAGGTGAACTGGATGTTCAAATTACATCTGGTTTGCCAAATCGGTTTTTCAACTGACCGGCTGGCCCCACCCACTCCTCCCCTCTGCTCCCAGGAGTCTCCACGTGATACAGGTAAGTGCAGGGTCTGCGCGGAGGCTCTGGGAGGGAGAAAAATGGGCCTCAGGGAGCTTCCAGACCCTTGGGAGGGTGAAAACAGCTTCCCCTGAGCTCTGGATGCCCACCGGAAGCCGGAAACAGGAAGTTCTGGTAGGCCAGGCCCATCATGGCCATGCCCACCCAGCAACCGGGCAGCGAACGGGTTGCTGGGATTTTTGTGTTTTTTTTTTGGAACAAATTTTATTGATTTTAAAGACAAACAAACCATCATTAACCATTAAATACATAAAACCTCTTTCCATTATTAATTTTACAAGTCAAGTAGAATATTATTTTATGCAACATAATTCTGTTTTACACCATTTCAATATAAACATATAGATATCTCTTAACAAATTTCTCATTATTTGCATTTTTTGTCCATTCTTTCCAAATTATCCATTTATCTCATTCCCTACAGTAAGAAAAATAAAAGAATTTCTCCTGGAATCACTGATCAGAGTATGATGCCTTTCTATCCTCCCCCTAAATTAATATTTAAAATAACGCCTAATACCCAATCTGAATCTGCTTAGTACATTCTACCTACTAACCTTTAAAGAGAAAAAATAATAAATTCATAATAATTAATATAATTAGATAATAAATCTAAATATTAAATCTTATAACATTCCGATTATCTATTTCAAAAAACAAGTGCTACAATTTTGTTAAATTTTAAAATCTGTCATTACTAAACATTTCAATATTTTAATCTTTTATTAATTCTTATAACATTCTAGTTTTCTATTTCTAATACATAATACCATCTTATGTACCTTGCAGAATCTTCTTTTTTAAAAAAATTATACCTTACCCTTCATCCCTAAAAAAAAATCCTTTTTTCCCATCTTGTTTCATACCTTTGTGGCTTTTCCCTCCCTTTTCCCTTCCTTTCTTATCCCCCCTGACCTTTTTATCCCCCCCCCCAACCTCCGCCTTTTTAGCTTTCCCTCTCTGTTGTAATCCTTTCTCCTTTTGCTCATTAACATTGAGTTGGTTTTGCATCTTTTTTCCTTTCTTAAGTGTTTTTTTAAGTCTTAAGTCCTTCATTTTCCTTCCTTTCTTTCTCCTTTCTCTCTTAATTAATTTTTTAGATGAACTGAAGATGGCGTCTTCTTCTTTTTCTTCTTCTCCTTCTATTTCCTCCATCTGTTGTTGTGTTTGCTGATAAATAGCAAGCACCATTTCTAAAGAAAGGAAAGCTTCTTTCACAGCGTCCTTACTTTCTTGATATTCCTTTCTAAGTTCATCATCAGATAAAGCCATTCTTTGTTCTTCTTAGAGCAACCAAAATGTTTCAAAAGTTAAAACAATTCCTCAAAGTCCCAGAGACATCAATCAGTCCAAACAATGTACAACGTTCTCACTTTCTCTTCCTGGGGTGGTATCAGTAAAAGGGAAAAGAAAAAAACCCAATCTGTATTTTACAGCCTTGTTGCAATCAATTTCTAGTCTCAAGATCTTCAAGGCATCTCCTCCAGCAAGATCTTAATTTTTTTTTTTTGTCCTCTCCCTTCCCACTTATAACAAGAAGCCAAGTTTTTACCTTTTATAAAAAACAAGTTTCTCAATGGCCATTTGTTGATTCCATAGGGAAGGAGAGTAAACTTTCCTTTCAGCACCTCAATTTTGCCGCTTGAAATCCTCCTCTGGAAACAAAATATTTTTCAAAAAGTCATAGTTCTCAGGATTAAACGCCTCTTAAAGTCCTGGATCAGCCAAAAAACTTTCTCTTATAAACTTTCTCCCCTCTTCCTCCAGCTCAGTCTTACCCAGCTGCCGGGTTCTTTGTGGTGGCCATTACAGACCGCCGCTCGACCGCCTTGAGAAAAGGGGGTTTTGCCGGCTGGGGAGGGGGTCTGCAACACCCCCAAACCCCTCACCAGCTCCCCTCTTATCTTCAGCTGCCTCTGCAAGGCAGCCTTAGCCTCCAAACCCGTCCGGATCGGAGGCACCAAAACGGCTAGCGTGGCAGGGATCGCGCAGGATCGCGAAACCCTGCCGCTGGCGAAGCCGACAAACTGGAAGTTCCGGGTTGCTGGGATTTTTGAATCCCATCCCTGAATTGAAGTCCACATAAGTTAAGAAGTTGAATAACACTGCACCATGTGTGTTTCTCAACCTTAGCAACCAGAAGATGAGTAGACTTCAACTCCCAGAATTCAGGAGAGCTACAATTTTGCTACTAATGGATCATTCTTATGGGAATATTTTTCCTTTCCAGTGAGAAATCCAGAGTGTTTTTTCCCCCACTGGCTTCTTTACTTACAAACTTGGATGAGATTTGAAAGGCCTTAGTAAACAGGGATGTGTGTATAATCCTATTTTAGGTATGGGTATTTTTTTTTTCTGCAGGATTGCACCTGTTATAAAAGTATCTCACTTATCATTGGCAGTTGCATCTCAAATTGTTGCAGGGATAAAATGCTTCCTGTATGTGTGTTCTGGAATAAATCATACAAAGTTACCTTTGAATTCAGAAGGTGCCTAAAGAGGTTTGGAGTGAATGTGTTTTTATTGGGTTACTTATATATTATTTAGCATTTTTATGCTTTTGATTATAGAGCTTTCAGTGGATAAGATTGATTCTTTTAAGCTAATAGCCTTCCCATTGAGATTGTATGGATTTCCCCCCACACTACTTAGCCCCCACTCATTGACTGCAGAGAAACTGCATTAGCAGCTTTGCTTTTCAATGTGTTTTTCATTTTATTTTCGTAGCTGTTCTTGATCAATCAATCTTTATCTGAACACAACAATAGATTCTGAATAGATATATAGCTATTTATTCTTAGCAACTGAAAGTTTGCCTTTCCTTAAAGCTTTCATTGAACAACAATGGTAGCGGCTATCATATTGCCAAAGCTATAATGTGGTTAGTTTAGTTTTGGCTTAACTAACAATTATGGCTCAATAAACCATGGTTAAACATAATTTATTGAGGAAATGAACCAAGCCTTGTCTTCCTCAGACTACCCCAAATTGTTATGTCCAAGAAATTATTGGGAATTATGGAAATTGTGACCCCATCAATGTAGAAAGCTGATTTTTGTTCAACCATCACATAAGGATAAGGGTTGCACCGATTTGGGTGACTTTCTGTAGAAAGATGGTTAATTAAGATCTCTCCTCTCGACTCTAGTGAAAAGAAGGACTAAGGGTGATATGATAGCAGTATTTCAATATTTGAGGGACTGCCACAAAGAAGAGGAGGACAATATATTGTCCAAAGGACCAGAAGGCAAGACAAGAAACAATGAATGGAAATGAATTAAGAAGAGCACCAACCAGTGTTGCCAGACGTACGATAATTATCGTATTTGTACGATAATTTGGCCCTCTGTACGATGTACGATCAATAATTCCCAAAAAGGTCAAATGTACGATAATTTTACAGTTTGGCAATTTAAGAAGATAGTTGGCCTACTTTGACCCTTTTTTGTGCCTCGTGACTGTACTTTTCGTGGGTTCATGCAACTTCATGAGTCTAGATCACGTGTGTGTGCGTACGCGCGTGTAGTTTGTGCATACGTGATACACGCTCGCTCACGAGCTACGTACAAGTACGAGTACAAGTCGAGTCAGCTAGTCCGCGCGCGTCAGGCCCATTGAGGTAGTTTATTGCTGATCGTAAGTTTTGCGGGATCGTATCTTGTGGCTTCATGCCTTCAGTTCGGACATTTTCCACATGGATATATGCCTACAGTTGGTACTTCCTGTGAGATATAGAGTTTGCTATATGTACGATAATTTTCTCAAAAAAACGATAATTTTGAGTCTCGGGTACGATAATTTTACATTTTGAATCTGGCAACGCTGGCACCAACCTAGAACTAAGAAATTTCCTAGTCGTGAGAACAATTAACCAATCGAATGACTTGCCTTCAGAAGTTGTGCTCCATCACTGGAGGCTTTAAAAAATATTGGACAGTCACAATATTCCTATTGTCTGGAACAGTATAGGGTCTCCTGCTGAGCAGGGGTTAGAAGACGAACTAGAAGACCTCCAAAATCACTTCCAACTCTTTTAATCTGAAACGCTGAATTTTTCTTATTATTTTTTTTCCTTTGTTTTGGTTGCAACCCTTCTTCCTGCACCTCAACATTCTTCTCACAGCCCATTCCAGGCATCATTCTGTTCAGGATATTCCCATTTGTTTTACCTCTCACACATTTTTCTCTGCTCTGGCTTCTATTTCTTACACCTTCAAAATTCATCCAGTATTCTACGTAACTTGAAATATACTGTTTCAATTGGCAATTTTGAGTAGTTCACAATGCTCTTATCCTGAAAACTTTTTCTTTAACGTTTGGAGCTTTCTAGTCAAGTTTTACTTCCCTAGCATTGAGAAAACTGTGCATGAAAAAGCATGCACATCCAGCCAGGTTCTTGCTTTTTTTTTTTTTTTTTAATTTTACATAATTACAACCTCATCTAGGTATCTTTAGATTGCCACCATATGGTGCCCTGGCTGTAACATCTCTGCAAGTATTTTAGTTTGGTAAAGGCAAATAAGCAATAATTGTTCATGGGGGCTGCAAAAATAGAATGTAATATGATGGAAACACAAAACAGGAATCTGTTTAACAGGATGTTATGTTTGGAAATTCCATCTATCAGAATTATAGAGATGAGTTGTGGATGCCAGCTGATTATCGGAAAGGAAAGGAAAACCTATTGCTGTATGCCATTAATACTCTTCATCTTTTACAATTATATTTGGCGTTGTACCTCCCTTGTCTTTCTGTAGTTTAGGGTACAGATATTTTGGGGGTGGACATAAAATGAACATACTTGGTATGAGTACCAAGAATTGCATCACAAATGTTGAGTATGGATAATGTCAACTCTGAAGTTAACCTGGCTGAAGCCATCTTTTGCTGTCTCACAGTTACCATGATCCCTGAGAAGGGCAAAGTAGATAGACTGGTTAACAGCCAAAACAGAAAGTTTTTCTTGTGGGAACCAAGGTCATCTCAACAGGTGGCAGTTGAAGGAGGAGAGGAGGGACCAAGCAGCCTGCCAGCTACTTTCATTGGATAATGTGATCAGTGACATCTGGGAGGGGGAATATTTGCTCTTTTAATTAGGTGAAAACCTTGGGAACTTTTAGAGTTGGCTTTTACCAGCTGTGCCAGTAAGATGTATCCAATAAACACCTTCTTTGAGGAATCTATCTGCCTCGGAGTTACTTGGAATGCTGACAGATTGTCGTGACTCTATGTCTCCTCCATTGATTCGCAACAGACTGTGTCTATGCTTCCCAATCCTGTTTTGGTGTGCAGTGGGGACTCACTTGTACTCTGGCATTGTTGGGATGTCGAGGTGCCTCATGCCTGTGTAGGATTGCTGTTGGGCACTAGTGTTTTTCAGTGTTTCAGTTCCGACTGTGCAGAATTGCTGGCTTTCACTGGAGGCACCGGATGATGATGTGATACAACCCATGGGTGGCACACAGACCATGGCCAAAAACCCAGATGGGACTCGAAGGGCATGGCACTCTTAAATGCAGCATAAGTCCAAATGCTAGGGGTGACGGGTTGGTGGTGGTTTGGTGACATTTATGGTGATTTTGGTTTGGGGTGATTATGGTGTTAATAAGGTAATGTAAACTGACCACCACGTTAATAGTAACTCCGGATGTGGGTGGGGCGATGATAGCTGGATGGTGTCGGGGGTAATGGGATAATTATGTAATTGTAACATACAGTATAAATACAGCTTTAGAGTGAGTTAAAAGTCAGAGCTGACTTTAAATGACATTGCTTGGTTATTGCTTGATGTTACTGCATGGAAGGAAAATGAAAACCTCATACCTGCTTGGAGTGAGTGATCTTTTCGTTGCAGTGAGCTCCAAAGAACAGCCGAGACAGATAAGTTGTGGAAAAAGGTTCTTCCAGAACAAAAATTAAATCCAACATACAATCAATTGCATACCCTCTGTTAATTAGTCATAATGTATTTATGTATTAATAGGGATGCAGTGGCTCAGTGGCTGAGATGCTGAGCTTGTTGATCAGAAAGGTTGGCAGTTTGTTGGTTCGAATCCTGCGTAATGGAGTGAGCTCCTGTTATTTGTCCCAGCTCCTGCCAACCCAGCAGTTCGAAAGCATATAAAAATTAAAGTAGAAAAATAGGGACCACTTTGGTGGGAAGGGAACAGTGTTCCATGCGCCTTCGGTGTTTAGTCATGCCACATGACCACAGAGACGTCTTTGGACAGCGCTGGCACTTCGTCTTTGTAACAGAGATGAGCACTGCTCCTTAGAGCCGGAAATGACTAGCACCAGGGTTGGGATTCAAATTTTTTAACAACTGGCTCTGTGGATGTGGCTTGGTGGTCATGTTTTTGGCTGGGTGTGGCCAACTCAATATCACTCACATTGAGGCATGCATCTCCTCGCCTGGCCTCTCATGACTGTGGGGATGCTGCAACAGTCATAAGTGTGAAAAATGGTAATCACTTTTTTCAGTGCCATTGTAACTTTGAATGGTCACTCCACTCAAGCAAAGCACCAGCAAAGGAGGGGAAAAAACCTCTAGAGAAGTTCCAGAAACAGGAAGTCTAGTCCTGCCAAGAATGTAATAAGGGTTAATGGAGAGGCAGTTTCTGCAAGCAACACCAGAATGTTTCCTTCCTGCCTTCCTTACAGGATTAGGCCAGTAATTTCTTCTAACAACTGGTTCTCCAAACTGTTTAGAATGTTAACAACTGGTTCTAGTGAATAGGTGCAAATTGGTGGAATCCCACCCCTCACTAGCACGTATGTGTGAGGGGAAACTTTATCTTATTTATTTTGCAACACATTAATAAATGCACGGCAACTTTGGGAGAGACCTTTGGATAAACACTCAAAGAAATACTGGGAATCTCTGATAGATTATAATAAAGAAGTACAGTCTCTCCTACTATTTGGTGAAACACACAACAATAGATGCAGTTTTCTCAGTTACACTAACTTGGAAGAAAAATCCTTCTGTCTATAATGATGTTATTCATACAACAAATGCTGGCAGATCAATTCTTGAAAAACTGGTTTAAAAATACCCTCAACTCTAATAGATTTAGTGGGATTAGCATAGCTTTAGGCTGGAATGTAAATACTCTATATTAAAGCAGCTGTCGTTCCTGAGGTTTTTGTATCAATATTAGTAATGTGTTAACATCTTGGTTTTAGTTCAGAACTGAAATTCACTTTCTGTGGAGGAGTATAGAGATAACCTTGAAGAAGAAATACAAGAATAGTTGCATAAACATCAATTTAGCTCTAAAAGACAGGAGAGAATAAGAAAGAAACTCAGGGTTGCCCTGTCTAGATGTTCTTTGTTATGAGGTGTGTGGTCTGTCAGGCTTTCAAGATTGTGTTATTATACCTTATAACAATAGAGTTCCAGTGATACTCTTGACTTAAGTTGAAGGGCTGACATTACCGTAAAATGTGTTGCTTTTTTTGGAAAAATGACCAATGTGTGTCCAGAAGCGCTGAGTCCTCTGTGATTTCCCAGATGTTGACATAATAGTTTCCCAACAGCTGGGAACATATAATTTCCTAGTTTGGTAGGAACATTATATGTCCTGAAACCTGGTCTCCTTGGTGAGCTGGAATAACTCAGAAGTAAAATGTTCTTCTAAGAGCATTAGAAGCTTGATATATATATATATATATGGATCTTTGGTTATTCGGGTTTTCTCCCGCGTAAGATTGGAAGTATCTAGGCAACGTTTCGATGAAGTCTCATTCATCATCTTCAGGCTTGGTCTTCAGCTCTGTGCTTCTCAGAGTGATGTGAGCTTGCAGCTGCTTCTTCCTTTTAACTGCTCCTGGGGGTGTGACTTGATTGGCTGGGGGCTTGGCTGTGTTCTGATTGGATGGGGGGGTGTTCTCATTGGTTGGGGGTTTGGTTGTGTTCTGATTGGTTGGGGGGTTGGCTGTGTTCTGATTGGCTGGAGGCGTGTTCTGTTCAGGTGGGGGCTTGATTGTGCTCAGGTTAGTCTTAGTTGCTGGAGGGTTTGAGCTGGTGAGCTGTGATCTTGCTGTTTGGCTTCGAGTTCGTGGTCGTGCTGCATCTTCATGGTGGGGGTCAGTTCGCTTCATGTATGGCTCAGAGGGGTTTGAGGTGGGTAGTGATGTAGCTGCAGTGCGGCTTCTGGTCAGTGGTCGTGTTTCATCTTCTGTGTGGGTGTGAGTCTGCTTTCTACATGGAAGTGTGGTGGTGGCATCTTGTGTGGCTCTCAGGGGTGTGGGTCTGGTGTCATTTTTCATGTTAGGTACGCGTCTGTTCATGAGGGCGGGTTTCCAAATGGCTGGTAGGCGGGAGGCATCATCTCGTTTATTCATGCTGTGTGGGCGTTTTTCTATCTCTATGGCTTCTCTGATGATTCTGCTGCTGAAGTGTTCGGTTTTGGCGATAGTTCTGGTATTTTTAAAGTCAATCTC
Source organism: Hydrophis major (assembly GCA_033807585.1). Lineage (NCBI taxonomy): Eukaryota > Metazoa > Chordata > Lepidosauria > Squamata > Elapidae > Hydrophis > Hydrophis major. The sequence continues at coordinate 13,408,062 of CM066336.1, read as the reverse complement.
ATGTCCTGTGGCTTTGAGGTGTTGGACCAGGGAAGAGGTCGGTTCTTCCTTTTTGATTGAGTTCTTATGTTCTTCAATGCGTGCACCTATTCTTCTGTTAGTCTGTCCAATGTATGTGGTGGGGCAGGCAGTGCAAGGGATTTCGTATACTCCTTGATTTTCTAACTCGATTCTGTCTTTAGGGTTTCTTAGGATGGTGGATATCTTTCTGTTTGTGCAGAATGCTGTCTTAATGTTGTGTTTTTGGAGGATCTTGCTGATTTTGTCCGTAGTGCCTTTTATATATGGGAGGAGGGCTTTGCCATTCTCTTGTTCTTTGTCTTGGATTTTGGCTGGGGTTTCTTTTTGGATTAGGTGGGTGATCTTCTTTCTTTGGAATCCATTGGCTGTCAGCACGCCGGTGAGAGTGTGTAGTTCGGTCTCTAGGTGTTGTTCATCGGCTAAGTATTTTGTTCTGGAGATGAGTGTCTCAGCTACGGAATTGATCTGTGCTGGGTGGTGGTGTGAGAGTGCGTGTAGATAGCGGTTTGTATGTGTTTTCTTCTGGTAGATGGTGTGTCCTAGGGAGCCATTGGATTTTTTGTATACCAAGACATCTAGGAAGGGAAGTTGGTTGTTAGCTTCTGTTTCCATGGTGAATTGTATTTTGGGGTGTTGGCTGTTGAGGTGTGTGAGGAAGTTGTTCAGTTTTTCTTTCCCGTGTGGCCAGATTATGAAGGTGTCATCTACATATCTGAGCCAGAGTTTGGGTTTGTGATCATATTTTTCTAGAGCTTGTGTTTCAAAGTGTTCCATGTAGAGGTTAGCGATGACAGGTGAGAGGGGTGATCCCATGGGTGCTCCTTCTATTTGTTTGTATTTTTGTCCGTTGTAGGTGAAGTACGTATTGGATAGGCAGTGGTTGGTCAGATCTAGGATGTGCTTGGGGGGGTTGTATTTGTTTTGGATGGCTGTCAAGGCTTCTTTTATTGGCACTTGGGTGAAGAGGGATATGACATCGAAGCTCACTAGTAGGTCACTGGGTTGTAAGTTTTGCTTCTTTATGATCTCGATGAACTGGAATGAGTTTCTTACGTGTGAGTTGATGGATTCTGCATAGGGCTGTAGTTGTTTGGCGAGAAATTTGGCTAGGTTTTGTAGAGGTGAGCCTATGGAGCTGACTATTGGTCTAAGTGGGGTTCCTTCTTTGTGTATCTTGGGGAGACCATAAAGTTTAGGGCATCTGGATGATTTCTCTCTGGGTATGATTCTTTGCTGGATTTCTTCACTGATGGGGGAGGCTTTTATTTTGGATCTGGTGGTTTTTTCTAGGTAGGTGGTGGGGTCTGTCTTTAGGGGTTTGTATGTGGGGTCTTGGAGTAGGTTGGTTAACTTGGATTGGTAGTCAGATGTGTTCATAACCACTGTCGCGTTTCCCTTGTCTGCTGGTAGGATTATTATGCTGGTGTCTTCTTTCAGGTTAAGTAGTGCAGTTTGTTCTTCTTTGGATAAGTTGCTTTTGGGTGGTTTGCTAGTGCAGAGGATGTTGGTGATTTCGAGTCTGATTCTATTAGCATCATCAGGGTTGGTTTTGGTCAGGCTGGTTTCAACTCCGCATATGATGGTTTCTATGGGAATGTGTTTGGGAGCGACAGCAAAGTTGAATCCTTTAGAAAGGACCTTGGTTTCGGCTTCGGTGAGGATCTTGTCTGAGATGTTGTGCACTGTTTGTTTCATGTGTGGCTGTGAGGGGGGAGGAGTTGGTTTCTGGCGTTGTTGTAGTTTTCTGAGTTTGTTGGTGTGTGTGTCTGTCTTGAGGGTGGTCTGTGTTTCGGCTCTCCAGACAGCGAGCTGTTTGGATTTGTCCCAAAGTAAGGGGTGAATCTTGTTGCTGAGTCTGAGGTGAAGTGTGAGGAGATCTTTGTTGATTTGGTCTAGGAGAAATCTTTTTGTGTGAAGTTCATTTCTAATTAGGGCCAATTCTGTTCTTTTTAGGATGCGTTTGGTGGCTGCTGTGTTGGTGTGGAATTTCAATTGGAAGCTTGTGGGAATTAAATCTTACGCGGGAGAAAACCCGAATAACCAAAGATCCACATACAAATACCTGCGAGAACCTCAGAAAACAAATATATATATATATATATATATTCTCCAATATCACAGCAATATATAGATATGGATAATTGGGAACACCCTTCTAACTGCCATTGAATTTTCTCAAGGTGCATTAGAGGAGGGTGGGGATTTTTTGGCTGATATTCCGAGAGAGAAGCAAAGGGTCAGTGTTTTGGGACAAGTAGGAGGAAATTATGATGACATTGATGGTTTTCTCTCTTCTTTTTCCATGAGAGAGGAAAGAAATCGACATTAGGTTTTCTCCTCCCATCTTTCACTTTTAAAATATTTTAAAATAGTTTCTCTTTGTCTCTCTCTTTTTTGAATGCCTCAGTGCCAAAACACAATCTTCACCATTATTTTTATTAACAACAACTACTTCGTTGGTAAGTAGACCTGTTATCCCTTTCCTGGAAAGGAAAGGTAAGCTAGCTCTTGACCGCAGGTAGAGAAGGTGATAGGAAGCAAACTTTTATCCATTTGTTTTCTAATGAATAGTTTTGTGGAAGTGGCCTTTAAAAAACAACAGATGTCTCTTCTATAGCTTGACATGCTCTCAAAATTTCAAAGGGGCTCTCCATCTATCAAACTGTAATTCTCTTTTTTCTCCTCTTTTTGGCAATATATAAGTGTCTGCAAATAAACATGCTTTCCCTCTCTCAAGTTTAAGCAAGAGAGAAGAATAAGGCTGAAAATACAACTGGTTTAAAGTCAGGGGTGAGCTTCAAAAATGTCAGCAAAGGGTTCTCTGCCCAGTTGCTGGGTGGGCATGGCCTCGCCAGCCTCCTGCACCACGGCGGGGTGGTGGAGGACTTTTAGCCTTCCCCAGGCTCCGGAGGCTTTCCTCAAGTCTCCAGGAGGGCGAAAACGGCCTCCCTAGGCTCCGGAGGCTCTCTGGAAGCCGGAAACGGGCCTATTTCCAGCCTACCCAAATTTTTCGCCCTTCCAAGGCCTGTTTTTCGTCCTTCCAAGCCTCCATGCATGCCCTGCACTTACCTCCAAAATGGGCCATGTGGGGACTCCTGGGAGAGGCAGGTGGGGTGTGTGGGCCCAGCCAGAAATGGGATTTGTGGGCTCTCCGAACTGCACAGAATCTTAGCTAGGGGCTCTCCCGAACCCCTGCGAACCTCCAGCAGCCCACCCCCTGCTTAAAGTCATCCAGTGAGTAAGATTTGTGGCTGTTTGAACCTAGGTCTTTGGTATCGCAGTCCAGCTCTCCAATCAAAATAGCTCTTGCACTGCAAACTACGGATACATTTTTCTCTCTCTGCTCCTGTTATTATGCTGGTTCTGACTATTCCCCGGGTCGTTACAGTTGGTCAGAATTAATTAATGTGCCAATATATTAAGGGCATGGCTTTTTAGGCAGTCCATGTTTTCCGCTCATCGCCGTCTGAAGCCTAAAGTGCCAATGACAGAAAGGAAGTCAAATGCCACTTTCTCGGTTCATGGTCTGTTTGCCTCACTCGGGGCTTCAGAGGTATATCATTTGGGAGGATGTGTTTGTCAGCTTGTCAATGAGTGGTATTTATATGATGGAGGCAAGGTTAAGGGAGGGGGGAGTTAAGATCTACAGTTGTTTCATGTAGCGAAGGATACTGTATTTCCCATGCATGCTGAAGAAGATAAAACCCAAGATCTGGCTCTCAGATCAAGCTTGCCTGTGGGACCCACAAGATTCCACAAGATCTCTACACATCGTCTACATTCTCTGAAGTGAATCTGTAGATAATGTGTAGAGATCTTGTGGAATCCCCTATTTAGGATCCCCAAGAAAGTGCCATCACCCCAGTGGTGGGATTCACATTTTTTTTACTAGTGGTTCTGTGGGCGTGGGTTGGTGGATGTGGCAGGGGAAAGATACTGCAAAATCTCCAATCAGAGGTGGGATTTGGCAATTCTCTGAATGACTCAAAATTTCCACCACCGGTTCTCCAGAACTGTCAGAACCTGCTGAATACCACCTCTGCATCACCCCTCTAACCATTTAGTTCATTCCATGTCAAAGAGTGCTTGGTGTCGCAGTGGTTAGAGTGCTATGCTGCAGGCCACTTCTGCAGACTGCCGGCTGCCTGCAATTTGGCAGTTCAAATATCAGATAACAGATAAACAGATAACAGATAATCAGTGTTGGAAGGTACCTTGTAGGTCATCTGGTCCAACCCCCCGCCCAAGCAGGAGACCCTACACCATTTCTGACAAATGGCCGTTCAATCTCTTCTTGAAAGTCTCAAGTGATGACGCTCCTACAACTTCCGATGGCAACTTCTGTTCCATTGGTTGATTGTTCTCACTGTTATCTCACCAGACTCAAGGTTGACTCAACCGTCCATCCTTCCAACGTGGGTAAAATGAGGACCCAGATTGTTGGGGGCAATAGGCTGACTGTAAAATCACTTAGAGGGGGATGTAAAACACTATAAAGCTGTATATAAGTCTAAGTGCTATTGCTATTGCTATTGCTTTGTTTGATCTGGGTCAGCCTTTTTAAGTTATCACTTATTGCCAATGACTGCCAACTACCAGCAGTTCAGCATTTTGAATCTCACAAGGCTCAAGATTGACTCAGCCTTCCATCCTTCCGAGGTCTGTAAAATGAGGACCCAGATTGTTGGGGGCAATAGGCTGACTATGTAAACTGCTTAGAGAGGGCTGGAAAGCACTGCGAAGCACTACAAAAGTTTAAATGCTATTGCTATGCTTGACCATTTTCCCACACTGGTTTGAGGAATATTATCAGTTTTGTGGTTATTGTTTAGTAGCCCTACCTGGGGCTAGGATTAGGAAGGTTCATAAACTATTTGATCCAATTATCCTTTTTCTCATTCTCAAATTTGGAATTATGTCCCTCCTACTGGAAAAAAAACCAGTTTCTCATGTTTTACATGGGTATTTCATCAATGGCAGTCCCCCAACTAGACCCTCAACCCAAAACAAGCAATTACAAATTGCTTCATTGCCACTGGGATATGTCCAATTTCCTCCCAAGGAGATAATTGCCCCCCATTTTAAGAAACAAAGCTCTATTTACAATAATTCCACAGCCTAGCTTCCAAATATTGTAACTATATTTCCACAGTAGCATTTGGCTAGCTTCAGTTAAACCCTATAGAAATTAATGTTTATTCTATCCAGGGAAGCTTGCTGGATGCTGTTTTTTTTTTAAAAAAATAGTTCTTGTATGGTGGATTTCATTTTGATTACTTCTCATTCCAGGAAAAGCAAACAAGCAAACACTGATTTTTCTACAAAGGGTTTGCACATATGTTATGGTTCCTTCACCATCAGCTTTTGGGGTTGCAATTTGGAGATATACCCATTCCAACCAAGAGATTTCAGGAAAAAAAAATTCAATATTTATCAAATTTGAGTTGCTAGTTGCAAAGGGGGAAACCCAAACAAACTATGAAAGATTCCCTTTGCTATAGCTAACTAGTTTTCAGAAATGAACATAAATTTGGAGCATCAATTGTATGTATTGAAAAGGGTTAAGAGGACGTTGCAAGTCATTAAAATAACTGTAGCTCTGGAGTCTAGGTTCAGAAATTCTGGTCATTTCCAGGAAAGGCCCAGATCCCTTCATTGTTAAAAATCACTGTTGGGGTAGACAGGATTGAATGACATGGGTCGTGATCTAACTCAGTATAAAACAGCTTCTTGTGGCTTATGTGATGATGACATATCTCAAAATCTTTTTTAAAAAAAAATCCTGATTTCTGAGGCTGAAATGTATCAGTGGACAAAGCAATATTATTTTGATGGACCTCTTACTAAAAGCTTCAAGAACCTTGTTGAGTGGGGTCACGTCCCATTGTATTTTTTGGACTGTTGCCCAGAGGTGTCTGAACTAGGAGTTCTTTTATCATTCTCCTCATTTCTGAGAAGCTTTGGAGGGCGTACAACAGAACATAAACTGTTTGCAAGGTGAAGACATTTGGCATCTCGGTGTATCATAAAAAGTTCACTGCAATTTTCAGCTGTGGCACCAAGATGCTTTCAGAGAGTAGGAGAGAAGCAGAATGCAATGTAAGAGGCTTGAATTAAAGTGGAGACAAGAGCAGCTCTCATATTGTTTCTGATTTAATCCCCAAGCAGCATCAAAGATTTGTATAATTACCTGACACGTTGTTCACCACAGGAACTCTGAAAGTTAGCTGTCTCTGGAACTGTATCACAAGACTCTTTCCACTGAGAAATCAACATGGGAACCTTGTTTTTTTTTTTTTAAAGTGCCAGATGTTCACTAATATATAAGAATCACTCTAGAATAGAGTTTTGACGTGAAGGTAACCATTTTTTGCCAGCTCCACACATCCAAAGGCATTGTATAGAGCCACAGAAGGAATATCCTGAGTATTTAGGTTTATTCCAACGATCTTCTCCTATTGGTTTACTATGATTTATCAATTGTTGTTTGTAACTTATGATTAATGACTATGATTTATGATATATGACCAATTATTTGCTGTTTATACAGTATGTACACTGTGAGCTTCTGCACTGGAAACAAATTCCTTGTGTGTCCAATCATACTTGGCCAATAAAGAATTCCTGTTCTGTTCTGTTCTATTCTATTCTATTCTATTCCATTCCATTCTATTCTATAGTCTACTCTACTCCCAATCCTACTCTACTCCTACTCTATTCTCTCTATTCTCCATCCCATTCCATTCCAGCCTTAGCCTTACATGCTGATTTAGATACTGTTGAACAAATATAGTCTAAAATCTAGGGTCAAAATACAGATAAAAGGACAACCTTGCTGAATCAGATAAAGAGCCCACCTGATTCAGCATCTTGGATCTCATCATGACCAACTGCTTTCTGCCATAGCTGATCTTTAAGATATTCTGATTCAGGTGGTCATTTGAGTGACAGACGATAGTGGAATATGTGGATGACCTTGGGGGATGAGGGAAAAAGGTGCTGCCTAGGAAACAATCAGACAATGGAGGGAGAAGCTCCCCAATGGATTAACAGTCACTGGAAGGAAGCTGGATTAGATGATCCAAGGTTAGTGGGCCCTGCATATGTTCTTATATTTATGAACACATCCTAGTTGTGCTCATTTAGCCAGTTAAGAATACATCTAAGAGCTGTATCATTCTATAGCCTAATTGACCCTTTCATTGATAAAGCTATTGTGAGAAACATTGCTGATATCAGGGTACACCATGTCCATTGCATTTCCTCAGCCTATTAAGCTTAGTAACTCTCTTTAAAAAGGAGATCAGATTAGCCCAGGGTGATGTGGCTATGCTTTGAATTGATATACAGATACTCACAAATAAACTGTTTAATAATTTGTTTTTCCTCCAGTATTTTTGGAGTTTTGCCAGTTCTCCAGAAGTTCTCAAAGATTACAATTAGCATGTCTGCAGCCACTTCACTGGTTCATTCTGAAGCGTAGGATGTAATTCTTTGAAAATTTGCATTCATTTAAATCATCCTGGTATTCCTTTTCCTTTCTTTGTCTTTTCTTCTGCCGTACCCCTCCTTCCACTAGTGGTAAAACAATGCCCAGCTAAGGTTCATTTCCATTCCAAGAAAAGATTGGCATAAAATATGAGTTAAGATGTTGTACTGCCTACCTTTTACCTGTAACTTATTCATGCCTTTCTCTCCGCATTGTTTTGAAAGATGGATACTTCTAGAAATTTTATCCTTGTTTCTTTTTCCACGTCTTCACTCAAAAGTCTGTTCCGGCTCATTTCTCCATTAACTTATGCTGCCTTTTTGCATATCAGCAAAGCGGTGTAAGTGCCTTGGAATGGCTTAGACCATTCAATGTGTATAGTTTCTGCTTCACTATCTGCATAAAATATACCTCAAACCACTTTAACATTTCCATAGAAAGAGACCTTGTCACTTTGTTTGTATTGGAGTAGATTAAATTATCCTTTTGAATTAGGTAGAGAAAGGAAGAAAAGGTCTGTTGGTTCTCTGTAATGTTGCCTTCTTCCTTTCCTTTCCTCTCCTATTTTTCTTCCTTTCCTTTCCTTTCCTTTCCTTTCCTTTCCTTTCCTTTCCTTTCCTTTTTCCCCTTTCAATTGTTAGAAGAAAATATTATTCTGGGTTCAGTTCCAAGTGGGGAAAAAGACACTGGAAACATGGAGGCTGTTTGGAAAGATGGTTTAAAGGTGGACAGGACCACATGGCTTGGAGCTCCAAAGTGAAAAGGACGATCACATGCTTCCAGATGATGGATGAAGGAAAAGAAGAAAGGGGCAAGATGCTGAGAGACCCTTAGTTATATACCCTCTGTTGGGCCCCACCTTAGTGTTTCCTGTTCCTGTGCAAGAAATGTATCCCATTGGCTGTCAGAATCCTAGGGGTGGTCTTAGCTAACTTTGTAGGCTTTGTCTGGACCACATGGCTTCACCTGAGTGTTGGCTGATACATTCTTCCCAGGTCAGGTGATGAGATGGGTAGTGGTCTTTGTTATGTAGAATACTGTGGCCCAGGCCTTAATGGCCCGCCCATTAACAAAGGTGTGTAGGGGGTGAGCTTCTGCCTCTCTGAAGTTCTACTTCCCTTTTAGGGAAAATATTCTGCCTTTTTAATATATCCTAAAGTATTTCATTTTTCTAGGAGAGGGGTGGATGCTAACTTCCTATACCCTTTCCTCTCCTTTCCCCTGTCCCCTTTCTTTTTCCCTCTCCTCTCCTCTCCTTGGTTTTGATTCATGGCAATTATCTTGTTAAGTCCCTGCAATTTTCTTGACAAGATTTTGAAAGTGGTTTGCCATTGCCTCCTTCCCAGGGCTGAGAAGAAGAGACTGGGCCAAGTCACTTAGTTGGCTTTGTGCCTAAGGCAGTTACAATCTTTTAGTTTCAACCCTGCTGCTTTAACCATTTACACCAAACTGCCTTTCCCCTGGAACATTAGAAAGTGCTTATTTGTTCCAATGAGTAAATGATGCCATTCAGGAAGTATAGAAGACTGCACTAAATGGCAAAAATAGATGGAAATCTATTTACCTTTCCATATGTGTGCTTTGTAGCACATACATACGTCATAAATAGGCATTTTTCCACAACAGAATGAATTAAAGTCTCATTTCTACATCTTCTTGATTTAGGCAGTAAAAAAAAGAAAAGGAAAATATTGGAGTAGGAATAAAGACTCCCATCCCTTTAAAAGCTCAGTGCAGTGAGAAACCCAGAATAAAAAACGATCCCTCAAGACGTCAGCAATACATTTGGCCTACTGCTTGCATTCCCTCCAGCCTTCAGCCCCATTCCGGTTGGCTTTGAGAAATGTCACCGTGTCTATTGACTGTTTTTCCTTTCACCTGCCGGCTGGCTAGATATGATAAAGGGAGAGAATTGAGAAAGTCTCTCTGCTTTTATTTTTATTTGTTTTTGTTTTTGTTTCCCCTTCCTGGTGAGTTCATTGCTTTAGTGATAAACTCTTGTTTTTACATCTGGATAGATTCTCTTCTCTCCAAATGTCACATAATTATTTATTAGTTCAACATATGCTGTCTCTATATTAGAAGGAGCTGGGAAGTATTCCAAGAGCTCCTGTCTGCAAAAAATAGGAAACCTTTATTTAGCTGGAGAGAGTAAAGAACAGAGAACCCAGTGATGGCAGTCAAAGAGGGTTAATTTATTCTCAGGAAATAAACACAGGGGTGGAATCTCACATACACAAAGTTCTTTGCATCCATACCTATCCAGGGGTGGGGCTGCTGGAGGCTTGCAGGGGGTTCGGAAGATGCTCTAGCTAAGATTCTGTGCAGATCAGAGTTTCCCCGTGAGCCAGATCTAAGCACCCTGCAGGCCAGATCCAGGCCCTGGGCCTTGGGTTTGACACCCCTGTTCTAGCTAATAGGCTTTCCAGCCTCTTTCTCAGGCATGCTAAGAGAATTGAGCCAGGCATACCGACCCTGTTCGTATAAGAGGGAACAAAGCTAGCATGAACCACACAGTTCTGTGTATGGCATTCATAGCTGAACTTTTGAGAGAAACATATTGGAAAGAAAAACCAATTACCTGTCCCCAGGATCCTAAGTGCAGTGTATAATTTAAACTATGCAGAATATAAACTTATAATAAAACCAGAAACAAAACATTCATTTAAAAACCTGTATTATGTTCCATCAAAGCTCTGGTGAAGGCATGCAATTTTTATTAAGGATTATACCTTCCTAGGAGAGAATTCTGTGATCACAGAGCAGTTTTGTGTCATGTACCTATCAATCTAGCTTATCTTCATGATCGGATGCTCAACAGGGCCATTGCATATCATAAAATGTGGGGGTTAGAAAGGGCTCTATAGGGCATTTAATTCCATGCAGTGATGGGAAATACCTTTCAAATATCCTGGCTTCATGCCATTCAAAAGTTTTGAGAGGAAAAGTGATATTCTGAAAGAACTTGGCAAACACTGAAATCTGGTCTCTAAAACATGCCCCAGGCCATATTGCCTGCTGCTTTTCTACACATTTAGCTCCCAAAATTTTTCCAAGGGTAACTATGTGTTAATCATGTCACAATAGTCTATTAAAGGAATAAAACAGAGGAACAGAGGAATTATGAGTTAAGTAAGCAGTATAATTTCTTCATTATTTCCAGAGTTTAGGGATGAGTGGACCTCCTTATATATTCAAAAGGTATTTATGAGGCTCAAGATCTGATAGTTTATGATGCTATATTAAATGGGGGATATTGAAAATAAAGTACCTGGGTTCTCATTGGAACCTTCTACTCATGCATATGGAACACATGCATGAGTTTATGGGAGAGAGGTTGTTTTCAGCTTTAAAAAAAACTCATATTCACTCCTAATCAACATTTTTCTCCCTTAGAGTAGTAAGTAGCCCTGCTGTTGACAGTAGACAATTATGGTGGGAGCAACTGTGGTCTAGGAAGACCACAAAGAAGATTCTAGGGCTTGTGTGTTCTCTTTGGCTTAGTTTGTATTTCTTGGATTAGACTGACTATTGGGTTGATGCATTCAAAAAGCAACGAAAATGAAGAATTAAGGGCATTTTGCAGGCAGAGCTAGGGGCAGAGTTAAATGCATCATCAGCTTAGAATCAGTACATTCCCATAAATAATCGAAGTCGGTGGTGGGATTCAAATCTTTTTACTACCAGTTCTGTGGCTTGGTGGGTTTGGCAGGGGAAGAACACTGTAAAATCTCTAGTCAGAGGTAGTATTTGCAGGTTCTCCGAACTACTCAAAATTTCCACTACCAGTTCTCCAGAATTGGTCAGAACTTGCTGAATACTACCTTTGATCCAAATCTAACCCATCTTGAATTAGATTAATGTCAGGCACAAAAGCTTCAAGGCCATACATTAAGTTGCAGTTCTAATATTTATTGCTCAAGAATAGACAAGAATCTACTTAAGTAAACTTCAACACTAAATTGGTGCCAGATAAGGATCAGTAGAATTCAAGAAGGGTTGAACTTGGACCATTTGTGGGAACAAAATGAGTTAGATGATGATGATTAATTCTACCAGTTCAGCCAGCTCATCTCCTACACATTTGCACTCTTCTTCTACCCTTTCCCTTTCATTTGACAATTCTAAACTGTCATTAAACTGTCATGTTGACCGTGTGGCTAACCAATGGGCTTAGAAATATTGCTTCCATTTCACTTTAAGACTGTGATATTTTTATTATTTTTATTTATATATTTCACTATGATGATTCATCACCTTAAGAAAGCAGAAATGTTCACTAAAAAGGAGATTGTATAAAATCATTGTGGGGTTGGCCAGGGAAGTACATGTATTTCATGACTGAACATGATTTGGCACTTGAATCAAACCATACATGGAATTAGCTTGATTTTTCTTTTACTTCAATTTCAGTTGTATCAGATCAACAGTCTGAATCAAACTGAAGGCGGGAATTGGATCAAAGCTGATTCGCCCCTCCATTCTTGGAAGGCATGTTCCAATAATTGGGCTTGTAATGGAATATGCACCTGCAGAAGCAGAGGGGAAGAATTGCCAATTCAGACCTTTCCAGGAATGAGATTGCACAGTCCCAAGTTGGAGGGGAAAGTGGGGGCAGAGAGGTTCAAGGCAGCCACACCCTAGAATCTCTCAGGATATTTTGAGTAGCTTAGAAAATTATAGCTTTAGTTTGGCAAGATTCTGTCTGTTAAGTGTAAGCAATTGAAGGATTGCACTTGATTGGATTTCACTATCGCATCTTTGACTTGAGTTTGATATCTTCCATAGGGTGTGCTGTCTGAACATTATGCTTATAAAGACAGAAAGCCTTGTTTTGAGCATCTGGTATGCACATGTCTTGCCCTGCAGGGTGGTACCTGAACTGAATTGTTTCTGGCTTCTTTCTACTCTAAGGCCAGACACATATTTAAAGTTTATAAAACAGCAGGGCCACTTTGGTTCACATCTATCATTTCTGGAGGGTATCCTATGTCCTAACTGGTATCCAAACTTCCCCACTGTGTTACAATCATTTTCATGCCAGTGGTCGCATTGTGCTGCATGCACTGAGCCAATTAGGTGAGACAGCTGCTTTGGAAATTAAGACTGGAAATCCGTAGGTTGGTCTTAGCTACCAGGCTGCTGAAACTCCATGGGGAGACTTCAATCTTGATCTGAAAAAACTCAGCAGGCCAAAGGAGAGGATGATGTTATTTGCCCTGCAGCGCAGCATATAACGAAACCTAACACACCACATACCTGAGTGTGTGCTAGACAAAACTGTGTTCTTCTTTGTGGAAATTCATCTTGTAGTCTATAGTAAGATAAAGGTAATGGCATATTTATGGCCAGTGGTGGGATTCAAAAAAATTTATTACCAGTTCTGTGGGTGTGGTTTAGTGGGCATGGCAGGGGAGGGTTACTGCAAAATCTCCATTCCCTCACCACTCCTGGGGGAAGGTTACTGCAAAATCCCATTCCCACTAACCTGCTTTCCAGCCCCATTCTCCTGTGCAGGGCAACAAGCAAAAAGCCAGCAAATCAACTGGGACTCAAGATGTGGAGAATAGATGGGGGCAGGGCCAGTCAGAGGTGGTATTTGCTGGTTCTCCGATCTACTCAAAATTTCCACTACTGGTTCTCCAGAACTGGCCAGAACCTGCTGAATACCACCTCTGTTTATGGCAGTGGTATTGATGATGAGCAGGAGAAGGGGAGGATTACTGAAAGAAAATGGGAGGAGAAGGGAGAGTGATATATAGCATATAAAATTCTTCTGTAGGAAAGATGGAGAAATAATAGTAATCACAGACAGGCACCTAACACCCCAGACTTAACAACTGTCCATAAGAAAGACAAAGTGATTTTAAAAAGTCTAAACACCATCAACTGTCCACACCTGCCTATTTTGGGAAGGACTCAAAAATGTGAAATCCAGTCTAAACACTTGACTAGCTGTGCCCCAAACCACCACAAAATACAAAGATTTGCAGTAGAGGTCAAGGTCTGCTCTCAGAATATTTATTATGATGAAACCTTATTAGCGTAGAAATTTGAACCAAAAGGTCTAAATGGAAAATATTTGATCTGAATTTGAATATTCTGGGCAAGCTGCCTTGTTTTTCTCTGCATGGTGCTATCAGCAGAAACATTCCAAAGATTTCTAGCCTTCTATATCAATATACTATTATTTTTACTTTTTTTTTTTTGGTAAAAAAAAAAAGTTCACAGGTGATTAAAAATGGTTGCTTGGCTTCCCTGCTGCCTTAACTATCATGAATATTTTGGAAAACAAAGAAAATGTCATATTAAACACCATATTTCAAAGAATTAAATGCACACCTTTCTTCCTGACAATAGAGCAAGTATGATTGCAAGACACACGATACCTCATATCAGAGGCTATATTATCCTTTTCCAACAAGATGTCTACCAGTTAGAGGGGAGGGGGGAAATCTCTGAGGTAGAAAAATGTAATTGACTTTTCTTTTCTTTTCTTTTCTTTTCAGCCAAAAGCAGAAATCAACATAAATCTTTGAGCTTTCAACTCTTTTCTTGCTTAGCATAAACACCACATGAGGTATCTCCCCTGCAGTCCATAGAACTGGCTTCGGTGTTGGACCTTGAAATAAGCTTCGACCCATCTGTCTTGAGGAAAAATAATAAGAACATGCCATCAAAGGCAGAGACAGAATCAACAGGGTTTTTATCGTTCATTGATTCTTCCACACTTACGTTGATCTCCTGGCCTTTTTTTTTTTTTTTTTTTTAAAGAAAGGCAACCAGGATGTGATTTTTTCTAAATATTGTCACTTGACTTGATTTTGTGATGGTGAAGTGCCTCATTGAACATAGTTTTCAGTGTGCTTGCTCCCTGTGCTCAAGTGATTATGGATGCTAAGTGACATGTTCACTTTTCTGATTGCTTTCACTGGAGTGTTTCAATAAATACACCCAGGATTATTTTTGTAGACACCAGAAGATTGAAAGGGAAAAGCCACCCTTGAGAATGGTGATACTTCAACACTGCCTTTACTTATATTTTGGGTTTTTACCAAGTGTGTGGACCATCACCCACAATCCAGGGATTGTGCTGACAGAGGATTGTAGGAGTTGAAATTCAGCCCATCTGGATGGTATGAACTTCAGGAAGCCTAATGGATGCAGGCAGGAACTTGATGTGGAAGAAAATGATCAGGAAAAATTTTTTTTTCTTCTGTGAACCCCTTTCTAATTCAGAATAATATCTGGGCAATTGGTTCTACAGACAAGAGCCAACAGAGATTGAGAGGACAGCTCCGTTGGCCTTGGAGGGAACTGGGGAAGGGTTAACTTGGCTTATTGGGCTGCTGGCCCTGGTTGCTGTTTGGTTAACTTGGCTTACTGGACTACTTGTAACCAGTTAATGTGGAGACATTTGGGGGCACAGTTGGAGCAGTAAAAGGGAGCTAGACCTGTTATCTGATTGTGTTGCTTTCGTGCCACGCCCTGGGTCATCACACCTAAAACATCTTCTCAACTGGAAAGATGATGGCAATAGTAGGGAGGAGGCAATTTTTCCCTTGGTCACTTAATTTTGCCCAGAAGACCTAAGACTTGCAATTAAGAATTAAAAAAACAAATTAATCTGAACAAATGTGGAATCAAATTGGTCTTCTGGTTCCTTCTTTGCAAACAGCAGCAGGTGGGGAAAGCAAATGGAAAAAGGACAATGATTTATGAAATCTGGATCTGGATCCAGGAATTGATCAGCCACCAACAAATCTCATCTCTCGTTTGTCTTGTTTAAGCGTGTCTGAATAGATGGTTTGAATATTCTCAGTGACTCTTGTCAGCGTATGTCCTCTTTTGATCTCTTTCTGATGATTCATTCCCTTTAAGTTCGATTGACTCCCCATTAATCTGCCAATTATATTTCCTAATTTTTGTGCTGAAAACCAACACTTTGGATTTGCTTTTATTAATATTTAAGAAATTCAAAGTAGAATAGGTATTCAGCTTATGCAACAGTCTCCTCAGGCCTATTTGTGAATGAGCCATTAACACCATGTCATCGGCATATAAAAGGGTATCAATAAATTTATCAAGAATCTTTGGCATATGCAAATCTACTGCATGGAGGAATCCTGGTAAATCATTGACATAGAGATTGAAAACATTGGAGCTAAAATGCAGCCTCTCCTTGTCTTAACTCATGGGCAGAGATCCCATATTTTAAACCTACCTGGGGCGGGGACTTCAAACCTATATAACAATTTTATTTTCATCTTCCTACAAAGGAGCCTGCATAATGGTTCCTTGTTAGCTTTGTGTAAAATGAAAAGCCCCATCTTAAACTGCAACCAGTCCTGAAGATTAACCCATCTCCAGGGATCTAATTTTGCTCTACCCCAACTCATCAAGCTGCAAGCCAAAATAATTCAGCATGCTGCTAATGAAAGTTATGAAGAACGGTGATGCCCAGCCATGCAAATGCTGTAGACAGGATTTAATAGCAACAGAGAGATGCCAAGGGTGTTACAATTAAAGGCCAAAATGTTTGCTTAGATAAGGCCAACAGGATTCCCCCCCCCCCCCCGGTAACCCAGATAGACAGATGTATGCAGGCATAAAATTTCCGTGGAATCTCTGCACAGAGAGGGTGATTAATGTTAATAGAACCTGCAATCAATAGATGCTTTGGCAGATCAGTTTTTAAGAGCCTGCCTTGAAGAAGGTGAAAGGTTTCATCCCAGGGATTAATAAAGCTGGTAAGTATGTGTCTGCAGCTGTCACAGGTACATTAGCAAAGAAGCCAAGGCAGACATAATCTGAACAAGTTGAAATGGGGATGGGGGAGAGAATAGGGAGGGAAAGAAAAAGGATCCATCAGTCTAGAACTGAAAAAAGAAAAAATACCCTAAGTCATCTGTAGTTGAGGCTCATTCTAGTTATTCATTGGTAAATAACCTTCTAGATAAAACAAGCTTTTCCCATTGGCATTGATATATATGAAGCCAACTCTGCCACTCATAATTTACCTGTGACCATGTTTCCCCTCTCCCCCCTGGGAGTGTCATAAATCAGATTCTCCAATGAATCATGTTCACCGGCTGGGTGTCATCAATCATTCTCCAATGAAGGATTTTCATGGGCAGAAGATCCGGTGCCTAGGCTACAATCTTTGTAAGATAAGTGTGGAATATACTTCTGTTTTTAATTTCTGTACTGCTCCTTCAGGTCCCCCCCCCCACTTATGGCAACTCAGAAACAGGCATAGGAATGCTTTAAGAATTGACATTTGGCTCCTTGAAGGTGACCTGTACAAAGCAAAAACAAATTGAGTGCAGATATAGAATTTAGGATTGCAAAAACCCCCACCCCCTAAGGCTTGGTCAGATATTCTGCATGGAATTTTGCTAAAAGGTGATTGTCCTGGACGTTCTTACTCTTTACCCAAGGCTTCTTTCCTTCCTTCCTTCCCCCTCCCTCCCTCCCTTCCTTTCATCCATTTTATATCTATCTATCTATCTATCTATCTATCTATCTATCTATCTATCTATATCTATATCTATATCTATATCTATATCTATATCTATATCTATATCTATATCTATATCTATATCTATATCTATATCTATATCTATTTGTTTTCTTAAGTTTTCGCGGGTACTTACATGTCTGGCATTCAGCTTTGTTCCGGTATTTTCCCACGTCATTGTAGTTGTGCTTTTAAAGTTGTAGCAACGTTTCGGTAGAATCTCATCTGCCATCATCAGGCTTCTGTATAGTATATATACATCTGTGATGAACACCATACAGAAGCCTGATGATGGCAGATGAGATTCTGCTGAAACGTTGCTAGACATATATATGTATATATATATATTTCCTCCTTTGTATTAATTCTCAGTAGAAATTCAGCAGCAATTTTTCTTCTACTTTCTCTCATTAAATCTGATGAAAGATAATCTACTTCAGAAATTCTTTGAAAGGAAAAAGGAATATTGAAAAAATGTTCAAATTGAATCAATCTCGTTTCAGTCATTAACCAGTATAGAAAAAATGAACATGGGTAGAGTGCGGTGTTCTTTCGCTTATTTAGTTATAGGAGAACTAAGGGCTATATGTCAATTTCCTGCCTTTCAACGTTCAATCATCTCTCCAGTGGCTTTTTTCAATAGCACTGCTAATATCAGAGCTACCAGGAAGTTCTGATCATGAGGAACAGCTGGAGAATTTCTTCTTCCTCTGGAGCACTTCATAAAATTCTACACATAATTTTTCACTTTGTAAATTAGATGGAAAATCCTGAAAGACTAACTGCTTCTGCCTCTGTTTGATGTTCTTTTATAAATATACTTACTTGGCTTTGCAGATGCCAAATCTCTTAAACCTTTCTCCACCCAAGATCTGAGGATTCATCAATTGTAATCTGAGCATTGCATCATATTGCATGGCAGAGATGGTATGAAGCTGAAGGCAGTGAATGTGATCTTTGGTGTAGGAGTAAATCTTTCTGTATATCAGTGAAGATTCTCAATCATTGAGATAGAATTATTTGGAAGTTCAATCATGGCAACAGAACTTTGTTTCTGTTTTGGTTTGAAATGTTTCATTGCTTATCCAAGTAGCTTCTTCAAGACCAAGTGGAAGATGTTAAGTAGCTTCTTCAGGACCAAGTGGAAGAAGCTAATTAGCTTCTTCAAGACCAAGTAGAAGACATTAAGTAGTTTCTTCAAGACCAA
The DNA here is from genome assembly GCA_033807585.1 of Hydrophis major. Classification (NCBI taxonomy): domain Eukaryota; kingdom Metazoa; phylum Chordata; class Lepidosauria; order Squamata; family Elapidae; genus Hydrophis; species Hydrophis major. The sequence continues at coordinate 13,389,825 of CM066336.1, read as the reverse complement.
GTAGAAGACGCTAAGTAGCTTCTTCAAGACCAAGTGGAAGAAGCTAAGTAGCGTCTTCAAGACCAAATAGAAGATGTTAAGTAGTTTCTTCAAGATCAAGTGGAAGAAGTTAAATAGCTTCTTCAACATCAAGTAGTAGACGCTAAGTAGCTTCTTCAAGACCAAGTGGAAGAAGCTAAGTGTCTTCAAGACCAAATAGAAGATGTTAAGTTGTTTCTTCAAGTCCAAGTGGAAGAAGTTAAATAGCTTCTTCAACATCAAGTAGTAGACGCTAAGTAGCTTCTTCAAGACCAAGTGGAAGAAGCTAAGTGTCTTCAAGACCAAATAGAAGATGTTAAGCCGTTTCTTCAAGACCAAATAGAAGATGTTAAGTAGTTTCTTCAAGACCAAGTGGAAGAAGCTAAGTTGTTTCTTCAAGTCCAAGTGGAAGAAGTTAAATAGCTTCTTCAACATCAAGTAGAAGAAGCTAAGTAGCTTCTTCAAGACCAAGAAGCTTCTTGGATAAGCAGCAAAACATTTCAAACCAAAAAAAGAAAAGTCCAGTTGCCATGACTCAATTTCCAGATCTTTCTGTATGAGAATTTTTCCTTGTGAAGGAAAGTGTGCGATGCCTTTCTTCATGAACTCTTTTACCATGATCCTCATTAAGCCTTTCCTCATGATCTATATGTATGTCTTTCCTCATTACACTAAAACAAGGTGTTGAATAAATGCTACCGATTTACATTCTCCGAAATGGGGGTGATCTGGACTCTGGAGTAAGGATGTCAAATGAAGATTACTCTTACTTACCATCTCTGGATGATGTCCCAGCCCAAGACTGCTGGCAAAGCACAGCTGGATAATTAATAGCTCTACTTGTGCATGAATCATTGTGCTAACACAAATGTCCAGAAACAAATCTCTTCTCTACCTTCCAGCTTTGAGAGAAAGGAGAACATTTTATTCTAGAACAGTGACATTTCAAAGCATCAGTATATCAACCCTTCAGACCATCCCTCCTTTATAAAGTCTATTTATACAAACCCGAAGGAGGTTCCCAATATGGTCTCTGTCAATATTTTGTATTCTGTTAAGGAAATAAGGAGTGGGAGAGAGGGCAGGATCTATACAGGAGTATTTAAAGAAGATGGCCCTAGAAGGACATGGATGCACTTAGAAGCTCAGGCAATGGATGGTTTTTATAGCAGATACATGATACTAATGACAGAAAAACTATTTGTCTTTTTTTGAAACATCTTCAGAATCAGTTTAGACTTTCAAAAAGAAGATAAGCCAAGAGCTTATTTTAAGCAATTCTTTGCAATCTTGTTTATCTTGGTTTTCTTGTTTCTTTTTCTTTTTAAAGGGAGACAAATGTAATTTATAACAGTGTATATGATATTTAAGTGTTTGAAACATTATTTTAATTACAAATCAAGCTTTGCAGGGCTAAAAGTACAACACTGCGAGATAACACAGCTGATTACCAAATTGTTTTTTTGGGAGTGGGGGTGGGGATAGTTGTGCTGTTTTTAAGAGATCTTTTAATAATAGATCTTAATTTGAAAAGAAAAGTGGAACTCCTACAAATCTTGTGTTTCAGACAGATATGAAAACTAGAGAATAATAATGGGTAGAGTAGGAATCAGAAGACTTGAAAAGGAAGAGGAAATCTCCAAATGCTAGAGGGATTTTGTTTCTTATCACTGAATAAAAATTTCCAATATCAGAAAGCTACAGGTCATCCTTGACTTACAACCATTTGTCTAGTGACCATCTGAAGTTACAACGGCACTGAAAAAAATGACATGACCGTTTTCCACACTTATGATAGTTGCAGCATCCCCATGGTCATATGATCAAAATTTGGGTGTTTGACAAGAAACATGTATTTATTGACATGCTGTCCAGGTGGGGGGGGGTGTCATGTGACTTCCAATTACAACCTTCCCAGCAGACATCTGACAAGCAAAGTGAATGGGGAGAGGTAGATTTATTTAATGACCACATAATTCACTTAACAAATGCAGAGATTCACTTAATAACTTTGCCAAGAAAAGTTATAAAATGTGGCATACGTCGCTTAACAAATGTCTTGCTTAGCAATGGAAATTTGGGCTCAATTGTGGTTGTAATTCGAGGACTACCTGTTATATGGCTTCCTGAGTAGAGGGATGTTTATTCTCTTTATATTCCACATTTCCACTTAGGTTTAAGACAGCTACCATTTTGTTTTCAGAAATAATAATGCCAGAAAGAAAGCAGTGGAAAATATAAACGTAAATATAATCATAAACATCTTAAGACTTGGTTATGGTAGATCTTAAATGGTCCATTAAAGTCAGAGAAAATGAGTCCTCTAATGAGGTCTTGGATGATCAATGTCACTCAGATGATACCTAAAGCATAACCATCTTGGATGAAGCCAAAGAGAAAGGAGGCATAAATGGAAACAAATGACCACTTTCTGATAATAAAAGAAGCATTTGCTCAAATTAAAATGAAATGTACATTAATCTGCATGACTGGAGTCAGAAATGTCAGAAGACCAGTGAAGGAGAGCTTAATCAGTCAATCCGAGACAAGAATATTTTCTTTCCTCTTATACCAGGGGTAGCAAGCTGACCAATGAAAGCTGAGATTAGAAGAACAAAGAAAGGAAATTGAGTTGGTCAATCAAACTTTAGAAGCAAATTTATCTCAGCATGCTTCAGTTGCATTTTGGTATGATGTGGAAGTGAATACACGTAGACCCAAGAAAAGGGTCTAAAATTCATTTTTGTAATGGAGGCTCCAATTGACAACGTTATTAAGCTTTATATGAAGGGCAAGTAAAAATGTTTGGACCCACTGAGCAATCAATATCAAGCATTAGTGCCTTGAATTATTTTCCAAGCAGCAAGATCTAACTGTTGCATGACATACTTTATCTCTTCTTTTCTTATTAATAACGATATTGTGAAATGTTCACCTGCACACTTTTGAGTGCCTGAATCATGACAGGTCTGAGTGCTGATGCACCATTCATCTCTTTGAAAGTGACTCCTGGAAAAAAAAGTGGAGGAGATTTATGTTGCTGGCATCCCAAAGCTAAACACATTTATGAGGCCATAATTACTCTAATTAATTTCAGTGGAGCCCTTCAGAGCAGGGGAAAAAAAAGCAACTGCATTTTGGATCCATTGTTTTACAGAACACAAGCAAATAATTTTCTTTCTGCAACTGCTGTAGACAGCTACATAAGACCCTTCTCATCTGTCTGTTGCAGAAATTTTGGTTGTTATGGCTTCACGTTTTGGATTTGTCCAAGTAGGTATTTTATGATCAAGATCAAGCTGAGCTAGAAGGCAGAGATAAACATGTCATAAGTTTGGAATCATTGTGCAGCCAAAAGAGACCCAACCCTGTGAATACCATTGATCCTTATCTAAGGCCAATTTAGATTTGGCCATTATTTGTGTAGATTCTTGTGTATGGGTAACAATGATAAATCCTTCTATGCCTTGAACTCAATGAATGTTTCTGGCTATTTGCACCAGAACTTTTGCCACAATAATACATGGTGGATGGGAGCCATTCAAATCTTGATGGAAAGGGAAGCAACATCAATTATATTCTCACTTAAAGTTCAATAGTGGGCAAAAGAATTGCTGCCCATTTTTCTTCTTCCAGATATTCCATTTGATAAAAGACATTTTGCTTTCCAATTTTCCCCCCAAGGCATAAGAAAATTTGGGGGAAATTCTCATAAATGGAATGTCTACTGGAGTGGGGCAGTCTACTGGAATGTCTACTGGAGTGGGGCATTTGAAATAAATAATCCCAAATTTACTTTTTCAAAAGGCATAAAGTCCGGTTTCATGAAGAAGTGGCCAATGGGTTGTGCAAAGTCTTTGACTGTACAATTCTTGTTCAGTGGGTGGAGTTTCCAGGCTTTCCAGGTTGCTATTCAATCCCAAAAACTGTTCTGACCCAAGCCTCGTTCAAATCAAATGAACACAAAGTATATATAAAAGCAAACCTTTTTAATGTGTCTCTGTGAATGTTGTTCATTCACAGCAAAGAGTCATTAAAACTAATTGTCCCAGATAAGAGCAAGCCCTTTCAAGATTATGAAAGGCTGCCAAGAATATAAGACTAACTACAGAGAAATATTCCAAACCAAAAATCTCCAAACACGAACCAGAGCAGACAGGACTTCCACAAGAACTTGGAATTGAAAGAACTTCTTTGCTTCGTGCAAAGAAGACAACCCCGAGGGCTGGTTTTTATCCCTTATGGGAGAAGCCATCACCTTGCAGCCTTACTCCCGAGTCACCCATGCTGTTTCAGCTGCTCTTTCCTTCAAGCAGCCCTGCGTGCATGCTCACTGGACACAGGCTCCTCGGGGACTTCTTCATCACTGCTGTCGGACTCCCCAAGCTCCAAAGGCAGCATTCCACTCTCTGATAGTCCTGGCCCCATCCCTGCATCACATGCAGGCCCCTCATCCGAGACCTTCGCTCTCTGAAACCTCAGCCGTCTGCACCTGCTGCTGGCGAACCACAACAAAAACAGATATAAGTAAGGAATGATCCTGATCGTTATTGCTAAGAGAAAATCCTACTCTTGAGTAATGGTTGGATAATTTCTCCTTTCTCCTGGAAAAATTCATAAAATTGTCCATCCAAGGCCTATGTTCATTAATTCAGTGAAAAAATATTAGAGCACCAATGGTACCCAGCTTTGATTTCTCTCTTTAGGTTTATGAAAACCATCTTGAGAAATGAGTGTTTGTCCATTAATGAAGATTTAAGAAAATAGTTCAACATTTCAATCAAATCTACCCATCCAATACAGGGGTGTGCACTGATTTTGTGGGAAGTAAAAAAAGAGCAACCTCTGAACTCTACAGGATGCAAATGAAATGTTCAACTGCAGACCTGAAAGCAACAAAACTGTAACACGCCAATTGTTGCTGAATTGCAGTATCCATCATTTGTTATAATGTCTGGAGCTGCTGAACGTTACAGTTTTTTTCTTTGCTTCAATACCTTGCCTTCCTGATCCCACATTAAGTTTTCCTTGGAAAGAGAGAGAATTGGGCATATGCAGCTAATCCCAGGGGTGGGATTCAGCCAGTATGGAGCAGTTCCGATGAACCGGTAGTTCTAGTGATGAGTTGGCCCCGCCCACCCGCTCCTGCGCTAGTCTGTCCTATATTTCCTTTGTTTGAAAGGCGCAGCAGAGCAATTGCCGCACCTCAGCCATTTTGCTCACAGGGGCTGAAGGCAAGGTAATTTTTAGAGCTGTTTTCTAACGCACCATGCGCGCTCACCCAACCGGTTGTCACACCAGTTGAATCCCACCACTGGCTAATCCTAAATTTATGACCAAAATTTATGACCAAAATTCTGTCTGAAATCTCCATTGCTAAGTTGTTAAGTGAGTTTTGTCCCTTTTACACCTTTTTGCCACAGTTGTTAAGTGAACCACTGCAGTTGTAAAGTGACTCATATGGTTGCTAAGTAAATCTGGCTTCCCTCATTGACGGTTGGGAAATTGACAAATGATGATCACATAACCTCGGGAAAGTTCAACTCTTATAAATAGACTCCAGTTACCAAGCACCCAAATTTTGACCACATGCCCATGGGGATAATGCAATGGTCAGAGGCAGAGGTGGTATTCAGCAGATTCTGACCAGTTCTGGAGAACCAGGAGCAGAAATTTTGAGTAGATCGGAGAACCGGCAAATCCCACCTCTGACTGGAAATTTTGCAGTATCCTTCCCCTGCCATGCCCACCAAGCCACACCCACAGAACCAGTAGTAAAATAATTTGAATCCCACCACTGGTCAGAGGGATACAATTGAGATCAAGTGAGGTACTAATACCACTCTATAAAGCCTTAGTAAGCCTAGAGTACTGCATCCATTTTAGGTCACCACATTATAAAAAAGATGTTGAGACTCTAGAAAAAGTACAGAGAAGAGCAACCAGGATGATTAGGGGACTGGAAATTAGGGGACTGGAAACATATGAAGAACGATTACAGGAACTGGGCTTGGCTAGTCTAGGGAAGAGAAGGACCAGGGGAGACAGGATAGCAATGTTCCAATATTTGAGGGGCTGCCACAGAGAGGAGGAAGGAGTCAAGCCATTTTCCAAAGTGTCTGAAAGCCAGACAAGGAACAATGGATGGAAACTGAACAGGAGAGATTTAACCTGGAAATAAGGAGAAACTTTCTGACAGTGAGAATAATCAACCAAAGTTGCCCTTGGAAGTTATGGGAGCACCATGACTTGAGACTTTCAAGAAGAGATTGGATTGCCATTTGTCAGAAATAGTGTAGGGTCTCCTGCTTGGGTGAGTGTGGGATTGGACTAGATGACCTACAAGGTCCCTTCCAACTCTGATTATCTGTTATCTGTCTTAAGCGTGAAAATCCATCATAAGTGACTTTTTTGAGTGCCGTTGTAACTTCGAACAGTCGCTAAACAAAGGTTTGTAAGTCGAGGTCTATCGGTACTATTTCTCTCAAAGCTCTTTCTCTTGTCCCCCTACTTTCTATTTTTTTTATGGGAGCAAAACTTTGGGCCAAAATTCTAGACTTGTTGAATCTCAAGTGGGATTGTAACCAAATGTATTTTCTGGCGGGTTAAGGGAGTACTTAAAGCAGAGGTGGGAAGGCTGAAGAAGCAAAATTATAGGTGGAAGTATGACATCATCTACCTTAGGAGAAATGGGAGGTTGGAAAAATGTCAGCTGGCTTCATAAATCAATTTTAGAACAGTCATGTCTGCAAATGCTTCACTTCTTCAGAGGAGATCGTTGCAATTGGGGGTGGAGGGAGGGAGTGCACAAGGAGAAGAACTTCACAGTATGTGGGCAGAAAAGCTGTAACATTTGATTAATTAAAAAGGACCGATCCTCCATCTACAGCATCTGTTCATCTGCCAACAATGGGCTAATAGAGACTTCAGATTTCACTCATAACAGATAAGGGTAGCGTGTATGTAGCCCTTGACTTACAACCATTCTTTTAGTGAGTGTTCAAAGTTACAACAGCGGTGAAAAAAGTGACTTATGACGGGCCCTTGTACTTACATGAGCCATGGTGGCGCAGTGGTTAGAATACAGCAGTGGTGGGATTCAAAATTTTCTACTACCATTTCTGAGAGCATGGCTTGGTGGTGTGGCTTGGTGGGCATGACAGGGGAAGGATACTGCAAAACCCCATTCCCTCACCACCCCACTAACCTGCTTTCCAGCTCTGTTCTCCTGTGCAGGGCAACAAAAGAAGATCCAGCCAATCAGCTGGGATTCGGGAGGCGGAGAATAGATGGGGGCGGGGCCAGTTAGTGGTGGGATTTGCCGGTTCTCTGAACTACTCAAAACTTCTGCTACCGGTTCTCCAGAACTGGTCAGAACCAGCTGAAGACCACCTCTGGAATGTCATACTGCAGGCTACTTCTGCTGACTGCCGGCTACCTGCAATTTGGCAGTTTGAGTCTCACTAGGCTCAAGGTTGACTCAGCCTTCCATCCTTTTGAGGCCGGTAAAATGAGGACCCAGGCTGACTCTGTAAAACCACTTAGAGAGAGCTGTAAAGCACTGTGAAGTGGTATATAAGTCTAAGTGCTATTGCTATAAAGTGGGGCAAAACTCAACAATTGTCTCACTTAGTAATGGAAATGCTGGGGTCAACTGTGGTCATAAGTCCAAGACTTCTTGACTTAAACTGTATACTGTACTTGACTACGACTATATATCACATCTTATAATTCAAAGCTTTGGGACCATTTACAATGAGGTTCAAAGGTGCAGGAGTTAGAGTGCAGTTAGTGCAGGCTACTTCTGCTGTCTGCTGTCTGCCTGCAATTTGGCAGTTCGAATCCCACCAGGCTCAAGGTTGACTCAGTCTTCCAGCCTTCTGAGGTGGGTAAAATGAGGACCCAGATGGTTGGGGGGCAACAAGCTGACTCTATAAAACCACTTAGAGAGAGCTGTAAAGCACTGTGAAGCGGTATATAAGTCTAGGTGCTAAGGGCTATTACAACATTTCACAGCAACTCCCTGGTTATGTGATTAAAATTAGACGTAATACAACAATTGAAGCCTCCCAAGGTCATGTGATCGCCATGTGCAACCGTCCCAACTGAATTCCTACAAGCAAAGACAAGGGGGGTCAGCTTGGTTCACTTAATGACTGCATGAGTCATTTAACAACTGCAGTGCTTCGCTTAACCACTGTGGCAAACAGGTGTGAAAGGGGCAAAACTCACTTGACCACTGCCTTGCTCAGCAACGGCAATGATTTGCTTAATAACCGTGGCAAAAAAAAAAGGTTGCAAAACCAGGTGTGCCTCACTTAACAACTGCCTTAGTAATGGAAATTCTGATCCTGATCCTGGTCGTAAATCAAGGACTGTATCATTTTTATAGTCATTGTGTCATGTGGCTATCATGCGATCTTACAAGACTAGTGAAACAAAATAATAACTCAGTGAGATATATCACAGCAAAGCAATCATTGAATATCAACTACCAAAGGAAGTCAGGGTAAAGGACAGAAACTGGAAAAAAATAGTGTCCCAATATTTGAGGAGCTGCCACAAGGAAGAAAGTGTCAACCTATTCTCCAAAACAGCCGAAGGCAGGACAAGACTGGCATTCAAAATCTTTGCTAGACCAATACTTGAATTCAGATCTGCTGTCTGGAATCCGCACTGTATATCAGACATCAATACAAGTGAGTGAATCCAGAAGTATTTTACCAGAAGAGTACTACACTCCTCCGTTTGCAACAGAATATCCTACAGCACCAGACTTGAGATTCTTGGCTTAGACAACCTTGAACTAAGATTAGACTTAATCATAGTACATAAAATCATATATGACAACATCTTACCAGTTAATGAATAGTTCAGCTTTAACAACAACACAAGAGCACACAACAGATATAAACTTAATGTAAACCAATCCAAATTCGATTGCAGGAAGTACCATTTCAGCCACAGAGTGGTCAATCTCTGGAACTCACGACCTGATTCTGTTGTCACCTGCTCAAACCCCATTCCTTTACCCTCAAACTAACCTCTATTGACCTCACCCCTTTCCTAAGAGGTCTGTAAGGGGCGTGCATAAGCGCACCATCGTGCCTACCATCCCTGTCCTATTGTCCCCAATTATTAGTTTCTATTTCATGTATTTAAACTTATGTTTATTCTTGTTTCTGTTATATTGTAAGCTTGTGACAAAATAAAGTAAATAAATTTTTTCAAAAAGAAGAAGCAATGGATGGAAACTGATCAAGGAGAGAAGCAATCTAGAACAAAGGAGAAATTTCCTGCCAGAATAATTAACCAGTGGAATGAGTTACCTTCAGAAGTTGTGGGTGTTCCATCACTGGTGGTTTTTTTTTTTTTTTTTTATGAGTTTGTCAGCCATTTGTTCAGAACGGTCTCCTAATTTGCACAGGGGGTTGGACCAAAAGTCCTCCAAAGATCCCTCCCAACTTTATTATTCTGTTAAAGTCCTTCCCTGGGGCAGGTATTCTGTCTTCATAGGTGTTTAGATTTCCTTAGGTACCGGTACACACATGCTTCAAGTAGGGTTGGTTCGGCTTGAGAATATCAATGTATCTTCATCTCCAGTTTTTATAGTTCTCCTTTTTTAATAGATGACTCATTTAAAAGCTGGGTTCCAGGCAGGGGGCAGAATAATAAAATAGAAGATAAAAGCAACAAACAATAAATCACAATAATAAAGCAGGAAAGCAGCGTGAAGCCACAAAAACGCTCGGTTTTTAAAAACAGTAAGAAATACCGTTTTTAAATATAAAATTCCACCCTGAAACTCATCCCAACATCCATTTTGGCATTCGGGTTAAAAAAAGAATTTTTTTTTCTTCCAAGAAATACAATTTTTAAGCATGAAATTCCAGCCTGAAATTATAGGTAAGGATTCTGTACTTCTAAGACCACAGAACATTACTGTACTCTTATTGTACTTCTATGAGTACAGAACATTACTTTATAAAGGGAATGTGGCTAGGTAATTGATGCAGAAGCTCCAAAGTTCCCTTGAGAAGTTGTGAAGAGCAGCGACCTCTACTCGTTAGTGAAAGTTTTGGACCACATGGACCACTGGTCTGATTTGATGTATGGCAGATCTCTAGGGAGAAATTACATTTAATGATTCTGATGATGCAAGGAAACAGTTTTGGGTGGGTCAAATTTTCTCTGCTATGCAACTGTTAAAAAAGAAAGACAGCTGATCAGAATTAGACTGTAGTGGATGTAGTCAGCAGGCACAGGAGGGAGGGGCTCTTTCTTAGAGAGCAAAGAGACAGCAAAGCTTTGATAGGCACGGAGAGAGGTTGGGCCCTCCCTAGCAATTCACAAAGCATATCTACAATTGTTGCAGATAATTGCTTTTGTCTGGGCCAGATTAATGACAGGCCCAAAGACCCACGAATGACACATGGAGTTATTCCTGAGTGCCTCCTTTACTGTTGCTTGCCTACAAACAGCATCTTGCCAGACTATAGTTATCTGTGATAACTATAGATAAACTCTGTGAATTGCTATGGAGAGTCCTTCTGGGTTCAGTTCCAAGTGGGGAAGAAAGACACTGGCAACATGATGACTGCTTGGAAAGATGGTTTAATGGTGGACAGGATCACATGCCCCGGGTGAAGAAAGAAGGGCTGAGATGCTGAGAGTGCAATTGTTCTATACCCTCTGTTGGGATTTGAATTTGAGCTTGTATTCTGATTGGCTGTCAGACTCCCATGGGGCCATGCAGGGGCGACTCTGTAGGCTGTCCTGAGTCCCAGGCTTGGTTGAGCCTTGCTGGGTGATGATGTCATGAAAAGGCTTTGGGCAATTCCTATTGTAACTCTACCTGGAGTAGATCTTTGTTATGTAAAAGAGACTGGCCTAGGCCAGAGTAATGGTCCATTAACAAAGGTGGGGGTGAGTTTCTGCTTCTGAGTTTCTACTCTTTTTAGGGGAAATACTCTGCCTTTTTAATATTTCCTAGAATATTTCATTTTTTTCTAGGAGAAGGGTGGGTGTTAACTTCCTACAGGTCTAGACATATATGGTTGGATACATATCCATGTTTATCATTCTTCAATCTCTGTAGCCATTACTTTTCCAGTTATTATAAAGTCCAGGTTGAAAACATAACACCGCCATGTGGATTATTTGTGACTTGTAACAAAGCAGTGAAGTGCCCGAGAAGAAAAATTTGCATCTAGGGAACATCACTTACAAATTGCTGGCAGCAGCCATATCAGGTTCTGCAAAGGGAAGTGGCTCTTCAAAATGCAGAAACTGAAGAGGCCCCTATAAGTGAGTATGCATTACAAAGCACTACAAAGCACCAATGAATTTAAGTATGCATTACAAAGCACCAATGAATTTAAGACTCGGCTTCCTGGGGCAATTAATTTTACATACCACAAATTAAAACATCAAAGACCTTTAGCATATTTCTGTCAACCCAGCTTGGAGATGATTCATTTTTGCTCTCACCTGGCAAGTATCTGAAAAGAAAAAGGGAAAATATGTTGATGTATTTTTCATTGCTGAAAGATGGTTGGTGGGGCTTCCTGGGCAGTTGGATAGAAAGTGCAATTGATCCCATTACCTGCAGTGGGCTGGTCAAATTTGTATGTGTTGTTTAACTTCCCCTTATTTTCTAATGCAGAGGGAGATCCTTAGGCACATCTTGATGTTTTGGACCAATTCTGATCAGCTCAATCCCAGCATGGCCAATGGTGAAGCTTTAGGAAAGCAAAAGTTCATCATATTTGATGGAAAATCCTCTTCTGATCAGAAGAATAGAATAAAAGAATTGGAATGTACCTTAGTGGCCTTCTAGTCCAACCCACTGCTCAAGCAAAAAGAGGCTATACCATTTTGGGCAAATGGTGTCCAATCTCTTCTTAAAAATCTCCAGTGTTTGAGCACCCACAACTTCTGGAGATAAGTTGTTCCACTAATTAATTGTTCAAAGACCATCTGTTCTTCACTAGTAAGCCACATATTTGAAAACAAAAAATTGCAGATTCTCCTCTGTAGCCTCTTCAGTTGGAATAGACCCTCCAAGATCCCTTTAATCCTATTACTCCATGTTACATTTTTATCAGTGTCTCTTCCTAAAAACTGTGGTACTGGTTGCAATTCAGGCTCACATTCACTTTTCCCCACCTAAACCTCCTCAGCTGTGTTGGACTTCAACTGCAGTGTTTAAGCTTGAGGGTTCCAGAAGCTCAAATCCCACACATCCCTCAACTGGATTTATTATAGAATTGCCCGCACTGAGATTTACATTGCCCGCACTGAGATTTTTCAATTCTCGGCCCTTCAGAACTTTGGTCAATGATAGAAACTATGCTCACATACTGTATAACAGCATGGAATGCTGGTTCAACAGCTGCAGGCAGGAAGGCACTATAGAGAGTGATCAATTTGGCACAAGAAACCATTGGTTGCCCCCTAACACCACTGGATGACATTGCCAGGTCTCATTGTTTCAGCAGAGTGTCGGAAGAAATATCCTTCTGGGTTCAGTTCCAAGTGGGGAAAAAGACACTTGGATGCATGGGAGTTGCTTGGAAAGAAGGTTTAATGGTGGACAGGACAGGAAGGGAAGAGATGCTTGAAAGTCCCTTGGTTTTATGCCCTCTCTAAGCTTTGAACTTCCCGGGGCAGAGGAAGAGTATCTTGGTTGGATGCTGTCAGGGCTCATAGCTAGCTGCGTAGGTTGTATGTGTGCTAAGTTTGGTTGAATCCTGCTGGGTGATGTGATCTTCCCAGGTGCCATGTAGTGAGATGGATAATCCTATCATGTCCTGAGGGCCATGTCTTAATCCCATCACCTTGGAGCTGAAGGGGGGGCAGGGAGCTTCAGGAAGCTTGCTTTGTCTTTAAAACACTTTTCTCACCCAGGGAAATATAATATTCGGCCTTTTTAATCTTTCCTAGAATATTTCATTCTTCTAGGAGAGGGGTGGGTGCTAACTTTCTACAAGAGTAAGGAAGATAGGTAGGAATGAGTCACATCCTGGTCAGTGACTTTTCTCATTTTTACCATCGGGCAGAAGACACAGAAGCATAGCCAGCCGAACAAACAGGTTTAAAAACAACTTTTATCCATGGACTGTCAGACTCCTAAATACAGCTACAATCACTCCATGTGTACAAGGAAACGTACAATTGGTTTCTCCCTAATTACTTGTATAATCACCACGTTCTATAGGATTCATGTTGTATTGCACTTTTGTTACGGATAGCACCAGCAGAAGCAAAAACCAATTCCGTTGTATATATGCACAAAGATGATAAAGGTTAATATGATTGCAGTGGTAGAACTACAATTGTAAACATCTCCAGCCTGCAAAATTGATGGTTTTCCCTTTGTGCTTAAGCCTAGGAAAAATAGGAGACCCCTCTGATCCAGCAGAGAGGTTTTCCCCTCCCCCTCTGAAGCTTCAGAGGGTTAGCCAAAGGTCTGTGGGAGAGCACACTGACAGTGGTGGGATTCAAAATTTTTACTACCGGTTCTGTGGGAACAGCTTGATGAGTGTGGTGTGGCTTGGTGGGCGTGGCAGGGGAAGGAGACTGCAAAATCCCCATTCCCTCCCCACCCCACTAACCTGCTTTCCAGCTCTGTTCTCCTGTGCAGGGCAACCAAAGAAGACCCAGCCAATCAGCTGGGACTCAATGAGAGGCAGAGAATAGGTGGGGGCAGGGCCAGTCAGAGGTGGGATTTGCTGGTTCTCCGGACTACTCAAAATTTCCGCTACCGGTTCTCCAGAACCAGTCAGAACCTGCTGAATACCACCTCTGGGTGAGACGGTCATATAAAAAAAATCCCAACAACAATCTCAAGGTGTGCAAAATAAATGGAAAGTGATTAAAATATAGTAAGACGCGTGGCAGAAATTCAGCAGGTTTTTAAAAGGTAACCTCAGGTAGTCCTTGACTTGCAAGAGTTTATTTCAGGGGTGTCCAACTCAAGGCCCAGGGGCTGGATCTGGCCCCATGGGATGCTTAGATCTGGCTCATGGGGCCTCCCTGGAAACAGCGAAGGACCAGCCCGTGATGCCTCTTCTAGCAAAAATGGAGCTCGGTTTTCTCTGGCAGGGCACTTGGGCCACCAGAAGTGCCTCTGACATGAGTGATGTCGAGCTAGCCACGCCCACCCTGGCCACGTCCCCCAAGGTCAAACACAACCCTGATGTGTGGCCCTCAATGAAATCAAGTTTGATACCCCTGATTTATTTAATGACTTATTCAAAGTTACAACAGCTCTGAGAAAAGTGAGTTATGACCGTTTTTCACTCTTACAACTATTACAACACCCTCCCCTCCATGGTCACATGATCAAAATTGAGTTGCTTGGCAACTGACTCACATTTATGATGGTTGCAATGTCCCAGGATCATGTGACCCTTTAATGTGATCTTCTGACAAGAAAAGTCAACAGGGAAGCCAGACCTACTTAACAACCGTGTCATTAACTTAACAACTGCAATGATTCACTTAACAACGGTGGCAAGACAGATTGTAAAATGGGCCAAAATTCTCTTAACAAAGGTTTTACTTAGCAATAGAAATTTTAGGCTGTTGTTTAAGCCTGTAGTTTATTGCTGGAATGGTTTAGGTGTCCACTGATAGTTAGATAGTTCAACCATGTTCTAAAGGTTTCTTCATTTGGCTGATTATTAAAACAGTTTAGTAATTTGTGCCTTGGGGAGGATGAGTAATTTACTTGGGGAGGATGAGTCTCTGTAAGAAATAGAGGCAGTTAAATTTGTTTAGCCCGCCTTGGTGTCAGGAATATGACTCAATTTGGCTGATTTTAAAAAGCTCTAAGTATGAAGTTTCCAGTAAGTATTGAATCTGGTTAATGCTTTAATGGGGTTCTACCAGGCTGTAGGATAGATTGGGCAGTCTAAAGAATTTGTTGAGGAATATAATGATGAACCACTTCTTGAAGGTTGCTAGAAAAATAACACTGCTGTGTCCACAAAGCCACCAGAGTTGAGGTCAACTAGGAGAAGACTTTATTCTGAACTTCATTTAATTCAACTTCAGTACGACTTAAGTTTTTGGACAGGCCTCACATCGACAGTGATAGCTGCACACAACTCATGGTTTATTTAAAATTGGTTGGTCCTTGGCATTTAAAATAGCCTGTTGAAATCTCCAGACACTGTTCTCTGTTAATTTTCACGAAGGTTACAAAGGCCACGCTGGGTAGGATCTCACTTTGCTATAATTGTACTCAGATCATAACAATACATTTCTATGGAAACGGCAGCTCATTTTCCACAGCCCACTCAATCCTTGACTAGGTTTGGGTTGAATTAAGAAAGATAGATAGAATAGAATTCTTTATTGGCCAAGTGTGATTGCACACACAAGGAATTTGTCCTGGCGCATATGCTCTGAGTGTACATAAGAGAGAAGATACATTCATCAAGAGTCAAGAATCATAAGGTAAAACACTTAATAATAGTCATAGGGTACAATTAAGCAATCAAATCATACTAGGAAACAGTCAATAAAAATCATTAGGATACATTGAGGAAGCTTCTACAGAATCATGGCTTGGGACCAGTGGTGAGATTCAAATTTTTTCACCACCGGTTCTGTGGGTGTAGCTTGGTGGGCATGGCAGGGGAAGGACACTGTAAAATCTTCAGTCAGAGGTGATATTTGCCAGTTCTCCGAACTACTCAAAATTTCCGCTACTGGTTCTCCAGAACTGGTCAGAACCTGCTGAATACCACCTCTGCTTGGGACCCAATATTGCTTCCGTTGACCGATAGATATATGTCCCAGCAATGCAGTCATATCTACACCCTTTCTGACTTCCCATTTATCCAAAGAGAGTAAGTGGCTTCCTAATGTACAGTAAAGTATTATGAATCTACAGGTCAGCCTGTATAATCAGTATTCTTAGCTTTTCTGCCATTTCAGAACCTCTGTTGTCTCTGTCTTTGTGGTGAAGGAAAGATTGTTGTGCTAAGAATGAATAGATCAGGACATTCTAATCATGCCAAAGGACATGATAGAAGAAAACTGAAACAGATTTCTAGATAGTATATAATTTTAGCACTCCAATACAATCGTCTTTAGATGATCAAAAACTTCCAGAGTACATCTTTATTTCTTTGCATTATACAAGCATAAAGTAACCCAATTGTATATTTAACACTGAAGGTGATCCCAGACTTTGAAATCTCAACTTCTTCTAATCAAGGCAAAGTCATGCATTGATTAATCTTACCTAGATAAAAATAGTTCAGTACACTCTGATTCCATGTTATCTTAAACGGTGCCTACTTTAAATAGAGATATATGGATACATCCAGCCTTGAGTTATTATTATAGGTTTTCAAGCATCTTTATTTTTAACCCACAAAAAATATATCATACAACCATTTACAATTTGGTTCTGGTCACTTTGGTGGAACCTTGTTTTGTTCTTCAGTTCACTTCAGTTCAGACTTCAGTTCAGCATTCAATACCATCATTCCAGACATTCTTCTAAGTAAATTAAACCAACTAACGGGACCTGAACACACTTGTACATGGATCATAAGCTTCCTAACAGACAGGAAGCAGAAGGTGAAGCTAGGCGGAATCACATCCGATACCTGTACAATCAGCACAGCCCCCCCCCCCAAGGCTGTGTGCTATCTCCACTTCTCTTCTCCCTATATAGCAATGACTGCATCTCAAATGATCCATCTGTTAAAATACTGAAGTTTGCTGATAACACAACAGTGATTGGTCTCATTCGAGACAATGATGAATCTACATACAGACAGGAGGTTATACAACTTGCCTCATGGTGTAACCAAAACAATCTGGAACTGAACACACTCAAAACCATAGAAATGATGGTAGACTTTAGAAGAAACCCTCCCATACTACCACCTCTTACAATACTAGACAGTAGAGACCTTCAAATTTCTAGGTTCTACTATATCACATGACCTAAAATGGACACCTAACATCAAAAATATCATCAAAAAAACACAACAAAGAATGTTCTTTCTGCGCCAACTCAGGAAGCTCAAACTGCCCAAGGAGCTGCTGATCCAGTTCTACAGAGGAATGATTGAGTCTGTCATCTGCACCTCTATAACTGTCTGGTTTGGTTCTGCAACCCAACAGGACAGACACAGACTTCAGAGGATAATTAGGACTGCAGAAAAAACAATTACTACCCACCTGCCTTCAATTGAGGACCTGTATACGGCACGAGTCAAAAAGAGGCCTGTGAAAATATTTACAGACCCCTCACATCCCAGATAATAAACTATTTCAAATCCTTCCCTCAAAATGATGCTATAGAGCACTGCACACCAGAACAACTAGACACAAGAACAGTTTTTTCCCAAAAGCCATCACTCTGCTAAACAAATAATTCCCTCAACACTGTTCAACTATTTACAAATTATACACTATTATACACTGTTAATCTTCCCATCACTCCTATCAGCCATCCCCTCCCACTTGTGATTGTAGGACTGTAACTTTGTTGCTTGTATCCTTACGATTTATATTGACTATATTGATTACCATTAAGTGTTGTACGTTATGATTCTTGATTCTTAACGAATGTACCTTTTCTTTATGTATACTGAGAGTATTTACACCAAGACAAATTCCTTGTGTGCCCAATCACACTTGGCCAATAAAGAATTGTATTGTATTGTATTGTATTGTATTGTATTGTATTGTATTGTATTGTATTGTATTGTATTGTATTGTATTGTATTGTATTGTATTGTATTGTATTGTATTGTATTGTATTCTGTTCTATTCTATTCCTTATATATGTAAAATTTTCCTAAAACAGACCAAATTCACTTGAAATTGGTCTGAATCTGCTTTCAAGTCCACCTTCCCAATCTTCTTTCTTGATGCATTATTTTTTTCTGGCAAGAAACAATCTCAAAATCCACTCATATTATGTGTTATTTTTTCCTTAGCTTCTGCTTGGATGCTTCTGAATGTTAGAAGAAGCCCCATGCTCTGTTAGAAATACACATTCTTCTCCTGTTATTCTTCCCCCCACCATCATCATGTTCCATTTGTTTTCATTACCAGAAGTTTTCTTCCCCATTTCATTATTTATTCATTTTGAAGCATATCCATTTTTACATTCATTAGAGTCTCATCCATTTTATTTATTACACACGCTGCCTCAGCTTGTTATTTTACTAGGTGACTGTTTTATTTGTTATTTGCAATAGCGCAACTGATTTTTGCCTGGTTTGACAAAGGGCACCATTTTAATTTATATAGATTAATTAAATATGTGTAACCAGAAGTCAGCAGGGGTGATTGATGTAGCAGTGACAAGGGACAGCAACATCAGGAAGAAGTATGAGAAGCTGAAGAAGTACCAGGACCTGAAGGAGGAACTGAAGAGCATGTGGAAAGTAAAAACCAAAGGGGTCCCACGTGGTGGTAAAAACACTTAAGGTTGTAACTGTTAAGCTGGGAGGGGACTCCAACAGATTCCAGGAACAATCTCAGAGCTCAGGAATGGAACAACTCACTATGGCCAAGTCAATGTGAAAAAATTTTCCTGCTCCTCAGTTGCCACACAGAGAGGGAAGTGGGGAAGGAGGTTGGAATGCCTTACTAGACACAACAGAAAGTTTTCTCATGGGAACCAAGGTCATCTCTACTGGTAACAGATAAGGTCAGAGAAGGAGTGCCTGGAGAGCCCACCAATTGACCTAATTGGCCAGCATGACCTGTGTGACACTTAAGGATGGAGTTTTTATTTCCTATTTTAATTATATTGAAACCACGGGAATTATTTAGAGTTGGTTTTCCTTTAAGCAGCGCCAATATGATATACTCAATAAAGAAGTTCTTTGAGGAGGATTCTAGTCTCAGAGTTCTGATTTGCTTGGGTTCCTTAGTCGGAATCTTGACAGCGGGACAATTCGCCAGAGGACAACTTGCTGTGGGACAATTTAATAATTCTATTTAATTATTTAAAATAAATAAAAATTATTTTAATTTTTGCCATTCACATTTCATTCTGTCCCTTGTTTTGCATCTTTTCTTTAATGATTCTATTCCATCATTTCGTTGATTTTAGTGTAACTCTTGTCCCGCAGCGAATTGTCCTGTGGTGAGTTAGCTGTGGCAAATTGGCCATGGCGAATTGTCATAGACTCCAGAGCTCTCTGTCCAGAAGAAGTCAGTGCTAGGAGCAGCTAAGATACTGCACAGAAAATCTTCAAATTCCCAGTCCTCTGGCTGAGGATCTGAAATTGAGGAAGACACATGTACCATCCATGGGAGTGAGAAGGGCCTGTGCTTCAGTGGTGGGATTCTACCGGTTCGGCCCAGTTTTCCAAGCCGATAGTGGCGATGAGCAGTGGAGACTGAACCAGTTCTCTCTGCTGCTCTGTTGTTCGGCCTACCTGTCCAACTCCCATGCTCACCTTTATCCACTGTTTTTGAAGCACAGCTGCTTTTTGCAGGAGGTGAGTTGGAATGCCTCTGCACCTGCCCAAAGTGTGCATTTGGTGCACACATGTACAAAGCGTGCCCACCAAGCCACACCCACCAAACCAGTGGTAAAGCTTGTGTTTGTGTGTAAAATGACAGCGAAAACGGGCTTTCCTTAGGAATGAAATTTGATGAAGGTTATCATCTTCAGAGTTGGATTCTGTGAGAAGTTGAAGGATAAAAAGGTAGCCACAGAACAATCTACCTGTTTACTAAAGCTCTTGCTTTTTTCTAGAAAAATCCATTTACAACCCATTGTAGTTTTCAGGAGCTCCATTCACAGAGCTACAGCACTTCTTTGTGCTAAGATTGATCATTTCCAGAACTTTAGTGAATAGCACCTTTTATGTCAAAACGTCATTCTCCTGGTGCTGTCCTTCAGTCAGTGAATATAGCATATTCTGAGACCACTGATTAGTTTTGTTAAACCTTGAGATGCTGCTTTTTGGGAAAAGAACATATTTTGTCCATTGGTTGAATCCAGCAAAACCAACAGATGTCTTTCATTAAACCTCTGTGGAACAAGCTGTTCAGGAAGCAATATGTATTCAGAGTCCATCAATATTTCATAAAGCTGTAATAGATGTTATCATAGATCCTCCATCCACTATTTATTGCGCTCATAATCTTGGTTACATTGTGCTGGTCCATACATTTCCTTCAGCAAAGACACCATATCAAAGAGATTTTTATTGCTGGCCACTGTGAGAACTGAAGTATATTAAAAACCTTAGGAGTCATTTTGTAACTTTCAGTAGTTTGTGATTTGTTGATAACAGATCTGCTTGTTGGAAGTGGGCAGAGAAAGAGGGAAAGAGAGTCAAAGGGTTTCAATGAAAGTGGCCTCCTTGCATAAATCTCAGCCCTTAGGCCATTCAAAATTATTCAGCAACTACAGTCTCATAAACTTGCAGTCTACACTACAAATTCTAGAGGAATAAGCAAGGAAGATGGAAGGCAATTCCCTAGGTGTTCAGATAAAGAATTTGAAATGTTTCTCATCTGAATTTCTTCGTGGAAGTCGGAATTTTAGGTTATCTAATAGGGTGAGTGAGTGTGAATTTTGATAGGAGCACATCAGGTAGTCCCAACTCAAAAAAACCCGTTGTGTCTGGTAGCAACTCTCTTACTCTCAAAAGCCACTTGTGTGAAGGTCATGAAATTAAGTAGCATTGGTCCTGGTTAATATGGGGGATGGGGGAAATGTGGGAATTCCAGGGCTTTTCACTATATTAGAAGTCATATTCTAAAACAGGAATCTCAAAATTTGGCAACTTTAAGACTTGTAGACTTCAACTCCCAGAATTCCCCAGCCAACATCTGGGGAAATTACTTCCTTAATGCTGCCTTGAAATATGCATAGATGATGCCTTCAAGAATCATGTACATCTTTAATCTTTGCATACTTGGTGAATGTGCATTAGTAAGGGTACAAATTAATGCATTTGAAGGATCTTTCATATTGTTGGTACAGAAGCAATAGTTAGGAGAGTCCAACCTTAGTTCCTTTAAGACTTGTGGACTTCAACTTCCAGAATTCCTTGAGCTGGCTGGGCAAGTCTTAAAAGCTACCAATGTTGGGCACCCCTGCAGTAAATCAATATTTCTCAGCATGGGAACTTTAAGATGTGTGGACTTCAGCTCCCAAAAGTCCACACATCTTAAAGTTCCTGAGTTTGAAAAACACTGCAACAGTTCAGTCCAGGCAATAAATTTCTTTTTGGCTAAGTAAAACACCAAAGCTATATAGTTATAAATTTAGCAACATAATCAGCGTATTTTGCTGTTTTGTTGTTTTGTCAGGAAATTCAGAAACCACACAGTCTTATTAGAACAAGCCCTTACACAGATATCAGATGTCTAAATTAATAGAATAGAATAGAATAGAATAGAATAGAATAGAATAGAATAGAATAGAATAGAATAGAATAGAATAGAATAGAATTCTTTATTGGCTAAGTGTGATTGGACACACAAAGAATTTATCTCCATTGCATATGGTCTCAGTGTACAGGCAAGCAACAGCTGATAAATCATGCTCATAATCATAAGGTGCAATCATAATGGAGTCTCTGTAACCATTTATCTACCTATGTTTCTGGACTGATATAGAAGGAATCAGTTTTTAAATTTCCAAATGCTGAATTGCCTAACCCAAATGCAGTTTGCCTTATTTTCTGTTTCATTTCTGCCATCGACTCCTCTGATTTACTGATGCCCATAAAATACTTGTGATTAGCTATACTACCCATTATACCCATTTTGTGAATTCACCCTCCATGGCAATAGTTATGTTGGTGATGAATAAATAGAGTAGAATAATAGAATAGAATAAAACTTTGTCATTTTAAATGTACGCTAATCAGCATATATTAAAGTGAAATTTCATTGCATTCAGCTCTCAAAAGATCACCATTATGCATATACTCCCTCCCTGCCCCCACATGTATGACACAGAGAAACATCACAGTCTAGTTTGGAGGTATACTTGGTGAAAAGAAAGACTGTCATGCCCCTGGTGGAGACTGACTCTAAGGGAGAGGAGGAACAGCTGACAGGGAGTGGAAGGGTGGCTCCGGAGGTTGTGGAGGAGGCTGGGGAAGGGCAGAGGCCGGCTGAGCAGGCAGAGGAGGACCCAGGCCCATCCCCTATCCATCCTAGGGCACGCAGGGAGAAGAGGATAAGGGAAAGACATGGTTTACTCAGGAGGAGAGGGCCTTGATCCTCTTCATGGGATGCAGGTGTGAGAACTGCATAAGAGTTTGGACCTGCGTGCTGGCAGACGCTGGAAACAAAGAGTGTTTTATTCCTGGATGAGGTTTATCCTGGTTGGCGTTCTTCCAATGGACTGTACCTGATTATCTTCTTGAAGTTTGTTACAATTGTGGGACACTCTGGGTCATCACAGAATCCTGCGAGTTTGCAAGACAGATGGCATGAAGAACAAAACTGTTACGGAATCTAGTACTCCTGTTATAGATACTTTGAAACCTCCTCCCAGAGAAATGCAACAGGAACTGAACATGAAGTGGGCATGTAACAATTGCTTCGAGCTCTAAGTACATAGTGCTTATAAGCAGCATCCTGAATAATGGAAAGCGAGCTTCCTATAATCTTCTCCACTGTCCTTACCACCCTCTGTATGGACTTTCTTTTTTCTTTTTGAAAAAGTTTTTTATTTTTATTACAAATAAAACCATCTTTCAATTATACAGCGTGTCGGTTGGGTGCATATATCTTGTGCACATAATAACATTAGTATACATTTCTTATTGAGTTTACATTCATATTATATTCCAGCCAACATTATATATCATTTTATATCATTATTACATTGTCATTAAGTTTTTATTTCAGTTTCAAACTATCCTTAAAATCAAATCCAAAGTCTTACTAAATTATATTCATATTATAGCTTATTCAAAAATAATTAATTTTAATATATCATTATTATTACAATATCCTTTAATTACTTACTCTACTTTCTAACCATCCATAAAACAACTCCCAAATCTTATAATACTCCTTTTCTTCTTGTTCTCTAATTGTTAATCTACTCATTTCTGCACATTCCATTATTTTCTTGATCACCTCCTCCTCCATCAGAATTTTCTCATTTTTTCCAATTTTGAGCAAATACAATTCTAGCTGCAGTTAATACATTAACAATCAAATATGTTACTTAGTTTTCAGGCAAAATCCCCAATAAAAATATCTCAGGCTTTAAGTCTATGTGTTGCTTTATCATTTTTTCCAACCATGTGTGTATTTTAGTCCAATATATTTTAGCTTCTGCACAAGTCCACCACATATGGTAATATGATCCAGGTATCTGATGACACTTCCAATATTTTGCTGATTTGTCTTTGAACATCCTTGCTAATCTTGCCCGGGGCAAATGCCACCTGTAAAACATCTTATACAAATTCTCTTTATAGGCTGTTCACATTGTTAATTTGTAGTTTCTAGACAATAGTTTCTGCCATTTATCCAAATCTATCCCATATCAAAAATCCCCCCCCCATGCAATCATCATTTATTTAACTTGTTCTTCTTCCAATTTACTCCTAATAAATAGCCATTCTATATGGACTTTCTATCTGAGGTGCTGCTACCACCAAACCAAATAATAATGCAGTTTGTTAAAACGCTCTCCATCTTGCTTCTGTAAAAAGTGGCCAGGTCAGAAGGGAAAAGATGTGCTCTCCTCATCTATGGTCTATTGGTCTATTCACACCAAGGAAGATCCATTAGTATAGTAGTAGAGAACTATTAAGAAACAGGAACAGCAATGCAGAAATGGAGCATTTTTCTATGCAAGGCTCCTTGAGTTAATTTTTGTTGAGTTGGTTTGCCCTGTGGGGCTGATCTCTTCGATTCTTCTGTATGCTTTGGAATAGTGTGAATTCTGTGTTTTGCGTCACGTGACGTAGCATTCTTCTGCTTTTGTTGGTTTAGTCTCACAATACCAAATAAAGCTCTGAATCCATTGAAAGCACTATCCTGACAAGTGGTAGTCTACTTTGACACATTGACAACAAGGGAGGCATTCATTGTGCTAGACAGGTTTATATGAAGCGGAAAAAGAAGGATGGTTAGAGTGCTGCAGAACCCTTTTCTGTTTTATTATGTTATCATTCACTAATCATCTCTAGGCACTCCCCAGTAATATTAATCAAAGGTTCAAGCATCACTCCTTGGTGCACTAATGATTTATTTCTAGAAGAGGGGGAACTTTGAAGGGCCTCCAATAGAGAAAGAAGTAAAGAACAGAAATTCACTTGAAATGTCATTTTTCTAAGCTGAACATCTATTTACTTGCTTCTCAGGCATATCTACTCAATAGCTTGAGAGTTTGAACTCTATGACTGCAATAAATATTTTGTGGGGGGTGGGGGTGGTAGGTGTTGTGTCTCTTTCACTGTCTACCAGGGATGGAGCCAGTTTGGTGTAGCAGTTAAGGCACCAGGCTAGTAACCAGGAGATTGTGAGTTCTAGTCTTGCTTTAGGCACGAAAGCTGGCAGGGTCTCTTATAAGGTCAATCACTAGGAGACTGTGAGTTCTAGCCCCACCATAGGCATGAAAACTAGCTAGGTTATTTTGGGCCACTCTCTCTCTCTCAGCCCAATCAGTCTCTCAGGGTTGTTATTGTAGGGAAAATCAGAGGGCAAAGGAGGATTAAGTACTTATATGCTTGTCACCTTGAGTTATTTATCAAAAAAATAAAGGCAGGATATAAATCAATGAAATAAATAATAACAATGCTCTTGTGCCCGTGAAGTTGTTGCCTTACCATTCTGCCCAAATGGGTCCAGTATGCCTGCTGTGGGGCTAATGTGGTGAATTGGGCATTTTCTTTATTAAGTCATCTCCTGATGGGATCCTATTTGGTCCCTTTAACTGTTGTTTGTGTTCCCTATTAGATAAGGTAGCACAGCTCTAATGGTCATTTGGCAATTTGAAAAATGAAAAGATAGCCCTCGTGGCGTGTCATCTTTTCATTTTAAATATAGATTAATAATATGCAGGGGGAGACTAAGTTGGTGGACTAAAGTCTCATTACTTCATTTCTGCCTCAGGCAAGCAAGCATAGGAGTTAGGAAATCTGCACAAAATGGGGGAGGAGATAATTCTAGTGGTATTTTTCATAGCAGCCTAAACTAGAGAATAGAAATGAGCTCGCCAGAGGGTGTTGATAATGGATAGAAGCATATGATTTACCTGCTTCATTTCAGTTAGAGGATTTTTCCTTTACCTTGTAGGAAGTTAGCACCCACCCCTTTCCTAGAAAAATGAAATATCCTGGAAAATATTAAAAAGGCAGAATATTTTTCTCTAAAAAAGAGTAGAAACTCAGAAGCAGAAACTCACCTCAGAAGTAGAAGCTCATCCTCACCTTTGTTAATGGGTGGGCCATTAAGGCCTGGGCCAGAATACTTTACATAACAAAGATCTCCAGGTACAGCTATAGCAATTGCTCAAAAGCCCTTTCAGTGCATCATCATCTAGCAAGGCTCGACCAAGCTGGGAACTCAGGACAGCCTATAGAGTTGCCCCTCATGGGAGTCTGACAACCAATCAGAATACAAGCTCCAATTCAAATCTCAACAAAGTTTATAAAACCCAGGCACTCTCAGCATCTCTTCCCCTTCTTGATCTTTTCCTTCCTCTTGAAGCATGTGATCATCCTTTTTTACTTTGGAGCTTCAAGCCACGTGGTCCTGTCCACCATTAAACCTTCCAAACAGCCTCCAGGTTTCCAGTGACTTTTTCCCCACTTGGAACTGAACCTTAAAGATATTTCTTCCAACAACCTTAAGCCAGATTTTAAAGTTTGGCATTGGGAGTTAAAGCTGAAGAATCCTTAGTGCTCCCTGAGCTTGGTGGTTTTCTTGCAGATGTTTGCTATGGTGTGCAGATATTTGTTTAATCTGAGGTGTGCATACACCTGTGATCATGAGCCTGTGCCAAGCTAACCTCCTCCTAGAAGAATGAAATATTTTGAGAAATATTAAAAAAAGATTAAGATAAAATATTTCCCCTAAAAGAGAAATAAAAATCTTAAGGGAAACAGAAACTCAGAGCCTCAGCTCCCTGTCCTGTCACCCCCTAGGCAAGCAGATACTGAGCTGAGGCAGTAGGGTTAGCCTTCAGCCACAATAGGAATTGCTCAACAAGCCCCTTCATTGCATCACCCAGCAAACTTCAACCAAACTTGACTCAGACAAACATGAGCCCACATGGCACCCATGGGAGTCTGACAACAGCCAATAGAGTACATGTTCTTGCACAGGAACAGCAGGCTCAAGTTCAAAGCCCAAGGGAAAGATTAAAAACTACCCACTCTCAACTCCATGTGGTCAGTTACCCAGAATCACACGTGGTTGGTGGTTCTGCTTCACTATTAAACCATCTTTCCAATCAGCCTCCATGTTTCCAGTGTTTTTCTCCCAGCCTCCATGTTTCCAGTGTCTTTCTCCCAGCTTGGAACTGAACCAGATAGATATTTCTTCCAACAAGTCATATCATTGTAAAGTTTTGCAGGTGGAATTAAAGTTTGCAGAAGGAACCGCTTGAATGCTTGTGGAGATTCCATTCTTATTGCAAAACTTTTTTGGGTGGGTGGGTGCGTGGGGAAGGAGATTAAAGCATCACAAGGACATTTTGAAAAAAGAAAACAATGATAACAAAAACAGCACCAACAAACAACAACAACAACAGATATATTGTATTCCTAAGAGCAGTAGGGACAGATCAAATCCTCTGGGTACTAAGTATATAAATGCAAATAACGCATCTGCAGGTAGACATTTTAGAATATTAGAGAACTTTAACACGTCATAGGGAATGGTATGTTGGGAATCCTTTTTTTAATTACCACTATCTTTGTCCTTCAAGTTTTCTTTTCAACTAAGCATATAGAAGAGTCATTTCTTTCCATTCCAGCTCAATAGGTGACCACAAGGTATTTACAGTCACACCAAATATATATATTAACATATGTAAATAAACAGATTAGATGTTACAAATTGGCTCCAGACAAGCATGAAAAACTCCTGCCTCGTAGTTCATTCTTTCTGAAGTCTATTTTTGGTAGAATGAAATGCATTGGGCCTTTGCAACTTTCCCTTCCTATATTTGCAGGCAGAAGAAGAGGAAAGAGGGGGAAACAGTACATTGATTTCCTCCAGTTGAGAGAACATTCTCAACCGTTTCTCCTGGGGTAAGGTAATGCGCCATTAATGCAACATTTCCCCCCTACTATAATGATTGACAACTTGAAATAAGTTGGCAGCTCAGCTGCAGTTTTGTTTCAGCAAGGAACAGAACTGTGAAAAGAAAGGTGAGGCATCAATATGTCAGCTAGAGGATTGATTAAATTGAAAATTAAAGGTTGTGAGAGTATTGCAGAGATTTAATTTCTTAGAGCACAATCTCTTTCTCTCTCTCTCCCCCTCTCCCTCTCTCCCTCCCTCTCTCTGTTTGTGTGTGTATTTATAAGTAGAATAATGTAGTTAAGACAAGTAGTGTCATATTTTTCAGTCCTGAACCATCTGAATGAGTATGAACAACAATAACAATAATAATTATTATGATAATTTGTAAGGAGATGTATGGACAGATACGGAAGCTGAAGCTCAAATATTTTGGCCACCTATGAGAAGAGAGGACTCGTTGGAAAAGGCCTTGATGTTGGGAAAGATTGAAGGCAAAAGGAGAAAGGGACAGCAGAGGATGAGATGGTTAGATAGTGTCATTGATACAGTAGACATGAGTTTTGGCAGACTCTGGGAGACAGTAGAGGGCCTGGCATGCGGAGGTCCATGGGGTTATGAAGAGTTGGGTATAACTTAGCAACTGAATAACAATCAGAGGGATTAGTTAGTAGGCTAAAACTTAGGCTTTTCATGAAGACGTTGCTAGGTATCTTAAGAGGCTGGGAAAATCCTCCATTGAAACTACTGTGGTGCACTCCCTGTGGAGCGCTACTACTAATCAGTATCAGCTAGGTCAGTTAATTTGTTGTCCGGATTTACAGATAGAAAGACTATCGACACTTTTGAAATTTGGAGTTGGAGAAGCCTTCTGTGAATAGCCAAGAAAACATACCAATGAATCATCCAAAAATAAAAATAAAAATCAGCCCAGAGTTCTCATTTGAGGCACAAGGGACCCAGTTCAAATGATGCTATTTCAGTCGTGTTCTGTGAAGATCTAACTGTCTGGAGAAGACTGTAATGCTGGGAAAGAGAAGAAGAGGATGACTACAGTTAGGTGAATAGATTCAGTGACAGTGGTGATGGGTGAGTTGTTGGAAGACTTGAAAAACCAGGTTAGCAACAAATCGTCATGGAGAAAATCTGTCTATGCAGTCACTAAGAGTTGACCCTGACTTAATAGCACATAATTAGTTAATCAATATTGAGAGAATCCAGGCATGAGCTACAGTTAAACAATTCATAATGGAGGAATGTGAAAAAATTGTAGCACCCAATACAACTTTTAAAAATCAGACGGGGGTCAATTTTGGGGGGTGCTTTTGTATTTAGAAGATTGGAAGCTTAAGGGTGAAATAAGGCAGAAGTGGTATTCAGCAGGTTCTGACCAGTTCTAGAGAACCGGTAGTAGAAATTTTGAGTAGTTCGGAGAACCGGCAAATCCCACCTCTGAGTGGCTCCACCAACCCCATCTCTTCTCTGCCTCCCATTGAGTCCCAGCTGATTGGCTGGGTCTTCTTTTGTTGCCCTGCACAGGAGAACGGAGCTGGAAAGCAGGTTAGTGGGGTGGGGAGGGAATGGAAAGTTTGCAGTAACCTTCCCCTGCCACGCCCACCAAGCCACGCCCACCAAGCCACGCCCACAGAACCTGTCGTAAAAAATTTTTGAATCCCACCACTGAAATAAGGAATCTTAAACTTTGCATTTAACTAAGGCACCCATTTCCTCATTGAAAATTCCAAAATTCTCCCAAAATGGATTCTGGGACTTGGGCACGGCTAGTTTAGTTTGACGTGAAAATCCATGTTATACGATAGTTTTCTAAGTTCCTACAAAGAAAAAAGGGAAATGATTATATTCTATTTTCTAGAAAAACCCTTCTCCAGAACAGTTTAGGACTGAGGTTGGATATACATCGCCTGTGGTTGACCAGATTCCTAAATTTATACACTTTCACACATCTATTTCAACCTGAATTTGGGGTGAGAAGGTACGTGTGAATTTTGATGGTAAAACTGAGTGATGACACTCTATATAAAGCCTCATATAGTAGTAGGCTATTCGCTGAATATCCCATTAAAAACTCATCACCTTTTTGTTCTTTATTTATGGGTGAAGATTGTTGGACAAAAGAAATGACTTCAGGACATTCCATCAGTTATATTTTACATCCCAACAGTTCTAACCTGTCCATTACTTTGTGACTACTCACTGATTATGTTTTGAAGAGTTTATTGATGTATTAGAAAGTCCCAGAAAGATTTGCTACACTAATTTTAAATTTATTACTGTCTGCTTCCCGCAGATGGAATTGGATCTAGTAAAATACATACTGAGAGTGAGTAGGGGGAGCAAAGTTTATCCTGAGGAAACGATTGGCCAATAACTGTCTCTCTTACACAAAGTCTCCTTGATGTTGAACTCAACTCGTTGTGACTTCATTGACACCTTCAGACTTCTTGAATGTCTTTTCAACTTATCAGCCCAGTCTACAATCCTAGTACAGGTAGTCCTCGACTTACAACAGTTTGTTTAGTGACCAGATCAAAGTTACAACATTACTGAAAAAAAGCTACTTATGGCCGTTGTTCACAGTCACAACCTTTGTGGCATCCCCATTATTATGTGATTGAGATTCAGATGCTCAGCAGCTGGTTCATACTTATGACTGTCGCTGTGTGCCAAAGTCATCCGATCCCCTTTTGCAACCTTGTGAGAAGCAAAGTCAACAGGGAAGTCCAATTCATTTAACAACCAAGTTCCCAACTTATCAATTGCGGTGAATCACTTAACAGTTGTGACAAGAATAGCCGCATAAAATGGGGCAAAACTCACTTAGGAAATGTCTCACTTAACAACAGAAATTTTGGGCTCAATTGTGGTCGTAAGTCAAGGACTAACTGTATTTCCAAGGAGTTTTGCATCAAATCTACCTGCCATCTAAGTCTGATCTTGGTTAAATGTTCAAATTAACAAAATGCTGCCACCAATCTCAGTTTGAATCTCATTCAGTCAAAAGCCTGGTGACCAGACACAGATTAACAGAATTGGAAGGGGCCTTGTAGGTCATCTAGTCCAACCCCCTGCCCAAGCAGGAGACCCTACACCATTTCTGACAAATGACAGTCCAATCTCTTCTTGAAAGCCTCCAGTGATGAAGCTCCCACAACTTCTGAAGGCAACTTCTGTTCCATTCTCACTGTCAGAAAATTTCTCCTTATTTCAAGTAAGTTGAATTTCTCCTTCTTCAGTTTCCATCCATTATTCCTTGTCTGGCCTTCAGATGCTTTAGACAATAGCTTGACCCCCTCCTTTCTGTGGCAGCTCCTCAAACATTGGAAGATGCTATCCTATCTCCCCTGGTCCTTCTCTTCCTAGGCTAGCCAGGCCCAGTTCCTCTAATCGTTCCTCTATGTTTTAGCCTCCAGTCCCCTACCAATAATAGCTTTTTCAGTTGATGGGATAAGCCTTATCTGGTTGCTCCCTGGTGAAAAAGTTGCCAGGCTGGGTAGATTTCTGTGGCATGGATGGTGACTTAAAGAATATCTATATATAATTCTGGACTTAGTTCATTTAGTGACCATTCAAAGTTACAACAGTGCTGAAAAAAGCGACTTATCACTGTTTTTCACACTTACAACACACTTACAACTGTTTTTCACACTTACAACACACTTACAACTGTTTTTCACACTTACAACCTACAAGCAGTATCCCCACAATCACATGATCAAAATTTGGATGCTTGGCAACTGACTCATATTTATGACGGTTGCAGTGTTCCAGGGCCATGTGATTCTCTTTTAAGCAAATTCAATGAGGAAGCCAGATTCCCTTAATAACTGTATTACTAACTTAACAACTGCAATGGCACAGAAGGTTGTAAAATAGGGCAACATTCACTTAACCAATGTTTCACTTAGCAACAAAAATTGGGGGCTCGATTGTGGTCATAAGTTGAGGACTACCGTGAACTCCAGACATGTGGGTCTACTTGTTCTCTCCTCTACTTTAAGCTGAAATGGAATTGGATAGATGGTGGGTCACTGAACACCCAACTGTATTCTTAGAGTGTTGGGTAAAACTGGGCTAGTACATGAAGCCTTAATAGGATGTGCTTGTTGGGACATCGTATGTCAACCCAACAGTTGTGTTTGGTTTACTCAGGTTTAATGTTTGCCCCAGTTTAGGGTTTATTTCATTTGAATAAACATGCTCGTCTATGGAGATTCTCAGTCATCCAGATCGTGGTTGTCCCAAAGATGTTTTTTTCAAGAGGCAACGGAACTTTCTGGATTTTCTTTGAAGACTTTTCGCTTCTCATCCAAGAAGATGAGACGCTGATGAAGCTTCTTGGATGAGGAGCAAAACATCTTCAAAGAAAAACCAGGAAGTCCAGTTGCCTGTTGAAAAAAGTACCTTTGGGATGATGCAGGATCATGACTCAGCTATTGATGCTTGCTTGCATTTGATGAGCCTTGGTGACATCGTGGTTAGAATGCAGTACTTCAGGTCACTTCTGCTGACTACCAGCTGCCTGCAATTTGGCAGTTCAAATCCCACCAGGCTCAAGGTTGGCTCAGCCTTCCATCCTTCTGATAAATGAGGATCAAGATTATTGGAGGCAATATGGTGACTCTGCACTGCTTAGATAGGGCTGTAAAACACTGTAAAGCAGTATATTAGTGTAAGTGCTACTGCTATTATTACAAATAAACTGGGGGTAGCATTCACAAACCAAAGATGTGCCAAAGCTGTTAACGAACACTTTTTGAATCTAGTAGAACTGGAGATAGAATTCAGTGCCAGCAACTTCAATACTGGCTATAGGAGTTAATGGTTCTTAAAAGGAACGTCTGTTTCACTGGCCATTTGTCAGGAGTCTTTAATATCTACACCTTAAAATGAGAGTATTTAACTACAGACTTTCTTATATCTTCCGCCTTTTTTTTAAAGCCCACTTTTAATATTTTATATACTGTATATATGTAGGGCAAAAGAATTAGCTTCATACTCCAGGACAGATTTTAATAACTTACCCACCACTTTTATCATTCCCTAATTGCTTTACTGGAAACCTATGAATAGAAAGCTCCTTTTCAAATATCCATGCTGTAATATTTGAGCAGAAGTGTTAGTTTACTCTTTCTCTGGAAATATTAGACCTTAGTGTTATTGACTGCCAGAAATTGAATTCCTGATGAACATGAGAGGGGTAGGGATAGGAACAACTTCAATTTTCAATGGATGAAAGCTCTTTGCTCTTTTATTTTTATGTGTCCCCACTGGCTGCAAGAAAGCTATTCATATTAAGCATTTCCCTACCTCTAATTGTGTTTTATTAGGAAATGTTCTGTCAGGAGAAGGACTCCAAGGGTGTAATTTGTATCCCAGGGTAGCTCTAAGTGATACTGTGTTTGAGTTATTCTGGGGTAATAGGTGTAACTGGTGCTATCATTAAGGTGTTGAGAAAGTTTCCAATGAAAGCAGCACTCAGGAAACCTTTAGTCAAATAGACTTATCAATACCAATTGAACCTCAAATACTCTTGAAAAATATTAAGTCTCTAATGTTACTTTCAAAAGAATGTATAAAGGCTAAGGTCATGAAATACAAGAAATGGGGCCTCTTCAGAGGTGGCATTCAGCAGGTTCTGACCAGTTCTGGAGAACTGATAGCAGAAATTTTGAGTAGTTTGGAGAACCGGCAAATGCCACCTCTGACTGGCCCCCATTGATTCTCTGCCTCCTGAGTCCCAACTGATCTGCTGGGTCTTCTTTGGTTGCCCTGCACAGGAGAACAGAGCTGGAAAGCAGGTTAGTGGGGTGGGGAGGGAATGGAGATTTTGCAGTATCCTTCCTCTGCCATGCCCACCAAGCCACACCCACCAAGCCACGCCCACAGAACAGGTAGTAAAAAAATTTAAATCCCACCACTGGGCCTCTCCTTTGTGCAGTCTTTCAAAAGGAAGGAATATTTAGCTTCTTCTCTAGTGGAACCCATTCTAAACCATCGAGGAAGTCAGCTGGAATGGAATAACTTTGAGGGAGACAAGAACCGTGACCCACCATTTATTCCAAGGGTCCCCAAATTTGTCAACTTTTAGACCTGGGGACTTCAACTCCCAGAATTCCCCTGCCAGCAAGAGAAAGATGAAAGATGCAGGAGAAATGACAGAAGGAGAAAGCCAGAAATTGAAACAAGACAGTGATAAAGAAATACAAGATTATTCTTAACAAAGGAAGAACTTGCAGCCTGGGACATCCTTCTCAGATTTAAGGAACCTTACTGATCTTTGTTACTGAAAACCGGTACCACAATTTCTCAATATATTGAACCACACATCCTACAATAGGCTCACCAGAATTTTTAAAAATGAAGAACATTCTCAAATCTTTCACTCAAAACCAAGAGAAAAACAGTCCCACAAACGTTCCATCAACTGCTAAGTGTAGTTTCTGGCTCTCCGAATGCTCATTCCTTGATTAGAGAGATATATCAACTGCAGCACTGACTGATACAATTCCAGGTTGAGCTGCCAATAGTTCTTCATATGGTTGACATTTTAGATATCCCATTGAGGAGCATATTCTCAAAAACAGGTAGTCATCACAAACAATATAGTCAGAATGAGACCCTTCTGAGAAACAAAACATGCCACCATTCTGAATTAACCTTATCTTTAATATATATTCTCTCTCATTCTCTCTCTCTCTCCCTCCCTCCCTCCCACTCTGAAAAATCCACTTTCTTATCAGCCAATATGTTCCTTCTCTTATTTTCCACTTCTTTACCTGAGTAGATCTGAATTATATAGTCTTTCATAATTTTTTTTTCAAGGCTAGAGTGAACATTCAACCATAGTTCTTTTTCTCTCTCTCTACTTTGGAATCTGTGGTAATTATGAAGAACAATGATCCAACAAAAATCATTGAGGAGCCGTGGTGGTGCAGTGGTTAGAGTGCAGTACTGCAGGCTACTTCTGCTGACTGCCAGCTACCAACAGTTCGGCAGTTTGAATCTCACAGACTCAAAGTTGACTCAGCCTTCCGTCCCTCTGAGGTGGGTAAAACGAGGACCCAGATTGTCGGGGGCAATATACTGATTCTGTAAACTGCTTAGAAGAGGCTGTAAAGCACTGTGAAGCGGTATATGAGTCTAAATGCTATTGCTATCCTACTGGAGTATTTTGTGTGTTTTATAACTCAACCCAGTTGCCTTCTACTTCAGTTATCAAAGTTTTCCAGCTGCTATGGGCACAGCTGAGAATTCTGGGAATTGAAGTCTACACATGATGGGGCTACACTGGGTTGAGTAAAGTTGCCTTATATGTTGCCTTACATTCACAAATAAGTAATATCTACTTTTTATTTTGCATCGTTCACCTCCCATTCTGCATATACCCAACTGTCAGCCACTTCCTCTGGAGACAAGCAGGCTTGAAATTTTAATTAAAAATCAAAAAGACCAAGTTTGATGTAGGACTGATGTTGACTTCCTCATACTTCATGCGCAGTTCCTATGCAAACCCTGCTGGGAATGTAGAGTTGCTAATTTAACAAAAGCTACTGAGCTGTTTGCATTTATAAGCCTGGCATCAGCAAAGTTATGCAGGAAGAGAAGATTGAAGCTGAGACCACAGATCACTTTTCTTAATGATGTTCCCAACACCTGCTGTTTAAAAATCATCAGGGGAAATGTTGTCGGGAGCTTGACACCTGTGATGGAGCTGGAGTTATACAACGAAGCATGGATTTTGGGAAAAAAGGGGGGCTGATCATCATTAGCATGTACCGTTGTGGTGCAGCAGCTAAGAACAAAGGAACAACAAGCTTGTTTACATCTTACACAAAACTTCCAAGATGTTTTCTATGCAGGCATAGAACTCCCTGTTTTGTTGTGACATCAAAAGCATTTTGGTAGTCTAGTAGCACATCCAGTACAGATGAAATATCCTTTCCTTCCCTCTCACATGCACACATGCATACAAACATGTGTACAAATGTGCACATATGTCCCAAAGGTGCTTTTTTTCCAAGAGGCAACTGGACTTTTTGGTTTTTCTTTGAAGACGTTTCACTTCTCATGCAAGAAGCTTCATCAGCTTCCCATCTTCTTCAGGATCTTTTTGGATGAGAAGTGAGATGGGTTCAACGAACAAAAAAAAATAAAAAATCAAGTTGCCTCTTGAAAAAGCATCTTTGGGACAACAATGACCTGGATGACTAAGAATCTCCATAGATAAATGTGCACATATATGTGCCTCCTATGTACTAAATTATTGTTTTCTTATCAATATTTTGTTGGCTGAAATTCACATATGATAAGCCACAAGATGTAAGTTATAAATCAGAATGGCTGGATTAGCCCAACATATTGACCTGAAACTAAAGGTCATCCCAAAGGATGGTTGACCTGGCTTATTGAGGCTCTCCATAGACATGAAACCAAAAATAATTGTATCTTCTCCTAGCCATTGAGTACAAAACGTGTTGTCTGATGCAGTATGTTTTGGAATTGAAATTGTGTTTTCTGAGTTTCTGAATGAAAGACTCCAAGTTCAACAAAGTCATAGAAGAAATTATCTGTCTCCCTTCTTCTGTTTTCCCCCTCCCCCATTGGGTATGTGTATGATCCTACTGAGAGTGTCTATGGAAATTCTCAGTCATCCAGGTCATGGCTGTCCCCAAAGTGCTTTTTCAAGAGACAACTGGACTTTCTGGAGCTGAAGAAACTTCTTGGATGAAAAGTGAAACATCTTCAAAGATAAAACAGAAGGTCCAGTTGCCTCTTGAAAAAGCATCTTTGGGATTCTGTTGAGAATGTCCAGGGATTGCATTGGTAACAAGTGATAAGGTGGAACTTTTTAGGTTTGTGTTCAGAAGAGAGAAAGAGAAAAATCTTAGCTGGCCATAATTGTGCCACTAGTTGAAGGAGCTGCAGCTCAGAATAAGCAAGGATAAGATTTTTTTTTTTTTAAACTATTTAAACAATTAAAATATATTCAAGTCTTCAAAACCAGATGTATTACACCCTAAGATCCTGAAGGAAGTAACAGAAGTGATCATAGAATACTAACTGTAGACTTGGAGAACATCTAGAGATTTTGCAGGCTTCTAAAAGACTGGAAGAGATTCAATCATCTAAAAAGGAAAGAGAAAGGTCTATAAGATTGTCACTTGGACATGTAATCCTGGACAACATTGTTGAATACATTATTCTGAAACACCTTTGTGAGCATATGGATAAGAATACAACAATTAATCTGGCAAAGGTTTGTCACATACAAGTCGTAGCAAACCAACTCCATCCTCTTTCTTTTTCTTTTTGACAGTGTTACTGGCTTAATAGTTTAAGAAAATGCCATGGAAATAATGAATGTTGAACTCAGCAAAATATCAGACAAAGCTTGCCAAGATAACCTCATTTATAAAACATGGACAAGATGATACAACTGTTAATAGTTAGATGGAGTCATAGTTGGCCGATTGACCACATGTAAAGTGTACTCATAAATAGTTTGAATTAGAGAGATTGGCCTGAGCCTTGAACTGATCACCCTTGTTGTTGATCTGGATGAGGAGGTTGAGGGGAGATGATTGTATTTGCTAAAGACAGCAATCCAGCACAAGTGGATAATATTTTAGAAGAGAAATAGAAGAATTAGAAAGACCTAGATATGTTTGGATAGTGGGGAAAAACATGGGATGAAATTTAGTAGGAAATGTCAAGTTCTGCTATCTGGAGAGGAACAAATAAAAGTCACAGGGTGAAACATGTCTTGGTAGTAGCGCATGTGAAAAGAATTTGGTTATTCTTCAGACCACAAGTCTAACATAACACCCACCTGCTATTCAGGTGTGTCAACAAGATCATAGAATCCAGAGTGTGGGAATTCTCCCACTCTACTCTGTTTTGATCAAACCATAATTGGAATGTTATATTCAAATTCTGGACACCGCAATCTAAAAAAAATAAAACTGTAGCAAGTTCAGAGCCTCCAAGATATTATGGGACTAAACACCAAGTCTGTTCTGACCAAGGCTTCCTGAGACTGAAATTAAGCACATGCTTAGTTAAAACAACTCTTTGTTTTATTTTAACGCTGGGAATTATGTTCATTCCCAGCCTGTAATGAGTCCCAAACAGTCCCTCGAGATAAGCACCCACCTTTCTCTTCTTTGAATTGCTGCCAACAATAACGTGCCAAATTAAGTGTAAAAAACCAAGTGAAGTACAAAGCCCACATAGAGCTTCAAGGATTAATCTGAACAGAGTGAACGACTTTGCTTTCTGCAAAGGTTTCTCTACCTTTGCCTGTCCTTTATACCTTATGGGTCACCTCCAAACCTTACTCCCAAGTCACCCCTTTTGTCTCAGCTGCTCTTGCCTTCTAGCAGCTCTGTGCATATGGGCTCTGGGAACAGACTCCCCTTGTTCCTCTGCCTCGCTGCTGGACTCTGGAGGCTCCAGAGTTAGCACACCACTCCCAGATGGTCCTGGCCCCATCTCTTTATCAGATGCAGGACTCTTGTCTGAGTCCTCTCCAGACTCCCGGACTAGTCCCTATTCTTCCCCACTGTCCGACTCTTCTGTCTTCTGCACAGGCTTCTGGCAAACCACAACAAAGTCCTAAGAGGAATGGTTAAAGGAACTGGGTATGTTTAGCTTGCCCCCAAAAGAAAATAGGGCTGAAATAGTTTTCTGTAGCTACTTGATTTAGGGAAGAAAATGTAGAGTTAGTTCCACATATGATGTCTCTGAGATGTGCTACATTGGAGAATCAAAGTTGGCATATAAGGAACCATGATTAGAAATGCATTGCAGGTAGTCCTTGACCTACGAACACAATTGGGACCAGAATTGGCCTTACTAAGGTGGTTCTTAAGTGAGTTGTGCCTGATTTTGTGACCTTTTATCCCACAGTTCTTAAGGGCATCACTGCAGTTGTTAAACAAATCATGTGGTTATTAAGTGAATCCAAGTTTCCTCAATGACTTTGCTTGTCGGAAGCAGACTAGGAATTTTGCATATGTTGGTCACATGAGCCCAGCAGGACACAGCAATGATTGTAAATACATGCTGGTTGCCAACACTGAACTTTGATCATGTGACTGTGGGGATGCTGCAGTGTTTGAAAGTGTGAGGACTAGTTGTAAGTCACTTTTTTCAGTCCTGTTTCAGTGGTGGGATTCAATTGTTTTTTACTTCCAGTTCTGTTGGCATGGCTTGGTGGACATGACATGGCCTGGTGGGCGTGGCAGGGGAAGGATACTGCAAAATCCCCATGCACTCCCCACCCCACTAACCTGCTTTCCAGCTCCGTTCTCCTGTGCAGGGCAACCAAAGAAGACCCAGCCAATCAGCTGGGACTCAGGAGGCGGAGAATAGATGGGGTGGAGCCAGTCAGAAGTGGGATATGCCAGTTCTCCCAACTATTCAACATTTCCACTACTGGTTCTCCAGAACTGACCAGAACCTGCTGAATACCACCTCTGGTCCTGTTATAACTTTGGTCACTAAACAAACAGTGGTAACATAAGTCAAAGAAAATCTGAAGTTTCGATTGACTTCTATGATGATATTTATGGAGCTTGTTAGTCTTTTCCATGACAAACTGAACCAAGCAAATTTTTCATCAAGAGAGGAATATATTCCCAGACTGGATGAATACACAAGCACACAAGGACAATTTGTTATTATATTCTCTTTATTTTTCACTTTATTCCTTTAAACTCTGTGTGCATGAATGGGAGAGCAGGGACTGTTTTTTTTAATGTGTAGAATTAAAAAAAAGCTGTTCAGTTTGTTATTAAAATGTTAACAAAAGAAAAATACAAAGTCAAAACATAACACCTTTAATTAGTGAAAGATTTTGGTATATATCTTGTTTATGAGCTTCTTGCTGTTTGATGGGTGACATAAACTGGAGAAAAGTTTATGAGCCTGAGAGGTGTTTATACAGGGGTTATGGAATCTGCCAAGAAGACGTTATTATGATGATGATAAAGGGACAGATTGTTAACTATGAGACATAATCAACTGCTTCTTTAATTTACTTAAGCTCTGATGGGATATGGTAATGGAGAAAACATGGCTACATCAATCAAAGCGGCTTGTTTGAGAAAAAGGAATTGGGTGCTTGTAACAAAGAAGCTTTTTTACAGGATTAGTAGCAGATCTGTCCCAAAAGGAAGCTGTCCTAAAAATGAATATTTTCAGGTAAAAAGTTGAGGTTAGAATAATAAACAAAGTGGCCTCAGAAGCTCAAAGAAGGATGAAAAGGTTTCTGACTCATTGGGAAATATTATCAGGTTGGTTTGCATATCAGTGTTTCAGGTTTAGGCACCTGCAGGTAAGTCACACCTGATGAATCCTTGTGGACTAATATTCCTCTGAAAGACTCCCTTCTCATTCAGGGATGTGAAAGGGAAATTGCCTTAGGGATTCTTTGGAAGGAGAGTGGAAGATAGCTTTTGGGCTATTTGGTGACGAGGTGGTCAGGAGATTTGGTTGCTGGCCACCTTAAGGTCAGAGAAACATTGCTCCCAACTTAATTCCTTTATTATTATTTATAAATGCATAAAGAGTTTGTGGTGGCACAATGGTAAGAATGCAGTACTGCAGGCTAACTCACTGCTCAATCCTGGCGTTCGATTCTGACTGGCTCAAGGCTGACTCATCCTTCCAAAGTCAGTAAAATGAGGACCCAGATTATTGGGGGCAATATGTTGACCCTGTAAACTGCTTAGAGAGGGCTGTAAAGAACTGTGAAGTGGTACATAAGTCTAAGTGCTATTGCTATTTTTATTTCTTTGGACTAAATTAAACCATATTCGACTTCTTCTCAAATATAGCATATGCTACAGAAGTGATAAGTTCATAGAAGGGTTATAGAGATCACTTGGATGCAAACCCATTTCAGGTACTCATTTTTCCAGTTCTCTGTGTCTCCTGGCTTCCCATGTTTTGGGAAGGGAAGCAATTATACCCATCTTCTTTCAGGAGCACCAGCACTGTTGTCACCAAAATGTGGAAAACCTCCTCTTGAGAAATGGTTGAAGAATTGCTCCTTATCCTAGAGACATGAGGAGACATTATCCCCACCTTTCTGCCCACACATCTGGTGAGGAATTTTTAGAAGCTTTGAGCCTACCTAATCAGGATAAGATGTAAACTATTGTGAGCAATCCAGAATTATTTAAGTGAAATGGGATGCCATATAAATCAATTGTATGTATGTATGTATGTATGCATGTATCTATCTATCTATCTATCTATCTATCTATCTATCTATCTATCTATCTATCTATGAATGGATGGATGAGTTTTTGTCTTCATTTTAAAGTAAACTGATCTATGCTTTGCAGCCTAACATGTGCAGATTTGAATTCACTTTTCAAATTAATTCAGTATTTGCAAACAAATTGGTATATTCAAGAAATATGAAGCCTATAGCCCATTGAGTCTTTTTAAATCAATATTTACTTACTTAAAGAGACAAACAGGATTACTAGAGGTGGGCAAAATGTAGCGAGGGGGGGGGAATGACTTCCTGCTACCTTCCACATTAACTTTGCTTGTGGGACACTGGCAGGGAGCTTCAGAAATCATGATTTGCCACAACTTTGCAAATACAACTGGTGTGAAGATCCTCAAAATTCCAGTTCCATGGGAGTAATGGGCTGCAAACTTTGCATTCCTTGAGTTAGTAGCTTTGAGATACTTTGATTCAAAAATTGTTGCATTATGATGCGCTGTTTGGGCTAACTGAAGGTTACAAACTGACAAACATTGAGAGTGTTAATGTATATAGAATGTAGACGGTTGTGCACAGCAGTATAGGTGCTATATTCTTCTCCATTTTAGCAGACAGATGCAGAAACTTAAAGGAGCAGAGTACATGGGAAGCTGCAGTGAGTTTAAAGATAGAATGATATATATACATTCCTTAGTACTTCTCTAACATTATGCCTGATTTAAAAAAAAGTAGAATGTTCACTTTATTCTAGAGAAACAGTAATAAAGGAGTTAAGTGGAAGCAATGCCTTCATTCCACCACCGAAATGCGATTCTCTCTGCATAACCAATGTTAAATACAGCGTTTTGCTATAAAACGCAATGGCAATTGGGGGGAAAAAATCAGCAGTTAATTATAACTGTGTGTGAACTTTTTCAAATAATTCTTGTGTGCATCTATTTGTCTTGTAATTACATGTCTGATGTGAGCAGCATTTTGCATCTGGAAGGAGCTATGAATATATAACACAAGACCAAAAAAATTTTTTTTTTTTGTAAATTTTATTTGAGTTTTCACAAAGAGAAAAAAAATACAAATAAAACATCTTTTTTGAAAGCAGCATAATCCTGGGTTACATTTCTTCGTACAGACACAAATTCAGGTTCATGCTCATTTTTATATTTTATTCCATATCTTATTACTATTTTACATTTTCTGCATAGCTTCTCCCTTCTTTTAATTTTCTCAATTTTATTTTAATTATTTCATCTCGATTCAAATCATTGTATTTATATTTTTGTCTGTCCTGTTTCAATTATCTATTATCTTTTCTCATGAAACAAAATTTCTCCTGCAGTTACTGATTGGAGTATGACGCCTTTATACATTTTCCCTAAAGTTGTAACATTCACTATACCGGTAATACATAACTTTCATTTGTATTCTGCTTGGTACATTCTTAAAATACACACTGTATTCTTAAAAAAAGAAAAAATATATATAAATGTATATAATTAAAACAACATTCCATTCCAATTCAATTCTATAATTAATATTAATATTCATTAAAGTCTTAACATCTTTAACATTACTTTTCAATTAAATATCATACTTCTATGGGAACAACTATAAGCTTTCCATAGTTAATTCCCCCCTTCACTTATATTTTATAAAACATTAACTAATTAAAATGTTCCTGTTCCTTCCTAATTCAATTTTCTCATTTATTTTATTTCACTTATTTTGTTCACAAACATTTCACTAAATTACACTAACTATTTTATCCCTCATTTTAATCATACGTTGTTTCCAATTTTCTAAAGTTATTTCTATCACTAATATAACAATACAATCTTATGTACCTTTACAGAATCTCTTTTTCAGTTAGATTTTCACCTGTTATCTCTAAATAGGTCCTGTTTCTCTATATCTTGCCCCGGTCCTTTGTAACTTTTTTTTCTTTCCTTCTTCTCTCTCTTCCTGCTTATGAAAAAGAACATTTTTAATGTCCAGAAATCTTTATTATCCCTTTGGCATTTTGTTTTATTTTCAGCTTAATTGCCTATTGATGTCAAAACGGATTTTCCAATTTCTTATTTAAGTCTTTAGTTGTCAATATAAGGAAGGAGAGAGAAGAAAAAAAAAAGCACCAAACCTTTTCCTTTTCACTTTCCTTCGCTGCTTCTGACTCTTCTTTGGGAGCAATGTTATTTTTTGTAAGTTTAAATTCCAGGGTAGCTTAGTTGTTGCTTTTACAATTTAACCCAGTCAGCCAAAAACTTTCACTTCTTATCTTCCTCCTGCACATTCTTTTCCGGTTGAGTTCTCCTTTGTGGTGGCCATTTCTGACCACCGCTGCAACCACCTTCGGGAAAGGGAGTAATGGCCAGCTGAGGAGGAGAGATGCAGCTCTCCTCAACCCTGCTGGCAGTCTCCCCCCTCTTCACCACCTCTATGGGATGGCTTACCCCCAAAACCAGCCAGCTCGGGGTGCTCCAGCGGTGAGCCCATACAGAAACCACGCACGATCATGGATTTCTGTCTGTCACCGAAGCCCTACAAACCGGAAGCCAAGACCAAAATATTTTTATTTCTAAAGCAAGTAATAAAATCTCATTTTCAGTACAAACACCATGAGTTTTGGAGTTTCAGCAGATGAAATTGATTTCACACCCTTCCAAATTGCAAATGACTAAATTCTCCCTGATTAAAGTGTCTGCTGTTCCTATTAATAATTACTGTTGCTAATAAATGATGTACCACCTTCTGTCTACAAAATGTTTTCCACTTCTCACCATGTTCGGCTTAACAGCCACCATGGGTAGCAAGTTAACAGGCTTAAAAGAATAGCATGAAGTTGAGTAAAAATGATATGATTTCTGCGTATGCAAGTGCTGTCACCCGGGGGGGGGGGGGGAAATAAGATAAATATGTTCTTGATTTGGCCTCTTCTTTAAAGCAGCTGATGCTAAGAACTCCCAATACTTCTAATAAATGTATCCTCCTAATAAATTTATGAGATAAGCTAGATGGGGGAGGTGGTGGCCAGCACACATTAGAGAAGAGAACTACGCCTGAATTCATGCAACTCAATCTAGCAGAGACTTTACTGAGTCTGATTCAGAGGTGGTATTCAGCAGATTCTGATGAGTTCTGGAAAACCGGTAGTAGAAATTTTGAGTAGTTCGGAGAACTGGCAAATAAATTTCATGTATTCATAACTATGTATATATATATACCTATTATCTTGTAAGCGATTCACAAATCAAATTTTTTTTAAAAAAAAACCCACCTCTGACTGGCCCTGCCCCCATCTATTGTCTGCCTCCTGAGTCCCAGCTGATTGGCAAGATCTTCTTTGGTTGCCCTGCACAGGAGAATGGAGCTAGGAAGCAGGTTAGTGGGCTGGGGAGGGAAGGGGATTTTGCAGTAACCTTCCCACAGAAATGGGGAAGGAATGGAGAGTTTGCAGTATCCTTCCCCCAGGAGTGGGAAGGGAATGGGGATTTTACAGTATCCTTCTCCTGCTATGCCCACCAATCCATGCCATGTCCACCGAGCCACGCCCACAGGACCAGTAATAAAAATTTTTGAATCCTACCACTGGTCTGATTAGATTCAAAACAAATGTTCACTTCACCTTCTGCCCAGGGAAATTCTTCTCCAGTAGCAAAAGACAGCTTATGTAGTGATTAGAGAAGTTCAAACAGAAGGCTCTTAATTCATGCATCTACCATGATGTACCCTACATCCACTTCTAGGAACTTGACTCTTATTGCTTATTATAGATCAGATCAAGGTCATTGTCTTGGTGATGAGGTGTTTCTTTGATAATGAAAGTTGATGAATTTAGCTTTCTGTAGTACTGCAGAAATTTGTTATGAGCCCACCTAGCAGTTTGAAAGCATGCAAATGCAACTGGGAAGTTATCAGT
Source organism: Hydrophis major (assembly GCA_033807585.1). NCBI lineage: Eukaryota > Metazoa > Chordata > Lepidosauria > Squamata > Elapidae > Hydrophis > Hydrophis major. The sequence goes on along the minus strand of CM066336.1, from coordinate 13,345,399 downwards.
GTTTCATGCACCTTTGGTGTATAGCCATGCCGACGATATGACCATGAAAAATATCTTTGGACAATGTAGGCTCCCTCGAGCAAACAATGGAGATGAGCACCATGTCCTAGAGTCAGATATTACTGGATAGGGAAAATTTTACCTTTACTTTTATCTAAAAATAAGAAATGTTTTTATAACCTTAGATCAATCTTGTACTCTGGACTTCACTATGAAGGTTATGCATGTTATCAACAATTATCAATATCAGTGCTCTATGCCCCATCTAAGCCCAGGTAAAATATAACTTCACTTGAAGTAATAACTAGTCCTCTAACTAGAGAGGTCTTCTTTGGTTCAACTGTCCTCTGCAGTGATGATGGTTCCTCTAATAATTTTAACAATATAATCTATGATGAGTTAACCACTCTTTACTGAAAGAACCCAACAGCCAAGTTTTATACAAGACATTGAGCCATAAACTGTCCCATCCCATTTTAGTTTAGTGAGTCGTGAGGATATGGGCTTTAAACTGGAAAGCTTGCAAAATAGTTAGAGATGTTAAATGTTCTCTAATAAACTTAGAGTCCCAAATGCCCCTGTGTTAATACAACTTCCCATAAGCACAGATCAAAATGTCCCAGTAAATAAATACATGAATGGAGAAAATCACATTGCCATAGATAACTGGAGCATTGTTATATGGCTATATGAAATCTTTTCTAAATCCATGGTGGATTTTTTTAAAAAGAACCTGCATTATATGCACATAAGGCATAAGAAGGTGCTATTCCTGAATGAAAACATGAAGAATGAACTGGATTAGAAGTAATCTATTGGTTTGGCTTGAGATTTGATCGTGCTTACAACAGACAGCCCCATTAAAATCCATGAGATTTCATTAGTCATGACTAATTGATCCATTCTTATCCATGGGGCTATTTTGAAGTGTGACAATGTCCATATCCAACCCATTGTATCCGTTATTAGCCCTCCTATAGAAAACATTGCAGTAATACAGTGTAGCGTGATTCTTTTAATACCTCTGCTTTTAAATTAAGTGCTTGCTTTGCCTGTGGCAGCCCACTGTCATCACTCCTGTGGATTATGACTTCCTAGTGGCTCATCATCCTTATCCAAATACTTTTCATATTTCAACCTCTGGAGCTCACTTAACATTCAATGCAAGCAATCCATATGCCATGCAAAACCAATGAACTAAGCGAGGCATAAATCAGCCACAATGCCCGGAATGAAACAAGCAACTGCAAGTTAAGAGAAAGCAGGCAAGTTATTATCATTTAGCAATACCTTAAATGCTGCTGCAGATCAACACAATTTGCTTCATTTTTCGAATGGTGGATACAAACTGTATAGTAATGCTGCAATCCACCAGGAATTGAATAATTGTAGTTAAAAATTAGAAAATCTGCAGTTGGCCCTTGTAATTGAACTAGCTTGGAACAGCTAAAAATACTTTAAGAATGATTTTTGGATTGGCTTTTAAACATTAGAACCAATATCTATTAGGGGAGGAACAAAGCCAGTAACTTCTCATTAATTTCTGGTTATTTCAGCCAGGATACAAAATGAGTAATGGGCTGCCTTCATATAATACACCAATCCATAAACCACCCAGCCACATTTTAAGTTAACATGATGTGCAAACCCAGGCTGTGTGGTTAATTCATGGCTCAGTGTGTTTTGCTATAATGCAAAAAAATTGGCTTTATTGCAGATTTATAAGGCTAGCAAAGTTAGATGGCTTCTGGATTCTTTTCCATTCTGCACCTTCCATTCTGCATCTTGCTAATATGAAGAAATCTGCTTTCCACAAAATATAGTAAAGTTGCACCAGGAGATCTTCTCAAATGTTTTCTTTTCTTGTGAAAGAAGCTTTTGCTTTTCTCTATCTGATCCAGAAGGTGGAAATTTATTTCCAATTTTCTTGATACTGATTTTGAGCACTGGAATGTGGCTGAAAAAAAGTCCAATGGAAAGTGTACACTTTTCTGATGGTTTATTTGTAGTAGGAGAACAAAATTGTGCCTTATCTGCATTTGGGACAGGTTGGGGAGCAGGAAGAAACTACATATACATGAATGATGGAAGGACCTATTGAGAAGGGAAATTCTCTTGCCTCTCTGAAGGAGAAGACCGGGCTGCCTTTGCATGCATAGGTAAGGTAAAGATAAAGGTTCCCCTCACACATACGTGCTAGTCGTTTCTGGCTCTAGGGGGCGGTGCTCATCTCCTTTACAAAGCCAAAGAGACAGCGCTGTCCGAAGACGTCTCCGTGGTCATGTGGCCAGCATGACTAAACACTGAAGGCGCACGGAACACTGTTATCTTCCCACCAAAGGTGGTCCCTATTTTTCTACTTGCATTTTTATATGCTTTCAAACTACTAGGTTGGCAGAAGCTGGGACACGTAACAGGAGCTCACACCATTATGCGACGCTAAGGATTCGAACCACCAAACTGCAGCCCTTTGTGATCAACAAGCTCAGTGTCTTAGCCACTGAGCCACTGCGTCCCCTTTGCATGCATAGGCAGCTAATGTCTACCAGTACTTAAATCAAAGTCTTTGAAAGACTATGGCTTTTTGGGGAGGGGAGGAGGGTCTCTTTAGAAAAGCAATCTATTTCCCATCTACTCTAGAGTCAATGGACCTTTTGTTTTAGGATTCTTAATTTTTTGTTACAAAAAGATCAGCGAATACATTGGAATACATTAATTTATAGATAAAGACAGAACTGGAAAGAGGCAGGAAGAGAAAACTGACTCTAATACTATAATGAGACAAGGCAAGGTGGGGAAGAATTGAAAGACATCCCACTAGCCCTGTATACTTGTTAACAATAATTACAGTGCATTTGTGGCTGAGTTTTAAAGCTTTGAAAAAATATTTGCTATTCTACACATTCCACTTTTCTGCCAACCTCTGTTGACTGCTTTTCTTTCTATTTCCTGGAGTTTATAAAGCTGCTTGGCTTTCACATTTAATCTTCCTGGAGAAAGAAATTATTGTCCATCCAATTAATTTAATTAGAATGTAATCAAGTTGTAGAGATCAGTGCAGCCGCGTGAGTGATTAGGAAAAAAGGGCTTCGCCAGGAAGATTTTTAAAATTTAAATTTGGTTTGGTAATCTCCAGAATCAAATAAAAAGATGCAAATTCCACGTGAAGCATGCTGTTACAGCTGAACTTCCATGGCAGGCTAGCTAAGGAATGCTTCATTCAACCCAATTTTCTGGATTCAGACAACATTCTGAAACCTAAGCTAATCTTGAGCTGGGATGGCAGAATGAGCTAGACTAAAATGCAGTTGGTAGATATTGTGAATACAAGCTATTATTTCCTGCAATAATGCAATAACCCCAAAACTGCCAGTAAGAATAAGGATGATGGGACTCTCACATATCTATTACTAACTAAACTGAGTTAATCAGGTTTCCTTATTTTTGTACTATCAGCTAACCAATGTAAGGAAGAAAATCTGAACTGTATCTATGATGACATGTGCCATCCAGTTGGGGTTGATTTTTAGTGAACATACTGTATAGATAGTTTTTCTTCAGGATGATCTGACCCAACCTGGTCTTTCAGGTTTTTCAATGATACATTCATCACCATAAAATAGAATCTATCCACCTTACTGCTGGTCACCTACTTCTCTTTCCTTCCACTTTTCTTAGCATTATGGACTTCTTAAGGGAGATGGGTCTTTCCATAATGTGTCCAAAATATGATAATTTGAGTCTATTCATTTGTGCCTTGATTGAGAATTCTAGACTGATTTATTCTATGATCCTTTCAATATCTTGGCTAATTATAGTATTCTCGAGAATTTTCTCAACACCAGTGTTCAAAAGCCTTAATACTGTTTCTTTCCTGCTTCTTTGAGTCCAATTTTCACTCCCATAAAGTGTCACAGGGAGAACACTTGTTTGCACCATTCTGATCTTCATACGTGAAGACATGTCATAGCATCTGAATATTTTGTCCAAGGCTCTCACTAGTATCCCATCCCAAGTGCTAGTCTATTTGCTAAGTTCATTTATGGTTTCTTAAAATGGCAGAAACTACCCACTATTTCAATAACTTAATTTACAGTACTAAACAATTATGTAACTAAACACTATGTAAAAACAAAAAGATGAAATAGTTAAAGAAAAATTGCCTAGACCATGAATAAAACTTTGATGTTCTCTAGAAATGGGATGGTTAGTCTCATTGTGGAAATCTCATCATTGAAATAATGTTAGCCTAACTCTTTATGCAAAGTAGTTTTAATAAGTCTGTTAGTCTAGGATAGCCATGGAATCCCAACAGAAAACAGACACTCATAAATAAAATAAAATAATAAAATAATAAATAAAATAAAATAAAATAAAATAAAATAAAATAAAATAAAATAAAATAAAATAAAATAAAATAAAATAAAATAAAATAATGAAATGAAATGAAATGAAATGAAATGAAATGAAATGAAATGAAATAAAACAAAACAAAACAAAACAAAATAAAATAAAACCCTCCTTTTGTGAGATGTTCTTCCATCTCACAAAAGGAGGGTTTTATTTTATTTTATTTTATGAAACAATTTTATGAAACAGTTTAAAGCTCTTTTTTTCCCAAAAAAGAAATAACCGCAACTTCATTTGGACTTGTGGGTGTGAATAGTAGAATTTCAAAAATACAAAATTTTACCATGTCCTCTTGTATATATACCCACCTCCCATATATACATATATATATACATATACATATACATATACATATACATATACATATACATACACACACACACACACACACACACACACATATATATATATATATATATATATATATATATATATATATATATATATATATATATATATATATATGGCATTCAGCTTTGTTCGGGTATTTTCCCACGTCATAATAGTGGTGCTTTTAAAGTTGTAGCAACGTTTCGGCAGAATCTCATCTGCCATCATCAGGCTTCTGTATAGTATTTGTCTGTGAGTCAGACTTTCACAGCGGTTTGTCTGACTCACGGACGAACACTATACAGAAGCCTGATGATGGCAGATGAGATTCTGCCGAAATGTTGCTACAACTTTAAAAGCACAACTACAATGACGTGGGAAAATACCCGAACAAAACTGAATACCATACATGTAAGTACCCACAATAACTTAAGAAAACTTAAGAAAACATAGGAATGTTACTATATATAGAACCCCAAATACAATCACATGGAATCACATACAATCACAGATTCATACTACTAATTTTAAAAAGAGCCAAAGAACTGGGATAGAAATAAACTGATTTGCACATTTTCTAGCTCAGATCAAATTAGGTATTGCTAATTTTATCTGTTGTTCTAATCATGTCTTTTGTCTTGCTTGGTTTTAATTGAAACTCTTTAAAAAGCTTTAATTGTCCAGCACTTGTCAAAGCTTTGTGTTGCAAATTTTAATCTTTGGCAACTGGTTTTAGTCATTACATTAGAACCTCACCCATGAATTATTCACCAGTGTCAAACTCTCACAAAGACAATGGACATGTGGCCCCCAAAAATCTTTTAATTCAAAACCACCTTTATCTTCTGTTTCTATCAGAGATATCTAGTGCCTTAAGCCTTGCAGAGTCTAATAAAAGTCCTGCTATAAGATGTTTTAAGACAAAAAATCAGAGTGATTTCTTATTTTATAGAGCTGCTAAGTTATTCATGGGAGATATTTGTAGCTTGCTTGTTGTTGTTTTTTCTTAAAAAGTGCTTCTAAAATGGTCCCATAAAATATTAACTGGTCTTCTCCGCTCCAAAAATGCATGAATGTGTCTTTAGAATTAAGTATCAAGTATCACACTTGACTTCACGTTAAAGCACTCACTTCACACTAAAACATGAAGTAAAAAAATGCTATAGGAAGGTTGTGTGTTATTGTATGTGATGTATGGTTCTCAGGTCTTCTGTCATTTATCTTTGTTGTCTAACTTATAGTTCAGGTGTGATGATGTTACTGTTATTGATGTCAGGACTGATGTTGTTACCTAGTTTATATAATGAAATGTCTGCAGGAAAGCAACCAAGCTAAGAGAGCACCAAGGAGCCCTTAGTGCAGGTATTGTTAGAAAAGGATGTAATGATGTCCTAATACCCCAAACCAGGCAACATATTGAGGATGAAGCTCCACACTTTTTATTTATTTATCCAAGTGGGGAGCACAGATTGTGGGGAATGGGACAAGTGATGCTGTAATGATATCGCTGGAGAAGTGATATCGAGACTTCAGCATTTTCTCTTCCACCAAGTTATTGAAGTTTTTGGAAGGGCAACTCCAACCAATATCAGTCTGTACCGAGATTAGATTCAACTGCATTTGAAAGATGCAGTCGTTCCAAATCAGATTATCAATTTGGATAGAACTGTTTGCCTCTAAACTGATCTGATTCTAAGACCTTTGGTTCATTTCCAAATTGAATCAACTTTCTGAGTTAGAAGAAGAAAAGATTTTCAATGAAATGTTAATGGAGGAAGCTGGGTGTTCTGACATCTATTTTATTTCTAGGGGATGGAGAAATGGGTAGGGATGTCTTTTCTTTCCTTGCATCACCATCTCTTGAATGGTCTTCAGCCTCCATGAATTCAATCAAGTCAGGAGAAAACTTCTCATGGGAATTTCTGAGGAGTGGTGCTAATGTCCCTGTCTCCCATGCTGGAGAAAAAAAATAGCAGAATTTTTTCTGCAATTTCTGGAAAAAAGATTCAGAAAGATCACCCATCCAATTACAGTGTGCCCACATTATAGAAATTTGAAAGGCCATGGGTGTGCCTGACTGTGTGGTGCAGTGGCCTAGAGGTGGAGCTCTCTCCTCACAATCAGGAGGCGGTGAGTTTGATCCTAGGTAGAGGCAGATATTCCTCTCTCTGGGCACACTGAGAATATATCTGCTGAATATAACTCCGCCTTGGTGACAGGAAAGGCATCTGGCCAGTAATCACAGCTCAGACTCCATCCCACAAGGGATTATGGGGTCATTAAAAGATGATGATGATAATGGGTGTACCTGACGCTACTGGATATCCTTCTCCTGTAAATGACTCCACTTTGGCTATTGTTTTATTCTAGCTCTATTAATAAAGAAAAACTACAGCAACTAGGTTCTCTTCCCTTTGAAGGAAGCATATTAAGATGAAACATGTCATGCATACTATAGATAATGTGGACAGGGATAAGTTTTTCTTCACAACTTGACATAATCTATTGAAACTAGATTCAGGACAATTTAGGGCCCATTATTCTTTTTTTTTTTTAATCCAGTGTATGATTAAACTGGAATCCACTGCCAACTGACATGATAATAGAAGCCAATTTGGTTGGTTTGAAAAGGTGATTGGTCATGTTCATGAAAGATCAGCCTATATCCTGATTATTGCATAAGACATAGACTCATTTAATGCATCTTTTTCTTGTTGCCTATATTCAGGCATGAGATGTTCAGAAAGTCACCAAAAACAGAGGTTAGGACTTCAGGAAGGCCTTGAAGTTCTCACTGATAAGACTCGAGAGTGTGGTTTCCCTTATCTTTGTATTATTTTCTTCACTCCAGAAAGTATCTTTTGAGCCTATCCTGTAAGCTGTCCCTTCCTTTCCCTCCAAACTTATTACAGTTGGGGCTTTTCATAGATTGTCTTGAACTTTTAGTCGGAGCCGCCATTCTATCAGCTCAGGATTTTCAAGGAGAGCCTCTCTGGGACAGATGCTTTTAAATTCTATCCCCATCTTCATGTTCTTTCAAATGATAGGTGGGGTCTGTCACCTCCGGTAGTGTGGAGACATCCCCCTCCCCTTATTTTAGATCTCAGCTTTCCTAGAGAAAAAGGTGAACATCCAGTTCTGACTAAAACTACTTAAGTGGAAGACGATTCTCCCTAATGTGAAGAAGTAGTTACGTTTTCTGCCTGTAAATCTAACTAATATCATAAACCGGGAAAGCAGAAAGGTCAACTTTTGGTGGAATGTTGCTTTTGAATCCTGCAAACAGAACAGTAGGCAATAGCTTTCAATTATTCACACTCCACTTGCAAAAATGGGGGCCGCTGTAGGTTGCTACAGCAATCATAGTCTAGTGCTTGCCTGGCTTTGCTCTATAAGTGCTTCATCAGCATTCTGTCAGTTTTGTGATGATCTCTGTCAAAACCACCGTTGGGCTGTTCTGCCTAGGCTCGGTACTTCTTCCACTCCCGTGATTCAGAATTAAGCTTCTACTTAATTCATGGCCAGGAGAAGTAAAGATTAGCGGCTTGGGATAAGTCCGCTGTGTTTTAGAGTCTGCTTGAAGGGAAAGCTTTCCAGTCCATCAAGTTTCCGGTCTGATGTTTTAAATTAAAAAAAAAATCCACCAAAATTAATCTGAATAGACCTGCGGGGGAAAGAAGGGAGTTTCATTGACATGGTAAACATTAAAAGGTGTCTCCTCAATCTTGTTTTTTTAAAAAAATGTGCAAGGAGGTTTGTGTGCTTATAGTAGTGTCCTATCTTTGAAGAGAAAGAGGCTTTTAATATTCTGTCTATTTTCTGGAGTGGTCAAATTATGCAACGTTACAGGGCATTCTAGGGGATGCCAAGTCATGTGGTCTGTGAAAGACATGCTGAGCTTTTAAAACATTAATAAAAAGTGAGGATAACCAGCATTTAAAACCTAGTCCAACTCCTTACTTTACTCTGTTACCTTATTCCTGGGATTGGGATTCAAATTTCTTAACAACTGGTTCTGGGGGCATGGCCTAATTTGTGGGTGTGGCTTGGTGGTAATGTGAGTGGCTGGGCAAGGCTTGCTGACTGGGTGTGACTTGGTGGTCATGTGATGGCATGGCTTGTATATAAATATTATAAATATTATAAATATTTATGTAAATATTGATTTTTTTTATTAAAAAAGAGCAACTTTTACCCAAAATCAGGCAAAGCAGGCAGGCAGATTGAGTTGCTCACAGAATCACAGATTCACTCAGAGATCTACCTTTCTGCAATCTGCTGCCTGAGTGCACTGAAAAATAGAAGCTTCAGTTCTAAGGAAGGTTCAGCCCTGCTTTTCGATTAGCTAGAAAGCAAGAACGATTTCCTGCTTTCTAACTAATCTAAATGTCCCGGCAGAGCAGAACAGCTGAGGGTCGGGGCGGGGGGAGGGAAATAAAAGGAAAAATAGCAACTTAGCAGGCAACTTGGATGGCGTGCATGCCAGGTAAGGAGTGAGGGGGAGGGGAGGGGCCAGCCAGGGGCACGATTTACCAGTTCTCCGCAATCATGATTATGCAGAAATTTTATATATACAATACTTAAAAATTAAATCATCAATCAAGTATTATGCAGAAAGAAAAAAAAGAACTAGTCTGACCAGGTAGAATCCCACCCCTGCTTATCCCACCCCACTCTCTGGAGAGAACTTTATTTATTATTTATTTTGATTTATTTTGATTTGTCAATCGCTTACAAGATAATAGGTATAAGTATATATATAGTTATGAATACATGAAATGGGTACATATAAAAAAAATAAAAGAAACAATAGGACAGGGATGGTAGTCACATTGATGCGCTTATGCACGCCCCCTACAGACCTCTTAGGAAAGGGGTAAGCTCAATAGTAGACAGTCTAAGGTTAAAGTTTTTGGGGTTTGGGGAAGAAACCACAGGGTCAGGTAGAGTATTCCAGACATTGACCACTTCCTCAAGGATGTTTTCTGGTTAGCTTCCATTCCATCAGTTCCTCCAAAAATTAGATTCTACCCAAAGTCCAGAAAGAATTAATTTTAATTCCTGCCAAAAAAAAATAATCAAGAAGCTCTTCCAGATGATCTAAGGAATCCTGGAAAATCATGATCAACCCTCCCCCCTCAGATTTCCAGTTTTTACTCAAGGCAACCGAGTCATCAATTACCATGTAGCTTCAGGGACTTTCTGGGACATCTAAGTTTGTGACCTTTTCATTCAAGGTCTGGGACAGGAAATACTTTAGTGAAGGAGATATTGTTGTATACTATTTATCCAGCTCAGGACTTAATTGTCCTTTGAGTGAATGGCAAGATACCCTCTCCAAAAAGTGAAGAGGAAGGGAGAGAATGGAGAGAGGGAGGGAGAGGGAGGGAGGGAGGGAGGGAGAGAGAGAGAGAGGGGGGGGGGGAGGGAGAAAGAGCATCAAGACATAATAAAAATGACAGATAAATTCAAGCTTGTTTCCAGAAAGTAGAGCAACATAATTTGGATTCAAATGAAATTAAATTAATTCAACAAGTAAATTAATTAAATTAATTCCTGTCTGTGTATTTAATCATTTGTTTCCCACTGTTCTATTAAGTATTACGATTCAGCTGCAACTCTTGGAGAGGCTTCAAACAATTTGGAGACAGGCTGCAACAAGGTTTGAGAAGAAAGATTTCACAGTCCTAGTCTAAGGTGAAGAAGCTTAACAAAGAGTGGAGTAAGACAGAGGATTCAAGGCTAAATTCAGATGCCGAAGAGGAGATAAACTGTGATCCCTATTAGCCTGTTTTTCACTCTTTAGTGTTTGGACTGTCCAACTGCCCTAAGATCTAATGAAGGAACACTGTGCCATTCTTCTTTCAAACAAAAGTCTTCTCTTCTGGCTAAGCTCTGATGTAGCTTGTTCAGCTTTTGTCTAGCATGGTGTGAAAACCCAGCCAACTGTGTCCTGATAACCCATGAGTAACAGAGTTGCAGTGGCAAACGATGAATGACAAAATGATGCTAATAAGTAAAATATGGACCTGTCAGTCTATTCTCCCATTGAATCACTTCTACTGCTAATTAAAGTTCATTCCATCAGTTATCTGAATCTTTGCATAAACTGGCCCTTGGAGAAGTTTCTTAGGCTCACAGTTATGTGGTTGCTGAACAGAGCAGATCTTGGCAACTGGATGGATGGGGGAAAGGAGAAGGATGTGGAGACCAATCCATTTCATATTGCTGCAAAAAGGACAGATGCTTGGTTATTGATATTGTAAGCCACCCAGAATTGCTTGGTAGAGAGATTTGGGTGCGTACAAATGTAATAAATGAATACAAATAAATGTTGGATGCCTGCCATTTAGCAAAGTGTTCCAGAAACTTTTCTTAGGATCAGCAGATCAATGTTGGTCCCACTGACCACAATGCAGCTTCCAAGGAGATCTTTAGAAGAGGCAATCTTCCATTGGCTATACAATTCAGGTTTGCATTTTGTGCTATGGAAGTGTCAGATGTAATGGATGGCCTCAGCAATAAGCAATAGCACATAGACTTATATACTGCTTCACAGTGCTTTACAGCCCTCTCTAAGTAGTTTACAGAGTCAGCATATTGCCCCCAACAATCTAGGTCCTCATTTTACCCACCTTGGAAGGATGGAAGGCTGAGTCAACTTTGAGTCTGGTGAGATTTGAACTACCAAATTGCAGGCAGCCAGCAGGCAGCAGAAGTAGCCTGCAGTACTGCACTTTAACCACTGTGCTACCAGGCTAACATTGTGGGCTTGCTGATGTACTTATGAATTTATAGAGGCTGGATGAATGGGGAATGAAAATATTGTTTTAACTTTAGGCAATTTAGGTATGAATAGACCTTCATAAATATGATTTACACGAAGATGCAGGGACCAAGACATTTACTGAAGACTTTCATGTTGAAAAAAGCAATTTGTCAGATATTGAGATCCAACTTGGGGTTGACGATGACTTGAGAAGAGTTTGTTAGAAGAAGTTAGGTTTCCTATGACTTTTCAAGTTAGGGGTTTTGCAGTTCTACATTGCTTTAGTTTATAAAATTCTTTCCAGTGGACAGTAGTCTATAAATGTATAATTAAAGGCTAATGACCAATATGACATTGTTGCTACAGCTTTTAAGCAAGGGAAGCAAGGGGCATTGATGAGAAACATTTTAATTATTTTTGCTTCATGATTATTTTTTTTACTTTTGCAGAGAGAAATAGCATATCAGTTCTTTTCATAATTTATAGAATAATAGTAGCATTTCCTTTGCTGGAACTTCTGATCTGGATAATGCCTTTTCTTTTAATGAAAAGGTGGAATTGTAGAAGTTCAAAAAAAGGGTAATCAATAAGATTGCATTTTTGGAGAATCCCTTTTCCTCCATGACAAATTTAAAGCTTTTGGCGATTTTTCTTTTCTCTTAGTTTAGAGAGAAAAAGGCAACTGGCAGCGGGGAATGAGTAATAAAAGAGATTTCTTAAATTAGTCATGGTGTCAAGAAAATGGATAGCCAATTTTTTTTTCTCCCCTTCCATCCTTCCTCTCACTCGTATAATACTGTGCAATTGATTGGTGGTAACAGATTTAAGAACAAGTAAAAGGAAGGGGGAAAAAGTCCATTATGCAGAGTATTGTAATGGAACTGTGACATTCGCTGCCTGAAGACGTGGTGATGGCCATTAGCTTATTATAGAATAGGATTAGACTAATTTATAATGGTCTGTTGCTGATGAATCACAGATGGCTACATCCAATATCTTAGAAAAGAGCCAGTGGGCTGTAGAATATTGTGCTGGATTTGGGAGAAGACTATCCTGGTCAGTTTTTTTTGGGATGTCATGAATTAATTAAAGCATTCAACAGAACCCTGACACTCTGGTTATTGAAAGGAAAATGGGAAAACACCCAGCTATGCTAAATGTACTTGTATAGCATACTTTTGTATCTGAAACAATGATATGAAAAAAAATAAAGTGTTGATCTTGTTTTCTGTTAGAATTTAACACATGGAACAAGGATCTTACATTACTGAAAAGAAAATTCCAGTTGAAGGTTGAGGGGTGGGTGGGAAGCTAATGATAACATCAATCTATCAAAATGAGTTTGACTGTTGAAGCCTTTATTCAGACAGGTGATGGGCTCCCCTTGACTGGATAGTTCATGTGGAGGCGAAGTGGAGGATGCTTTCATTAGGATTCATGAACCAAGAAAGGTTTTTCTATATTTCTTTCCCTTGTGAAAGTAGCCTGAGGACCATAGAATAATAGAAATGGCTTCAATGGCTTTTCCAATATTATGTTTCTATGATTCTATGGTCCTCAGGCTAATTTCAAAAGCCTTTGGTGAATTATCTTAGCCTTGTGCTAAGAGATGGTGTCTTTCTCCAGCAGTGTGCTACAGAAGAGGAAAAAGAAATAGGAGAGAGAGAGAGAGTGAGAGAGTAAAAGAGACAGAAAAATGTGATTGAGTGGAAGAAAAATCAAGGGCAAGAGACGAGAGACAGAGGGAGAAGGTATCAGAAAAAGAGTAGATGATGACATTAGCTTTTTACTGATTCCTCAGGTCTCTTCAGCATATGGACTTCTAAAGATTTCTATCCACTGGATCTGCAGCATCCCTTCACTTCAATTAAAGCCCAACAAAAGAGAACTTCTCTCCATGTGGAAATGGTCAGAGAAAAGATGGGGAAATATGTAACAGGAAATAATGCCACCAAATGACTCTCCACATTGGTAAATTAATTTAAAAAAAAAAAAAATCAGAAGAAATTTTAAAGGACATTGAAATTGGAAAAAGAGAAGCCATTTCTGCAAGGGAAGAAAAAGGTCAGATTTTATCAAAGAACCGGTGAGGAGGAAAGTTCCAAATCTCTTGTAGAAGCTCAAAATTCCATAGATGCTCATAAACCTCTCCATTCTGAAAAGCAGGTCAATAATAGGGGAAATCAACCTTCTTATTTTATCAAATATGAACTTGATGCATCTTCTTGACCACAGAGACAGAAGGACGTTGAAATAGAAGGACTTTTTATCAGATCCAGCAGTCTATTGATATTCTCTATCGTCCAAGTCATGGTTGTCCCAAAGGTCCCTTTCAAAAGGCAAGTAGATTGTGTTTTTGTTTTTTTCTTCCTTTGAACATGCTTTGATTCTCATCCAAGAAATTTCTTCAATTTAGAGTTGAAGAAGTTCCTTGGATGTGAAGTGAAACATTTTCAAGGGAAAAAAACAAGAAAGCCCAGTTGCCTTTTGAAAAAACACCTCTGGGACAGACCCAATATTCATTCTTAAGATCTTCCATCAGAGGTGGTATTCAGCAGGTTCTGGTCAGTTCTGGAGAACTGGCAGCAGAAATTTTGAGTAGTTCGAAATCCCACCTCTGACTAGCCCTGCCCTCATCTCTTCTCTGCCTCCTGAGTCCCAGCTGATCATTTGGATCTTCTTTTGCTGCTGTGCACAGGAGAACAGAGCTGGAAAGCAGGTAAGTGGGGTGGGGAGGGAATGGAGATTTTACAGTATCTTTTTCCTGCCATGCGCATCAAGCCATGCCCACAGAACTGGTAGTAAAGAAATTTCAATCCCACCACTGTCTTACATGGTACATCTTACCATGACAGGATGGCCTGTTAAGGACTTTTGAGTACCCTGAAACTTTGTAATGGTGGGTGGATTCAGTCAAGGAAAGGCAGCAACGATAGGGCTCCAACTCAGATGTAGTACTTTCCATGCAAAATGGTTTTTGAGAGATGCACAACACTTTCATTGACAAGTTTGCTTTATGCAGAGATTCTATGAAGCAGCACAACAGCATCAAGTTGAGGTTCGGCAAATAGGGTACAAATAGTTTAAACAAAATATAGTTTTATAGTTCATTTCAGTTAATCACAGAGATGGTGTTCCACGCCAATCTTCTATAGACAAGAGTGATGTCTGATTGGCATTCCATTATGATGCTATTCAACCATTCATAAGGCAAAGTGGTGGGGGAAATCAGAAAAGATCTGATGGAAAGATCCGATTCCCTTTCCCAGCTAGGCGAATTCAAAGCTCCATCCATTATAAATCATAGAAAATGTACTTTATAAAAAATTTATGCTATGACTACATGTGCTGTAGTATCAGATTTGTGATTCATGTCTGTATAGTACCTTATTACATTAAAAAACAAGCAAAGGACAAAGGAACTGGCTGTACACATCTTCTGCCCATTAAGGAAGCAAACACCCCATCTGATATAGAGGAATTGTGTTCAGTATCTTCCAGGGTCCTTGAAAAAACTGTAAAAACAAAGGACTCCAGGAGGAAGGACAGAAATGGCCCATAATTGTGCTTGCAGAAGTTCTGTCAGTTCTTTGAGGTAGGCCAAGTTAGAAAACGGACTCCACAATTAATATTGGAACTCTCCTTTATCGATATAGGCTACAGTATTAATGATCTTGAAAACTTGATAGGGTTTTCCTTTTCCCTAAGTTTCTTTCTAATTCCTTCTCCTTTCATGAGCTTAATCCAAGATTTGCTAAATACCACATTCCTTCTTTGATCATCTATGTAGTTCTCTACAAGTTAAGATTAGAGCCAAGAACCTCAGGTTCAAAAACGACGTACATATGAACTATTTATTGGACGAAGTGGCTACACAGTTCTAGTAAGTATCGTTGATGATGGCCCTTATAAAAAATATCATATTCTTCTTCCTAGCATTCTTCCTGCAGTATGGCAAGGTCTGCTTGTCCCTACAAAAAGTATACGTGCAGAATAAAGAAGTCACCTCTTGATTAGCACTTAGATTTGAATACCATTCCGTAATGCTTTACAGCCCTCTCTAAGCAGTTTACAATGACAAAATTGTTAACAATCTGGATCTTTTTTTTACCAATCTTGACAGGATGGATGGCTGAGTCAACCATGAGCTGATCAGAGTCAAACTCCTGAAGTTTGGTCACAGTTAGCCTGCAATAATGCATTCTAACCACTGGGCCACCATGGCTTTTTGGGAAGTTTCTATATTCTTCCCTAGAAGCTTCCAAGAAACCTAGCAATGACAATCCGTGACCTAGATTTTTCATCGTTGACCAAAGTATCTGACGGTGTTTGGAGTAGATATTCTTCAACTACTAGATTTAAAGGGGGAGTGGAACCACCGCAGGCATGTCGAGCTGATGAAGCTTCAGTAAAATAAGAGGTAGTCATTGCTCCTCTTTTCTTGCTCAGTTAAAGTTCCTCTTGAGGCTCACGCCCACCTATATGAAAGAACATGGAGAAATCATAATAGAGGCCACAGAAGTCATAAATACCAAGCATGCACCTAATTTTGGCCATTCTGACCATTTGCTCTACTGAATACATTCATTTATATATTTAGTAGTGGGATTTATTTCTGGCTTTTTGGACAGGAATTCCAGGTGGCCTTCCCACCTCCTTATATTTTTCCACAAAAAAACTACTCACTAAAACAATATGAAAATTGGTCATAAGTCCTTTTTTTTTCAGTGCCATGTAACTTTTAAGTTGAGAAGTACTTGGGTACTTCTCGACTTAAGTGTGGGTTCCCCCCGCCCCAGAAACATATTAAAGCAAACTGTGAGAGACTATGAAAGCAAGGAGCTAAACCAGGGAAGAGCTCTGGTGCACCTGGCCCTCCCAGGCCCCATTTTTGGCCACGATGGCATCCTGCAGTCCTTTGCCAGTGAAAACGAAATTCCATTTTTGCTTGCAGAAAATTGCAGGAAGCCGTTGCGGCTGAAAATGGAGACTGGAAGCCTGTTTTTGCTGGCAGAGCACTTGGGCCACCACAGGCATCCCCAACATGAGTGATGTCAAGCTGGCCACCCCATTCCCCAAGGTCATACAACCCTGATATGGTCCTCAATGAAATTGAGTTTGACACCCCTGATTTAACCATTGCCCCTTTCCTTTCTGATCCTTTAACATCTTTAACAAAAGACAAATTAGCTTTTTCATCCCTTGATAAAGCTGCCCCAGCCTCTGTAAACCGCTTAGAGAGGGATGTAAAACACTGTGAAGGGGTATATAAGTCTTAAGTGCTATTGCTATTATTTTGCCTGAGTTATAAACTCAGTTTGGGGAAGATGATTCTATTCCAACAAATAACCTTATTTGTGTAGGATATGAGGACAAGAAACAATGGCAGCTGGTATTCTTTTTATAAAGAGCAATTGGAAAATAACAGGGAAAAAAATAAATGTTCTTCAGTGCCTTTAGTATCTTTGTAGTTCTAGAGGCCTTGCTTACAACAGGGTTAGGGTCATTCACTTCTGATGAGCTGGAGGGTGAATATGTGAATTTCTTCATTCCATTAATTTCATGCTTCATAGGAAACACACAAAGATTAGAAGTAACCTACATTCTTTACTGGTTCCTTACCAAGTTCAGTTGCTTTTATAAAGCTTTTTTTCCCTTTGTATAAAAGTATTGAGTTAATTACACAATTCTTTGCAGGTCTCAGTAAAAATTGTATTGTCAACATCCTGTTCCCATTCCATTCAAAATGATTTCGCTACAAGACAAACCTTGAAGTACTTTCAGAAAAGTATGTCCTGAGTAGAAATATTAATTCATCTGTTTATCAAACATTTGTGCAGCTTTTTCTGGGCATATAAAATGCAACCTAAAGTGTAAAATTGCACTCAAAGTGTCCAGACAAAGCAATTAAAAACACATTAAAAGGAAGATACAAAGAACACTCACCACCACTCAGAAGTTTTAGCAACTAAGAAGTGAACATCTTAGAGTGAAGTAGATGTGCCGGCTTGACCCCTCTTAGCAAAGAGTACCATAGGCTAAAAATTCTATCAGTTATGTCTAAGACAATGCTGGAACAGAGACACACACATCTCTCTTGGGAAATTAAAGTTCTAGATAGATTCCTGTGGAGATAGGCAATATTTCAAATGGCTTAGTCCAAAGTTGTGTAGGACTTCAGTGGTACAACTTTGAGGATTACTAGAAATGGGCTGAGCACCATTGATTAGGGAAATCAAATCAAATCAAATCTCTTCATTACAGAATTCAACCAGTCTTTACAATATAAAGAGAAAACAGTTTAACATAACAATTTGTTATTGGGAAAGGGAAAGAAAAATAATAGGACAATAAAACAGCATATCTAATTAAAAGTTTTGAGCAGTTTTGGTGAAGATATTTGGGTTAAAAAGGTTAAATGTAAAGGTTCCCCTTGCACATACGTGCTAGTCATTTCTGGCTCTAAGGGGTGGTGCTCATCTCTGTTACAAAGCCAAAGAGCCAACACTGTCCAAAGACATCTCCGTGGTCATTCGGCCAGCATGACTAAACACCGAAGACACACGCTGTTACCTTCCCACCAAAGTGGTCCCTATTTTTCTATTTGCATGTTTTTTACATGCTTTCGAACTGCTAGGTTGGCAGAAGCTGGGACAAGTAACGGGAGCTCACTCCGTTACGTGGTACTAGGGATTTGAACCGTCGAATTGCCAACCTTTTTGATTGACAAGCTCAGTGCCTTAGCCACTGAGCCACCACATCCCTATGAGTGTGGGGTTAGCATTCCTTTAAAAAACAACAACAATAAATATAAACGGTATCTGTGCGGCTCTCGAATTTGGAAGTCATTGAGACAATAAGAATACATCCTCAGGCAACACAGGAAAGTTATTGATTTAGCCTAAAAATCACGATATTGATTCTCCACAGCATCTCTGGGCCCCTGGAATGATGCTTTCTTTGGAACATTCCAAGTGAAAACTCCATCAGTTTCCTTCTTGACCTTTTTGAGAATGCCTACACAGGAGGGAGTCTATGATGACTCACAGCAGCCACATGTGTGCCAGGTGGGTACTACCAGATGGGTGTGGTCAGAACAAATCACCTTGGACAACTGGGCTTGGGGCCAACTTGGTGCCCCACTAGAAGAAAAATCATCCAGCGATGTGCCAGCAAATGGGAAGCAGCAAGGTTTGCAAGGAAAGGAAGAAAGTGGGGTTGGAGAATGGAAAATGGAGAGTTTTTGCAGGGTGGGAAATCCATCCTTCCCTTTCTTTTCTTTGTAAAACTTGTCACTTCCCATTTGCTGCCACATCTTCAAATGATTTATCTTCTGGTGGGGCACTGAATTGGCTTCGCATCCAGTTGCCTATGGCAACTTGTTTTCACTCACCTGTTCATGCCTACCTGGTGACACCCACCTGGCCACACACACACACACACACACATGGCTGTGTGCAGTTGGTCACACCCAACCAGCCACCCTAAGTCAGTCACCCCAAATAAGCCGCGATGAGCTGGCTGCACCTAGTTCTTCACACTGACCTGGGCATGCCGACCCAGCCAAGCCCACCTGTCTGCACTCAGATGGCTCCGCCCATCCAGCCATTCCCACCTGGCCATTGTGAGTCATCCCATTCCATATTTGAGAGTCCTGTTCCATGGCACCAAGGAAGAAGCATAAAAATTACCTACTTGAGATTTTGCTATCAATAAATACTCCTTTCTATAGAGTCTGCTGCAAATTTCACTGCAATCTGTCTCTAAAAAAAATACATTATGGGCACTTTTCTTACAATATCAGAATTTATAGGTGGTTAACCTGCATAGAATTCTATGAAATTTGCTATGCTTCCACCATTTATAGCATTCTCTCTTTTTTTTGGTGGTGGTGGTGGGGCAAACTTCATGTTCAATGTTTTTTTTTAAAAAGTTATTTATTTACATTTTCCTTGCTTGATAATGGGGGGGTGGAGCGCTGTTCTTTTTTTCTCTTTCTGTTTCACATGACAAAATTTGGGGTGAGCTGCTCCCTGGGTTAAAATACAACCAGGTTGGTTTCTTTTCAAAATCAACAGGAAGCTTTTATAACATTAAAGATATAATAGATGGCTGTTAGCAGCTTTTTGACGTTTTCATCGTAATTCCACTCCACCTCTTGAAAAACGCACCGCATCCATCAGAAAGCATTAGTGACTTTTTAGACAGGAAATAGAAAAATCCCCTGAACAATTAGGAGGCAGCTCCCACGGACATGTTCTTGCTTTTTCCAAAGCTTTTGTGCATTGCAATTGTAAAGCCAAGATGCATATGTTGATCCTGACAGGAAAAGCTACAATTAATGAAAGAGTACTGACAATATATTTCCACCAGGCTAAGTGTCATTATTCAATCCAGCTAATAAAGGAGTGGGACTGTGATTTTTTTATATATTTTATATTTATATATATAAAATATAGATTTTTTTATAGCGGCCTCTAAAAAGGCAATGCAATATTAAGCAAAATAAAGAAGGTAATGCTTTATGGTAATATTTCTGCAGGCCTTCATTTCTGGTGCTTCAAAAAAGCGTCAAGGATGAAACTGCCTTGGCATAGAAGGAAAGATTTCCAGACAAAGTAATCTGTCCATTGCTTAAAGCCCTGGAGGATAAATGGAACGTTCTTTTCTTCTACTATCCCACTCTCTTTTTATCGCATTTTGAAAGGATGAAAACCATCTAGTAAATACATTCGCAGATCTCTCTTACATGGTTTATAGCTGCAATTTAAATCAATCTGTGCAAGAAGTCCCAGCTAAATTCTTGACATCTCCAGTTTGTCAAGAAACCCTACCAAGATAGAACTGCCATACAGATGGTGTTTATGCAATTGGGCTGTGGGTTTGCTTACCCCCACAAACCACTGTTGGCTAAGTTCACACAGGATGCAGGAGCTTCAGCCATGCTTTACAGGTCCTCCGAGATGGGCTTGCATAGCACACTCAGCTCAGATCATGCCAAGCAAGCTGACAGTACACACTAGTCAACTCTGAGCAATAGGGTTCGACTTTTGAGAATGAAATTTACAGATTATGCGTTTGATACTTGCAGAGCACGTGATCATAAGCTTATTTTTTTTACAGTAGAAATAGAGAGTTTTCATTTTGGGAAGCCACTGCATGTTTATCAGATGTTTAACTTAAAGATTAGGAACCTATATCACTCCAGATGTTATAGCTTGCCAACTTTAATCATCCTTGATCCTTAACCATGCATGCTGGAAATATGATTTCAACATCTGGAGACATATGCATTCCACCCCTGCTTTAAGCAAGGAAAATCATGCTGGAATCTTTGTCTTTTAGAAGTTCTCAAGTGTTTTTTCTTCTTCTTAAATTTGGTCATAATAGTCAGAAAATACCAGTTCAAAGAACTGTCTGGAAGAAATTAGGTTTAAGTATCAATGATTCATCTATTGAGTTTGGCCTGACATCAGTGGAAATACTTAAAGCAGGGTGACATTAGACATCAGCAAAGAAAGATAATAATTCCAGGCAGGCAATTTCCTTTACATCAGTATTTTTTATTAAATTCAAATTATTTGGCTGCACCCCATGAGAATGGAAGGAAATCTTATGATTTACAGAAGCCGCATTCTCTGCATTTGTTTTGTGCTGTCATATAGTATTAGTTTCTAATGATACGACTTTTAGATTCAAATTCCCAGGGTCATATTATTGCATTGGATCTTCCTTTCCTTTCTCTTCCCTTCCCTTCCCTTCCCTTCCCTTCCCTTCCCTTCCCTTCCCTTCCCTTCCCTTCCCTTCCCTTCCCTTCCCTCCTCTCCCGTAGGAAGAGACAAGAACGTTGCTGTTGCTCAAATGCAACAAAACTTTTGTGACTACAGGGAACCTGTACGACTGCAATTGAGCTCAAAATTTATGTTACTGAGTGAGATAGTTGTTAAGTGAATTTTGCTCCATTTTACAATCTTTCTTGCCACATTTATTAAGTGAATCACTGTGAGTGTTAAGTTAGCAGTATGGTTGTCATCTGGCTTCCCCATTGACTTTCCTTGTCACAAAAGGTGATCACATGACCCCCAAGATGCAAAAACCATCATAAATACATGCCAGTTGCCAAGTGCCTTAATCTTGATCACATGACCATGGGGATGCTGCAATGGTGGTAAGTGTGAAAACTGATCATGTCACTTTTTTTCAGTGATGTAACTTCAAATGGTCACTAAACGAATGACTAAGTTGAGGACTACCTGTAGTCAGTTCAGTAGGAAGGTTTTCAGTTGTCTTTTTAAATGCATTTTTGCTTTGGAAGAATTCATTGCATTTCAACTTATTGGCAAGATCATGTAGCAACAATGCCAGATCTCAGAATTTTGACCGGTTCTCTCTTTTTTTTGGTCTGTGAGCTAATAATCAGATTTCCTGGAACCATTTACAGGGAGGGAAGCATTTTCTCCATCTGTTGTTGTAAGAATTTTGCTATCATACCATGATGTTATAACATGATTTCCCATTCCAGGAGAAATTCTGGATTTCCTGGAATTCTGCATTCTGAGAGGTTCCTGAGACTTCGTTTTTCATTTTATGACCCTGGGTTGAATGCAGCTGACATTTACTGGCTGGCTGCCCTCCCTGAAGCCTATGTACTGTTCACAACAGATATTTTCTCTTTGCGCCTTGATAGAGAAACATTTGCTGCTGCCTAGGATTGAACCCTCAACCTTCCAAGTGGGCGGTGAGCACCTCTAGGCAACCATTTCACTCAGTTTCCTGAGACAATAACTAGTTGCTATTCTATTTGGCCCCATTCCAGTGGTGGGATTCAATTTTCTTTTACTACCGGTTCTGTGTGTGTGGCTTGGTGGGCATGACATGGCTTGGTGGGTGTGGCAGGGGAAGGATATTTCAAAATCCCCATTCCCTCCCCACTCCAGGGGAAGAATACTATCAAATCCTATTCCCTCCCCACCCCACTAACCTGCTTTCCAGCTCCGTTCTCCTGTACAGGGCAACAAAATAAGAACCAGCGGATCAGCTGGGACTCAATGGGAGGTAGAGAAGAGATGGAGGCGGGGCCAGTCAGAGGTGGGATTTGCCGGTTCTCCAAATTACTCAAAATTTCCACTACCGGTTCTCCAGAACTTGCTGAATACCACCTCTGCCCCATTCCCAACTCTATTTGGCTCCAACCTCTCTTTTCAAGCATGTATTTATTTCTTCAGTAGATCTAATTTTTAAAAACAATTCAGAGTTGCTACTCAGAGTTTCTTGAGAAAAATCTGCTTGGTCTTTCAAAACATCTTGCTTCAGTCATTTCAAAACAAGAACAAAAGAAAAGGATGGATACAATACTAAAGGAGAAAAAAAATTAAAGTCTGCAGTGGCTGATTTAAATCGTTTTCAGTTCCATCTCTTGCAATTATGTTGGTTCAATGTACATCTCACTCAGCTCGGTTCTGTTTCTATAAGGGCAATGAAGGACTTTTATGTTCCCCGTGAGCAGCCATGAGGATCTGGCCTTGTAAGAAGCGGATGAGAATAAAATTGATATATTCCTCCCAGAAACATGGACCTGTCTTTTTACTTTCCCCAGGAGAATATCAACTTAGTTTGACCAGCATCCATGTTAGATTTATCGTAATTAACCACAGCATCTTTTAGAGCCAATAAATAGCTGGCAGGAATGCAATGATGGAGCGGATGTAATGGAAGATGAAAAGTAGCTGCATTAATCCTCCAGAAGATTAACATAATTTTAAAAAACAGGTCTCCAAATCCTGTGCTTAAAAATCTCCATTTGGATGCCAAACCTTGGCTGTACAATCCTGAGGGATTCTGGAGCAATGCTTCACAATCTTGGCAATTTTAAGATGTTTGGACTTCAATCCCCAGAATTCTCCAGCCGGCATTGTGGCTGGACAATTACCAAAACTGAAGTCCACAAATGCTGGATGGAGAATTTGGGAGCTGAAGTCCATATTTGATGTCCAGGGAATTCTGGTTGTTGAAGTCCATATATGCTGGATGAGGAATTCTGGGAGATGAAGTCTAGATATCTTAAAGTTTCCAAGAAATACTATTATAGTAGAAGCAAAAATTGGCCTGGATGTCCCTGTGCCCATTCCTTCCATTATAGCTCATAGAATCATAGAATTGCAGAATCCAATCTGGGTCAGTCACTGTTTTGACCCACATCCTTTTCCGACAAATCAAACACAATCCAAAAGGAACAAAAACCTTGTAATACTTTTACAAAATAATTAGCTGTGATAAGCACAAGCCTTGCCAAACTGTGCGAGGCTTGCCAAAAGATAACAGACAAGAAATAATTTGCAATACAAAATGTTCAAATACAAACTCAGAATACCGGAATGTCCATGAGGCTGTAGTTTCAAAACGTCTTTGCTGTCTGCAAAGAACATTTGTTTCACAGCTGGCTTTTATCTTCTTGAGGGAGGGGCCATTACCTTGCAGCCTTACTCCTGAGTCACCTATGCTGCTCTTTCCTATGAGCAATCCTGTGTGCATACGCACTTGACACAGGCTCCTCGGGAATCTCCTCATTGCTGCTGCTAGCCCCCACAATATCTGAAGGCAGCAGTCTACTCCCTAATAGTCCTGGCCCCTCATCTGAGTCCTCGCTCTCCTCAGCCATCTGCACCTGCTGCCGGCTAACCATAACAGTCACTGGGACCAGAAGTTTTGTCTTCAGAGCTTCAGAGCTTTCAGCTTTCAGATGCTAGAGCCCATCTTCAGGGAATTTCTCTCTAGACTTATGAGTTAGATCTACATAAAACTGTAAAATCAAAGGGCTGGAAGGAACCTTGAAGATTTTCTAATCCAACCTCTTGACCAAGGTAGGAGTCCTCATCTCATCATGGACAAATGCTTGTCCAATCTTTTCTTGAAAACCTCCGCAATGGAGCACTCACAATTCAGTGGATTTCAAAGCTGTTCCACCAATTAATTGTTCTCACTATCGGGAAATTCTTATTCCCAGGTTGCATCTTCCTCTAACAAGTTTCCATCCATTGCTTCTTGTCCTGCTCCAATTAGAATTTGACACTCTGGTCTAAAAGGGCTTATTTATTTCACTCATTATATTTTAGTATTTTCTTAGTATTTATTTGATTTGTCAATCGCTTACAAGATACAGGTATAAGAATAAATATAGTTTTGAATACATGAGATAGATACTTATAAGAAAAATAAAAGAAACAATAGGACAGGGACCGTAGGCACGATTGGTGTGCTTATGCACACCCCCTACAGGCCTCTTAGGAAGGGGGTGAGGTCAATAGTAGACAGTCTAAGTTTAAAGTTTTTGGGGTTTGGGGAAATTGGCCCAAAAGGTTCAGCTTTAAGGAGGTGAACCTGACCTTCACCTTCTATTTTAATTCCACCCTACTGCTCACTTTTCCTCCCCTGAAATAAAGGAAATAAAAAGATGAAACTCATAATCTGTGCCAATACCTTGTTGTTGGTCAAAAAGATAAGTAGCAGAGTCAACCACAAGCGTATTTATGGGCAAACTTTTTAAGAGTTTTTCCTGCCAGTTGTAAGTCTTTGGCTTTGACTGTTCATATGTTTTCATTAAAAAAGAAAGGGAGAAAATAACCCTGAAAGCCCATTTATTGCAAATATTCTTTCTAATTCCACCAAGACAAAATTTATGTTAAACTCCGGGGAAATATATTTGGTGCTATCTTATGCTCAGCCACTAGCTTTTCTCTGTTTCTCATTCTGTCCTGTTAATGGAATTATTGAGATACTTTGGAAATACAGAAAGGACTCTTATCTTAACCTTTGCTCCCTTATTGTAAGTGATTTAGTACTGCTGCCTTATCTGGACAGAATTAAAGTTTCCTTTCTTCCCCGGTCTCTCTTGAGGGGAGCAGGGTGAGACCAACCCTCCTCCCATATTTTTCATACTTTCTAATCCTTCTTTTAAAAGAACTCTAGGAGGTGAAGAAGATACTGGGAGACACCAGCTTTCATTTTGAAACTGAAGAAAGCTGGATTGGCAAAATAATACTAATACTACTAATACGAATAAATCTGCCTTTGGATAGAGACTTATCAGCTCTGAACAAAGCTCTTTATAATGGCTGGCACCAGGAAAAGGATGGAAACAAGAACAAGGATAGAAACAAGAACAATGGTGAAACTGTATTGATGAAAATTCATGGGGGTTGAATGCCCAAATGTTTCAAATTGCAGGTTTATTTCTTGCTTAGGCTGGTGCTTTCTCTTTTGGGACAGTAGTTGAGTGAGCTGTTGATAAATGTATCTGCACAAGTAGAACCTTTGCTCCATGAGCTGCACTAGTTACCAGTAGATTTCATGTTTAATTCAAATTATGAGTGATGACCGAGGAAGCACTTTGTGGCCTGGGACTGGGTTATCTGAAGGGCTCCCTGCCTCCCTCTCTTTCTCCCCCTACCTAAGTCAATCTATATGTCCCATCAGGTCCAGCAGGAAAGATGTATTATGGTTCTCATCTATTAAGAAATGTCATCTGATAGCACCCAGGAAGACAGCCTTTTCAGAATTATAGGTCTGGAAGGGACCTTGGAGATCTTGTAGTCTAACCCTCTGCTCAAGCAGGAGACCTTATTCCATTTCAGACAAATGGTTGCCCAATCACTTCTTTAAAAAATCACCAGGGTTGGAGCACCCACAAGCCATTCCACCAATAGTTCAAAAAGTCAGGAATTTACTCTGTGGTTCTAGGTTGCTTCTCACTTTGATTACCTTCTTCCTTAGTTCTAGGTTGTTTCTTGTTCTGCCTTCAGGTGATGCCAAGGTGCCCACCTTTTGGAACATTATTTCCCTGGAACTTAGATTTGTCCTGATACTTCTGTTTTTTTGTTTAAAGTTGTGGTATTGCCAATAGGCTTAAGTTCCAGATGTGTGATAGAACTCGAATAATGGTCATCTTAGTGGTCACTTGATCAGTATTGCTGATATTTTGGTACCATAACTGCTGATTGTATGCTTTTTTTCAGTGTGGCTTTTCTATTTTTCTTTGTTCTTTTATATAGAGTTTTAAATTGTGGCAAAACTGTCTTTCCGTTAACCCTTATTAAATTCTTGGCAGGACTACACTTCCTGTCTCAGGAACGTCTCTGGAGTTTTTCCCCCCTCCTTTGCTGGTACTTTGCTTGTGTGGAGTGACCATTCAAAGTTACAATGGCACTGAAAAAAGTGACTTATTACCATTTTTCACACTTACGACTGTTGTAGGATCCGCACGGTCATGAGAGGCCAGGTGAGGAGATGCATGCCTCAATGTGAGTGATATTGAGTTGGCCATGCCCAGCCAATAACATGACCACCAAGCCATGCCCACCCAGTCACATGACCACCAAGCCATGCCTACCAACTAAGCCATGTCCACAGAACCGATTGTTAAAATTTTGAATCCCACCCCTGCTTCCTTCCTTCCTTCCTCTTTGTTTCAGCATTTTTCCTGACTATGGTACTATTTTTAAAAGTCTCCCTCCCTATTTTTGCTCTGGTGTGACAGTTTTGGATTTTGAGAAAAATGGCAATCTGAGGAAGATTGGACTGAACTTCCAAGACTTGGACTGAACTTGCAACATAGGAGTTCTAACTCTCACTGTCTTGAAAGCCTCAACTGGAAATTTCTTTAGATTAATTGAAATTGTCTTGCCACTTTGACTGGCAGAAGCTCAGGTGTTTTTTTTTTATTGAAAATGTCAAGGGCAAAATCTAGATTCATCAATGCATAATGCAGAGTCATACACCTGAAAAAAATCCAGAAATGGGCTACTGTTAGTATTTTAGTGAAATTCTTAAATATATAATTTTTAAAAGAAAGATAATGATCAGGGAAACTAGAATAAATCAAGGGACAAATAACTCTCTCAATTTGTTTTTCTACTCAGAAATTGTTTGCAAAGATGCATAGGTTTCAAAAGGTTGCATATTAAAAAGCATATGTTGGGCCAAATTGTGTAGAGAACATGTAAAATATCTGAGAAAAAATACTGTTAAAAAGTGGCCTGGAGCCATGGAGATTCAACGGGTCATAGTTCTGTTCAATCTAACTCATAAGATTATTGTTGTGATGAAAAATTAGTTTAGGCATTACTACGTATGCTGTCAAGATCACCAGAAGGAATTGCTCGATGTCCAATAATAAATCACCTAGTTACTAGACAGAATTTTATTTGAAGTTTCTTCTCCAATTACAAGTATCACCGGTTTTCCTGCCCCCTTCTCTAAAGGTATGAAATAAGTCTAAGCCCATCACATAGTGGAAAATTTATTTATTTATTTAATTTCTCTACTGCCCATCTCACTTACAGTAAGTGACCCTGGATGGTTTACAGCAACATAATAAAACAATATAAACACCTGAATAAAAGCACAGATTAAAAACAGAATTAAGAACAAATTAAACCATACAAGTTAACTTAAAATGGCATTATCTATCTATCTATCTATCTATCTATCTATCTATCATCTATCTATCTATCTATCTATCTATCTATCTATCTATCTATCTATTTATCTAACACCTAGTTCTATTTCTGTCTGTTTGTTCATCCATCCGTCCGTCCGTCTATCCATCCATCCATCCATCTAGCTATCTACTATCTAGCTACTATCTAGTTATCTATCTATCTAGTTATCTATCTATAACTATCTGTCTGTCTGTCTGTCTGTCTGTCAACATTTAGCTCTATTTCTCTCTGTTTGGCCATCCACCCATCCACCCATTCACCCATCCATCCTCTTCCATTGAAGAAATCTAATGGGTCATCCATCCATGCAAAACCTCTGCCCAGAGAAACCACCTTTGTCCAGTTTTGTAAAAGATGCTCTTTAATACAGTAACCAAAGGCCAAGGCTTTCTTATAGGGTTGTTACAAATAAAGCATATATTTTCTTTTGAGCTTTTAGTCATAAGGAGAAAGATGAAGATTCATAAATGAAGATATGTAGCTGAATACTGTGGCAAAGACTAATACTAAGACTAGATACAAAAAATGATTTTTTTTTCTTTAATGGAATAACAGAAACTTCCTGATGCACTGATTTCAAAATGTTAGGCATTTTAGAATTTTCCATTTCTGAGAGAAGGTCAGAGAGAGAAGTTCCTTGTTAAATTATTCTGTGGAAGATACCTGCTAAGTGGAATTCATTTTAACGTTTCTGCCCATTGTTAATTGTTGAGCATTGCCAAAGAGAGCATGATGAAATCTTGCAAATGCACAGATTTTTAAATAACACCTCATGGCATTTGGAGTTCTAAAAAGATTTCTTTGCAATCCCTGTATTCTCTTATTTTAAAACAGCCAAGAATTCCAAATAAGTGACGTTTATTTTCTGCTGTACTCCCTTCTGCATCAACAATTGCTTATTGTGAACTTTTGAAAGCATTAATCAATTAATCCCTACAATGCATGGGTTAATAGCTTAATGATAGATGAATCCCAGAGCTCAAATTAATCACAAGCAGCCATCTGGGCTTTCCCAGGGCCACTGCCAGAACTGAATCATCTCTTCCCTTGGCACTTTTTTCTATGCTTCTCTGAATTTAGAGATGGATTGAGTAATACATGACCATATTGCCCGACATGACCATATTGCAAATCACTGACATTAAATGAATCGAACTTGGGTGAGGCGATGAATGGGAGAAGAACACAAGGAGATTACTTTTCTTCTTTTCTGATTAAAATGACCTGTTCAGCCACAACAAAATACTGTATTTAAGCTGATAAGACATGAGAACGTGTTGACAAAGTGAAATATCAGGACCCTGGACAGCTCAAAACAGCCCAGTTTACAAACGTATTTTGTGCAGAGCCCGCCATTCTCTTCCTGTTTCTTGCTCTTAGGAACTGGAGCAACTATTTCTATGAATTTCTCCAAGGGTAAGTTAAATTATCAGAAGGGGTCTCAAAGGTGAGCATAATCACTGGCAGTTAAAGTAGCCATTTCCTTCTGTACCTCATTCATTCATTCAGTCTTAAAGTCATTGTTGACTTCTAGTGGTTGTCTGGATTAGTCCTTCTAGTTTTCTTGGCAAGATTTTCAGAAGTGGTTGGCCATTTCTTTTTTCCTAAGCTAAGAGAGAGTGATTGGCCAAGTTCACCCAGGTGGCTTTTTTTTTTTTTTGTCTGACATGGGACTAGAACTCAGAGTCTCCTGATAATTGCCCAAAGTCACCCAGGCAGCTTTCATGCCTAAGGAACAACCTGGCAAATTCACCTGATGAATGGCCCAAGGTCAACCAGCTGGAATTGTGCATGAGATGAGATTAGAATTCACAGTATCCTGATTTCTACCCTGATAGCATTAGCAACAGCACTTAGATTTATATACCACTTCACAGTGCTTTATAGCCCTCCCTAAGCAGTTTACAGGGTCAACATATTGCCCCCAACAATCTAGGTCCATTTTACCAACCTTGGAAGGATGGAAGGCTGAATCATCCTTGAGCTGGTGAGACTCAAACTGCCGAACTGCTGCAGTACTGCATTCTAACCACTGTGCCACCACGGCTCTGATGCCTTAATCCAGGGGTGTCCAACCTTGGCAACTTTAAGAGTTGTGGACTTCAACTCCCAGAATTCCTCAGCAAAGCTGGCTGAGGAATTCTGGGAGTTGAAGTCCACAACTTTTAAAGTTGCCAAGGTTGGACACCCCTGCCTTAATCACTACACCAAACTGGTTCTCAGGGTTTATTCTACTATTTATTTGAAAAGAAAAATGAAATCAGTAAAATAGTAAATAAAATACACATTGCAACCATGCTGGTAGACAGATTTCAGTTTGCATTCTTCACGGTATACCATATCTGGCTTTGTTCCAGGTCATAGCAGGTGATATTGATTTGCGCCCCCCCTCCTCTCTCTCACTCATACTGAGTGGAGAATATTCAAAGAGAATTCTGCCAGTTAGCCTTCTATTACAAGGATAGGAAAATATCTAAACAAACATATTTCCTAGTTGTTGTTGTTTTTTTCAGGAAAAGGAAAAGGGATTCTCAGCTCTGGCTTGGAATGAGATATGACTAGGAGGGTGGAAGGATGGTACGGAAAGCTTAGACTCTAACCACATAACTTTCACTTGGAAAAGAGAAGCTCTAGGAAGAAATAATAGCTGCCTTCAAATATCTGAAAAGCTGTTGTGTGGAAGATGGAGGATTTTTTTTTATTGTTGTAAAGGAAAGTATAGAATTCATACACACAAAATATAAGAGAGCATGGTAGCATACAACATTTATCTCTCTTCACATTGTATCCTTATCCCTGCAAAGTAGATTAGATTGACTCCAAAGCACCATTGGCTAAGAAGTGTTCTAAAATTGGATCAACCTAATTTGGGACTGTCAACAAAATGACCAAATTTCACTGATGTTTTGGCATGCAGTGTGATACATGTGCTTTGGAGATGCAGTTGCTAAAGTGCCAACGGCTCGCATACTGGGAAAACTGCACATCTTTCATTCCCTAAATTAGATTTCTAATTTACCCAAATACCCAATGAGTTTTTCACCTCGTGCTTATCACTGCAGTGGGTTAGAAAAATATGTTCGCCTTCCAGATGGTGCAATGCAAAGCCATGGAAGAGAAGACAGAGGAAACCTGAAGAGTTCACCTATTCATTAAGTTTTGTTCTCCAAATGTCTGGAAGTCTTTCTGGTTTCCAGTCGCACCTCACAAAGGTAGCTGTGCTTCACTGTGTAGAAAGTTAGTACCCAACCCTCTCCTAGAAGAATGAAATAATTTAGGAAATATTAAAAAGGCAGAATATTTCCTCTAAAAGAGAAATAGAAATCTTAAGGGAGACAGAAACTCGGCCCCAGCTCCCTGGCCACAGCAGATATTTGGCCATCCTATCTACGAGACAAAAGACATGACCTTCCAGGATATAATAGGATTATCTATCAGTAGAGCTCACCACATGGCACAACCACCTGGGAACATTGCATCACCCAGCAAGATTCAACCAAGCCTGGGACACAGACAGCCTACAAAGTTAGCTGTGACTCCCCACCCCCGCAGCCGCTGGGAGTCTGACAGCCAATAGAATATATGCCCTTGCCACAGGAACAGGAAGCTCAAGTTCAAAGACCAAGAGAGGGTATAAATACTCTCCACTCCATGTGTTCAGCTGTGCCAGGACCATGTGCTTAATGGTTCTGCTCCATTAAACCATCTTTCCAAGCAGTCTCCATGTTTCCAGTGTTTTTCTCCCCACTTGGAACTGAACCCAGATGGACATTTCTTCCAACAACTGGTAGGAAGAAAGAAGGAAACTATTGAAGGGGAAAGATAATATTGATTGAGCAAAACCTTTGCCTTAGGACAGTATGAACCAAAATAAATAAATAAAACAAAGATAATAAAATAAAATAAAATAAACCAAACCAAATCAAACTCCCCAGAGCTATCTTCTCTTTGATGTCATTTCCAAGCAAATCCAGAGCAATGGCACTAGGTGCTCAAAGCACTGCAGATCAGGCCCTGTCAACTTTCATGCCATTAGAAGAGACTCCATTCGCTCAATCTGTCATCTCCTGTCCTGGCTTGTGGTGAGGTAACTTGGCCCAACAGTCTTCCTTGTCATCCCTGAGAAAGATGTCGGTTGCAGAACGAAGGTTATTACTTAAGGGAAGCACTGTGACACACAGCACTGGTTTTGCATTATGAAATCTCAGCCTGCCTTTCTCAACCTGCATCGCTGTTGAAATAAACAAGGAAGATTTAACCTTGCACTTCCTTTTATAATAGATCTGTGGGGAAACCTGCTGAAATAAACTGGCTATTTAGATCCAACTGCTTCCACAGACCTGGAGAGGAACCTTTTATTAAAGGAGTTCAGTGCTGTGCAGAGGACTATGAATTCATGAAGAAGGGACTCTAATCGATTCGACTGGGGCTGGGCAACTGTGGTATCTTTACGACCTGTGGACTTCAATCCCCAGAATTCCTGCATCAGCAATGCTTGGAGTTGGAGTTTTGGGAATTGAAGTCCACAAGTTGCCATGGTTGCCCACTCCTGCATTAGACTAGTCTCTCTAAAACTGATTGTTAGCAGTTATCAATAGGATGCTGTATCACAGCTTAATATCTACAAACAATGCAGTATGGAAACCCAGTGTTTGGAGCAGTGGTCAGCAACTGGTGATCTGTGGACCACTGGTGGTCTGCAAGAAAATTTTGATGGTCAGCAGAAAAATTATTTGCATTTTTTATATTGCACTAAATCAGAGGTCCTCTCAAACCCCTGGGCTGGATACGTGCTATGAATGATTGTGGTGCTGCAGAGAGTCATTTTTTTTTCTTTTTATGCATCTGTAATCCCATTTATCAGGGTGGAGTCGGGGCAATTGAATGGAGCTGAGCATTTACTGGCCAGATGTCCTTCCTGATGCCTAGGTGGCATTCGCAGCAGATATTTTGACTTGGTGCCCTGATAGAGAAATATTTGTCACTACCTAGGATTGAACTCTCAACCTTCTGAATGGGAAGGGAATGTTTTCACCTCTAGGCCACCACACTGCTCTATAGACCACCATATTAAACACATATAAATTACTTCAGCATGGCAGTAATATTTCAGTGCAGCTCTGTGCATGAGAGAGAGAGACAAAGATGGAGGTAGGTGGATGGGTGGGAGAGAGAAGGAAGAAGAAGGAGATGAAGAGACCATACCAAAGTGATTAAGTAATTACTTTCAGGCAGGACTTTCCAAATTCAGGTTACTGTATGAAATGGTATAGATGAATCAAGTGTTCAAGTCATTCTTCTTCTACGCTCAACGCTGAAAAACAGCAATAATTTGCTATACCATAGATGAAATTTTCCCTTGCCCACCAATTGTCAACAGAAAATAAACATCACCACAAAATCATATTTCACAGTTCACCCATCCCTCCTTTCTTTTACCATTAACTAATGGTATATCCTTAATAAATATAGAGTCTGGCATTCAAAATTAATGCTGAAGACTTAGCTTCAAGATCTTGGGAGACAAGATGATCCAAAAAGTGACACACGAGAGATCAAGCAAGTTCTCAACCCACCAAGCAAGACTGTAGGAGAAGAGCAGGCAAAGCTGAAGGGCAGAGTTACATGCGTCAGCAGCTTAGATTTGTTACGCTGCCACAAACAAGTCCAATCCCTCTCGAATTCAGGCAAAATTTAATGTTGAAGTTTAGTTGACTGCATTCTTACGTGTAGGTTTGAATAAATCTATGCTGCAGTCTAATGGACGATCCTAATTCTTTGCACCTGAGAAAATGTTTTTATAACTTCCTGTTCAGGAAGATTGAATGGGTGAACCCTAAAATGGTTAATTACTGTATTCTGAAAATTACTTCTTTAATAACGTACTCCAAGTTCAAAAATGCCCAGTGCCAACCCTGAAAACTGCTGATAGCTAATAAGATCCACCTCGAAGAACACCAAAGATAGCAAACTCTATTTCCCCCTTTTTCCTTTGATTAGCTTTGGTTTGAACAAGACATTCCAGTTTTTAATCTGTGTTCTTAGGCAACATACACCAGTTTGTCATTCTAACGTTGAATAGTTTCCCCACTTCTAATAGCTATATTTTGATTTGAGGGTACATCTTGCCAAAAACACAGTCTAATTAAATTGGTGGCAATGGTCCCATTGTCAGTCCTTCAGAAGCTTCTCTGTAACTAACCACATTTCACTCGGTTTTTCCTGTTGACACAGAGAAGCAAAGAAAGTGACCTTTGAATAAATATCTCACTAAATTACAGGAAAAATGTGCTGACTGCAGAAGGCAAAGACTCATTAGGTAAAAACTTTAAATATGAGTGATGATGGAATAAAAGAGACAGATGAATGGTAGAAGAGCAGGTGTGGGTCAGGAACCAGGGCAAATATGTGGGGAGGGAGAAAAACCAAAACAGATGGAAGAAACAGATGAAACTGAAAACATCAAGAATCATCAAGCCTCATTTCTTCTACTGGGCTAAACACATTCATTGCATCAGGGATTCTGAGGAGCAGGGACAATGTTTCTGTTTGTTCCCATTCAGGAAATCTTGCCGTTTCTGCTGCTTGATGCGAACAAAAAAAAAAAAAAAAAAGAGTGATGGAAAGATGTGTATGTCATGCCCATGTCAATTTCTCAAATGTTCATGCATAAATCTGCTCCCTTCCATTTCTACATTAATCTGCAATGTTTTACAAATGTCTGAACCTGCATCCTGCATGCGCAGGCTAATATTGTATAGAGAAAGAAAAAACTAGTTCTAAAGAGAATCTAGTGTTTCACACTAGAGTGCTCTACAACCTGAAAAGTGGTAAAGTGGTATATAAGTCTAAGTGCTACTGCTATTGCTATTAGATCTAATAGCAATAGAGTAGCTCTTAGATTTATAAACCACTTGACAGTGCTTTACAGAATCAGCATATTGCTCCCAACAATCTGGGTCCTCATTTTAGTGACCTCGGAAGGATGGAAGGCTGAGTCAACCTTGAGCCTGATGGGAGTTGAACTGCAAAATTGCAGGCAGTTGGCAGGCAGCAGAAGCAGCCTGCAGTACTGCATTCTAACCACTGCACCACCAAGGCTCATCTTCTAATGCTGCTACTTCCCCTATTATACTTTGTTTAGACATTTGTTTTTCATATATAGTTACACATGCATACACACATGACAATCTGTGCCCTACCTAATCATTGTTTCACAGATATGTCCTTACTTAAACAGAGAAACAGAATGAACATGTTGGGCAAAAAGGCTGTGGGATTGGAAGTGACTTACGACTTCCTGCTGGCTTCTCCATTGAGTTTCCTTCTGGGAAGCTGGCAGGAAGCATTATAAATCTCCCCTTCCCACCCACTCCTTTCCACTCCCCCCTTCCCTCTCCTCTCTTTTCTATAAGTGATGGTTATTAGGTGGCAGTGGGAGCCAGGGATTGCAAGACTGGCTGGGAAACTGTCACAGAACTTTGAAAATAATTATCACATGACCGCTGTATCAGCCAGTAACACTGAAGCAGCCACAACTTTCCCAAATTTCATACCCTTATGAGTCATGTGTCCTGGAATTTGGACACATTTTATAAATTATCCCAGTTAAGCTACCTTGTTTCAAAAATTGTTGCCCTATGACACACTAGTTAAAGGTCAAGACAATGAGAGTTTTTGTAGTATATAGATACATCTTTTAGTGTTTAGAGATTATTACTTTAGACTGTGATGTATCTTTTGTGTTTTCTGTACCCCATCTTCTTATGCTGGTTCTATGAGCATAATAAAGATTTGATCGGATTGGATATATTTTTATTCCTTTTTAGATATTATGCATGCAAAAATTTAAGCTTTGATTCAAAGGCACTTTTAATCTCCAAATCAAATTTACTTTATAATAAAATGTAATGATACAATCTGATTGAGTCAATAATATGAATCAAATTGCTAATTCAGATTGTATCAGAGCCAATCTCACATATTCTTAATCTTGATATCTACTATGCAGAATTTGGACAAGCTTGTAATCCAAGCGATAGCTATGTTCTGATCTGCATATTTATCTAAAGAATATAGATGAGCCTAGGTTGTTTTTCCCCCTTATAAGCAAATGAGTAGTACTGAATTTCATATCCTACTTGCTTTTGTCATGAACTGGAATAGAGATTAGTAACAAACTCAGCCAATGAATAAGCATGGTAACAGACCAGCCAATGGGAGTTGAATTGGAAAGTGAAACTAGAAGTAGCCTGGGTGTGTCTCTACTCTGAACTGGAAAGCTGCTGCTTGGGTTTTTTGATTGTAACTCTCTACCACATTGGAAGAACCTACTTTGGTATTGTACATTTATTTATATATTATTATGTATATAAAGAAGTGAATGAATCCTGCTGAATCAATCATCTGTGTGTGCTTTGTGGATTTGAATTTCTGCTGCAAAATTGAACAGTTTTCAGTCTACTTAGGTGATTTTTAGAAATCAGATATGGATATAGAATGCCAGGATTCCAGTAATCGCCCTAATTAAATCATGATTCTCGAGCCAAACTTCAAAAAACTTCAAAGGATTTATTAGAGGTGACATAATGACACTGCCCTGTATGAAGTTAACTCTGGCATATGTAATTTATGGTCACCTGTGACCCTGTTTTCCTCCTCCCCCCTGGGTGTGTCATAAATCAGATTCTCCAATTCACGGGCTGGGTGTCATCATTCACGCTCTCCAATTAAATATATTCACAGGCAAAAGCTCTGGTATTTTAGTTACAATCTTTTAAAGATAAGAGTTGGGATGTACTTTTGCTTTCAAACTGCTGCACTGCTCTTCCAGATTTCCTTCCTCCCCCCCCCACTTTTTATGACAACTACTAAAATAGGCATAGGAATGTTTTATGAGTTGACATAAAGTTGAGGGTTAAAGTCCTGGTTTCCTATCAGTTATAGCAGAACCAAGGATATTGTCCTTGAGTGATGTAAATAGGGGACTGATTCTACCCCTAAAATATTCCTTAACTGACTTGTATACATGCTGAAGTTCAGAGCATCTAGAGAACATCACATCAATTACTTTTGCTGTGGATCATGGGAGTCATGAGGCCATTCCATGTCTTGTGACTGAAGTAGAAATACACTCTTCTTACACCATCAAAGCAATCAACGGAGGGGAGCTGTCAATCAGTTGTAGCAGTGCATGCCTGGCAATGTATCAGTCTGAAATATAGCTTACTCCACAGAGGCATGTTAATTTAGCATATCACCATATCCTTCTTTGAACAATGAATCCTTCTCCCCTCTGACTGTGTCAAGAGCTTGAAGTCTATCACATCAGCTTAATGGAGCATCATCAACTTATTCTCAATGAGGCACTTAATCGAAGGAACATTTATAGCACTGGAGTTGCTAGGCACACTTTATGACGGCTCTTTGTGCAGGAGATGTCATTGTGCATTTTGCTCTTCGTTAGGATAGATTGATATTATGCAAAGGCTCCCTGAGCCCTCCTCTTCACAATGGCACAACTGAGTGTATGCAATTTTCACAGTGAGAAAAAAGGAGGCAGCTGAAAAAACAAGGACCGGGTGAGAAGACTGTGAATTTTGCTTGCCATTGGCCCCGATTTGGGGGCTGATATGGCAAATCTGCAGCCACGGAGAGTTGTAGCAAAATCTGCTTTGCAATTTCTTCAAAACATTTTTTGCTTATTTCTTTTTTAATTATTCTACAGCAATGGTCGCCAACCAGTGGGCCAGGGGCCACTAGTGGTCCATGGGAAAATTTTGGTGGTCTGCAGAGAAATGTCCCCAAAGTACTCCCCCCAAAGCAATTAATCAAGCCTGTGCGGGAACACAAGGCTGCACCGCCCATATGGCCTGCCCACCTGCTACCACCACCCTTCAGACAAGCAAAAAACCTTATCTTGAGTAGAGCCATGGGAGCTGGAACTGGAAGGTAAGACCAACAGTGGTGGAGGAAAATCCACCCTGGGATAGCTTGCTGACATTGGTGGGAAAGTTGGTCCCATATTCCAGAGCTGCAGTAATCACAAGACTGGCCTTTTGGTCAACCCGGAGCAGCTCCTCCAGTCCATGGCAGGCCGGTGCACCCGGGTGGATGAGCAGCTGCTCCAGGATGACCAAAGGGCCAGTCCTGTGACTACAGCAGCTTTGGAATATGGGATTGACTTTCCCACCAACATCAACAAGCCACCGTCAGTCAAAAATTCATATTAGTGGTCCGTGGAATTTAAAATTATGAGGTTGGTGGTCCCTGAGGTCCAAAAGGTTGGCAACCCCTGTTGTAGAGAGGATTAGCATGCAATAAACCTGTA
Organism: Hydrophis major; assembly: GCA_033807585.1. Lineage (NCBI taxonomy): Eukaryota > Metazoa > Chordata > Lepidosauria > Squamata > Elapidae > Hydrophis > Hydrophis major. The sequence goes on along the minus strand of CM066336.1, from coordinate 13,307,064 downwards.
TTCATATTCATTTAAACGTCCTTGGCTCCTGATTCCTTTCACTTGACAAAATTTATTACTAAAATGAATTTAATAAGGGTTTCTCCTCCTTTTCATTCTACATCATATTGACCTATATATTTTTTCAAATCTCTATAATGTCCTTGATATATATATGATTACATCAAACACCTGGGCACAAACAGACCCCCCCCAATACCTCCAGCTCAAACACACCCCAACCAGGCACCCAGATGAAACCTAGCTTCCTAATAAATGATAGCTGTCCATTTACTCAAAGCCAAGCTGCACTAAAAGCCTCCAATACAGGAAACACAATGTTGCCAGCCAATCAAGACAAAAAATGCTACAAAACAGACAGAAGATATTAGAAACACCAATCAAGCAGAACACAGCAAACTCCAAGACCAATAAACACAGACCAAGACTCCCAACCAATCAGGATGAAGAAAAAACCATTCTGGCACAATAGTAGGCTAGCACCAAATTTAAAACAGAAATGGCTATGAAAGCCTGACTCACAGACGAACACAATACACAAGCCTGATGATGGCAGATGAGATTCTGCCGAAACATCGCTACAACTTTAAAAGCACAACTATAAAGACGTGGGAAAATACCTGAACAAAGCTGAATACCATACATATAAATACCTGTGAAAACTTAAGAAAACACACACACACACACACACACACACACACACTCCTATATATATATTCTGCTTTATTATCAAAATGAAAAGATTTCTGCCCTGATTAAATGACACATTTCCTCCAACCACCAGCTGCACTATTTACTATCAGGCTGAAGCAATAGCAATAGCACTTAGATTTACCTAGTATATACTGCTTCACAGTGCTTGACAGCCCTTTCTAAGTTGTTTACAAAGTAGCATATTGCCCCTAAAAACCTGGGCCCTTATTTTACTGACCTGGGAAAGATGGAAGGCTGAGTCAACCTTGAGCCAGTCAGGAGCAATGGGAACTTCTCTAAGAATGGATCAGATAGGTTCCTTTATTGCTGATCACCAGTTTACAAGAATCTCACAAGTCTTCCCTTGGGAAAACAGATATATGCCTAAAGGTTTGACTTCAAATGTTTCCTTTAAGCTGGGATGTCTTAAAATCTCCCCCTCCCCAATTGGGATCTCCACTCCTTCAGCTGAAGGCAGAACAAGAAGCCACAGGTGAAAACTAATCAAGGGGAAAACCAACCTAGAACTAAGGAAGATAATTGTCCCATGGAACAATTAATCCATGGGAATGGCTTGCCTTCAGACGTTGTCCTCCATGATTAGAAGTTTTTAAGAAGAGACAGCCATTTGTCTGGAATAGCAATAACACTTAGACTTATATACCACTTGACAGCCCTCTCTAAGTGGTTTACAGACTCAGCCTATTTCCCCCCAACAATCTGGGTCCGCATTTGACCCACCTCGGAAGGATGGAAGGCTGAGTCAACCTTGAGCCTGGTGAGATTTGAACTGCCAAGTTGCAGGCAGCCAGCAGTCAGCAGAAGGAGCCTGCAGTACTGCACTCTAACCACTGCGCCACCATAGCTCATATGTATAGGATCAGGGGTGGGATTCTACCAGTTCGCACCTATTTTCTGGAACCGGATGTTAACATTCTAAGTAGTTCGAAGAACCGGTTGTTAGAAGAAATTACTGGCCTAATCCTGTAAGGAAGGCAGGAAGGAAACTTTCTGCCGTTGCTTACAGAAACTGCCTCTCCATTATTCCTTATTACATTCTTGGCAGGACTGGACTTCCTGTCTCAGGAACTTCTCTGGAGTTTTTTCCCCCTCCTTTGCTGGTACTTTGCTTGTGTGGAGTGATCATTCAAAGTTACAATGGCACTGAAAAAAGTGACTTATTACCATTTTTCACACTTACGACTATTGCAACATCCCCACAGTCATGAGAAGCCAGGCGAGGAGATGCGTGCCTCGATGTGAGTGATATTGAGTTGGCCACGCCCAGCCGGTCACATGACCACCAAGCCACGCCCACCAACTTAGCCATGCCCACAGAACTGGTTGTTAAAAAATTTGAATCTCACCCCTGTGTATGATCTCCTGCTTGACCAGGGGCTTGGACTAGAAGATACCGAAGATCCCTTCTAATTCTGTTATTTTGTTAGCTAATGGTTCCATCACAACTGTTATTACTGTTCTGTCTCTAAAATGAATGTTATTCTTAACAAACAGTAATTGGAGTCACATAATAGAAGATTCTCAATGCACTGGCTTTGTTTTTCAGACAGAAGACCACACCAACATGTCTGGCTGTAAGAGGGGGAGAGAGAAGGAGAGAACCGGTGCTTTGAATTAAAAATAATTACTTGCATCTTACATTTTTGGCCCAAGCATTCCTTTTTTTTCAGATATTTACTTCCACAATTGGAGGAAACTGATTTTGTTTCTCTGTTGTTGTTTTTTTAAAGATTTTGGCTAAGTTCTTCGGCATACGCCCACAAAACTGTTTGGAAAAGTTGGTCAGCTTTGGCTCAGAAGTAGAAAGATATATATCAACTTTTCCTTTATTCCTCTCAAATCTTACTTTCATTCTTCCGTTCTTGTTCTGCTTTCTTTCCCTTTTCAAATTATTTTCTAATTTTGCTTCCACTTTGGGGACCTTAACCAATCTGAAATAATTCTAGCCTCCGTGAGATAAAATTTCAGATATTACCTGACAGAGGCACTTCTGTTGTTTATGTAGAATGGAGATAATATATAAGAAAAGCTTTGTTTTATTTGAGAGTTCTCTTATTTTGTCGCAGCAGTTAAGATTGTATTAATAGATTCTGATTTCATGGAAATTATATGTTTAAAGAAATGGGATTTTTAACAAGCAAGATCCCCCTGATAATAATACAGCATTTCAGTGTACAGAATTGTACTTGGAAGTAATTTGGGGGTTTGTAACATACAGGCTGTATATGAAATACGCCAACCAGAATGTGGAGATCAGACCACATTACTTAAAATATTGTTATTTTATTCAAAACTTAATGGAAGACTGCTTGCTCAGTTGGTGACTGTGGGAAGGTAATAAGAGGTAGAGCTAACTTTTTCCCTCTTATTGATCTCAATAAAGATTCCTGCAAAGTTGGGGAAGTAAAACATGGTGCATCTAATGCTGTTGCGTGAGCTGCATTGGTTATCTGTTCGTTTCTTGATCCAGTTCAAGGTGTTGGCTATTATCTTTAAAGTTCTTTATGGCACGAGGTTGGGCTCTTTTCTTTGATCGAAATAGCTCATTTGATCACCTCTGCTAACTCCATCAACTTTCGATCTATTCTTCCGTTGTGTTTCCATGCAGCATTCTCATTGCAGTCAGTATATAACAGAATAACAGAGTTGGAAGTCCTTCCAGTCCAACTCCTTGTTCAGTCAGGAAACCCTATACCATTGCAGATAAATGTTGTCCAATCTCTTCTTTAAAGACCCACAACTTCTGAAGGCAAGTTGTTCCACTGATTAATTGTTCTGTCAGGAATTTCTCCTTAGTTTTAGGATGGTCTTTTCATCCCTTACTTCTTGTCCTGTCTTCAGGTGCTTTGGTGAACAGGTTGTCCCCCTTTTCTTTGTGGTGGCCCCTCAAATATTGGAACACTGCTATCATGTCACCTCTAGTCCTTCTTTTCATTAAACTAGACATACTCAATTTCTGCAACAATTCTTCCATGTTTTAGCCTCCAGTCCCCTAATCAACTTTGTTCATCTTCTCTGCCCCCTTTTTAGAGTCTCAACATCTTTTTATAGTTCCAGATTTATTATAGTTCCTGGTCCCATATTCCTAAAAGGAAAGTCTTTGGTTTCAAAGGATGCTCTTTCAGCCTGAGCATAGAACACCTTACCCATTTCTAAAATGCACAGGCTGTGCTGTTCATCAAAGTCATTGAAAAGATCCTTCTGCCTAGCTATGGTAGAATAACATCTGATGACTGTATTCAAAGCAAGGTCTGTATGATGAACCCCATACTGGTCTGTGATTTTTTTGGGTGAGATTAGGCACCAACTCTACAGGTATTCTGTTGAATTTATTTAGGCAGGCTTTCTCAAATAAAGCAATAGCAATAGCACTTAGATTTATATACTGCTTCACAGTGCTTTACAGCCCTCTCTATGTCGCTCTAAACAGTTTTACAGAGTCAGCCTATTGCCCCCAACAATTTGGGTCCCCATTTTACTCACCTTGGAAGGATGGAAGGCTGAGTCAACCTGGAGCCTGGTGGGATTTGAACTGCAGGCAACTGGCAGTCAGCAGAAGTAGCCCGCAGTACTGTACTCTAACTCTTGTGCCACCATGGCAGATATGACCATAGAAGCTAATTTTCACATTTTGCAGTAGGCTTCTTTGTTTGGTGCTGCAGGCTAGTTTTATAAAACTCTTAATCTTGATCATGGAAGAAAACCTATGGATATCTCTACCACTAAGAAAAAAAAAATTCCAACTAGAAATACTCTTCCCAAAGTTTACTTTAAAATATTTCTCCATGTTGGTTGTAGGCTCATAATATTCAGGAAAATAGCCACAGTACTGGGAGAAAATATAGTGGATAGGAGAGTAATGGAAAACCACTGCACTGAAAAAGGTTGAGATGTTGCGTTTTATGTTCTACAATCCCCCTGAGACAAAGGCTCACTGGCTGTGCAGATCTCTTGTCGTGTCCCAGGAATAGTTGGGGAGAGTATACAAGGTTGCTATTTCAGAAACAGCATGCCTTGCATTACAATGTCTTATGTTAGATACCCATTGATGCTGAAGAAATTGCATTAGTCTTCAAGCTATTCTCTGGGGATGAAGGAACAACTATGACTTGAGCTCTGGGCCCAAATGCAGAGTGAAATGGTATCTACTGCAGATTTCCAAGTCACACCTTGGCATTAATAACAATTGTTAAAGTATAGCGAAGATAATTGATAAAAAAGATCTGATAATGAACAATCATTTTTCTCCTACTCTTTTTAAAAATATAAGTTCATTTCCTCTTTTCCCAGATACTGCCTACCTCGCTATCCAATCAATCATTCATTTAGCCAGCCAGCCATTTTCCACTTACCCATTGATCTAGTGATCTGTCCAATCAGCTATGCACCTTCTCAAAACTCTTATCCATGGTTACTTTGGTTGGGGGAATTTGTGTTGATGATTCATGCATCTAGAGCAGGAGTGTCAAACTCAAGGCCCAGGGGCTGGATTCTGCCCATGGGGTTCTTAGATCTGGCCTGCAGGCCCACCCTGGAAACAACAAAGGACCGGCCCACAGTGCCTCTGCCAGCAAAAATGGAGCTTGGGCAGGCCACATGCAACCCACTTGGGCTCCGTTTTTTGACCACAACGGCCTCCTGCAGCCCTCTGCCAACAAAAACCAAGCTTGGGAGGGCTACATGCAGCCCATCTGGGCTCTGTTTCCAGCCACAACAGCCTCCTGCAGCCCTCTGACAGCAAAAACTGAGCTTGGGAGGACTACATGTAGCCCACCTGGGCTCCTTTTTCGGCCACAATGGTCTCCTGCACCCCTCTGCCATCAAAAATGGAGCTTGGGCAGGCCACATGCAACTCACCTGGACTCCTTTTTTGGCCACAATGGTCTCCTACAACCCTCTGCCATCAAAAATGGAGCTTGGGCAGGCCATATGTGACCCACTCTGGCTCTGTTTTCAGCCATGACAACCTCCTGCAGCCCTCTGCCAGTGAAAACAGAGTCCGGACGGGTTGCACATGGTCTCCCTAAGCTCCATTTTCATTGGCAGAGGGCTGCAGGAGGCTGTTGTGGCCAGAAACAGAGCCTTGATGAATGATGTTGAGCTGGCCATGCTCACCCTGGCCACACAAACCCCAGTCCCCTGAGGTCAAACACTACCCGATGTGGTACTCAATGAAATTGAGTTTGATACTTCTGATCTAGAGGATGTTCAGGTACTAGGAAAAACTCAGATAGTGGTATCCAGATGGTTCTCCAGATGAAGGGTAGCATCTATACAATTTGGGAAAGCATGGCTTATATATTCTACTTGTTCATTTATCTCTTAAATGGTTAATGCAAAGGATGGCTTAGATTTATTTATTGGGTTTTCTCAAGTCATTGTTGAACCTTGCAAATAGTCCCTGTAGTCAAGATTTTGGAATTAGTTTGCCATTGCCAATTCTCTAGGGCGGTTGAGGGTGTGGTTTGTCCTTGTCTGCTTCCTAGGGCTTAAGATGCATGACTGGCCCAAGAATCTTACGGACAATTCTTGCAATTTGTCCTCCACCACACTACCTTCTGGATCCATAACTCTTTAGTATGCTATGTTGTGATGAGTGTCACATCTATTGTGTGCACATATTGCAAGCACAATCAAATAAGGTGGGGCTTACATTGCAGCACTCTAGCACCTTGCTGATTTTGATCCACTACCAAATGCTATTGAATCTCTCTACTTTAGTATTGCTTAAAAAGATAGCAATAGCAATAGCACTTAGACTTATATACCACTTTATAGTGCTATAATCTGGATTCTCATTTTACCCATCTCAGAAGGATGGAAGTCTGAGTCAATCTTGAGCCTGGTGAGATTTGATCAGCCAAAATGCAGGCAGCTGGTAGTAACAGAAGTAGCCTGCAGTACTGCATGCTAACCACTGTGTTATCAAGGCTCTAAGATAAACAAGCGATGGCTGAGACTTCTGGAAATATTAGACTGGGAAGAATAACTGTTTATCTGAACAATGCTATGTTTTTGAACTGCCCTTTCCTATTGCTGATGGGTGTGTGTGAAAGGAAAGGGGAGATTGCAGTGTCACACAAGTGTGTTTGAACTTTCAGTGCAACATCCCTTGAAACACAACGCTTGTGTTGAGCTCCTCCTTTTAGAGAATATCTCTCCTCCCCAAAATAATCTTTCACCTTTCTGAAAAACTGCAGTTGACATTTGCTTTAGCACCATGGTTTTTATTTTATTCCATGGCCTATCTCTAATGGAAATAACTTCATAAATTGGTTTTATTATATTTTGCCCCAAAAGATGGTGCTTTTGAGGAACAACCTTCATTGAGACACCTGGGAAAGGCAGGAGGGATATTTCAAGAATGAAGCCAGCTCAAGCTCAGACATGGCATTTTAAAAACAAACTTTAATCAGTTTGGAATAATTCTTCTCATTCCTGGGTACATAACAGAACAGACATTTCTATCAGAGAGGTAAGAGCTGAAAATGTTTCAAGCTGTCCCTGGAGGATAACTTTTCATTATTGATGTGGAAAGAGGAAAATAAAATAGACTATTATGCTTTTTTTATCTTCAGGGAATATTTCTCTTTCTTCTCTTCCCTCCCACTATATATATATTGCAGGGGATCATTTCCAGACAATGAGGAGAAGTTAAGCAGACACCTTTATTTACAGTGTGTGTGACTTGCATTGTGTTCAATGGTGGATTCAAAATTTTTTACCACTGGTTCTGTGGGCGTGGCTTGGTGGGCTTGGCTTGGCATGGTGGGCGTGGCAGGGAAAGGATACAGTAAAATCTCCATTCCCTCCCCACTCCTGGGGAAAGGATATACTGCAAAATGCCCATTCTCTCCGCACCCCACCAACCTGCTTTCCAGCTCCGTTCTCCTGTGCAGGGCAAGAAAAGAAGACCCAGCCGATCAGCTGGGACTCAATGGGAGGCAGAGAAGAGATGGGGTTAGTGGGGCCAGGTGGTATTGGCTGGTCCTCTGAACTACTTAAAATTTCTGCTACCAGTTCTCCAGAATTGGTCAGAACTTGCTGAATACCACCTCTGATTGTGTTCCTTGCACATTTTTTCTTCCCTTTGGCCCAGCCAGGAGAAAGGCAGGTCTCATACCTCAGTTGTCACCATGATTCACCTTTTTCATTGGATTGAAAACCACAGGTTTCTTCTTTTCAAATGAAAGGGCTGGTTGTTTGGTTTTGATTAATTTCAAGGTAATAAAATGACCTCACTTAGATTAGACTTTGCTAAATTAGGGTCTTCCGGATGCCTTTAAGTGACAAGAGAGTGATTTTTACGATGGGGGTGGGTGCAAGGATGTGTATATATAAAATAAGAAGCATCCCCTCTCTTCCTTACGAATGCTCTGTGTCTTTGTCAATCTCAGGTCCTCTACCAGAAGGCTGAGACTTTGAAGGTTCTGTGCAGGATCATAGCTGTTCCTCATACTGCACGTTTCTGGACAGATTGCTCTAATATTGTTCCTGAGATCTGTCAGAAGTACTCACCCAATGTAGGAGTCACAGCCCTATGTGCTTCAACTATCACTGGGACTACTTTGGCCAGATAGAGAGATGAAGATACACACATGCGCATGCACACGTACATACATACACATAAAGGGATGCAGTGGCTCAATGGCTAAGACACTGATCTTGTTGAGCAGAAAGGCAGTTTGGTTGTTTGAATCCCTAGCGCACGTAATGGAGTGAGCTCCCGTTACTTGTCCCAGCTTCTGCCAACCTAGCAGTTCAAAAGCATGTGAAAAATGCAAGTAGAAAAATAGGGACCCCTTTGGTGGGAAGGGAACAGCATTCCGTGCTCCTTCAGTGTTTGGTCATGCTGGCCAAATGACCAGAGAGATGTCTTTGGACAGCATTGGCTCATCTGCTTTGTAATGGAGATGAGCACCACTCCCTAGAGCCAGAAATGACTATCATGTATTTGCAAGGGGAACCTTTACTTTTACCTTATACATCCATCCATCCATCCATCCATTCATATCTATTGGGAAATGCCCAGTCAGGCAGAGAGGAGGAATCAAGCAAGGAATTAATCTTGAATTGTTGGGCATAGAGATTCAACACTGACAGCCCTCCCCCAAGCTTCAAGGAACCTTATTTATTTGTTCCCAAGAGAAGGCATACAATCTGGGAAATTCCTGTATCATGGGCAGAATACAATAAAGTAGTTAGTTTGCACTCTACACATGTGGATTTGGTCCCTGATAATATTCACTCTTTTTAATATTTCACTGAAGAAAGGCATGTTAATATTTATAATGAGAGAGAGAGAGAGAGAGGGAGAGAACACACTTAGTAAACAGTTCTGCAGTAGATATTAAAACAGGACAGCTTGATTATAACCTGTCACATCTCCAAGCTAATGAAATTTCATCAGGAGGGCATGACGGGCCAACATTTCCCTGAGAAATGTTTTAAGGCCTTTCCTCTGAACTCCCAACTTTGATCATCTGCTGATAAGTTTTTCTTGAGTCCCTGCCAAGCTAAAGCAAAGCTTATTTCCATTCCTGAAGGCTTCTCCTCCCCTGCAGATGAGATAGATTAGGAAGTGAGTTGTGGGGCTGTCAACATCTATTCAGAGTTTATGGTTTCATCAGGATGGAATGGCTGTGATTTCACACGTCAGAGAAGGAATAGTACTCTATTTCCTACTGTGATTTTTTCTCCCCACATCTGCATTTATAATGTATAAGTCTAACAGAGTTTTTCAACCTATCCTTTGGGAATATATGACTTGTGGGGAATTTTAGCAGAATTAGTGGGGGATCATGTGGGAATGTAGAAGTCCTTTCTTTTTTCCCCAAGTCAGATAGTTTATTTCATCCTGGGCAGAATATATGAATCCCTAAATGGAATCCCCTGGCTGCTGTTGGCCATAATTGGTCACTATCTATCATTTAGAGGTCAGGTATGTTGCATTGACGACAAGTACACTGAATCCTGGTTGCATGAATACATCAATAGGATCAGAAGAGGCAAAATTAGGAAGACAGTGGATGGAGCAATGCAATGCAAGCCATCCTCCTTTTGTTGTTGTTATTGTTCAGTTGCTAAGTCGTGTCTTTTGGGGACCATCACATGCCAGGTCCTCCTGTCCTCCACTGTCTCCTGGACTTTTCCAAATTTATGTTCGTTGAATCGATGGCACTATCTCATCATCTCATCCCCTTCTCTTTTGCCTGCAATCTTTCCCAATATTTGGGTCTTTCCCAATGAGTCCTCTCTTCTTGGTTAGGTGGCTGTTCTGACCCACGCCCTTTTGCAACAAATCAAACACAATCCAAATAGGACAGAAACCTTGTAATGCTTTTGCAAAATAATTAGTTGTGATAAGCACAAGCTTTGCCAAACTGTGCAAGCCTTGCCAAAAGATAACAGACAAGAAATAACTTGCAATACAAGAATCTTCAAATACAAACTTAGGATATTGAAATGTCCACGAGGCTGGAGTTTCAAAATGTCTTTGCCTTCTGCAAAGTATGTTCGTTTCACAGCTGGCTTTTATCTTCTTGAAGGAGGGGCCATTACGTTACAGCCTTATTCTCAAGTCACCTGTGCTGTTGTAACTGCTCTTTCCTACCAGCAATCCTGCATGCATGCACACTTGGCACAGGCTCCTTGGGAACCTCCTCATCACTGCTGCCAGCCTGCACAATCTCTGAAGGCAGCAGTCCACTCGCTCATGGTCCTGGCCACTCATCTGAGCCCTCGGTCTCCTCAGCCGTCTGCACCTGCTGCTGGCTAACCACAACAGTGGCCAAAGTAGTTGAGCTTCAGTTTCAGTTGTCAAACCTGAAGCTGACCTGGCTGAAGCCATCTTGGAGCTTCAGTGCTGCCACCCTGGAGCTGAGGGATAGTGAGGGAGGATTAGAGATAGCTGGGGTTGTGTAATCAAAATAAAATACTTTTTCTTGGGTCCCAAGGACATTTTCACACGTGGCCAGAGGAAGGAGGAGTGATGTCACCAGACCACCAGGCAGCATTGTGATTGGACCATGTGACAAATTGTTTTGGGGTTGAAGGAAAAACTTTTACTTTTAATTAGTTGAAAACCGTGAGAAACTTCAGAGCCAGTTTTCACCAGATTCGTGCCAATATGATATATCCAATAAGACTATCCTTTGAGGAATTCATCTGCCTTGGAGATTTGCTTGGTATGGGTCTATTACTTGGAACCCTGACATTAGTATCTGTCCTTCCAAAGAACAATCATAGTTGATTTCTTTAGGATTCACTGATTTGATCTCATGGAAACCCAAGTCTTCCCCGTCACAATTTGAAAGCATCAATGCTTCGCCGTTCAATCTTCCTTATGGACCTCTAATACCGTGCTCATAAACAAGAGGGGGAAGATTTGCCTTGCAGTGCTTAGGCTCTGCATCAGACAATCAATATTCATGTTTAATATTCTGGGACCTTCCAGATTCTTCACACTCCAGGTCAGAGGTACATTTCCTCACCTTCAGTTGTCCTTTGGGATGCCAGTGCATCCTGAGCCTCGTGTTCCAATCCTGACTCTATGAAATCAGCCATTATGTCAAGATTCCAAGTAACATGTCCACAGAATAAAAGTTCAAGGCATCCATTTTTCTTTAGAGTCTGTTTATTGGGAACATATCAAATTGGCAAGGTCTTAGTACAATTCCGACTCTGGTCAGATTTTGGAATTATACCTAGTAAAAAGCAAAAGTTTGAAATTTCCCCCTCCATAGTCACAAACACCAATCAGTTCTCAGTCCATCCGTCCGATGGCTCCAAACTCCATCTTCCACCAGCAACAGGCACCTTCTTCAGTTCCCATGGGAAGGAACGCCAACTAGCCATAACATTCCCCCCGATCTCTACAACCCCTTTTCTCCTGCTGGAATGTGGCGAACCTGAAGCACCATTAAACTCCTTATAGAAAACCTAAAGAAAGCTAATAAAAGTATAGACAAAGGTTCCAATAAAATATGGCTACACATATGTCATCTTCAAGATTGACACCAGTGTTGGGCTGATACCAGTTCGCCCCAGTTTGAGCGAACCCATAGCTAATTTTATGGCTGTTTCAGCAAACTGGCAAATGCCACCCTGGCTGGCCCATCCCTCCCTCCCCTCCCCTCCCAGGAGTCCCCACACAGCCCATTTTGGATCCCAGGTAAGTACAGGGCTCACATAGAGGCTTGGGGAGGGCAAAAAATAGGCCTCCCAGAGGCTCCGGAAGGCCAGAAATGGGCCTGTTTCTGGCCTCCAGAGCCCAGGGAGGCCATTTTCACTTTCCTGGAGGCTCGAGGAAAGCCTCCAGAGCCTGGGGAAGGTGAAAAATGGGCCTCCCAGAAGTTTCAGAAGGCCAGAAACAACCCCATTTCTGGCCTCCAGAGGGCTTCCGGAGCCCGTAGAGGCCATTTTCCCCCTTCCAGAAGCTCAAGGAAAGCCTCCAGAGCTAGGGGAGGGTGAAAACACTCTCCCACCATGGTTTAGGAGGCCGACTAGGCCACACCCACCCAGCAACCAGGCAGAGAACTGGTTGCTAAAATTTTTGAAGCCCACCCCTGAACCATATTCATGACAGCTGCTATAGCCTTCTGAATTTAAGTCTGGGAAGGAGAGTGCTAAAATTATAATGTTTCCCAAGGAAGTAAGAGAAAATGAAAATCAAATAAGTGATATTTTTCTTCTTGAGGTTTTGTTTTACCAAAGGGCTTCTTTTTGGCACTGTCCTTTTCCTCTGAAGATTAGAAAGAAGGAATGGTATCGTTGCAATATTTATCCAACCCAGATGCCTTGACAAAGGTCACATGATTTTCAACCCCAAAGCAAAACCCCATTTTAATAAAGGGCTGGACGTATCCCTAGGTGAATTAAGATAAGCCAGCAGCTTTGGTCTGGAAACTGCTGAAGACTTCTGAATAATCAGTTATCTAATCTCATATTTTTCTCCCTTGAGAACAAAGTCACTTTTTCATCTATGGAGATTCTCAATTGTTCAGGTTATGGTTGTCCCAAAGGTACTTTTCCAGAAGCAACTGGACTTTCTTGAGTTTTTTCCTTGAAAACTTTTCGCTTCTCATCCAAGAAGTTTCTTCAGTTCTGAAGCTTCAGAAAAAAACCCAAGAAAGTCCAGTTGCCTTTTGGAAAAGTACCTTTAGAATAAGTCTCCTTTTCATTATTATTATTTAATTCTATAGCCTGTCCACAATATTCAGGAGGACCACAACGAAAACTTTCTAGATCTTTCTAAAGTGAATTGATGGTATTTTTAAATTCATTTTTATAGAAACAGTCATTTACATTTTGAATGCTCGAATTAATTAGTCCCCCATTTTTGCTTTCTATAGGGAGGTGAAAGATACACAAATACCATTTCTGTCAAATGGGGCTAGCTCAGATTGTACTCTGTTCCGACTTGTCTTTCTTTAGTCTTTAGCATTAAATTTACCATGCATATTAGGAGCAAATTTTAATTTTCCACAGCATTGGGCAATATCTTTTCCTTAACGCCTGAAACAGCATTCATTAACATTCTCATCTTCTAGTTCAGCACATGATGGTCTTCTCATTTGCAATTAAATGTGATTTTTTTCTACTGCAGGCAACTCAATTCAGTGGCATTAACAGGGTCTCCTCTATTATTCCCCCATGTAAAACATACATATGTGTATCTAATTGTAGGGCTTCATATGCCCCCTTTATGTTCAGAAATGAAATGTTTAGTTACATATTAGCTGATTTTGTAAGAGAAAGTCAGCAAGAATGGATATACTTAGCTGAGGGGTTCCAGAACAGAACATGGATATTTATGTAGAAAGTCCCCAATCTAATACCTGGTTTCTCCTGGTAGGAATAGGAAAATTCCTGTCCCAGATTCTGGAGGGCCAGTAAAAATGTCAGCAGTTCTGAACAGCGGTGCTAATTTCTTCAGGTTGTGAATCACACTTTGTATTTCACCTCAGTTCCCGCACACAAAGCCCCATGTATTTCTGCTGGAGTGGTTTATGAAGATCCAACATTCATTCTTCAAGCACCTTCCATAAATTGCATAATTTCATTATTATAATATGTTACAAATGACAACTAAAGGACTGTCTCACAGCATGGAAAGTTCTCCCTTCTGATTCCAGCTACTGCAGCTACTTAACTGTAAGATGTCATTCCCTCTCTACCCATTATATGGCCATTAAACATGCTCATTGTTATTTATTTCCCATCTTTTTTTCATAAATAACTCAAGGAGGTGAACAACGCACCTTCCTCCTCCTATTTTCTCCCCAACAACAACCCTGTGAAGTGGGTTGGGGCTGAAAGACAGAGAGTGAGTGACTGGCCCAAAGTTACCCAGCTGGCTTTCATGACTAAAGTGGGACTTGAACTCACAGTCTCCTACTTTCTAGCCTGGTGCGTTAAACCCTAGACCAAATGGGCTTAATCGTAACATCATAAGTAAATGTGATGAGGTTATGATTCACTTTAAACCTACTTTTAACCTGAATAATCTGGCTGCAACAAAACTCATTCTAAAAGTCCAATCCAAGATTCTAGGATTCATGCAGTTCCCAAGTATTGGTCCTCAAAACACTTCCCAAAAGGTTACTAATAACTCAAATCAATGATCTGCACCAAATGTTGATTATGATTCAATTCAATCAAATTGATTTTTTTTTCATCTTTCTTCATTCTTCTCACTTTTTGAAATGCAACTTCCCAGCGCACCAAAAGGTAAGTGAAACATATGGCCTTAACATGATTGTGTACTAGAGTTGTGAAGCTGATCTAAATAGCAATAGCTCTTAGACTTAACTCCCACTTTAGAGTGCTTTACAGCCTTCTCTAAGCGATTTTACAGGGTCAGCCTATTGCCCTCAACAATCTGGCTCCTCATTTTACCCACCTCGGAATGATGGAAGGCTGAGTCAACCTTCAGCCTGCTGAGATTTGAACTGCCAAAGTGCAGGCAGCCAGTAATCAGCAGAAGTAGCCTGCAGTACTGCACTCCAACCACTGCGCCACCAAAGGATTAAAGGGACTAAGACAGATTTTTACATAGCAGAAAATTGCAGGAAATAGTTGTAGGGTCAATTTTCTCATATGGATCCAATGACGTTACGGAAAATGAACTCAAGATGAATATAACTTCCAAATCGGAAAATAAAATTTTAAAAAAATCCTTCCATAATTGGGGTTTTCAATATCAAATAAATGGACAACTAGAGTGGCTTTGATGATTTCTGACATGAAAATAATAAAAAATATATATTTGCAGAACCTTTCTAGTTCTGTTCGGCTCTCCATTCTTTGCTATAAGTATCCTCAGAGACCTTTCATGCTTAAGAAACAATAAGCACTTTGAAACCCAGGTAGATATTATAAGTTCTCTGCCTCCAGCCTAAACCTCTGTGAGAACACTTATTTTATTTTATTTGCTAGGTTTAATGAAGGCCCTTCAAAGGCCTTGTCATCTGCCAAGTCAGTTTTTTAACTGGTTGTCATCAGCCAGGGGTTAAATATGCTCAGCTGCTGCCAAATCATGGCTGGCCCTGTGTCGTTTTCCCCAGCCATAAGCATCAGTGACAGGGGAACAGATTCACAAGCCATTCCACTGTCAACAAAACTCTTTAATTGGAGATACCTGCAGCAAAGTTACGCTGCTAACTTTTATCACCCAATGGAGGGAATTGAAACAGTTGGAACAGCAAGGAGACATTACACCAAGGAAATGGATGGCTGTTGTTTATTATAAGGAAGACGCTGGTGATCTTTGCAACAAGGCAGTTTGGCCAAAGACGGTTTTTAACCAATCAGGCTATGAAATTAATAGAGTGGTGCAGTGGCCTAGAGGTGGAGCTCTCGTCTCACAATCGATCCTAGGTAGCGATAGGTATTTCTCCCCCTAGGCACAAAGAGAATATATCTACTGTGAACTCCGCATTGGTGACAGGAAGGGCATCCGGCCAGTAAACACACAGCTCCATTCAGTTGCCCCAATTCCTCCCTGATGCAAGGGATTACTGCAGGGGTCTCCAACCTTGGCTCCTGGAAGCCTGGCGGACTTCAACTCCCAGAGTTCCACAGCCAGCTTTGCTGGCTGTGGAACTCTGGGAGTTGAAGTCCGCCAGGCTTCCAGGAGCCAAGGTTGGAGACCCCTGGATTACTGGGTCATTAAAAGACAAAAAAAATGCTATGAAATTAATAGTCCAATCCAGAAATGCCTTACAATATTCATTTGGGGACCCCGTTAGCTGGTCTGTGCCATGTCCTGGCATGCGATACTGCTCTGCATACACTTTCAAGGGTCTTTTTTGGTATTTCATAGACTGCACTCTGGTCATCTCTCTTTATTAGGAACAGCTCTATTCTCTGTTTTCATTCCCTTGCAAAATTACAATCCATCGTCTTTGCCATGGGCTGGTGGAAATGGGGTCATGTCTAGCTAAAAACATTCTGCATTCGTTTGTAAAATAGACATTGCTTTTAAAGGCCCATATTGCTAACATCAACATTTCTTCCTCCTGTTGCCAGTTTTTGTTGATCAGAAGAATTCAAATACTTTATTCATGTTTGAATCTTTTGACTTAGCGTCGTTCTTTCTTGCTTCCTGGAATTTTGTTTGTATTCGGCAGGATTACCATCATACCGGAGAACTAAGTAATCAATTTGGATAGGGGGAAGTCTCTCCAATTCCTAACTCTGAAGTATTGATATAAGAAAAATGGGGGAAAATATCAGTGTTTGCATGATGCATCAAATCACAAACCAGCAATAAAATATCTCTATATATAAAAGCAAAAAAGCACTCACGTGTCATCACAAAATCTCCAGAACTGTAAAGCCTATAAACTTGAAATTTGGCACATATGTTCTTTTGGCTTCTAGGTGCTCACTAAGAAAGGATTTTTTGAAATGACCATAAGAGCATTAGCATTTCGTATATTATTATTAACATGCTCTGATACTAAGAAGTTCTACTCCCCCTCCCCACCTGACAAGAAATCTGTTCCAAATGCAAAACACAAGCAGAGGAGTTTCAGTTTCAGAGCAGCTTTAGTACAGAACAGTTGAGCTAAGCCATGCCCAGGCTCCTTGTTGTCTCCTTCTTGCTCACAAAGCAAATTTCAGTTTCCAAACAACCCTCAACTCTCTCACACATTGACAGGACGCTAGCCAGATGAGCACCGATGGATGCTGGTAGGCAGAGGCAGAATTTTTCCCTTATTTTCATCCCCTAAAACTAAGCCTGATCACAGTTTCATAGCAAAGCATGGGTATGGAACTAGTTTTAGATAAGCATGATGTTCAGTCCTATAGCGTACAAAGTTAATTGAATATGTTAATTTAGAAAGTTGGTTAATACCATAAGCCATCATTAATTTGATATGAGTTACTATATATTTTGAATACAGCCTATAAGAAGCTCACGAATGAAGGCAAACATACGTCTCCCAGGATAATGTTCGAGGATCCAATCTGGGTTGGTCACCAGGACCAGAAATTTAGTCTTCTGAGCTTTCAGGCTCGTGCTGGAGCCCATTTTCAGGGAATTTCTCTCGAGTAGAGTGTGTGATACAGATACAAATTCACAGTGTTGGAAGGGGCCTTGTAGGTCATCTAGTCCAACACCCTGCCCAAGCAGGAGACCCTACAGCAGGGGTCTCCAACCTTGGCTCCTGGAAGCCTGGCGGACTTCAACTCCCAGAGCTCCTGGGAGTTGAAGTCTGCCAGGCTTCCAGGAGCCAAGGTTGGAGACCCCTGCCCTACAGCATTGCTGACAAATGGCAGTCCAGTCTTTTATTTTTTATTTTTATTTTTTGAAAACTTCTCGTGATGAAGCTCCCACTACTTCTGAAGGCAACTTCTGTTCCATTGGGGAATTGCTCTCACTGTCAGAAAATTTCTCCTTATTTCCAGGTTGGATCTCTCCTTGATCAGCTTCCATCCATTATTCCTTGTCTGGCCTTCAAGTGCTTTGAACTATTCTGTGGGTGATATTTATATGGTGCCTGTTGTATGTGGCTTTGAAGACACAGGAATCACCCCAGACACGCATATCATCTCAGTGACTTGGAAAGCATTGTATAAGAAGCTAGGTAAAAAAAACACGGAGGCAGGGATTTTCCAGCGGGATTTTCCAGCAGTAGCATGGAGGCTGCCTGTCATCATTAGGGCATTTGGCTTTAAAAGAGAACCCTGACAGTCCCGTTTTGTTCAGGAGAGAAAGAAATGAAGCACCAGAGTCCCTGGGGAATCTCAGAGCTGTTCATCTTGATCCAAGACATGCTAAGAGTTGAAGCGAGGGAGACAACACTTTATGCAAAAACTCCAGTTAATAATTCAGCACCTTCCTGGCAACTTTGTCAGAAGATGACTTTTGGATACAAGTGTCTTACAGCTGAGAGATCAGAAGCACAAATAGGTTGCGCTAAGCCACTAACTGGAGAGTGACAGGACAGAGATGGGGAAAACAAATCGTGTTTGAAAAATATGCCCAGGCAATTTCTCAGCTGCTACTCTCAGCTAACATGGATGGGCTGAGTCAGCAGAGTGAGGTACGCTACAACAGTGAAAGGCTATAGTTGTTCCATTAAAAAATAGTCTTAGCTAACATAAAGCCACACAACCTATTTATACTAAGGTGGAGGGTGAGAAAAACTAGTCTTCTGGAAATTGCTAAAGAACTCATAGCAGTCTCAGTCCATTGGTGTCTTAAAGTTAAGGACAGCAGCAGTTGCATCAGCTCCTGAAGGTCCATAGATTCTTACCTTTGAATAGGGCAAGATTTTCCAAGTCTCTCCAATATTCCTTGGGACTTCACAAGGAACCTGTCTTGATGCTTGCTCCTGGCCCACCCCAGTTTCTGGAAGAAAGGGGCATGTTGTGGATCCCATTGGCTAAGGCAGATGTCTCCAAACTTGGCAACTTTTAAGACTTGTGGACTTCAACTCCCAGAATTCTCCAGCCAGCTATGCTGGGAGTTGAAGTCCACAAGTCTTAAAGTTGTCAGGTTTGGGGACCCTGGGCTAAGGATTTGCAGCTGATGGTGTCCAGAAGAGCCTTGTCTATCTTAGCTCCGTCATCTGGACCATCATGTCCCTCAAGCTCCACTTTCTTGGCCTTCGGAAAAGGCCTGAAAACCTGGTTCTGCCAACTGGCTTGGGGCTCCCAATAGAGGCATCCCTGGTTAAAGGTGGCTAGATTAGGAGAAGATTCCATCTCCAATCCATTGACATATTGGTCTTAGTTCTACTTTGTTGATTAATTTTAATATTTTAACTTTCAGTATTTGAATGTTTTTAATCTTTTGTTTTATACTGGTGCTGTGCAGAGGTGGTTTTTCAGCCGGTTCTGTCCATTTCTGAAGAACCGGTAGTGAAAATTTTGAGTAGTTCAGAGAACTGGCAAATCCTACCTCTGACTGGCCCCCATCTATTGTCTGCCTCCTGAGTCCCATCTGATTGGCTGGATCTTATTTTGTTGCCCTGCAGAAGAGAACAGAGCTGGAAAGCAGGTTAGTGGGGTGGGGAGGGAATGGGGATTTTGCAAGTATCCTTCCCCTGCCATGCCCACAGAGCCACATCCACCAAGCCACGCCCACAGAACCGGTATTAAAAAATTTTGAATCCCACCACTGGTGCTGTGGCATTGTAAGCTGCCCAAAATCATGGCTGGATGGGTAGAAGCCATCGGGAGAAGCATGCCCCATAGGTAGTTAGGTTGAGAGCCATGAAGATCTTTGAAAATGGCAAACATCAGCATGAATTACGCCTGATAACTGTGTAGCTCTCAAAGTAAAGGTATTACTTGGGGGAACTTTAATGGTCCATCCCAACTCAAACAGTGACTTTCTGGACGTTGAAGTTTCTGGTTGGACTTTCAGAGCAGACCCATGTGGAATGAATTATAATAATCCAAACAGGAAGCAACTAACTATGAATGACTTTTAAACGGGATCTTCCTATTAAACCTGACTTCTTCTCATATCTAAATCCAGCATGGAGAACACCAACTTCTATCTATGTAGCTTTTAAACACGAATAATGTATTATAATAATGGCAAGCCTAAATAAATATCACCAACATGGTAGAACATACTGCTGGTCCTTGACTTACGACTGCAATGAAGCCCCAATTTTTTGTGGCTAATTCATTTGTTCAGTGAATTTTGCCCCCCCCCCCTTATGACCTGCCACAGTGAATCATTGCAGTTGTGAAGTAAGTAACATGGTTATTAAGTGAATCTGACTTCCCCATTGACTCTTCTTGTCAAAAGGTCACAAAAGGGATCACATGATCCCAGGAAATTGTAAACCATCATAAACAGGAGCCAGTTGCCAAACATCCAAATTTTGGCCAAGTAACTATGGGGATGCTGCAATCGTCATAAGTGTGAAAAAGAACTGTAAGTCCCTTTTTCCAGGGCCACTGTAACCTTGAACGGTCATTAAATGAACTGTTGTAAGTCAAGGACTACCCGTACCAGGGGTCCAAAGGCAATAATTTAGAACAAAATAGCAATAGCAAAATAGCAATAGCACTTAGACTTATATACCGCTTTATAGTGCTTTATTATAGTGATTATAGCGACGTTGTACTGATTCTATCCCTGTGTTGACCCAGGGTGGGATACAAAACAAACACAGTCTCAGAAAACAGGTGAAGCCTCCTTGGAAGCACTTTGCTTCCAAGCTCCGAATATTCTTGACGGAAGACAAAAAACTCCCACACAAACAGTTACAAGAAGAAGGGAAAAAGCAACACAAACCAGGCAAGATAAGGGCTGGAGGACAGATAACACACACTGGGAAGGATGCCAAATTCAGAGAGGAACCATCAACTAGAGATATTTCCACACTTTGTTTAAAGCATTTGCCAGTACGCATGTCCGTCCTCTTACCCAGTTGTCACAACTGCAGCCCATGAAGAGGATCAAGGCCCTCTCCTCCCAAATAGACCACGCCTCTCCCTATCCTCTCTTCCCTGTGTGCCCTAGGATGGATAAGGGATGGGCCTGGGTCCTCCTCTGACTGTTTAGCTGGCTTCTGCCCTTCCCCAGCCTCCTCCACAACCTCCGGAGCCACACTTCCACTCCTTGTCAGCTGTTCCTCCTCTCCCTCAGAGTCAGTCTCCACCAGGGGTGTGACAATTCCTCTGTTATTGCATTGGCTTTTTGGTAGCTGCAGTGTTTAATAGCAATAGCACTTAGGCTTATATACTGCTTTGCAGTCTTCTCTAAGCAGTTTACAGAGTCAGCCTATTGCCCCCCAACAATCCGGGTCCCCATTTTATCGATCTCAGAAGAATGAAAAGCCGAGTCAACCTTGAGCCTGGTGGGATTTGATCTGCCAAATTGCAGGCAGACAGCTGTCAGCAGAGGTAGCCTGCAGTACTGCACTCTAACCACTGCGCCACTGAGGTTCTTGCAGAATATTGGTAAGAGACCTAACAACATGCTTTACTTCATGGAGGTGAAAGTTGTGTCTTTCAGAAGGAAACGACTCCATCTTTGCAGTATTAGGCCAAGATCAATTTTTCTTTATTAGCTGATCCACCTCACTGACCACAACTTTCCCACATACTGTATGTTACTATTGCCAAGCAAATCTTCTGTTTTACAGTTTAGAAACAGGGCACCCCTCTACAGCTCTCCTTTGAAGGGGCTCTTCACTCAAACATCCAACCAAATCAAGCACTTCCTTTAAAGATCTACCAATTCTATGAAGTACTCAAAGTGCTCTACTCCAATAGATTAATCTCCCTGTTATTCAGTGCTACTTTTGCAAGAGCGAAATAATTCAAGCCTGCAATGATTTGCCAAGTGCAAAACCCTCCCCAAAATTCATATATAGTCACTTTTGGTTATCTTCTCCTAATTAATGAATCTCAGCTGTAAGTATGACTCAGCCTTGCATTTAGACAACGAGAGGTCTTAGAAAGTCCAGACCCATGTTGGCAAACCGATGCCATGCATGCCAGAAGTAGCACACAGAGCCATTTCCCATTCGATGACCTCTGAGATGACCTCTGCCAGCTCCTTTAAAACTCTGAGATGTAATCCATTAGGCCCATCCATCAGGTGATTTGTTTGCATCAAGATCAGACAGGTGTTCTCTTACTATTTTTTTTGCTTATTTTAACTTTTATTTCTGGTCTGTCTTTTACAGTTATGTTTTTGGTGGATTGAGCTAAAGTATCTTTTTGTGTGAAGACAGAGGCAAAGAATGAGTTAAGCAGTTCTGCTTTCTCTGTTGCCTGTTACTTCCTTGCCATCTTCTCTCTCTAGTGGACTGACTGTTTCCTTGATTTTTTTCTTGTTATTTATATGTTGGAAGAAACTTTTTTTTTATTATCTTTGACTTTTGTTGCAAGTCTTTGTTCGTTCTGAGCCTTTGCTATCCTGACTTCATCTTTGCAGATTCTGGCTATCTGCTGATATTCTGCCTTAGTTGTATGTCCTTCTTTCGATTTTTTTGTACTTGTCCTTTTTTTCTTTCAATTTGCCAAAGAGATGTTTGTGTAGCCATGCTGGTTTCTTCTTGGATTTCTTGTTTTTCTTTTTCAAGACTCTGGTGTCATTATGTTCTGTTGCTTGTGTTTGTGTTATGCTGAATTCTAGTATGACATGGTCACTCTCACCCAAGGTTCCTGCAGTTTCAACTCCCTCTATCACGTCTTCTCTGTTTGTAAGAATTAAGTAAAGTATGGCTGTCCCTCTAGTTTCACCCTCTACCTTTTGGACAACAAAGTTGTCAGCTAGGTTGGTAAGGAACATTTGATTTCTCACTTGGTGCAGAATTACTTTTCCAATTGATATCAGGATAATTGAAGTCTCCCATTACTATTGTGCATATGTTTGTTAGTTGGCTGGCAAAAAGGATATATTTTTTCTGTTTGATTGGGTGGCTATAATATACGCCTATGGCCATGTCATTCTTTTTTCTTTTATATTGACTCAAATGCACTCTAGGAGGTTTTCATCTTTGGTTTCATGAATTTCTGTAGCAATATAGTGGTCCTTTACATACGGTGCAACTCCACCTCCTCTTTTATGGGGTCTGGTTTTTTTGAATAGTTTGTATCCTTCTACCAGTATATTCCAGTCATGGGTTTCATCCCACCAAGTTTCTGTTATTTCAACTATATCATATTTACCTTCATATATTCGTAGTTCGAGTTCACCCTGCTTGTTCCCCAGACTTTGTGCATTTGTATATAGGCACTTGAAATCTTTATGTCTGACACTGTTTCCTGTCTACATAACCTGTGTTGTGCCTGCCTGCCCCTACTTTCTTGCCACCTGTTTGATTAGTGCACATGGTATGGCACTCACTATTAAGTGCTTGGTTTTGGTTGGCATCAAGGTTGATAATCTTACCTGCACAAACATCTATTTTACATGCACTGGTATCCTTATCAGTTTTAGGTTGCTGGGGACAGAGATGTTCTGAATCCATTAATTCTCTGTCCCCACTGTTCAGTTTAAATGTTTATCCAGGAAATCTGTGAATTTAATGCC
This sequence comes from Hydrophis major, assembly GCA_033807585.1. Lineage (NCBI taxonomy): Eukaryota > Metazoa > Chordata > Lepidosauria > Squamata > Elapidae > Hydrophis > Hydrophis major. The sequence continues at coordinate 13,283,831 of CM066336.1, read as the reverse complement.
AAGTAACTCAGTCCCTTTCTTTGATGGATGCAAACCATCTCTTTTGTACAGTTTTTCATTGGACCAGCTGTAGACATCATGACTAATAAAACCAAAGCCTTCCCTTTTACACCACTCCTTTAACCACACATTAAACTCTGCTACATGCTGCCCTTTCCCTTTTGGTTCCTTGTATACTGGTAGAACCTCTGAAAAGGTAAGCCTATAGTCCATATTACTAAGTTCATTCCCCAAACTCTGGAAGTTTTTCTGAACAGAAAGTACATCCTTCTGGGACAGATCATTTGTACCAAGATGATGTACCAAGTCCTCACTCTCCTCAGCCATCCCGGCCTGCTGCTGGCTAACCACAACAGGTACTTTGGAGAATAAGTTGAAATAGCTCCTCAAGTGTTGGAACATTGTTGTCATGTCATCCTGGTCCTTCTCTTCATTAAACTAGACACACTCAATTCCTGCAATCATTCTTTGTATGTTTTAGCCATTCTCTAGGTAGGATGGGTATTTTACTTTATCAGTCTCTGTGTATTCGCTATCTTCCAGGTAATAGGAAAAATAACCCATCATTGCATTGTATTGAATAGGATTATACTGAACTCACTGAATGATGCTGCATTAAATTGGGTCATGGTAGAGTCTTTGTGCTGAATTGATTTTAGAAGCTTGGGAGGGAAAATTCAAGAGAAAATCTCATCAACCTATGAGGACTTTCTTGATGGACTATGCACTTCCTTCTTTCTATTGATTTCACTGTTCCTTCTCTTTTGCTGCAAGCACGAGGCATTATGGGAATTCATTAGGGATCCTGGAATCAGTCCAAGATTCATTGTGTCTTTTGCATGAATGACAAAATGGAGATAAAAATGACCGCCATTGGCCATCAATATGAAACACTTAAAGTCAGGTTCTCTATTCACTGCAAAATCTTTGCACTGATATGAGACTATTGTCTGCACTGGATCCTGAGAAGGAAACCTGAGTTTGCATTCTAACACTGCTGATGTCTTTTTTCTAGTCAATAAAGGAAATGAATTACTTTTTTGCAGCCCTAGGAACTGTTTTAATGCTTCCGATCGAAATCCATCATTTTACCCTTTAAACAAAAACTTAGAAATACATTATGGCTCACTCAAGAAGGACGTCTCTTCTGAAAATCTTTTTCCCCTCAAGAGTTGATACATCCTTTCTCTTTACAAAGAAAGAGAAATGCTAATTATTTACCAGCAGTTAAATCATCATTAAATAGGAATCATAGGAATCTGAAAAGAACAATGCAAAGACATGGTTAAGAATCTGGCCTTCTAGACTGAGTGTATTCATACAGAAAGGATAACACCACCACCCCTAAATTAAAGGACCTTTTGGAAGGAAAGGCTACAGACTTTAGTACAAATTAGCTTAGAGGAAAGGCTCATAAGATCTTTGTGTGTGTGTGTGTGTGTGTGTCCATGCCCTTGACTTAGTGTTGACTCCTGATGCCTGAACTAGACCTTAGTAGCAGTTTTCTTGGTAGCATTTTCAGAAGTGATTTGACATTGTCTTTTTCTTTTTAGGGTTGAAAGAGAGAAACTAGTCTATGGTCATTCAACTGGCTTCATGATTATGATGGGGCTAGAACTCATAGTTGCCTGGTTTCTAGCCTAATGCCCTAGTCTAAGATTGCTCAGTTTGTTTGATGCCTATGATGGGGCTAGAACTCACAATCACGTAGTTTCTAGCCTGATACCTTCGTCTGTAGAGATTCTCAGTCATCCAGGTTATGATTGTCCCAAAGATGCTTTTTCAGAAGAAAGTCCGTTTTCTTCCTGAAAAAAGCATCTTTGGGATGGAATCTTAGCCAAAGATTACCCAACTGGTTTCATACCTGTGATGGTGCTAGAACTTATAGTCACCTAGTTTCCAGCCTGATGCCTTAGTCTAAGATTACTCAACTGGTTTCATGCCTATGATGGGGCTATAATTCAGTCACCTGATTTCTAGCCTGATATTTTAACTTCTATATGAAACTGGTTTTCTGATAAGAGTTAACTAAAATGGTTCATGGTGAAAAAAATTGCATAGTTGATGTTTTTCTTCCTTTGTTAGACTATGGAAGATTTCAACCCTCTCCAAAAATTCAGGACTGATATAAAGAAGTACTACTTTATAGAATGCATAGTTAAACTATAGAACTTGTCATCACGCTGGTTGTGGATGGCCATCATTTTAGACAAACGTAAGAGGGATTGTGCCATACCTGCAACATGGGGCTATTAATGGTTGCCAGGTTCAATAGCTGCATTTAACTTTCACACAGATAATATATTTTATGTGAAATTGTATGTAAGAAGAATATATAATATTTCCAGATAGGTCTTTTTTATTTTTAGAAAACAACTACACTTACCAATTGGAGGTGGAGAAGTGATGGAGCGGACTGAAAAATGACAAATTGAAATGGAGGAGTTATCTATTCCAACTGTATTTGTTCATTTTAACACATGTTTATCTAGCTGGGAAAGAACCACCCTGAATAATTGGATCTCACCAGTAGAACCACGAACTACTTGTCATTATTTACTTTGCCTTTTCTGAAAAAGTTTTTTTTTTTTTAAAAAAAAAGCAGGTTCTGATGGAGATTTTGAGAGAAATAAATGCACACACCTTTTTTCTCCTGCTAAGGCTGTTTATGCAACAGAGGGAACGATGCACAAACTGAACCACATTTTAGCCTAGCACCGCGATGGCGAACCTGTGGCATGTGTTCCAGAAGTGGCATGCAGAGTCCTCTCTGTGGGCGCATGAGATGTCGCCCCATCTCAACTCTGCCACACATGAGCACATGCCTCCTGCTGGGCAGCTGGTCTTCGGGTTTCTGCTGCATGTGGCGGGGGCACATGTGCAGGGGACAGGGCATATGCATAGGGGATGCATATGCATGTGATCCACAGGAAATACTGGTTTGCCTGAACTGGTCCGAACTGGTAGAATCCCACCCCTGCTTTAGATGCCAAGTGGTGGTGGGGAAATGCTATTTATTTATTTATTATTTGTCAACCACTTACAAGATAATACTGTGATGGCGAACCTATGGCATGCATGCCACAATTGGCACGCAGAGCCATTTGTGCTGGTACGCGAGCCGCAGGCAAACTTACCTTACTGCACATGCGCACGTCTCATAGCTGATTTTTTTTTTCCGGTTGGTTTGAGACCTTTTTCGGCCTCCCAGAGGCTTGGAAAAAGCCTCTGCAAGTCTTCTCAGACTGAATTATAGGCCTGTTTCGTCACTTCCTGTAATACCGGAAGTGATGAAACGGGCCTATAGCCTTGCAGAGTAGGTCTGAGTAGCCTTTGCAGAGGCTTTTCCAAGCCTCTGGGAGGTTGAAAAAGGCCTCAAACTAGCCCCCAAATCAGCTGTGAGGCGCAGTACAGGTGTGGGGGTGGGGGATTGCGAGCGCATGCACAGGGGGCATGGGGAGGGGGGCACGCATTGCATTCTTGGTGCCGGCACATGAGTGCAGGCGCGCTGGCACTCTCGCAATTTTTGGCACAGAATCCCAAAAAGGTTAGCCACCACTGAGATAATAGGTATAAGTATAAACATGAGTAAGAATACAGGAAATAGGTATGAATAAATGGGGACAATAGGACAGGGAAGGGAGGCACAATGGTGCACTTATGCACGCTCCTTACAGACCTCTTAGGAATGGGGTGAGGTCAATAGTGGTTAGTTTGAGGTTAAAGGAGTGGGGGTTAAGAGGATGTAACAACAGAGTCAGGTAGTGCATTCCAGGCATTGACCACTCTCTGTTGCTGAAGTCGTACTTTCTGCAATCAAGTTTGGAGTAGTTTACATTGAGTTTGTATCTGTTGTGTACTCTTGTATGGTTGCAGTGGAAGCTGAAGTTCAAAAGCTTCCCCAAAGCTTTTGAGAACCATTTATTTGTTTGTTGAAATGACCATTTTGCTCTTGTTATTGTTGTCTTTGCATAGGCTGCCTCCCTTTTAGCATAGACTCTTGTTTTCTCCTACTGTTACTGCTGTGTGTCTTCCCGTTCTTACTCTGTTCATTTCCGCAGGAACCTGATTTTATGTGGAAGGTGCAATGTCTAAATAATCAATAGAGATAAATAAACTATCCTTACTGGTAAATATTTGGAAAAGGAAGAAAAGGTCCTAAAATGCACATTCACTCTCCTTTAGTGCAAACATAAAATATTTCAAAGAATGAGGACAGTGTTATGTCCTGAATTGGAATACTCGAAATCCCCGAGCCTTGATTGGCTAAGGCGCAGGGATTTCTGATTGGCCAGGCGAGCCGCGCTGATTGGCCCAATTGAAGTCTCCCGCGATTGGTTCAAACCAAGAGCGGGAGACTTGAATCGCTGCCATTGGCCGCGGCCGCCGCTGCGAAAGGTATAAAAGCCGCGGGCTTTTTGCCTTTCGCCGGTTCGGTTCTCCCATTGTAAATAAAGAGCTTTGAATGAAAGTCACCGACTCTGAGCTTCTTTTGCGGACACGACACTGGCGACGAGGATGGGATCTCGCCCCTGAACCGAACCCCGTGTCCATCCAAGTACCAGCTCCAGCGCAGAGATGGCGAAAATAGCACCGCCTGCCCCCTTCAACCCCGCCGCCGAGGACTGGGAATCGTACTCGGATCGGTTCCGTATGTACCTGGAATGCGCCGGAATGAAGGACGCCCCGGGCCCACTAAAACGCGCCGTCTTCCTTACTCACTGCGGACCAGAGGTCTTCCAGATGGCCAAAGCATTGGCCAAGCCGGCAGACGCAACCGCCATGGACTGGGACGTCCTCGAACCTATACTGCGGCGCCATTACGCCCCCGAAGTCCCCATCCTGATACGGCGCAACGAGTTCTACCGCCGAAACCAGAAACCAGACGAAAAATTGAGCGACTTCGTCGCAGAGCTACAGCGCCTAGGAGGACTCTGCGAGTTTGAAGGTCTGAACAGTCTCATAAGAGACCGCTTCGTACTCGGCTTATGGGATCCTACACTCCAGAGCCGACTTATGGCCAAGGGCGACATCAGCCTAGCCGATGCCCTTACCGCAGCCGCAGCCGCAGAAGCAACCCGCACGTCAGCGGACAGCATGCGAAGATCTGACGCGAAGGGCGGAAACAACAACCCGGCAAGGTCGGCCGACACAAGAAACGAAGCAACCGCACACTACGGTGAATACCAGTCAACCTCCAGCACGTCGGAAGACGAGGAGGACATACATCGCGTGCAGACGGGACGCGGCGACCAACGAAGTCGAAAAGGTCGTAGGTCGAGGACCAACTGCGCCGGGTGCGGCGGCGACCACCCCAGGTCAGAATGCCGATTCCTTGACTCTATCTGTAGGCATTGTGAACGACGGGGCCACATCGCTCGAGTTTGCCGCCAAAAGAAGACCCGCAGCCCGCCCAAATGGGAACAGCACGACAGAAGGAGAGAAAGCTCCCCACCCAGAGCCAGAGAGCGCCAGCCAGACGGTCGGTGGGACCGTACTCAACGATCTCAAAGAAGCGGCGACGGTCGGCGAAAAGAAGAAACCCACCAGACGGTGACCATCGGCCACGCCATCTCCGACGGCGCCAGAAAGGTACACGTAGAAGTCCATATCGAAGGCCAGCCATGCAAAATGGAAGTGGACTCCGGGTCCTACCTTTCCATGATTGCATGGCGCGAAATCAAAAGACTAGTGCCTACACTACAAAAAAGAAACGTGCATGCCCAAAAGATCATCATAAAAGACTACCAAGGGAATCGCATCCCGGTAGTGGGCACCAAGAACTTTAATATAACTTACAAAGGCCACACCGAACAACTGCCACTCACGATCGTCGACCGCAACCGCCCAAGCCTACTGGGCTTACAATGGTTCGCCCCGCTTAACATCGCGCTGACAGGTGTCAACCACGTCACCATCGAAGCTTGGGAACAGCGGCTAACCCAGGAGTTCCAGGAGGTCTTCGATGGAGGCTTGGGCAAGTACCAGGGGCCCCTTATCTCGTTTGACCTAGACCCAAGGGTTCCCCCTAAGCGGCTTAAACCTAGAAGGGTACCATTCGCCTTAAAGCCTAAAATTGACGAGCAGATCGACAAGCTCGTCAAACAAGGGGTATTGCAACCGATAGACCATGCCAGATGGGAGACCCCTATAGTGACCCCAGTAAAGCCAGACGGGCCCGTGAGAATCTGCGGGGACTATAAGGCCACCCTAAATGGCGCGTTGCAACAAAGCGCCTACCCAGTCCCAATAGTGCAACATTTACTGCACTCACTGGGAGGGGGCAAAGTCTTTGCCAAGCTCGACCTCGCCCAGGCATATCAGCAGCTACCTGTGGACGAGAAAACGGCGGAAGCCCAAACAATCGTGACCCATCGGGGGGCCTTCAAGTGTAACCGACTCCAATTTGGAGTCAGCGTGGCACCAGGCATCTTTCAGAGCCTGATGGAACGTTTGCTACAGGGTATCAAGGGGGTGGTGCCCTATTTCGATGACATATTAGTGGCGGCGCCAAACGAAGCCGAATTAGAAAACCGACTCAGACAAGTCTTAACAAAATTTAAAGAAACAGGACTTAAAGTCAAACGAGAAAAATGCCAACTATGTACAAAGCAAGTAGAGTTTTTGGGCTATCTCCTAGACCGGCATGGCATTCACCCTACGACTAAAAAAGTGAAAGCCATCAAGGAAGCCCCCACCCCAAAGTCCAAAACGGAACTACAAGCGTTCCTAGGCTTACTAAATTTTTATAATGTTTTCCTACCTCAAAAGGCAACGGCGGCGGAACCTTTACATAGACTCCTAGACAAGAAGGCAGCCTGGACTTGGGGGAGACGAGAGCAAGCCGCCTTTCAAAAAACCAAAGACCTCCTCACCTCCGACGCCGTCCTGATGCAATTCAGCGAAACCTTGCCCTTAGCTGTCACTTGCGACGCATCACCTTTCGGCGTCGGTGCTGTCCTCAGCCACACCCTCCCAGACCAGAGAGAAGCACCCATCACTTTTTTCTCCAGGACTCTGACTAAACCGGAACGGAACTATAGCCAGCTGGACAAAGAAGCTTTGGCTATAGTTGCCGCCATTAAGCGTTTCCACGAATACCTGTACGGCCGCCCGTTCACCATCGTGACGGATCATAAGCCATTGCTGGGCATCCTCGCTGGAAACCGAGCCACGCCGAACATCTTGTCACCCCGGATGACAAGATGGTCCGAATTCCTGGCAGCCTACAGTTACGAACTGCTACACAAGCCAGGTAAGAAAATTTCGCACGCGGACGCTTTAAGCCGCTCGCCTTTACCTGACTCTGAACCTGACCCAGCACCAACAACAAACACCCTAAGTATCGAGAGTTTACCTATTACCGCATCAGACATTGCCAGAGAAACCGTTAAGGACAGGCGTCTGGCACGAATCTTACACTGGTTAGAAAAAGGCTGGCCGGAGAAAGACAATGACGAGACTTTTAAAACATTCTGTCAGCGCCAGACTGAACTTTCACTACTGAGAGGATGTATTCTGTGGGGTGACCGGGTGGTAATTCCGGACAGACTGCAAGAGAGGGTATTAAAGATGCTACATGAGGGTCATCCTGGCATCGTCAGGACTAAAGCCCTGGCCAGGAGTTACGCTTGGTGGCCAGGGATGGACAAGCAAATTGAAGCATGGGTCGCCAAATGCCACCGGTGCCAGGAGACCAGATCCAGCCCACCCGCAGCACCTATCCGGGACTGGGAAACACCACGGGGGCCCTGGTCCAGAATCCATCTAGACTTTGCTGGCCCCACAAATGGGCATACTTTTCTAATCACAGTTGACGCGTACTCCAATTGGTTGGAGGTATGCGACATGAAATCCACTACCACAGAGGCCGTCGTTAAAGAACTGTGTAAACTGTTTTCCACACACGGCCTCCCAGACGTCGTCGTCTCAGACAACGGGCCCCAGTTCACTTCCATCGATTTCGAACGGTTCCTGGCGGAGAGGGGTATCCGCCACGCATTAACAGCACCGGCGCATCCGGCGGCGAACGGTAGGGCGGAACGGATGGTCCAGTTTACGAAAAAGACCCTCCGGAAAATGGACCACGGGGAGATCAGCGACAAAATCAACAAACTGCTCTTCATACAGCACATCACTCCCAATACCACAACTAACAAGAGCCCTGCAGAACTTCTAATGGGCAGAAAGCTGAGGTCCCCACTCGACAGATTACACCCGACCTATAACCCGGAGCGGCCCCCAGACTCCAGCTCCAGGTACCGGACATTTGACCCAGGTGACTTAGTCTATGCAAAGAACATGACGGGGGACCCCCTATGGATCCCAGCCGTCATAACTCAAGTCACTGGTCCACGGTCGTACCGGCTCCAAACCATCGATGGGCGAGCCTGGAAACGACATATCGACCAGCTCAGGTCACGAACAGCGACTGACCTCAACCCCCAAGACACGAACCAAGGGGGGAGGGAATACCCGGAGAGACAATCGCAGGAAAAAATAAACCAAAAATACTCACCGGAACACAGCCATCGCGAGTCCCCTCCGGAGAAGAACCACCTGGCCAGCTCTACCGACTCGGAGAAGCCAAGCGGGAGCGGCGAAATCCGTAGCTCAACCGACCCGGTAGGCCCAGGCGGGAGCCACGGCGAAAGAACCGGCCCGATCATCCAGCCGGTTCGCACAGAGGCAGGAGCAGCCAAAAAGATGACCGCTCCGGCCGAGTTACAGCATGCAAGTGAGTTGCGCAGGTCAACTAGGACTCGACGGAGCCCCGCCTACCTGCGTGACTACACCACGTGATGGACCATACCAAGAGGGGAGGGGTGTTATGTCCTGAATTGGAATACTCGAAATCCCCGAGCCTTGATTGGCTAAGGCGCGGGGATTTCTGATTGGCCAGGCGAGCCGCGCTGATTGGCCCGATTGAAGTCTCCCGCGATTGGTTCAAACCAAGAGCGGGAGACTTGAATCGTTGCCATTGGCCGCGGCCGCCGCTGCGAAAGGTATAAAAGCCACGGGCTTTTTGCCTTTCGCCGGTTCGGTTCTCCCATTGTAAATAAAGAGCTTTGAATGAAAGTCACCGACTCTGAGCTTCTTTTGCGGACACGACAGACAGTGACATCACTTATAAACAACCCTTTTTCTCTGGGAAACAAAACACAGTATTGTCATCCTCATAAATACAGACAGGCTTCCTTTCACTCTCTGATGGGAAAAATAAAGATCTTCCTAGCATTTTTATTAGTTTTAAGAAACAGCCAGGGGGCAGGAAGTACAAAGAAATACATTTAACCTTTCTCTTTAGCTGCCGCTTGTCACTTCTTGATGTGTTTGCCGGTACTTTGGCTACCCAAACTCAGATGAATTGTTTTTTCTACCATCAAATGCTAAACTCTGATACAACTACTGAAGAGATGTTAATCTAGAGCAGAGGTGGGCTGCTTGGGGTTCACAGGGGTTTGGGAGACCCACTAACTAAGATTCGGTGCAGTTTGGAGAACCCCCATATCCCACTCTTGGCTGGCCTCACCCACCCCATCCCGCCCCTCCCAAGAGTCCCTATGCCGCCCGTTTTGGATGCAGGTAAGTGCTCAGAGATGGCGAAAAAAGGAGCTTCCTGGAAATGCTCCTAATAAATCTTTTGGATTCTTTTGAAGCTTGGCTCGAGGCTCATGATTTAATTAGGGCAATTGTCAGAATCCTGACGCAGTGCTTTACAGCACTTTACAGAGTCAGGATATTGCCCCCAGAAATCTAGGTCTCCATATTATCAACCTCGGAAGGAGGGAAGGCTGAGTCAACCTTGAGCCAGCCAGGATCGAACTCCTGGCTGTGGGCAGAGTTAGCCTGCAATCCTGCATTCTTACCATTGCACCACCACGGCTCATAATGCACTGTTCCACTTACCTTACGGAGCATCATCCACCCCCATCAGATGCTACTGGCTCTGTTAACTTTTTGTAAGTCTCTCAAAAATTGGTTGGCTTGGAGATCACAAGGGAATGGTGAGATTTTGAGGTGGCCTCCTATGGTGGAATCTTCAGCTAAAGTGAGGGAAGGTATGAAGTGGGGGAAGTGAGCTTAGTCCTTACACGACACAGATTTTACCTCCCCCAGAATTCCTGAAATCATAATCTGGCCACTTCCAAGATAACACAGTCAATCTGGTGAAATTCTTGTAAATAGACATGCAGCAATAAAGAAGTAACCTAGATCAGCTCAATGTTTTATTTTGCTTCCTTGCGGCTGACGGCTCTTCTGTTGCTAATATCTGTCACTCACACTTTGTCTTTTTAATTGCAATATTAATTTTTAATTAATTTTTTAATATTATTTTTGCAATTGTTTATTGTGTGCTGCCCTGAATCACATTGTGTGATGATAAATATGATGGATGAATAAATAGATCCATCCAGCAATTGGCTTAATTTGGCAGGTAGTCCTTGAGTTACAATCACAATTGAGTCCAAAATTTCCATCACAAGGCAAGGCAGTTAAGCAAGTTTTGCCCTTTCTGTGGTAAGGGCAAATTGTATGAATTTTATAACTTTTCTTTTCACAGATGTTAAGTGAATCGCTCCAGTCGTTAAGTTAGTAACAAGGTTGTTAAGTGAATCTGGCTTCCCCATTGACTTTGTTTGTCATAAGGTCGCAAAAGGGGACCTCACGACCCTGGAGACACCGCAATCATCATCAATACATGCCAGTTGCTGAGTGTCTGAATTTTGATCATGTAATTATGGCAGTGGTGGGATTCAAATTTTTTTTTTTACTACTAGTTCTGTGGGCGTGGCTTGGTGGGTGTGACTTGGTTGGCATGGCAGGGAAAGGATGCTGCTAAATCCCCATTCCCTCCCCACCCCACTAACCTGCTTTCCAGCTCCGTTCTCCTGTGCAGGGCAACCAAAGAAGACCCAGCCAATCAGCTGGGACTCGATGGGAGGCGGAGAATAGATGGGGGCGGGGCCAGTCAGAAATGGGATTTGCCGGTTCTCCGAACTACTCAAATTTTCCACTACCAGTTCTCCAGAACTGATCAGAACCTACTGAATACTACCTCTGGATCATGGGGATACTGCAGCAGTCACAAGTGTGAAAATCTGTCATAAGTCAATTTTTTCACTGCCACTGTAATTTTGCCTCTGAACAAATGGAGCAAAATTCATTTAACAACTGTCTTTTGTTGTCAATCTACACACACGCACACACACACACTCTAACCCTTATTCAAAACAACCAGTGTGTTCCCTTATTAAGTCAATCATCTCCTCTATACTCTGGCTGGGTCATCGTTTTGTAAGGCAACATGCCAACCAATAATGGATTCTATTCCTTTATGGGGTCAGGCGTATTTTTATAGCCTCTGATATCTGGCTCTGGTGTGGTTCACTTCTGCTCCTTGGAAACCCAACATGGGTCAGGGTTCAACATTCCACAGGGCTTTTTAATCAAACAATGATTTTGCTGCCTGCCGTGTCTATGTCGGAATGTGGACAGCGGTGTCAAGGGACAGCCGCAAGAACAAATAAAGTAGACCAAGTGATATTGTGGTAATTAAGTTATTCTTCATTTCCAAGATTGCTACTGAGGATGAGATTGTAACCATGAGCCCCAGGCGTTTCTCTCTGATTAGTTGTCTCCATCTTGTTGCCTTATGACACACCAGATAAATATGCAGCATTCTCTATTTGTGCTTTTAAGTCGCCCATTAACTGCCAGCAGGGAAAGTGATAGATAAAACTCTCAACATTTTCTTGCTCATTCTCTCCATCCATAAATGAAAACGGTAAGTTCCATCATTGGGTGAGTATTCCACTCCACTGATGTTAGCGCAGAAACATAGAATTTCAATAGTCAGGAAGAAAGATCTAATATTGCATTTTGCTCCATTAAGCAAGAGACCGTACAGGTAATTCTTGACTTATGTCCATTTGTTCAGAGACTGTTTAAAGGTATGGTGGTGCTGAATGAATGGTGGTTAGGACTGATGTTCAGACTTCCAACCATCCCAGCATTCCAACAGTCACATGATTGCAATGTGACTGCAATTGGGTACTGCCTTGGGTACTGCCAGGTGCAAACAACTAGACTCACTCGTGAAGCGTTCAAATTAGTTACTTTATTGCTCAGTGCCTATTTCACAGCAATCTTCCCAAACTGGCAGTTTGCACCTGTGCCAAGGCTAGATGAAGTTTAATAGTATTCAAGGGGTGGGTTGGACCTTCCCCTCTTGCATCTATGTAATGATTCCAGACTAATTCCCTGCTTGACTCCTTCCCCTGTTTCGGCCAGTCTCCCTCTGACAGCAGTTTGGCAATTGGTTTGAAATTACAGTTGTTTGCAGCACTCCCCGATCATGTACTTTACCTGACTCTGTGTTTCTTCCTCAAACCCTAAAAACTTTAACCTTAGACTGCCTACTATTGACCTCACCCCTTTCCTAAGAGGTTTGTAGAGGGTGTGCATAAGCGCACCAACGTGCCTAACTGCCTTACTGTCCTATTGTTTCTTTTTTTCTTATTCATATCCATTTCATGTATTCATAACCATGTTTATACTTATACCTGTTATCTAACAATTGCTTGACAAAATAAAATAAATAAAAATAAAAAATAAAAATGTGCTTGCCATTTGTAAAGGCTTCCCCAGAAAGTCAATGGGGAAGCCAGTTGTCATGCCCCTGGTGGAGACTGACTCTGAAGGAGAGGAGGAACAGCCGACAGGGAGTGTGGCTCCGGAGGTTGTGGAGGAGGCTGGGGAAGGGCAGAGGCCGGCTGGGCAGTCAGAGGAGGATCCAGCCCCATCCTCTATCCATCCTAGGGCTTGCAGGGAGGAGAGAATAAAGGAAAGACATGGTCTACTCGGGAGGAGAGGCCCTTGATCCTCTTCATGGGCTGCAGGTGTGAGAACTGCATAAGAGTACAGACGTGTATGGGCGAACGCTGGAATCAAAGCATGGAAATATCTCTAGTTATGGTTCCTGAGTTTGGCATCCTTCCCAGTGTGTGTTATCTGTGGACCTCCTACAGCCCTTATCTTGCCTGGTTTGTGTTGCTTTTTTCCTTCTTGTAACTGCTTGTGTGGGAGTTTTTTGTCTTCCATCAAGAATATTCAGAGCTTGGAAGCAAAGTGGAGGAATAAAAGGGGCTTCACCTGTTTTCTGTGACTGTGTTCGTTTTGAATCCCACCCTGGGTCATCACATCACTTGGGAAGGTGTCAAGTTGTTACAGTAACATGTGCACCTTTCCTCAATGCCTCTGAACTCATGTCACTTTCATCACTCATGTATCACCACACACATTCCTCAAGCCTCACCACACCACCCTTCTGTTCCCTATCTAAGCGTTTCCATGCCACTTCCCAATCTTTGTTGTGCCTCCCTTGCACCCTTGTGTAGCCTCCTCAATCCTTTCCATGCCTCCCTTGCAGCCTGGCACAATCCTGTGCATCCTTGCACACCCTCCCTGACTCTTCCTGCAGCTCCCTCATATCGTACACAGCCCTCTTACGCAACACCTCGTTCAGCCACTTACCTGCCACTTACCTGTCTGCCAGCCTGCTTTTAAGCCACCTGGGACTTGGAGTTTTTTACATGTGCTTTCTAGGACTTTCCCTCTTGATTTGGTTTACAATGGCATCACTTAGTGACATAAATATCAGTCTCAGTTGCCATCATAACTTGAGGACTACCCATGTACCAAAACTTGCTGGAAAAGGATACAGATGGTTAAGGAATATCTTTATGGATTCTCACCACTTTCAGACTTTTCTGCTTCTTGTGGACATTGGCATATATGTTTCTATTGGGATTTCATTCTACAAATGCAGCAACCCGCTATTTATTTCCCCCCCCCCAAAAAAAGTTATAAAAGCATTTTAAATGTGTGTGCCAAAGTACTTTTTAAAAATGAACATTTAAGAAATATTGCAAACTCAAATCTAAATGGTTATGGCAGGACTTTCAACTGCAGACCAATTCGAATCTTTGATTTGAGCCCAATTATCCAGTTGATTGAATTTGAATCCGTCATTAGATTTGGGAAAGTGAATTGATTTGATTTGATGCTTCAAATTGAATCACTGAATCAGGATGATTTCATTTGGGGGAAAAATGCTTCCCCTCAACCAGTTCCACCATTTCCTTTTCAAAATATCACTCTTTGAATTCTTCTGCTGGTGAAAAGGTGAGATAATCTGTAAAGAGCAAAAATGTGACAACCATGATGAATATCTTTGTAATCTAATAATAATGTTGCTTTTGATCTATTTTTTTTCCTGATGCAACTGTCCTAGGATGGCACCTCTTTCTCTATCAGTTTGGTAGAACCAGTTTGGTCTAGTGGTTAAGGCATCAGACTAGAAGGTAGGAGACTGTGAGTTCAAATCCTGCCTAAGCCATGAAATCATTTGTGGATGACTTTGGGCCAGTCCAGTGGTGGTATTCTACTGGTTTGGCCCGGTTCTCATGCCCCTGGTGGAGAATGACTCTGAGGCAGAGGAGGAACAGCCAACAGGGAGTGGAAATGTGGATTGGGTCATTAGAGGCATACCAGGAAGTCTTCTTCCACTAGTTTTGGAGGAAAGCCTCTCTTGCTTCATAAGAACAATGAGAAGAAGACCCTACTTACAACCCATCCTCAAAGTTACAACTGCTGCACAGACACCCACCCACAATCACATGATCACATTTTGAGTGCTTGGCAACCAGCTTACAAATAATGACTGACAGCAGCATCCTATAGTCACGTGATCACAATTTGTGATATCCATTAGATATGTTGGATTTTGCCCAATGATCACGTGATTTGGCTAATAACCTTTGTGACTTGCTTTAAAACCATTGTAAAAATGGTTGTAATATCTAGTTTGGTCCCTTGATGCCTCTATTTACAACTGCAATGACTTATGAGCAAAATTCCAAGCTCCATTGTGGTTGCAAGTGCCGAATTACTTTGTAATCTTGACAGACAAATATATTAGAATTAATTATACTATATTGATTGTTGTATGTGTATTTAGCTTGGTTTCAGATGGCCCATAAGCTTATTTCAGCCCGATTTCCACCTCTACTTGCAAACTCAACCCAGACCAATTTTGTACACATTTATATAAATACGTTTTTTTCCAGGATGCAAAGTTTCTGGAGAAAAAAAAAGACACTTAGCATAATGTTCTTTTGATCCCATCCTCCCCTACTGACTGAAAGCTTTTTAACCACATTTTCCAAATATCTCCATGTACCTCCGCCAGCGTTTAGCATGATCACATTTTGGAAAGTGCATACTTCAATCACCAGAGAGTGATTTTTTTCCCCCTCCAACTCTGTTTGGAAAGTGTGAATAGAGTATGTTCAAATAAAAGTTATTTTTCCCCCTACCGCCTCTTACTTAACTGAGAGGAAATGAGCAAAGCACCAAAAGGCTGCCATGTATCATCAAGACAAAACAGATGATGAACAAAAGGGAACATTTATATCAGGCCAGATTGCCTATGAAAGCAGCTGTGCAAACAACGGCAGAAGAGATAACGGTGGATGAGTTAGGTGGGCTTTAAAGTGATAGTTATCATCTGGAGACTTCCGTCCTCAGACAATAACATTGCTGATAATTAATATGGGGTGATCCAGCCAAGAACATTGGACCAGGACTAATTTGGGAGAACACAGAATACAGCGCCCTCTGGTGGATTGCAGTAGTCTCTCTCTCTCTCTCTTTTTCTCTCCCTCTCTTTCCCTCTCTCACCCTCCCTTCCCTCTCTTTCTGTCTCCCCCCCTCTCTCTCACACACACATTGTACCTCACACAATCACAAATATAGTTTGCATATTGTACATAGTCACACTTATACATATTGTACACACATACACACACACACACACACACACACATCCCTCTGCATACTGCACCAAACAAAGCACATCACTCGTGCACATCTCCAATGCACAGAGCCTGCACTTCATGCTATCAACATGCTCCTTAGCAATAGCAGTTAGACTTATATACCACTTCACTGTGCTTTACAGCTCTCTCCAAGCGGTTTACAGCATATTGTTCCCCACAGTTTGGATTCTCATTTTACCGATGTCGGAAGGATGGAAGGCTGAATCAACCTTGACCCGCTCAAAATTGAACTGGAGTGAGCAGTGAGTTAGCCTACATTCTAACCACTGCACCACCACAGACCCCCTAGTCATCACTCCTTCACTTCCATTTGTACATATGCAGCCCCTTAATTTGCCATTCATACCTAGATTATTAGTGGAGGTGACAGTTATTAACTTCCCCTTCTACATAGTCAGCGTTACTGTTTTGCCAAGGAACCATATGGCCATGTTATTAAAATATGCCCCCCAAATCCACAGAGAGTGACCAAGTCACTGTGGTAGCAATCTGATGGAGTTCTGTGAGCATTTGTAGAGTTCACAGCATGAGGTAACATGCTCAGGGCCAGAGCAGCTGTTTTAGCAATTAATGCAACAGCAATATCTATAGTACTCTCTGGGCAGTTTACAATATCAGCATGTTGTCTCCAACAATCTGGGTTCTCATTTTACCAACCTTGAAAGGATAGAAAGCTGAGCTTTCCTTGAGCTGGTCAGGATTGAACTCCTGGCAGTGGGTAGAGTTTGCCTACAATACTGCATACTAATCACTGTGCCACCAGGGCACAGTTGTATCATCACTCATAGTATCTCCTCACAACACAGCCATAGATTCTGTCAGCACTCCCACAATGCCCTACTAGCAACTGCATCTAATAATAGTTGAATAAATGTTGTGGCAGAAGTGAAGGAGAAGAAACAATTGGTATTATTTATGGTGCAAAATAATTTTCTGAGCACATACTGAGATAGTGCTGGTTTCCCATCTGGCTCATAGCGATTTTGGGAAAAAAAACACAGAACAAAACAAAACAGATCCTGACCGATTTATAGCCTAAGTGTTTGTTTTCTTTTTCTGATTTTGAAGATGCTTCTTTGAGAAGCCCCCTCCCCCGATATGTTTTTTCAACATATTTCTTACTGTTGCTTCCAAACTTCGAACTTTATCAACCAATGTGCTTCGTCGTGAAGAACACATGCTGAAGTTTTTTTAGCCAAGTGTTCATTCCTTATATATTAAAAAAGTTGTGATCAGCAGAAATCTAATTCACACCAAAACCAACTGCCACATAATTTCAGGGGGAAAAAAAGATGCATTTGGTTTAATGAGTTTCAGGCAGGTGCTATATTCATGCACACATATGATTATTTTGCTTTCCAATATGGAGTATTGCGCAGCCTTGATAATTCTTAACCTTGTTCCTGTAGTTTCTCAGTTCTACTGTTAATTGATTTCAGTTGTATTCCATACTCCTGCAAGGAGCATCTGTTTTCAATTTCCTACTGTAAATTTAGATTTACTTACACACTAAACCACAGTGAAGTTTGTTTGGCTTTGGTTTAGTACATTGTTTGAACCCAAACTTTTGTGGTTTATAAATCGTGATTCATGGCGGAGGGAGAGTGATAAAATTGCAACTATAAAGCTTCCTATGGTTCAAAGACCTCCAAACCATGACTCCATAATTTGCTGCATTTTGAGCTGGTAACCCATAAACATCTTCAGTGCAAGTTATAAATCAGAAATCACAATTAAGGGGAAAACAAAGGAAACAATCTCAAAGCTCTCTTTCCAAACAGGAAAAATCATGGATGTCTCCTGGGGAGATAAGAAAAAAAGTGACATCTCATATTTCAGAACATATTTGTGTAAATGATCAAATTATGTAATTTGCATCATCATGCACACATGATGTCATCAGCATTTCTATCAAGTGCCCATGGGAAAATATGCATAATAAGGGCAAGCTTTGCAACATTATCCTACTGTGAATCTCCTTGTGAACCCTTGATCATCAACTGGATCCCAACACATGTCTTTGTCTGATGATCTAGGCAATGGTGGTTGAAATAACAAATCAGAATTGAACAGACAATTATGACTGTAACTCTGTAACTTAGTAAAAATAAAGATGTTGAGACTCTGGAAAGAGTGCAGAGAAGAGCAGTAGAGATGATTAGCGGGTTGAAGGCTGTATGAGGAACAGTTGCAGGAACTGGGTAAATCTAGTCTAGTGAAAAGAAGGACTAGGGGTGACATGATAACAGCATTCCAATATTTTAGGGACTGCCACAAAAGAAAAGGGGATCAACTTATTCTCCAAAGCACCAGAAGGCAAGACAAGAAGCAATCGGTGGAAACTAACCAAGGAGAGAAGCAACCTAGACCTAAGGAGAAATTTCCTGACAGTGAGAACAATCAACCGGTGGAAGAGCTTGTCTTCAAAAGTTGTAGGTGCTATCACCGGAGATTTTAAGAAGAGATTGGATGGCCATGGTATAGAGTCTCCTTCTTGATCAGAGGGCCGGATTAGAAGATCTTTAAGGCCCCTTCCAACTCGATTCTGATTCTGTAATTTGGATAGTGGTGTCTAGTGGAGGATGACCCCAATGTAGCTTTTTCTCTGGTAATATTACACTAATAACTAGAGCATGCAAAACATTTGCTAGACCAATACTTGAATACAGCTCATCAGTCTGGAACCCACATTACATATCTGATATTAACACAGTTGAGAAAGTCCATAAATATTTCACAAGAAGAGTTCTCCACTCCTCTACTCGTTGCAGAATACCTTATGCCACCAGACTCGAAATTCTAGACCTAGAAAACCTAGAACTATGCCGCCTTCGGACCGATCTAAGTATAGTATATAAAATCATACATTGCAATGTCCTACCTGTCAATGAATACTTCAGCTTCAACCATAACTACACAAGAGCACACAACAGATACAAACTCAAGGTTAATCGCACCAAACTTGATTGCAGGAAATACGACTTCAGCAACAGAGTGGTCAATGTCTGGAATATTCTACCTGACTCTGTGGTTTCTCCCCAAAACCCCAAAAACTTTAACCTTAGACTGTCTACTATTGACCTCACCCCTTTCCTAAGAGGTCTGTAGGGGGCGTGCATAAGCGCACCAACATGCCTACTGTCCCTATACTATTGTTTCTTTTATTTTTCTTATGTGTATCCTTGTATTCATAACTATGTTTTTACTTATACCTATTATCTTGTAAGCAATTGAAAAACCAAATAAAATAAATAAATAAAACCTGTTTGATGATGTTCTATGTTCCAGACCATGCTGTCAACAAAACAGAACTACAATTCCATGATCCAAAGATACCACCTTTAGCTCAAGTGAAATTTATTGTAGCCAACTGGAATGCAGCCTGAAGTCCTGAAATTGTTCAGGGAGGATAAAAAAATGATGTGCAAAAGGCTGTGATCTTTTTAGAACAAATAGGTAGGTGCATACACCAAGCAAAGTGAGATTAAAAAAAAAGAGGTAAGTTAACATGGGAATTAAAGTTCATGAGTGAACATTATGAGATAAATTGATGCATTGTGCTTCTTCATGAATGTGTATCAGAGCTCAACTGCTGCTGTTAATTGACTTTCAGTTTCGTGCATTCAGTGTGATTAGTATAAGGCTAAAGGGATTTCACCAATGGATTCAACATTGCTTTCTAGCAAAGATGGCTGCTTCAGGCATATTGAGGCTGGGGGAAGCTTAAAGGAAGAATTGTGATATGGGGGTTCCCAAGTTTAAAAAAATATCAGTTAAAATTGTATGGAAGGAAAAGGATTCTAAGAAGAGTTCAGGTTAACCTAGCTTCTGAACTTGAGAATTCAGAAGGCAACCCCTTGAAGATTCTGTGATCTGAATTCAAAGCCCATTGAGTCCTTAATTTAAGCTCATATTATTCTGAGCTTCTTTTATAAAGACGCAACTAGGGTGTGCATACCTCCCATTGCTAGGGTTTGTTTAAGGATGCATTGTTTAGGCTCATGCAACACAATACATTAACTTTGGTTTATAGATAAAATTCTTACTTCATGGACATTTTTTTAGTCCTAATCACTGGGATTGTCAATTGTGGCTCTCATCAGAAGGAATTTGAGATGGGGGATGGGCAAATGGGGACCGAAAGCTATCTCCATGCCATGGAAATGAAAATGTTCCATTGGATATCAGGCATCTCCCTTCTTGACCACATCACAAATAACACTGTTCAACAGCATTCTGGTGTGGCACCAATTATAGAGATGAGAGAAGGCTCGCTCCACTGGTGTGGACATGTTCAGATAGCAGCACCTTCCACCATGGCCAAGACTGCCTACCAACTAGAAGTGGTGGCTGGTGACCTCATGGGCATCCAAGACAGAGATGGCAGGACACCATCAACAAAGATATATGAACCACGCACCTGCGCCCTGGAGGTGCAGCTGATTGTGCAAAGTGGTGTTCAGTGATCAGAAGAGTGGACCCTGCACCTGCAGGAATACACTGGGAAGAAGAAGAAGAAGAAGAAGAAGAAGAAGAAGAAGAAGAAGAAGAAGAAGAAGAAGAAGAAGAAGAAGAAGAAGGAGGAGGAGGAGGAGGAGGAGGAGGAGGAGGAGGAGGAGGAGGAGGAGGAGGAGGAGGAGGAGGAGGAGGAGGAGGAGGAGGAGGAGGAGGAGGAGGAGGAAGAAGAAGAAGAAAAAAAAGAAGAAAAAGAAAAAGAAAAAAAGGAGGAGGAGAAGAAAAGCAGAAGCAGAAGAGGAGAAGAAGCAGGAGCAAGAGAAGGAGAAGAAAGATGGGCAAATGGTGAAAATGCATCATGATAATGCAATGCAACTCTGCCTCTTTTGTATGATGGAAGTGCTGGAACTAGAGGCTGGAATTTGCTTTGCATTACATTACAACTTATATTTCATCATTTTGGTGAAATCCTGACTTTCTGTAGATGTCCAACTGGACAGGAAATTAAAGACTTAATGAACTGGTCCTGCCATGTTCTTTCATCAGCAACTTCTCTAAAGTTTGTAAAACAAACCACTCAAAGCATTGAAAATACCCAAATTAACCACCCCATAAATATAGTTTGGAAGGATATCTACAGTATATCCATGTTTTGGAAGGGAAAGATTCGCACTCAGAGTGTAGACATTTCAGTTCTACAAAGTTTTTGTCTATTCATAGTTAAGTCCTAGAAATGTTTGTTGACTACAAGAAGAGAATGATTGGTTACATATTTATCAAGGAGAACTCAGGATTCCAAAAATTTGCATTCTCAGTTCACAGTTGAGTTGAATTTAAAAAGAGAGAGAGAGAGCTTATATTCTGATATGGAACTTAAAATGTAACTTCCTTAAAAATAAAACAAAAGGCAAATATCCCAAAGCATTTCATTTTTAAAGTTGATGCATTCTTGACATTCTTTGATCAAGTGCAGTGAGGGGACAGGAAGTTAGATTAATAGGCTGTCATAAAGTTGTTCCTCACCTGAAAACAATCCTTTCTGAGAACAATATATAAAATCCAATTGAAATGATGAGAGGGATGAGAATTATTCTTAACTGTAGTCATAATCAGAAGCTTCCTTTTTATATGTTGGGTTAGCTGACAAATGGTTCGCAAGTTAATGGGAGAGTAACTGCTATCACAAACTCTTTCATATGCTTATTATTCATGAAAAAAAAAAAACAACTTTGCTACTGTGAAATGTCCTGTCATCATGGTGAAACCAAAATAACAAGGGTGACTTTTCCAAAACTTTAAGAAATGTAGAGCTAACACAATAAACCAGAATGATTAGGGGACTGGAGACTAAAACATATGAAGAACGGTTACAGGAACTGGGCATGGCTAGTCTAGGGAAGAGAAGGTCCAGGGGTGACAGGAGAGCAGTCTTCCAATATATTTTTATTTATTTATTATTTGTCAATTGCTTACAAGATAATAGGTATAAGTAAAAACATAGTTATGAATACAAGGATACACATACGAAAAATAAAATAATATACAAAAAAAAACAATAGGACAGGGACAGTAGGCATGTTGATGCGCTTATACACGCCCCCTACAGACCTCTTAGGAAAGGGGTGAGGTCAATAGTAGACAATCTAAGGTTAAAGTTTTTGGGGTTTGGGGAAAAAAGCACAGAGTCAGATAGAGTATTCCAGACATTGACCACTCTGTTGCTGAAGTCGTATTTCCTGCAATCAAGTTTGGTGCAATTAACCTTGAGTTTGTATCTATTGTTTGCTCTTGTGTTGTTATGGTTGAAGCTGAAGTATTCATTGACAGGTAGGACATTGCAATGTATGATTTTATATACTATATTTAGATCGGTCCGAAGGTGGCATAGTTCTAGGTTTTCTAGGTCTAGAATTTCGAGTCTGGTGGCCTAAGGTATTCTGCAACGAGTAGAGGAGTGGAGAACTCTTCTTGTGAAATATTTCTGGACTTTCTCAACTGTGTTAATATCAGATACGTAATGTGGGTTCCAGACTGATGAGCTGTATTCAAGTATTGGTCAAGCAAATGTTTTGCATGCTCTAGTTATTAGTGTAATATTACCAGAGAAAAAGCTACATTGGGGTCATCCTCCACTAGACACCACTATCCAAATTACAGAATCAGAATCGAGTTGGAAGGGGCCTTAAAGATCTTCTAATCCGGCCCTCTGATCAAGAAGGAGACTCTATACCATGGCCATCCAATCTCTTCTTAAAATCTCCGGTGATAGCACCTACAACTTTTGAAGACAAGCTCTTCCACCGGTTGATTGTTCTCACTGTCAGGAAATTTCTTCTTAGTTCTAGGTTGCGAGTAGAGGAGTGGAGAGCTCTTCTTGTGAAATATTTCTAGACTTTCTCAACTGTGTTAATAGATACGTAATGTGGGTTCCAGACTGATGAGCTGTATTCGGGTATTGGTCTAGCAAATGTTTTGTATGCTCTAGTTAGTAGTGTAATATTACCAGAGAAAAAGCTCCGTAAGAGTAGGTTAACAACTCTTAATGCCTTTTTGGCTATGTAGTTACAGTGGGCTCTAGCACTTAGGACATTAGAGATGAGTACTCCAAGATTCTTGACAGAGTTTGGATCATCAACAAGGTCTTGACTATTCAGCCTGTATTTTATTTTCTGATTATTATTTTTTTGCCAATATGTAGAACAGAGCATTTATTTGTTAAGATTTGAAGTTGCCATTTGTTTGACAATTCTGAAACATAGTCAAGGTCTTTTTGAAGGGTAGCAGTATTGTCTGTGGTGTTGAATAGCTTTAGATCATCAGCGAAGAGAACGCAATTGCTCTTGATATGATCACAGAGGTCATTTATGTAGAGTATGAAAAGAGTTGGTCCTAGAACACTGCCTTGGGGGTGGGGGTGGTCAAGCTATTTTCCAAGGCACCCGAAGGCCAGGCAAGGAACAATGGATGGAAACTGAACAAGGAGAGATTCAACCTGGAAATAAGGAGAAACTTTCTGACAGTGAGAACAATCAACCAATGGAACAGAAATTGCCCTCGGAAGTTGTCGGAGCTTCATCAGTGGAAGCTTTCAAGAAGAGACTGGACTTCCATCTGTCAAAAATGGTATAGGGTCTTCTGCTTGGGCAGGGGGTTGGACTAGATGACTTATAAGATCCCTTCCAACTCTGATTATCTGTTATCTGTTATCTTTGAGTTGTGCTCCAAGGCCCTGTAGGTCCCTTTTTATACCTGTTCCTTCTAAAAGTTATCACTGAACTGTAAATTTTAATGTGAAGAGAATTATTAAATATATGGGGAGTAATTCTATTAGAGAGATTATTTAATTTAATGTGCTTTTAATTAAGCTTATATTTCAATTACATGAAATCAAAACGCCAACCACTTCTCTCTCTCTCTCCCTCCCTCCCTCTCTCCCTCTCTTTCTTTACCATTCAGTCCTGCATTTGTCTAAAAAGACTAATTGTGGCCTTGGGGCTGACCAGCATCTCAGATCTCTATTGCAGGCCATTTAGTCTAGGTTCAGTAACCTTTTCAACCCAAGGTCAGACTTGGCCATAGAGTTTTAGAGGGCTTAATCTAGTCCAATTGTTGATATATGCATTTACACCAGGAAAAAGTAATCCTCTAACACTGACCGGGTTACCTTAGTTTGATAATGAAACATCTGCAAGAAAATCACCAGGTTCACAAAGCACCAAGAATCCCAAAGAGTGTTTAATCCCATCTCAAACTCCAGTTGATAATTTAGGGCAAGAATAGGAAAGCATTAGAAACATATAAACCAGGGGTCTCCAACCTTGGCTCCTGGAAGCCTGGCGGACTTCAACTCCCAGAGTTCCACAGCCAGCAAAGCTGGCTGTGGAATTCTGGGAGTTGAAGTCCGCCAGGCTTCCAGGGGCCAAGGTTGGAGACCCCTGATATAAACAATGACTTCTTCCCCAAGTGTCTTCTTAGTAACTTTTTTAAACAAATGATACTATAATCCTTTGCACTGGTGTGGAGTCAAGTCAGGATGACTGTATGTTTCCTGGCCAGATGCCCTTCCTGAAGCCTACATGGACTATAGCAGATATTTTCTCTTTGCACCTAGAGGGAGAAATATTTGCCGCTACCTAGGATCGAATTCACAGTGTTCTGATTATGAGGCAAGAGCTCCCCCTCTAGGCCACCATGCCGCTCTTTCTTACTCACTTTTAATTTCATAACATAATCAAAGCATTGGAATGTAACGGACTGTACCACATTATAATGTTATGCACCAGTTGCACCCTTTCCTGGACCAGAAGGCTCTTCTCTCAATCAGTCGTGGCCCGCTTACTCCCAAATGGATTATTGTAATGGGCTCTACAGGAGACTGCCCTTGAGGAACATTGGGAAGCTTCAGCCAGTACAAAATGTGATGGCACTCATGTGCTCCTCAGATTTACATCACACCCTGGGTCCACAAGTTTCATTGGCTACCGGTATACTTCTGGGTGCAATTCAGGTTAATAGTAAGGATCTCTAAAAACCCACCTGGCATGCAATCAAGAAATGTGAGGGGTTGCTTCTCCCTGGTTACATCTACCCATCCCATCAGATCTGGTAGGACAGGCATGTTATAAGTTCTACAATGGACTACTGTTTCGATAGACAAGAGTATTTGAAGCTTGGGGTTGAAATGAGGGCCTCTCTGAGCTTTAGTTTGGTTTGGTTTGGTTTAGTTTATTGCCATTGCACCTTGCACAATGAAATCAGACACCATCTTCAGTGCACATCATGACCATGACCATGAAAATAAACACAGACACACATCCTTCACCCTCCACACATTGAACTGAAAACCGCTGACACCGCACAGTGGTGTCATTAAATCTTTGGGATTTAATACAGCAGAATTAAAAGAGCTACTGCCCTGGGATAGAAGCTGTTTTTCAGCTATTTGTTCTTGTTTTTATTATCCTGTACCGTCTGCCAGATGG
This sequence comes from Hydrophis major, assembly GCA_033807585.1. NCBI lineage: Eukaryota > Metazoa > Chordata > Lepidosauria > Squamata > Elapidae > Hydrophis > Hydrophis major. Next base: position 13,258,492 of record CM066336.1, on the reverse strand, counting down.
TAATAGTTAAAAAAAAGGGGTTCCCAGGATGAGATGGATCTTTGAGAATGTTTTGAACTTTCTTAAGGCAGCGGGAGCTAATAAAGCTCTTCCAAAGAGGGGAGAGGGTAACCAATGATCTTCTGGGCAATGACGTTAACCCTCTGGAGTGCTTTCCTATCTGCCACTAAATTTGATGTGTTTTCTTGTAGATGTTTCATTACCCAACTGGGTGACATCATCTGTTGTTGTTAATTGTCAGTGCATTGAGGAGGTTACCTAGTTGGGTGATGAAACACCTGCAAGAAAACAACCAAGGACTTTACATGGGCCATTGTGTTTGAGGGTCTGATTGCAGTGGTGAACCTTTGCAATGGTTATAATCAAATGGATTGTATTGTTCATTTTTAGCTGCTGACTGTGATTATGTTTTATGTTTATTTGAATGTTAATAGTAATTTTAATAGGGTTGTACATTATTGTTTTTATTGTTTAATTTTATTCTGGTTTGGGCTTTTAACTGTGTGAGCTGCCCATAGTCACATACATGAAACAGGAAGTTATATAAATTGCATAAATCATCAACCTCATTTTCACCTTCATCATCCTCATCAACATCCTCATTGTAGTAGTCATCTTCTTGATTTTTGGGGGGGGTTGTTGTTCTTTTTCTAAAGCAAGCATAGAGGATTGGGACTTGGGAGGATAAACAGGTTTTAAGTCAGTGTTTCTGAACCTTGGTCCCTTTAAGAGGCATGGACTTCAACTCCCAGAATTCCCCAGCCAGCAAAGCGAATTCTGGGACTCCAGAATTCTGGGCATTGAAGTCCATGCCTCTTAAAGGGATCAAGGTTCAGAAACACTGCGTTAAAGCCTCTTTATTCTCCCAAGTCCCATTGCTTTATCCCTTTTCCCCACTGCTAGCTTATCAAGTTTATGAGGCCCCTGTTTGCAGTTGCCATTGTCAAACTATAACACATTCCTGCCCACAGTAACACAACCATGTGTAATTTACCTATTCATTCTTTTTTTATTGTTATTATTTCTGGTGGATTTTCACTTCATCAATGTTTTCCCAATCAATTTTTCCCCCTCAGGGAACACAAAGATTTCCCCCCCCCCACTTCTCTCTTTTTTATTTACTGGTATAGATTTTTATGCAAAATCCAACATAATGAGAAAGCACTACAACGCCAAACTTCATGCATTTTTTTTAAATTTCTCTCAGAGGAAGGTAGCAATTCTTCTTAGCATTTCCATTTATTTATTCATCCGCTCATTTATTCAGTGTCAGTCAGAGTTGCTGGTTGATATTTTTCCTCCATTTGTCATCACTGTTTATTTCCCAACTGGCAGGCAGTTACAGCTGTGCATACTCCTGATGCCCACACATGTCCAAGGATTATTTGCTTTCAATATGTAGAGAGTCTTCCTTTAGGCAAATGTGGAAGAACACTTTGCTTTGCTTTCCTTTTCTAATTTTTGCAGGAAGCAGCCTTCCAGCCATTGGAAGCCAAGCTTGTGAGATTTATTCCCATACGTTTATTTGTTTGCTTGACAGTCCTGAGGTTCCAAACCAGGAGCAAGGAGCAAAGTGAAAACGTGATCAAGCATCTGCTTTGCATGGGGAAGAAAAATAAAATGCCCATCTAGCCTTTTACGGCTCCACTGTCAATCAGTGTAGATGAGGATTAATCAGCCTGGCATTCATGAAATGAATTCTTTATTTCTAGAAAGATGACCATTTCTGAGATGTCTGCAGTGAATATCAGATATTCTGAGATATCATTCCAGTGAAATGAGCTTTGGTTTTTTGTCCTTCTACCTCTACCATCATTACCTCTTACCTGTATTATGTTATGTTATGTTATGTTATGTTATGTTATGTTATGTTATGTTATGTTATGTTGTGTTGTGTTGTGTTGTGTTGTGTTGTGTTGTGTTGTGTTGTGTTGTGTTGTGATGTGATGTGATGTTAGAGTATATTATTGCATTGCATTGCATTGCTATGGTATAGTATTATATTATACTGGTAGCCCTCAACTTACAACTACAATTGACCTCTGAATTTATGTTGCAAAGTGAGAAATTTGTAAAGTGACTTTTGCCCCATGATTACAACTTTTCTTGCCGCATTTGTTCAGTGAATCACTGCAGTTTATTTATTTTATTTTTATTTTGTTTGTCAAACATGTACAACATAACAAGTATAGGTATGAACATAAACATGAACAAAGGGAATAAATACAGGTAAATGTAGGACAGGGACGGTAGGCACGCTGATGCGCTTGTGCACACCCCCTTTAAGAACCTCTTGGGAATGGGGTGAGGTCCACAGTAGACAGTTTGAGGTTGAAGCTCTGAGGGGTTGAGGCTGTAACCCCGGAGTCTGGTAGGGCGTTCCAGGTTTTAACCACTCTGTTGCTGAAGTCCTATTTTCTGCAATCGAGTTTGGAGAGGTTTATCTTGAGCTTGTATCAATTGTTTGCCCATGTATTATTGTGATTGAAGCTAAAGAAGTCGTTAAATTAGTAACTCAGTTGACTTGTCAGAAGGTCAAAAAAAAAAAAGGATCACATGACCCCAGGACACCACAATCATCATAAATATGAGTCAGTTGTCAAGCATCTAAATGTAACTCATGTGACAATGGAGATGCTGCAATGGTCATAAATATGAAAAACGGTCATAAATCCATTTTTTCAGTGCTGTTGTAACTTTGAATAGTCACTAAATGAACTGTTGTAAGTCAAGAACATATATTACTTTATACTGTATTACATTATATTATATTATAACATTACATTACATTATAATATATTATATTATATTATTATTCCTTTCAATTTCTATAGCTGCTCTATCTCAATCAATTACTTTAGGCAGCTAACAATTCAAATATAAGTTATTTTATACATAACTCATTATAGTGAACATATCTAATACTCCTCCCTCCTCTTATTTTCCCCACAACACTAGCCCTGTGAAAAGGGTTAGGATTAAAGAGAGGAATTGGCCTAAAGTCACCCAGCTGGCTTTCATGCCTCAGGAGAGACTAGAGCTCACCATCACCTGGTGATTGGCCCAAATTTACCCAGTTGGTTTTCATGCCTAAGGGGGACTAGAAATCACTGTCTCCTGGTGATTAGTCCAAAGCCACCCAGCCATCTTTCATGCCTAAGACAAGACTAGAACTTACCATTTCCTGAGTTCTAGCCTGGGGTTTTAACCAGTGGTGGGATTCAAATTTTTTTACTATCGGTTCTGGGCATAGCTTGGTGGGCATGGCAGGGGAAGGCTATACTATAAAATTCCCATTCCCTCCCCACCCCACTAACCTGCTTTCCAGCTCCGTTCTCCTGTGCAGGGCAAGAAAAGAAGACCCAGCCAATCAGCTGGGACTCAATGGGAGGCAGAGAATAGATGGGGGCGGGGCCACTCAGAGGTGGGATTTGCCAGTTCTCTGAACTACTTAAAATTTCCGCTACCAGTTCTCCAGAACTGGTCAGAACCTGCTGAATACCACGTCTAGTTTTAACTACTAGACCCAACTGGCTTGATATTTTTTCTCATTCTCAGGATGGTTAATTTGATTCAATTTTCTGTTAGGTTTTTATTTTTTTTATTTTGGGGTGAGGGCCCTAATGTTTTCCCTTCAGATGGAGTGGGAACATGGGGTGTTTGAGAATTTGCCCAATGATAGGGAGACAGTGATACAATAAAAGGCATAATACCAATCATCTTCATTTACTTTACAAAGCATCTTGTAATGAAATACTTGAAAGGATCTTACACTTCATTCATTAGGATTTCACTGGGTTATTTTTTTCTTTTCCTTTGAAGTATATTTCAAAAGTTCAACCTCCTTCATCCGACTGAACGCAGGGGTCTCCAACCTTGGCTCCTGGAAGCCTGGCGGACTTCAACTCCCAGAATTCCACAGCCAGCTGGCTGTGGAACTCTGGGAGTTGAAGTCCGCCAGGCTTCCAGGAGCCAAGATTGGAGACCCCTGGCACTGAAGGAAGGAATATAGGAAGATTTTTCAAGGTAAATCTTCTCCAAAGGCTCTCCAGCTTGTGAAAAACTCACAAAATATATGAAGAAAAACTACAGAATCATTGAAAACATTTAGGCTTTTTTTTTTAACAGAAAGCACCTAAAAGAATATTTTATTCATTTATTTATTTGATTTGTCAATCACTTACAAGATAATAGGTATAAGTATAAACATGAATAAGAATACATAAAATAGGTACGAATAAATGGGGACAATAGGACAGGGACGGTAAGCATGATGGTGCACTTATGCACGCCCTCTTACAGACCTCTTAGGAATGGGGTGAGATCAATAGTGGATAGTTTGAGGTGAAAGGAGTGGCGGGTTTGGGGATGTAACAACAGAGTCAGGTAGTGCATTCCAGGCATTGACCACTCTGTTGTTGAAATCGTATTTTCTGCAATCAAGTTTGGAGCGGTTAACATTGAGTTTGTATCTATTGTGTGCTCTTGTATTGTTGTGGTTGAAGCTGAAGTAGTCATTGATTTGGTAGGACATTGCAGCAGATAATTTTGTGTGCTACGCTTAAGTCTAACCATAGGCGGCGTAGTTCAAGGTTGTCCAAGCCCAAAATCTCAAGCCTGGTGATATAGGGTATTCTATTGCGAGCATGCCCTGTGTTTATTCCCTCCGTTACTAGAGCTTGCTATCTATTCTGAAGGTGCGTTAGGCTTTATAACCAAATGTAAAACACAGGTAGTCTTCAACTTACAACCATTTGTTTAGTGAGCATTTGAATTTACAATAGCACTGAAAAAAGGGACTTATGGCCATTTCTCACACTTATGATCATTGCAGCATCCTCAAGCTCCTCAAGCTTGGCAACTGGCATGGATTTTCAATGGATGCAGTGAATTAGGGTCATGTGGTCACCTTTTGCAGATGTGGTCATCTATCTTCCCCAAAGTCAATGGGGAAGCCACATTGACTTAACAACATGTTTATGACTTAGCAATTGCAGGGTGACACAGTGGTCAGAATGCAGGCTAACTCTCTGCTCACTGCCAGGAATTTGATTCTGACCGGCTCAAGGTTGACTCAGCCTTCCATCCTTCCAAAGTCAGTAAAATGAGGACCCAGATTATTGGAGGTAATAGGCTATCTCTGACTCTGTAAACCACTTAGAGGGGGGATGTAAAACACTATGAAGTAGCATATAAGTCTAAGTGTTATTTATTTAAGTATTATGGTATGAAAAATAATAATGGTTAGTGCAAGACTAAAAGCCACATACTGAAATAATTTATTTTGCTTACCAAATGCCATCTGGTATCATCATACTGTCAGCAAAAGTTATTAGGCTGACATAAGTGGGTGTAAATCCCCTGATTTCAAAGACATTTTTGCTGATTTAACTCTGTTATGAAGCTAGTATAGAATAGAATTAGGAATAGGAATAGGAATAGGAATAGAAGTGGAGTGGAGTGGAATGGAATGGAATGCAATAGAATAGAGGGGAAAAGACACTTTACTTTCCCTTCTTTAGACATGTTTAGCCTATCTGAAGACTCACTGAATTTTTGAATAGCAACAACAAATGATTTAATTTGAAGTACGGTATCAGCAGGAAAGCAAGTCTTCCACAATTTGTTGGTTGGCTATTGAATTTCAACCATGTCTTCTTCAGGGTTGTTGGGAATTGCAAAACAGAGGCCAAGGTCCATTCTGCTGATTTGATCCAAATGGTTCAAGAGATTTCTGAAAAAATCCATGGGGTTTGGATGAGGCAATGAGATATGTATGCTGGGAAAGGTGGAAGGAAAAAGGACAACTCGCAGCAAGGTATTAAGTCAATCACAAGGACAATGCGTGATTGTTAGAAACTCCAAAGGATCAAATTAGATTACCATATAGAAAATCTGTATAGTCAAAGAGTTGATACCAATTTGGTGGCACATAATCAAGCAATCAATTATGTAAAAATAATATAATGAAATAAACAGGCAAAGCCCATCTATACTAAACCAGATTGATGCTTCTCTCTGTTTTGATCAATGAAACATAGCAGAAAACATCTTAAAATGGACAAAAACTATGCAGCGCCCACTTGTATGAGAATGCACATGCTGTATTATCAGAATAGTTAAATCTACACATTTATTCTCTTGAGAGGTCTATAATTCTGTGAAGGTGGAAGGAAAGAGCAGGCATCTGCAAGAAGACAACCAAGCTTAGAGAGCACCAAGGACCCTTCAAGAGCAGAAGAAGATGATGGACTTGAGAACAGTGGTTTGGCTGGATCATTGGTTGCAGTTAGAGCATCCTATACAAGATCTGCCCATGCGGTTACTAAAAGTTTATACTTGCTTAATGGCAAAATTAAATTTTTAGCAGGTGTTACCATTTTTATTGCTAATTCAACTCTAGAAATTCTTCTTTTCTGATCTTATGAAACTTGTTATGTTGACAAAGATTTTATATCATCAATAAAAATTCCAGGAGTACTGAAATAGTTAAGTAATAAATGACCAGTGAAGGTAAACATCAGCACATAGTGTCTTCCATATGACCCATATATCTGCTTTGGATATATAAAACCAGTTTTGATTATTTGAACAACCCTTTTTTTTAAAAAAAAAATGCTATTTGCTCGTGTTCTCTCTCTCTCTCTTTTGGAAAATGATAACTAATGGTGCCTTGCATAACTAATGCATAATATTGTGCCTAGTACAATGCTTGCAGCATGAAGGTTGCCAATTTTCTTTTAAATAGAGCGTGAACTGCTTTGTGTTAATATCATGAAGGAAAAAAGACAATATTTCAAAATCAAGCACATTGTGTGAATGACAACATTTGAATTCTAATGGTTTTACTTATTAGGTAAAAGAAAAATATTGTCCAGGGATGGAAAGAGGGAACGGATCACCTGTTGGGTATTCATTCCAAATTTTGCAAACGAGCTTTAGAGATGAATGAGTATAACAACAGCCCAACTCATCTCTGCTTTGAAACAAAGCCACATCTCGGGGTCCTTTGTGAGTGTAATAAAGCTGTGCAAACCTTGCAGATTGATCAAGGGCGGCCTTCTTTCTCTCCCTCTGTCTTTCTTAAGAATAGTTCAAGTTGTGGTTGTTTGTACAAGGCACAATGCTCAGGCTGGATAAGCCATACAAATGAATACACATCACCTCTTCCATTCTCTTTGCCAACCGTACGTCTGACACTTCTCAAGCCATAAACTCAGAGCGCGGAGAGCTTTTCTATTGATATGGCAACCTGGAGAAAGAAGTCGATATCAACACTGATTCTCTTTGCCATTTTAAACGAAGCTTATCAGCCAGGAACCAGAAGTGACCATTTCATAGGCAGAGGGGGCAAATCAAAGTTCTTTTCACTTGGAAATGAATGGCAGGTTACTTGTGTTTGTACTGTTCACTGGATAACAAACATGGGTTGGTGGCACTGTGAGTACTCCCAGAACCTTGAAGGAGCTACTACAGTGGTGGCTAACCTTTTCGGGCTCCTGTGACCCAAATTGGTGCACGCTTGTATGCTTGTGCTTGCATGCCAGCACCCAGAAAGCAATGCATGCACTCCATGCTTCCTACGCATGTGCGCGTAATCCCCACCCACCCCCGCCACCCCCTTACCTGTACTGTGCCTCATAGCTGATTTTTGGCCGGTTAGAGGCCTTTTTCGGCCTCCCAAAGGCTTGAGGAAGGCTTCTGCAGGCTTTGCAGGCTGAAAACTAGCCCTGTTTTGTCACTTCTGGTATTTTTGGAAAAACAGGAAGTGATGAAATGGGGCTAGATTTTAGCCTGCAAAGCCTGCAGAAGCCTTCCTCAAGCATTTGGGAAGCAGAAAAGGGCCTCAAACCCACAGAAAATCAGCTGTGAGGCACGCACATGCGCAGTGAGGTAAGTTTGCCTACAGCTCGCGTGCTGGCACAAATGGCTCTGTGTGCCACCTGTGGCATGCATGCCATAGATTCGCCATCATGGAGCTACTATATTCCATCAGACTTCAACAGTACTCAAATTTGGAAATTGAGAGGCTTATCTGGATTCACTTAACAACCACAACCACTGAAGATCTGCTGTGATTTGCTTAACCACCATCGCATTCATTGCACCTAGGTCAGAAGCACCAAGGTGTTCCCGAGTTGAAAGGATTAGCCGATGACATCATCAATGCCTGGAGGATGCCCATCTAGGGCTCTTTTAATGTCATGTGTAGGAGCCGTAGCGAAGGATGGGAGCTCACCCTCTCCCATAGCAGCACTCAGGGTCTCGAACACATGTGTTCTGTTTGTCAACCCAGCATCCTAATCACTCTGCTCCACCATGGCATAAAAATAAAAATAAAACTATAGCCGTTTAGGCAGCACAGCAAACTGAAACCAGCCCAAATGGAAAACCAGAACCTAAACAGACTTATTTGGTCAGGAACATCAGATGGAAAGGATCTGAAAGACTTAAGCAGAGGAAACAAATGCACAATTGCACATTATGCATTTCTAAACAATAGTGCCAATGCCTGTGATGATAATAAACCATCAAAAAGCTGAAAGCTAAGAAAAGGAGGGGGGAAAAGAAATAACACAAAGCAGCAACTGTTTCTACCTCCCTGCCTCTCAATAGCCTGAAAAGAAACTTTTTCCAATGGCTTTCAGAACTGCTTTGCATGTAAACTCCCCATATATAAAACGAAGAAAACAATGAACCATTGCACCAAAAGAACCATTACAGCTTCATTCTAGGCAATTAATGGAGAGTGACAGAATCATGCACAGCACGGAAGTTTATTTTCATCCTTCCTATTCTCTTTTGATGGCTCCCCAAAAGTATTCACTTTGCCATCCCTTCAGGACCGCCTGCTGTGCAGCAAATGCTTCTCTATTCAATAGCAGGGGCAGAAATTGCTAGGGGGAGGGGAGCGAGGGATGTATGAACAGCTCAGGGCAGGGGACCATTGTGTGATGTTCACCCTCCAGTGGTGCCTCAAGAGGCAATGTAGCAATTCATTCCGGTTATTTATTCATTGATGTGGTTACACCGTGTCTTCTAGGTGGCTGATCCATCCCCATTGAAACACCCTAAGCAGATGTAAAGGCATAAGGCTGACTCTGTATCAACGTCTCCCACTTCCCCATACAAAGGTTTGCAAGTACAGTTGCCACAACTGCCCATGTGGATAACAAGGAAAGGACCAGCCTGATTTTGGTGGGCGAGCTGTACCCAAATAGGATGTAGTGACTGAGAAGATCATCTGTGAGGCCCTCGTCCCACTAACTTTCTAGAGAGAGAAGTGTGTGGAAAATGTGAGCTTGTAAGTATCATGTGGATTGACTCTAATTGGGTTAGATGCTCCCACAGATAAAGAGCCCTGAGCCTCATATAGCTGTATAGGTCACCCGAAACTTAAACTGAGCCATGAAGCTCCTGCATCAGAGCAATCACTCTGCTATCTTGGTATCGACTGTTCCAATTGTACCTTCCAATAGGTCTTCAAGGGGTGACCCCACATAGAGTAGATTGTAAGAATCTAAATAGGAGACAAGATGGGAAAGAGTCTTGGTTATCAGCTCTTCTGACTACAACCCAGGACTGATTGCAACTGGTGAAGCTGACCAGTCTTCTGACCAGGACTTTTAGCTGCTGGTCTGGAAAATATTATGAGTTAAGGAATACTCCTGGTTTATATACCTGGTCCTTAAGGCAAAGAGCTAAAGATAGAACTAACCTTACTCCCAAAACTCTGTTTGTAAATAGTAGCTCTACCTTGTTGGGAATTATTCTGTCCCTTTCAACTCCTTCAATACTTAGGATCAAGACTTCTATGACTTGCTGGGCCTAGGGTAGAGATTTAGATGTGATATTATCGGCATACTGATAATGCATTACCCTAAAGAGGTGGATTATTTCTCCCAGTGGCTTTACATACATAAATCCAGGTTCTGACCAGTTCTGGAGAACCGGTAGCAGAAATTTTGAGTAGTTTGGAACATCACTTCTGACTGGGCCCGCCCCAATCTATTCTCTGCCTCCTGAGTCCCAGCTGATTGGCTGGGTCTTCTTTTGTTGCCCTGAACAGGAGAACAGAGCTGGAAAGCAGGTTAGTGGGTTGGGAAGGAAATGGGGGTTTTACAGTATCCTTCCCCCTGCCACACCCACCAAGCCATGCCCAGAGAACCGGTAGTAAAGAAATTTGAATCCTATCACTGCATAAATCCATGCATGTTTATTTATTATACAAATGGGCATCCAACTCATACACAAGTGACTCTGGGCAGCTTACAACATTAAAAACCCATAATATAAAACCCATAAACCCCATCCCTTCCCCCTAGCCCCCCATGGCAGCAGCAACACAATCCAATCAATCAAATTTGATTGGCACCTTCTCCATTCATGGTCCCCAGGCCTGCTGGCAAACCCACATCTTTGGGGTCTTTCAGAAAAGCAGTGAGGTGGGGACCAATCATCCCTCCATGGGAATGATATCCCATAGAGAATAGGGCCACTTCTGAGAAGACCCTTTTTTGTGGTCCTACCAAATCTACATCCCTAATAGATGGGACCTGCAATATATCATGTCTTCCCATCCTGTGAGTCAGGTGGATGTAATAAGGGAGAGGCGGCTCTTCAAACAGTCTGGCCCCCAAAGCATGTAGGACTAAGGACTAAGATATTAAAGATGTCTATGGAGTATCTCAGTCATTGCCTCTTGAAAAAAGCTCCTTTAGGACAGGATATTGAAGGGAATGGGAGAACTGCACTGAGTCCCTTTCCTACCCAATTATATCTCCAATTATATCTATCGGAAAAGCCTACTCCGAAAAGAGCAGAACTATCATAATGTAAAACAATCTGGCATTTACAGCATCATTAATATAATTATTGTTTATTTTGAACACACCCACCTCATGTTGTAACACAACACGCAAACTCTAAGTGATCTTGAGCTTTTCCTGCCAAGGAAAAGTGGATTTTTAAAAGGTAGACTAACAAAGCTTTGTGAAAGTCAACAATGACTTTGCAAACCTTCCCAGAATTACTTATTGCCACTGTAGGAAATCAAACCACCATGTATTTTTGTTAAAAGCAGCAGGACTTCATTTTACTGTGCCTCTGTTCCATATTACAGGTAGTCCTCAAGTTGCTACCACAATTGAGCCCAAACTTTCTGTTGCTAAGTGAAACAATTAAGTGAGTCTTGCCCCATTCAATGATCTTTTTTGCCACAGTTGCTAAGTGAATCACTGCAGTTCTTAAGTCAGTAACACGGTTGTTAAGTGAATCAGACTTCCCTATTAACTTTGCTTGTCAGAAGGTCGCAAAAGGGGATTCACATGCGCCTGGGACACTGCAACTGTCATAAATGTGAATTTTGATCATGGGAACCTGAGGATGCCCTAACAGTTGTGAAAAATGGTGCTAGCTCACTTTTTTCAATGCTGTTGTAACTTTGAATAGTCATCAAATTAACTGTTGTAAGTCAAGGACTACCTATAGACAGGGGTAGGATTCTACTGGTTCGGACTGGTTCAGGCGAACCGGTTGTTAAAATTACAGCTGGTTTGCTGAACCAGTATTTCAACTGACTGGCTGGCCCCTCCCAGGAATCTCCATGCGATCCATTTTTGATGGAGGTAAGTGCAGGTTCTGCACAGAGGCTCTGGAAGGGGGAAAACTGGGCCTTCTGGAAGTCCAGAAATGGGCCGGTTTGTGACTTCCGGAGGGCCTCCAGAGGCCAGGGGAAGGTCTCTGGACCCCGGGGAGAGCAAAAATGGACCCCCAGGCTCTGAAGGCCCACCGGAAGATGGAAACAGGAAGTTCTGGTAGGCCACGCCCACCGAGCAACCAGGCAGTGAACCAGTTGCTGGGATTTTTGAATCCCACTCCTGCCTGTAGAATGTTTTGATGCCATCTTCACTGGGATGAGTTGCTTAATTGGAAGGGGTTTCTTTAAAAGAGATAGAAAATCTGAACTTGTGCAGGAGTCATAGGCAATATTTTGGTTTTCATTATGAATTGATTGAAATATTTGGGCAAAGAATTTCATATTGTATTGTGTCTAAAAAATAGGTGGTGGGAAGAACGGAGGCAATGCAGAGTAACATTCAGCAATAACTTTATTTAAAAATAAAGGGTGGCCGCGGCTGCCGCGAGCTAACAGGGCAGCTGGCTGACAGGCAACAGCTGATGCCATTTGACAGCTCCCTTTTATAGTCAGCTGTCAAACGGCATCAGCCAATAGGAGCGGTCCACATTCCCACTGGAAACGCAGACTTGAGTGGGAACAGGCTTCAGCAAAGTCTGAGAACGCAATAGTGTCTATGGAGATTATCAGTTCTTGCAGGTCAAGATTGTCTCAAAGGTGCTGTTTTCAAAAGGCAGCCTGATTATGTTTTCTCCTGGAGGAGTAAAAAGAGTGCTAGGCTGCTTTTAAGAATATTTTATTAAGATAGATTTGGCATGATTCTGTGATAGTTATCTCGCTTAAGTATGAATTAGTAAAATTATAGTCAAATGATTGTTCAATAATGATATTGGGATATTTTATTGATGATTGATAATGTGAGTTATTATGTAATATAATTATTTTGATGACTATGAAATGGATGCACAAAAGGGAGTGGTAAACCAACCGATACACTGTAAATTTATGAAGAATGATATAATTTTTTTTTATGTTATGTTTTATGTCTTATATATTTTTTGTCTGTCGTTAAAATCAATAAATTTTTACCAAAAAAAAAGAGTGCTCGGCTGCTAAGCAATTTGGATCGGTTCTAGCGAACCAGTAGTTTTGGTGAGAAATTGGCCCCGCCCACCCTTCCCTTTCCTGTCCTATATTTCCCTGTTTTTGAGCTCAGCTGATTCGCACAGCACAGGCCGGTTGCCACGCCTCAGCTGTTTTACTCACTGGCGCTGAGTACAAGGTCAGCTTTGAAGCTTAAAATTGGTGGTTTATGGATGCTGTGCACACGCGTGAAGCACTTTCATAGAACTGGAAGTAAAAAAAGGGTGAACCCGCCCGTGAACCTTATCTCAATGTTTGTCCCACTGCACTTAGTCAAGACTACTCTTTGAAAATAGTTCAGCAACATGTACATCCAACAGTTCAGCAACATGTACATGCAACATCCAATTCCACATTTTGGCTGGGACAGGCAGTCATTGAGTTTAAACTCTACGCAATTGAAATGCAGGAGCCTCCAGAGATATTGCTGGCTTTGGTTTAGTGCAAACCATGGCAAAGTTTCAGCAAAATGTATTAAATAGGGAAGCCTCAGCTGTTTTGTTCACTAGCGCTGACCTAGAAGCTAAGTTTTTAAGCTTAAAATGGGTGGTTTTTGAACGCTGTGTGTGCAAAGCACACACTCACTGAACTGGTTGTAAAACTGGTTGCAGCCCACCACTGAGGATGAAGATGTTTCACTGTTCATCCAAGAAGCTTTATCAGATGCTTCACCACTGATGAATCTTCTTCCTGAAGGAAAAAACACACAGTTCAGTTGCCTTTTGGGGAAATAAAAGCACCTTTGACACATACTTAGGGGTGGGCTGCCGGGGGCTCACAGGGGCTCGGGAGAACCCTTAGCTAAGACTCTGCGGGGCTCAGAGAGCATCCAATAACCTCAGAAAGACAAGCAGCAAGGGAAAGTTCTTAATAGGCTTAATTGAACTTCTGGGCATTCAGCCAAGAGCATTTCACACCTCGTAAAAGTGTTGCAAGCAAGATAAACAATCCATTCAGTGCTTCTGAGGGAGAACTATTGAGAAAAATCAGATAACATAGCCACTAGCCTCTGAGGGGATGAATTCCCAAATAGTAAGAATCACGTAATGCACCAGAAACTGCACTAAGACTCCAAGATCCCTCTCACCGTCACTGCAATTGAGCCTGGTTTCACCCAGTCTTTTATTTAAGTATTAAATGCATGAAATAATAAACAACTTTTTGATATATGTCCTTTTTTAGGCAATTAGGGCAAAAAAGTGACTTTGAGTTGCCCACACCCACCCAGTCACATGACCACCCAGCCATGCCCACCCAACCAGTCATTAGGGCAGAGAACTTGCTAAAAAATTTGAAGCCCACCCCTGGACATACTAGACTGTGCTTCTAGTCGAAATGCCTTCGCTTGGGCAACCATTACACATCTAGACTGAAAAAGAATTAATATTTCAGGCTGTTACTTTCAAACTTTATTTGAATGAATAAATGGGAAGATTTAGTAGTTTTTCTCCTTTTTTTCCTTTGGGAAGAAAAGGTTTCTTTGCATTTTAGCTTTTTTTTTGTTTTGGTTTTTTTTGGCCCCAAGACTTGTATGAAATTGCTTTTCTGTTCAGCAATGTGCTGAATCAATGTGGCCATTTCTCTTTCATATTTTGCTAATTAGATGGTTTAAAACCCTTCTCTGGCTCATTGGAAAAATGTTGATTATATAAAGTATTTGCCATTTTCAATGTCACTACATTATTAACCTTTGTTTTGTAGTTTTAAATATCTGCATGTTTTGGATAGGCAGTTGGTCTCCTATGCTGGAGGCTGTCAGAGAGAGACAGAGAGAGGATGAAAAAGTATGCGTGTGCACATGCATACATTTGGCTCTCTCTTTCCTATTTCTAAATGGAGGGGCTAAATGAACAGAAAAAGGCTATGATTTACTAGTAACATTTTTCCTTCATAGCTGCCTGAAGCACATTCTAAGCTAAATTCCTTTGGCATTTTGATTCGAGCAAAGCTTGCAATCAGAGGTTAGTTGAAATCTCAGAGACTGGAAATGTAAAGCACTCAGAAGAACAGCAATAGCAATAGCACTTAGACTTATATACTGCTTTACTCTGCTTTGTAGCCCTCTCTAAGTGGTTTACAGAATCAGCCTATTGCCCCCAACAATTTTCGGTCCTCATTTTACCAACCTTGGAAGGATGGAAGGCTGAGTCAACCTTGAGCCTGGTGGGATTTGAGTTGCCAAATTGCAGGCAGCCAGCAGGCAGCAGAAGTAGCCTGCAGTACTGCACTCTAACCACTGTGCCACTGTGGCTCATACATTTTTATGGGACTGTTGTGGACACCAAACACATGAGATGAGAAAGAAATCAGGTTTCTCATCCTCGGGCTATTAATCCTGAATTTATTTTGCCTTGTTTTCTGTAATCCTCAACTTACAACAATTCATCTAGTGGCCTTTGAACTTACAACAGCATTGAAGAAAGTAACCTATGACTGTTTTTCACACATGACTGTTGCAGCATCCCCATAGTCATGTGATCAAAATTTGGATACTTGGCAACTGACTCCTATTTATGATGATTGCAGTGTCCCAGGCTCACAATATCCCTTTTTGAGACCTTCTGACAGGCAAAGTCAATGGGAAACCCAGATTTATTTAACTACCCTGTTACTAACTTAACAACAGCAATGATTCACATAACAACTCTGGCAAGAGAGGTTGTAAAATGGGGGAAAAATCATTTAACAACCATCTTGCTTAGCAATGAAATTGTTGGACTCAATTGTGGTCATAACTCATGGATTACCTATACTTTGATTACATTTCAGCACCTCAAATCCTGGAATACTGCTATCATGTCATCCCTAGTCCTTCTTTACCCGAATAACCAAAGATCCATATATATATATATATATATATATATTTATATATATATTTTCTTAAGTTTTCGCGGGTACTTACATGTCTGGCATTCAGCTTTGTTCGGGTATTTTCCCACGTCATAGTAGTGGTGCTTTTAAAGTTGTAGCAACGTTTCAGCAGAATCTCATCTGCCATCATCAGGCTTCTGTATAGTGTTCGTCTGTGAGTCAGACTTTTACAGTGGTTTCAGATTTAAATTTGGGACAGCCTATTGCTGTGTCAGAATGGTTTTTTCACAGCAATAGGCTGCCCCAAATTTAAATCTGAAACCACTGTAAAAGTCTGACTCACAGACGAACACTATACAGAAGCCTGATGATGGCAGATGAGATTCTGCTGAAATGTTGCTACAACTTTAAAAGCACAACTACTATGACGTGGGAAAATACCCGAACAAAGCTGAATGCCATACACGTAAGTACCCGCCAAGAAGTGACACTAGTTGTCCAAGGACTACAGCTTTAGTAACAAAAAGCCCATACATGGATCCATAAAAGATCAGAAGATCCACCAAGTTTCCATTGTCCTGTCTAATATAGATTAGAATCCTACTTAGAGATGCCAGGCTCAGCTGATCCTGCTAAAATTATCCTGTTGATGATGCTTCTCAGAGGAAAAGAAAGCAAAAAGAACAAAGGCCTTTCTCTTTCCCTTCCTCTCTGCAGAGAAGGAACTCTTAAACTCTTCTAGTCTTGTTTGAACTTTGTGAAATTGATTTTTCATTACTGAGAGAAGCTGCCAACTGCTGTGGCATTCATCTCTGCCTGCCAATGTGTAACATGTTTGTCTCAGCTGATAACAATTTTTTTTAATTATTGTAATTATCACTTGAAAATTGGGTTCCTGCCATAGGCAGCTTTAATTAGACTCTGTACTTTTAAAAATATCTATATTAACATCTTTAATCTGAGATTCCCGTCTCTGATCAGTAATAAAACATGGCTGTTTGCTTGTGACAATCTGTTTGTATACAAACATTTTTAAACATCCATATTTCATGCACGCATGGTATAGTTAGAATGGAGGCAGAGAACACAGTGACTCGAGTGATTGGAACACTGGGCAGGAGGTTAGCAAGCCCGCGTTCGAGACCCATCTGCTGCAGTGAGGTGGGGTTGAGCTCTTGTCCTTCACTCCAGCTCCTGTTGGGGACATGAAACAAGACCCCAACTGGATGTCACCGGCTAATCCTTTCAACCCAGAATCTCCTTGGATTACCCGCGTATGTACAATAATTAGTGTAAAGAAAGGATTTTCAATAGATAGGACTTTTGTCCTTTCTTCGTGACAAGTTAAAGTGTCAACTCATAAAATATATCTCTGGTCTTTTAGATTTGCCAGCAGAAAGGGAATTGGGAGCAGTACAGCAGCTTGCAAAACGGAAACTGCATTCCATCAATGTTTTCATAGATAGTTTCTAGGCGACCAAAGTTTCTGCCACGCAAAATTCTAACTGGAGAGTATGATTGATGACTCTTGGCTATGGATGTGTCCCATTGGAGAATATGAATTACGATACACCCAGGGGGTGGGGGAAAACCTGGGTCAAGGGTGACAATGGATGATGTGTCTCAGAGTCGGCTACACCCAGGTAGCACCGGCATGTTTACTCCTGATAAATCTTCTTTAAGCTTTGAAAATCTGGCTAGAGACTCATGATTTAAATGGGGGTATCTACCAGAACCCTGACATAAAGCTTTCAACACAGAGAAATACACACACACATCTGATATAGGGGAGTATGTATACAGTATGTGTATATATCATGTAGCAACAGAAAGGTTACCACTGAAAAGCAAGAAGGCATAAAGAGAAATAAATAAATCCAAACCTGTTGCTTTTTTTAAAACGTGGATTTTATTCCCCCAGCCCTGAACTGAAAGTGATAAAATAAAACTTTCACTTTCTTTGAAAGTTTGTTTTCTCAGGAAGAAAAAAAGTCATCAGATCTTTTTCTTCTTGCATAGACAGAGTTTTAATTACCCTTGAAGCACATAGAGTCCCTTCTGAGTTGTTTTTCTGAAATAATCTATTAACGAACAATAGCCTCGGTAATGGGCAAAAGTAGTTGATGTTATCATTTTTAATGCTCAAGGGAAGGCCTAGTACATCTGCCTCCAAAGTAGCAAATGTCAGCTAATACTTTTTTTTTTGCCTTTCATAGCATCCAGATTTAGAATTCACTAACCTGTGAGTCTGAATGACTCTGAATGAACTCATGAGGATTATATTTATGTACAGGTAGTCCTCAACTTGCAACTGTTTGCTTAATGACTGTTTGAAGTTACAAAGACACTGAAAAAGTGACTTATGTCTTTTTTTTTTCACACTTAGGGTCCTTGCAGCCTCCCCATGGTCACATGATCGATATTCAGATGTTTGGCAACTGGCCTGTATTTAGGACTGTTGAAATGTCCTGAGGTCTTGTCAACCCCTTTTGCCACCTTCTGACCAGCAAAGTCATTGGGGAAGACAGTTTCACTTAACAGCCATGCTACTAATTTAAAAACTGCAGTGATTCGCCTAATGGCAGTGCCAAAAGGGGTTGTAAAAGGGGGCAAAATACACTTAACAACTGTCTTGCTTACCATGGGCTCAGTTGTGGTCATAAGTTGAAGACTGTCTGTAAAAATATATATATTTATATCCCCCTGCAGTCAAGATCATGCTGTGTCCAGCAACATTCTGGTGACACGGTATCCGTGGTGGGATTCAGCCAGTTCACACCAGTTCAGATGAACTGGTTGTTAAATTACCCACCCACCCCTGAATGGGTCCTGGATCCTGGATGCTGTGCTGCAATGAAGAAATTGCAATGGAGTGGCCAGCGCAAGGGAAAAAGGCCACTTTCCCACTTTCTTCTCCCTGCTCCTCCTCCTTCCCTCATGCCAGCTTCTCCATTGCCCATTTCTCCATGGCAGCGCAGCTCCCTGGATCCACTTTGACAGCGGGGAGGGGGGATAATTTAACAACCAGTTCACCCAGGGACAGGTTGCCCATCGTGTGAGGCTCATCCCACATGTGCAGTGAGTTGGAGAATGGGGTCACACCTCTCACGACAGCCAATCTGACTCTAGGTGAACCAGTTGTTAAATTATTTGAATCCCACCATTGCATGGTATGGATGCATGGAGAAAACAATTCGATACACACAGGAGACCCCTGAGAAGACTATGAATTCGAGTCCTGTCTTACGTGCAAAGCTAGTTGGGAGACCTTGAGCCAGACACTCACTCTCAGCCCTAGTAAGAAGGTGAAGGCAAACCAATTCAAAAAATGCTGCCAAGAAAACCGCAAGGATTAGTCCAGACGGTTGCCTGGAATCAACACTAATTCAAAAGCTTGCCCTTTGTTAGTAACAAGCAACATGGATACGACTGAGCTGCTGAAGAAGTTGTCCACAGATTTATCAAAGTCATTTCTCTCCAGATTTTGCATCAATTTACCCCTCTACTAAGCAAACTAGCCTGAAAGATTTGTTAAAAGCTCAGTTGCATCTTTTCTTTGGTTTTCCATTGAGGCAGCCATGTGAGAGAGGGAGAGTCCAAATTCTTTTCAAATATTTAATGTACAAAAGGGAAGGATGTCTTAAAAGGAGACCACTAATGCATTTTTAATCCACATTTAAATGCGCACAGAGATCCTGAATATTAATGGTATCATTTCCATTCCAAACAAGCCTGGCATCTTGTTCTGCTTCTATCAATCAAAATAGACGAGGTCTTTGAAATATCATGGCTTGCAATGCAAAATGGATAAATATACAGAACAAATGCACTGATGCTAATGATAGAAAGAGGCACTTTGTGCTCATTGTACTAATGGAATTTTTGCTCACAGCTTGAAACAAAGCTCTTTTAGTCTTCTAATTAATTTCATTAATATTTGCCTAATCTATCTTTCTTTGTGAGGGTTCAACTTCTAATCTAGACAGGCGGCGTAGAAAAACTAGACATCTATTGAGTAAGTATAGCAAATCTGTACCCTTGCACTACAATCAAATTGCATTTTTGTAGATCACGGGTGTCTAACCTTGGCAACTTTAAGACCTGTGGACTTCAACTCCCAGAATTCCCCAGCCAGCAATGTTGGCTATAGAATTCCAGGAATTGAAGTCCACAAATCTTAAAATTGCCAAGATTGGTTGTCCCTGCTGTAGAGTCTCTTCTAATTCAAAAACTGTATTGAAGTATCTTTTCCCAGTGTTTTTGAGATAGAAGCACATCAAAAGTTTTACACAAAGTCTAAAATAGGGTTAATAGAGTGGAAACATTATTTTCAGTTATCCTCTGCTAATAGGTATTCCAAGGTACATCCGTTTACGAGTTGATTCACTCGAGAAAAATACTTCCTGCTTTTTTTTCTTTTTTCTTTTGGCTGGTTCTCACTCAAAGAGAATTTGCCCATGGAATTTCCTTCAGAGGCATATGATGTGATTGTTTTTATCTAGTGACAAGTTTGTTGGATAGCAGAGAGGTTTATACAGCAGAAAGCATGTCTGAAGACAAAACTGCTAAAATGAAGAGTATAACTTTTGTAAGAAAGTGTAATGCTTGCCCAAAAGAAGATAAGCTGTATTCGGAAAACAACCTAACCGTAGGAAAACTAAAGTTACTTAAACTCAACAGTTAAAAACCTCTAACTGAAAGAGTCTGTTTGATGAGAACTTTATCAATCTCAGGTGAGAGATAGAAAGGAGAGAAAGAGTAAGAAAGAAAGTAGTAACAACTTTGACAAATGGTTTCTTGAAATTAGCCATCCTGTTTAGTGTGCAGAGAAACTGAAGGGAAGGAAATTTTGCTGAATTTCTTCAGGATAAATTCTCCATCTGTTGATCAGAATATGGCTTACCATTAATGGTTCCTCTTCCTCCTTTTCTCCCTCTTCTCCTTCTTCCTTTTCTCCCCCTCCCCCTTTTGGCTAGAAGTTCTGGTAACAGGATCATTGGTGTTAGCAAGATCATGTTACAACATTTAATGGAGATGACACTACAATAGTTGACCCAAAGAATACTGGAGAATATTTAAAGAATGTTCAACAACTATTCTTTGAGGGTAGGAGAGAAAACTACTCTCACTCTATAACTACCCCTCCCATGATTAAAAACAACAACAATCTCTTTAACTATAAAATCACCAATGTTTTTGTGTTCTTATTATGATTAAAGCATTAGAATAATTAACAGCATCCCCACATTCAGTGCAAACTATGTTCATTTGAGGATTTCAACTCCTGGAGCTGCTGGAGAGGGCAGGTAGAGGAAGACCCTTTGAGAGTGATTAATTTCTAGCCTCTTACAAGATCCAATTATTCTTTGCCTTTTGCTTTCCTATAGAAGTCACCATGTTCCCACAATCTGTCAAGGATCATTTATCAATTGAGCAGGATCTTGACCATACACATTTAATTACTAATCAGATACATATAGGCCACATGGGTAGACTTGACAGGAATCGGTATTTAAAGTACCATAGAAATATTTTCCATTCTAGTGGGTGAAGATAGATTTTGGCTGTTTGTTACTGTTTCAGAAAAGGATAGTGCTTTTTTTTTTTTTTAAAGGGGGAGCTATCACAAAGCTATGCAAAACCAATCTTTATTTAAAGTGTCCCACCCATGGCCCAATGAGTTAATAATATATGTGTGTATGTGTGCATGGGCATACACACGCATACACACACATATATGGATGTTTGTTATTTATATAAAGGTAAAGGTAAAGGCTCCCCTCGCACATACGTGCTATTTGTTTCTGGCTCTAGGGGGCGCTGGTGCTCATCTCCGTTACAAAGCCAAAGAGCCAGCGTTGTCCGAAGACGTCTCCATGGTCAAGTGGCTGGCATGATTAAATGCCGAAGGTGCACGAAATGTTGTTACTGTCCCACCAAAGGGGTCCCTATTTTTTTACTTGCATTTTTACATGCTTTCGAATTGCTAGGTTGGCAGAAGCTGGGAGAAGTTATGGGATCTCACTCCATGACGTGGCACTAGGGATTCGAACTGCTGAACTGCCAACCTTTCTGATTGACAAGCTCCGTGTCTTAGCCACTGAGCCACCACATCCCTTTTGTTATTTATATGCATTGACTATATTAAGGAAGACAAAAATGAAAGTTTGGATAGTACCTGGAGAGAGCAGAAGAGAAGGAACTGGAGAAGATAACAAAATACAAAGAGCTGCAAATAGAAGTAGAAAAATTGCGGCAAAAGAAAACAAAGCTAGTACTACTACGGTAGTAATAGATGGCTTGGATGCAACCCCAAACCAATTGGAGCACCACTTGATTACCATCAGCATTGACAAAGTTGTCATCACTCAGTTGATGGTGGGATGAACACCCTTGGAATGGTGTAAGAGTAGGAATGGGTTTCCAGAGAAAAAATTGCAGACTACAGGAACTAGAAGGACTACTCAGGTGACACTGAGGACACAGATAAACCTCCAAGTGCTTCAATGACCCTCTAAAACAGGGGAGTCAAACTCATGCCATCATAGTGGCATCATGTGAGGTATTGGGATTCCCCCCCTTCACTAAACAGGCATGGCCAGCGCATGACCCATCCAGCCATGGGCCAGGAGTTTGACAGCCCTGCTTTAAAAGGATGCAAATGACCAGCTGTCTGCAAGGAATATAAATCCTTCCATTCCCCACTATCCTGTCAGTGTTGAAGAAGCTTCTTGGATGAGAAGCGAAATGTCTCCAAAAGAAAAAACAAGAAAGTCCAGTTGCCTCCTGAAAAAGCATTTTGGGTACGTCACTCAGTTGATTTTGAGCAGTTTTACTTGGAACAGCTTGTGTCCTGTCACAATACCTCTAACACCATCAAACAACCACATCTGCCTATCCAGGTCCTTGGGAATAGGTGGACAAAAATACCAAATCCAGTCTGAACATCTGGCCGACTGTGTGAAAAACCACTATATATTTTATATATGCATCCCAAGACAATTCCTCTTCATTCAATGGGGCCCAGGCAAGCTAAAAGGTTGACCAACCATGATTTAAAGGAGAAATCCATCCGCTGTTAGTTTGGGTGCAGGTCACATGAGCACTGAGCCTCAGTCTACTTCTTTTCCTCATTGTAGAAAGTTAGCACCCACTCTTCTCCTAAAAGAATGAAATATTTTGAGAAATATTAAAAAGGCAGAATATTATATTTCCCTGGTTGATAAAAGAAGAAACATGTTTTAAAGACAGAAAACAGCTCCCTGCCCCCAGTAGATATTTAGTGCCATTAAGAAAGGCTGGGCCAGCCTATCTACAAGACAAAAGACCTCCAGCTCTAGGGCCCTGGAATTAAGACATGACCCTCCAGGACATAATAGGATTAACCCATCTAGCAGCAGAGCTCACTACAGGGCACAATCTCCTAAGGATATTGCATCAGCAATCCAAACTTCAACCCAACTTAGCTCAGACAATCAACAGAGTCAGCTATGATCCCTACAACAGTCAATAGAATGCATGCTTTTGCACAGGAACGGGAAGCTCAAGTTCCAAGCCCAAGAGAAAAAATAAAAACCCCACACTTTCAACTCCACGTGGTCAGCTGCACCAGAAACACCCAAGTGCTTCTGCTTCATCAATAAACCATCTTTCCAATTAGCCTCCATGTTTCCAGTATCTTTCTTTCAGTTTGGAACTGAATCAGATGGATATTTCTTCCAATACCATGAAGATTTAAACCAGGGGTGTCAAACTCACCACCCACAGGCTGGATGCATCATGCACTGGCCACATCCATGCCCGGCTTAGCGAAGGGGGAAAAAGTCCCAATATATCATGTGATGTTGTTGTGACTATGCGAGTTTGACATCCCTGGTTTAAACTAACCAAACTAGTGATGTTGAGCAAATGTGTAAGAATGCTGCTAATATCAAAGTCAGAGAAAATTGCAAGAAGAATAAACATGAATGGTCTTGCTTTTTAAATATAAAATGTCAGACCCAATAAGGAAATTAGATAGTACTAATGTATCACTGAATACATAAGGGACTGGCATAAAATAGACCCATCATCCATTCCTTAACTATAATGGCTGCTCCAAACATCAATTATAAAGGATCTTACCTTTGTGACTGGTCCCTAAATGGCTTTTAAGTTAAGAAGAAAAAAATACTTATGGAAATAGGGTTATTGTCTCTTTTCAAAAAAGATGATTGTGGAGATCGAAGGACTGCGAAAAGAGAAATCTTCTGGAGACAATTACGTTGAAAAATTTCAGGCAGCCGTATTGCATCCATAGCATGTTATGATTAGCAGTTTATTCGGCAAGCTTTTTTTTATAATAGAAGAGATCATTTTAGAAACACGACCATGTGAATGATTCCTTACCGAAAGCAATAACCCTGCCAAATAGGGAGAGTTTTAAGCTATTCTTTGACATGCCTCGAGTCCAAAGTAATGAGACATCTATGAATTGATGTCCAGTTATAAATCTTTCCTGATTCAAATTGTGATAAATTCAAGGTATGCCAGAAAACCTGCCCTGAAAAGAAAAATAAAATGACATTTCACAGACAAAAAGGAAGAAATGATTTGCTTTTATCCCTAAAGCCCAATTATGAAAGTCGTGCCAGTCTCACTATCAATAGAGGCATCAAGACACCACATTTCAAGTTGTTGTGTTTGGAAGGCCACTTTATTAGTCAATGGTTGACAAATTCACCATCAGTCAGTTGCAAAATGCAGCTTTCCTGGGAACAGCTTACATCCTAGGATGTTACCTCTAATATCATCAAACATTCATATCTGCCTATCTCAGGCCCTTGGGAAGGTGGATAAAATTGCCAAATCTAATTGGAACATCTGGCTGGTTGTGCTGAACCATAATAATACCACTTTGAACACCATTGGCATTGACAAAATCATCAGTCAATTGCAAATGGCAGCTTTCCTGGGAACAGCTTGCAACCTGTGAACCACAGGTAGTCCTTGACTTACAAGCCCAAAGTTTATGTTGCTAAGTGAGATATTTGTTAAGTGAGTTTTGCTACATTTTATGACTTTTCTTGCCACAGCTTTTAAGTGAATCACTTAAAGCGATTCCAAACAAATGGCTGTCCAATCTCTTCATTAAAAACCTCCAGTGAACCTCCAACTTCTAGAGGCAAATGGTTCCACTAATTAATTGTTTTCACTGACAGAAAATGTCTATATAATTCTAGGTTGGTTCTCAATTTGTAAGCTTTCATTTGTTACTTCTGGCCCTGCCCTTGGGTGCTTTGAAAAATATTCTTGACACCCCCCCCCCCTTTTTTTTCTGTGATAGGCCCTCAAATATTGGAAGATTGCTATCATGTCACCCCTACTCTTTCTGTTCATTATTCATTGCAAATAACAATGAATATTCAGTAATAACTCTTGAGTCATTAATATTAAGAATTAAGAGAACAATAATAATGAATATTCATTGTGAATTCCTTGCTTCTATTGTGGGTAATAGATTCACTTAACGACTGCTGCAATAAAGGTCCTAAAGTTGGCTTGGACTTACAACTGTCATGACATACAACAATTCCATTACAGTCATAAGTTGAGAACTATCATTATGTATACAAAAATGGTGGCAAATAGACTAACGAAAGAAGACACATAGATCTAACATGCTGAATAAATGACCTATGCTATTTAATATTTGGAAATGAACGGTTCTGTCCCTTATTTCTTAAACTGTAAAACAGAAAAACAAAAAAAAGCAAATATTGAAATATTATAAGCTTAAGTGGAGGCTAGAGCTGAAAGTGGATTCTGTGTTATCTGAAAACAAGTAACTTTCAAAGTGCTGAGTGATAAGAAAGTCTGAATCATTTTGACAAGAATGACGGAGAAAGGGTGCAGGAGAAACTGATTGTTCAAGGAATTCAAAAGAGCAAGGTAGACTGGGTTGGGTAACACTTTCAATGCATAAAAATCCTTTGCCATTGTCCTTCTTCCCTCCTTCATTGATTTGGAAGGAAAATATGTTATATTACATGTTAAATTTAAGAGGCTGAGGCTTATTCTCACCAATATATGCAGCCGACTGTGATAAGAGTAGAATTAAAAAATTAAAATTTGTGTCACTATCATAGGTATTGATCAGCTTCCTCTTTTTTTTTCGGGGATTGAATTTTAATAAAGCTTGCAATTCAGTAGATAAAAAGAATACTAAATTTCCCCCCACCATTTTATGAATCCAGATGTGAAGGTTATTTGGACAGTTTGGAAATAACGAAATAATACGTTGGCCATTTCTTAGTGCACTTAGGAGAGACTGCACTTCTACTAGCTCAGAAAAATAAAGACAAATATTATATTCTCTGGTCTTGTTTTGCAGATATTTGATATTTTCCCTTATTTGGTTCTATATATAGCTATATGTAGCTCAGGATGGACAAATATCTCAACTTTGGAGCAATGTCAATTTGTGCATTCTTAATATCCGGTTTACTTGTGTTCTTCTAGCTCTAGAAACATAGTATTTACTGCCAACACAAGTGAGAATCCTGATCTTGAAAAATGGATGAAGGTCTAGAGCAGAGGTCTCCAAACTTGACAACTTTAAGACTTGTGGACTTCAATTCTGGGAGTTGAAGTCCACAAGTCTTAAAGTTGCTAAGTTTGGGGACCCCTGGTCTAGAGGCATTCAGAGAAACCATACTAAGTCAGAGAACTTTTAATTTATATGGGATCTATGGATGTAGGAGTGATCTAGAAGAGGGTCTAGAGAGGATCTATTGGATCTAAAATGAATATAAACTTTGGAACTTGAGTGGAACCTTAGATCTAGTTGAATTCAGATAATTAAAAAAAAAACATTTTGGAAGGGAGATTTTAAAAAATCCCATATTAAGAGTATTTGTAGGATGAGCTCATTTCTTACACTGTATTTTTTACAAGGACATCCACATATAATATATATCCCTTTTAATAGTTTAGTTTCCAGGGCATTCAAATTAATTGCATCTTCAATTTTTAGTGCTAGATAAGGATGGTGTAATTGCATTAAACATCTCTAAATATTATTATATTGCCTGCAGAATTTACATGGAGGTGACTGGTTAGTAGTAATATTTCTTGCTCATTGTTCTCATTTTGTGTTTGTATATTTTGGGTCTTTGATTGCAATAATAAAAAAAACCTAGAACTTAAGAAAAAACATTTAATACAAACCCCACATACACAATCTCACTGTCCATGTATAAGATGGAGAAAATTGAAAAGCTATTAATGATCACTTCAACTTTTATATGTCAGGTCCACCTTCCAATTATGCAGATCTTAAGAAACAATACAAGGCAGCCCATCTAACATTTTAGTCACCTTTTTATCCATCAAGGTTTAGAACAGGGATGTCCAACCCTGGCAACTGTACGATTGGTGGACTTCAACTCCCAGAATTCTGGGAGTTGAAGTTCACAAGTCTTAAAGTTGCCAAAGTTGGCGATCCCAGATTTAAGATATCAATAAGACCTTCCCTTGAATTGCACATCCATTTAAAGTTTCCTGGTTGCTACTTGTTCCATCACCCATCCCTGCTCCTTGATCTACAAATGACCATAAACCCACTCCCCTAAAAAAAAGGCATATTTGCTGGCTGGCATACTAAAATAATGAATCAGGCCACATTAGAAATTGCACAAAACCAAGTAATTAAGCACTGGTTTTTGTTATAGCAGGATTATCAAGTTAAAAGATAATTTCAGTTGTAGATGCGAGCATTTCAAGATGGATCGGAAAAAAAGATATTAAAAATATTAACAAGTGCAATGTTTAGCATGAATTCATGCTTGTGATAATTGCATTCTATAAATAATTTCTGGAAAAAAATACACTGGGGGGAAGAAAACATGATATAATGAGAGAAAATATTTCCCTGAAGTATCCCTTAAAAGAATGCAGTTCTCTCTTCAACCCACCCATCACAGGATATTTGCTGAATGTCTTTTATCTAGTTCCAATTGTTAATTGCCTATGTTCGATTAAAAAAAAGCAAACCCTGAAAAAATATATAAACAGCCAATGTGAAAATTATGTACATGATTTTCCTTTATGGTTGATTATCCTATTTAGGAAGCTGATTTGCCTGCAAGCAGAAGCTTCATGTTCACACTTTGAAAACTTGAGATTTAATTCTCATTTTCTATCACCAGGGCTATGTTTACACAACATCTCTAACCTTATAATTGAACTAACCTATTTTCTGGAATAGCAGAAGTCTCAGAATCATACATATGGTAGAAACCCCACTCTCCTCCCCCCAAAATGAATCAAGTTTAAAATTAAGCATTATCGTGTTGTGCAAATTAAGGCTTTGTGTTGTTTTTAAACTTGTTTGATGAAACATGTTGCATGAATGTTGACTAGGTATCCTGGTAATATTATTAACATAGCTAACAAGAGTAGAATTTGTTGACAAAAAGACTGACTTGTAGATCAATGGCAATCCCTTGACTGAAGGCCAGGCAAGGAATAATGGATGGAAACTGAACAAGGAGAGATTCAACCTACTAGAAATAAGGAGAAATTTTCTGACAGTGAGAGCAATCAACCGATGGAACAGAAGTTGCCTTCAGAAGTTGTGAGAGCTTCATCACTGGAAGCTTTCAAGAAGAGACTGGAGGGTCTCCTGCTTGGGCGGGGGGGGGGGCGAGGGGGGTTGGACTAGATGACCTATAGGGTCCCTTCCAACTATGTTAATCTAATCCAGCTGTGATATTCCAGATGTTGCTGACCTAAGAGTCCCAGCTTTATTCCCCACTGGTAAGACTTTCTAGAAATCTACAGAGTTGTAATTCAATGACACGTACAACACCATAAGGTTGTCAAAAACCAGATCTTCAGCTAGGATGGGCATTGGGCAAGTGGCCTCAGGTTTTGCCTGCCTTTCTAAAAGTTGTCTTTAAAAGATCAAGTAAGCTGTCCCTTACATTTATCCCTGACTCTTTAGGCTAATTTACTAACACATGACTGGTCCTATCCTTTAATAAGACAGATTTGTACTGAGAAGAGCAAGTATTTCATCTACGTTTTTTGCGAGAGAGCAGGGGAAAATATCTAGGGGCTTCTTTCAATCCATAATTTTAAGTGAACTAACTTGATTTTACTTCTCTATTTTTACTTAATACCTTTGAGGTTTCATACTCCAAATCTCAGCTCTAAAACAATGTTCGGAGGCATCCCAAAACATACATTATTTTAGTTTGCTCCATTTAACAATTAAGGCAAAGAGTTATAGATTTGGTAAAATGTGTTCAGCTTTTTAAAAATTAATTCTGATGCATTTTTAAAATTGATAGCTTGATACCAACGGATAAAACAGGCTTATAAATGGTCACATGCCAAACTGGTGCCAAGAGAACAACAGCAAAACAAACAAAAAACCAATCCCACAAACATCCAGATGTATCTACTTTTAAAATTGATTCTTAGAAGCAGGTTCTGTAGATTGATAGGAAAAACCTCTTATATACTATCAAATTATCCTTGGGAAAGCAAAATACAGTAGAATGTGTGGGAAAATTTACATCAGAAAATAGGCTGGCTCTGAAAAACCATTGGAGAGTTTTTCTCTGCATGATTTGAAGTCAGTCAAGCCTACAGAGAAGACAGATAGCTTAAACCAGTCTACCAATGAACATGGGAATTTGTTGATAGTGGCTTTTGCTATTCTTTCAGTGATGTTATCATAATGTACAATAGTTCTGACAGCTTGAGAATTTTGAAGAAAGAACATAAATTGCTTGTTGGATCAAAGGTAGCTCTCGCCTTTTTCCTAGCATGCCCATCCCCCAAACACCCTGGGAAATCATGGTTAGGACATGGCCAGAATAACAGAACAATGGAGTTGAAGGAGACCTTGGTGGTCTTCTAGTCTTCTAGTCCAGGGGTCTCCAACCATGGCAACTTTAAGCCTAGTGGACTTCAAACTCCCAGAATTCCTTGTGGCTGGCTGAGGAATTGTGGGAGTTGAAATCCGCCAGACTTAAAGGTTGGAGACCCCTGTTCTAGTCCAACCCCCTGCTCAAGCAGGAAACCATATACTACTTCAGACAAATGGTTGTCCACAGGGGTGGGATTCTACAGGTTCACACTTATTCTCTAGAACAGGTTGTTAACATTCTAAGCAGTTTGGAGAACCGGTTGTTGGAAGAAATTACTGGCCTAAGCCTGTAACGAAGGCAGGAAGGAAACATTCTGGTGTTGCTTACAGAAACTGCCTCCCCATTAACCCTTATTACATTCTTGGCAGGGCTAGATTTCCTATCTCTGGAACGTCTCTGGAGTTTTTTTCCCTCCTTTGCTGATACTTTGTTTGTGTGGAGTGACCATTCAAAGTTACAATGGCACTGAAAAAAAGTGACTTATGACCATTTTTTACACTTATGACTGTTGCAGCATCCCCATAGCCATGAGAGGCCAGGCGAGGAGATGCGTGCCTCGATGTGAGTGATATTGAACTGGCCATGTCCAGCCAATAACATGACCATCAAGCCATATCCACCCAGTCACATGACCACCAAGCCACACCCATCACCTAAGCCACGCCCACAGAACCAGTTGTTAAAAATTTGAATCCCCCCCATGGTTGTCCAATCTTAAGAAACTTCCAATGTAGGAGCACCTACAATTTCTGGAGGCAAAATGTTCCTCTGATTAATTGTTCCATCTTGAAAATTCTCCTCAGTTCTAGGTCGGTCCTCTCCTTGTTTAGTTTCTATCCATTGCTTCTTGTGCTGTCTTCAGGTGTTTGGACCCCATACACATGGCTTTTTGAGATTCTTCTGTCTAACATTCCAGAAATGTGGAGATTCTTGTAATGTTTTCTAAGTGAAATTGGGTGAAAGTAATGGAAGTCACATATAATAGCAAAATCTATTTTGGTAGATCATGGCATTTTCACATAAAATAAATCCTTGATGAATTTGGTTAATATCCCTATTTAAATGTTGACTGCAGGTTGCGTGAACCCAGTGGAAAGAGGCATTTATGATTCGATGTCTTGAGCGATCAGATATATTGCTTATATTCATTAATGGCTTTGAACCTGAGGTAGGTGCATGGATTCAGCCCCTGACAAGAAAAGAGGAAACTTTTGATGAAGACTAATAGAAGTTTGTGAGGGAGGGAGGAGTTGCTAAAGAATTATCAGTTCTTGAAGATAGACCAGGTCAGAAAACAGATCCCATAAGAAATGGTACAATTGTGCTTTACAGTAATTGCATATTCTTGAAAGTCTGACACAATATTTCTTTCTTCCCTCTAGTATCCATGAAAATCAAAATGGGAAGATCTTGAGTTTCTTTCTCACCTTTTCTTGTCTTTTGGGGATAAGTTGATGTTTTTGTAATGGCTATTTGAGTTCGTGTCCATAATCCTCTTCAGAAATTTACTAATACAGTATGATGGTCATTTTTTGTTTGTTTTCAGACTATCTCTACTATTGCAAATCCAAGGATGATTTAATTTGAATTCTAGGAGCATTGGAGTCCCATGTGGTCCCTCCAAATCTGTGCTTTCCAAAATACATAGAGACCCTCACAGTGCCTCAAATCAACAAAGTAGGAAACATTTGCATCTCTCCCAAATAACATATAGCACCAGGATCAACTGATTTTTCTACTAACAATAGAAAGGTATGTGCTGCTTCTTTCTTTTTCTGCATAACCCCCTCAAGAATAGCCCCAGTTAAAGCCAAGCATTGAGGAGAAATGCAACATTTTAGATGTCAGAACACATTCTGCCTGCAATGTATGAAATAGACTGAAGTAGAATCTTACTGACAGCCTGCCATGTACTCTCATCAGTCCCTTCATATTTCTGCCTGCACAGCACAAGAAAAGGAGACACTGATCTCAAGGCAGCTGCAACTTTAATTAGACTAGAACTGCTCTTTTCACTCAAACAAATCAGCCATCAACAGGCATCTAAACAACATTTACATACCTTTTATTTAAAAAAGACTATTCAAAAGCTAAAAAGAAAACATAAGAACCAAAACACTTCCTTGCCAGCAATCAACACCCAAATAGCAAGGATTGACACCAGGATCAAAAATCAAGCAGAAAACAGTATCCCCATCTACCAACTCAGAAAAGCAATCAAATAGTAAACAATCAAGGAACAACCAAGACGAAAATGACACTCCCACCAAGACTGACATGGCAAGCCACTGTATATAAATAGAGAGAAAAACCACAAAATCCTCTAGCACTGATAAAGTTACCTAGTTGGGTAGTGAAACATCTCCAAGAAAACAACCAAGTTCAGAGAGCACCAAGGACTACACAATTTGGTTACTGTTGTTGTTGTTAGTTATGAAGTCGTGTCCAACCCTTCACGACCCCATGGACAACGTTCCTTCAGGCCTTCCTGTCCTCACCATACCCCAGAATCTATTTAAGCTGACTGCTTCAGTGACTCCATCCAGCCACCTCATTCTCTGCCATCCGCTTCTTCTATTGCCCTCAATCTTTTCCAGCACCAGGCTCTTCTCCAGGGAGTCCTTCCTCCTCATTAGGTGGCCAAAGTCTTTGAGTTTCTTCTTCAGGATCTGGCCTTCTAAAGAGCAGTCAGGGTTGATCTCCTCTAGGACTAACCAGTTTGATCACCTTGCCATCCAAGGGACTTGCAGGAGTCTTCTCCAGCACCATAGTTCAAAGGCCTCAATTTTCAATTCTGTTACTGTACTCACTATCAAAAAAAAGTAAAGTTCTAGTAATTCTCATGGTATCTATTTTCTGAATTGGTTTATCTTTAAAGGTTGATAACAACGTGCAGGAAGAAATGGCTGGGGACCAGTGACAGGGTGAACAATGAAATATATCCAATTTCATTTTAGCATAGTCTGGCAACTTGTATGAAACCCAGGTTTATATTTGGGAGACAGAGAT
Source organism: Hydrophis major (assembly GCA_033807585.1). Taxonomy (NCBI): domain Eukaryota; kingdom Metazoa; phylum Chordata; class Lepidosauria; order Squamata; family Elapidae; genus Hydrophis; species Hydrophis major. Next base: position 13,225,972 of record CM066336.1, on the reverse strand, counting down.
GACTGCAGAATAAGATATCTACCAAAGTGGGAGGAAGAAGTAGTGACAACCATTCTTCCATTGCAGATGTTGGATCTCCCTAAAACATCTCTGCATATTGATCATAGTAGTCTCTGCACAGTCTTAACTTCAGATTTCTGTTGAACCAGTTAAGATCTTTTCTGAACCTCTTAAAAACAATGCTTCCAACTGAGAGCTCTGCAGAGGGAGTCTTATTAACAACAGAAGGTAATTATAGTTAGCATCTCAAGTGGTGCATGAAATTATTGCACAAACTTATATCCAGTCAAATCCCTTGGTAAATTCTAATTTAGCAGTTTCATACTAGCAACTGTCTGGGAATTTCAGAATGGGGGAAGGCAGCTTTCTGACTCCTCCATTTTATGAGAAGGGTGTAGGGGGAGATCGAGGGTAACTCTGCCCTCTCCGTTGCCATCCTCATCAACATCCCTATGGTTTTTTTAATTGATTGATTGATTTTAATTTTAATTTTTTTTATTATTTTTCAAAATAAAGCACTGAACATAATATTTCTTCCTCCTCCTATTTTCCCCACAATAACCTTGTGAGATGGGTTAGGCTGAAACAGAAGGACTGGCCCAAAGTCACCCAGCTGGCTTTCATGCCTAAGATGGGACTAGAACTCACATTCTCCTGGTTTCTAGTGTCATAAAAAATTACCCCTATAAAGAGCCAAGAGACAGTAAAACAATTCTTATTTTAAGAATCAGATATTTATTTCATGAGCTATTTGGAACATGAATAGCCATCATATCAATACAATATCACAACATTGCTTACATCAATAGCCCATTGCAATGTAGTCCAATAGCATAGCAGGTTGAAAGGAAAAACTATGGCCACTGGCACTGAACTCATCCCAAGACATTATTTTTATACTTTTCTACAGTCATTTCACAACTTACTTCCTTGTTCTGTCTTACTGACAGACAGTCTCCACATATACCCGTGAGTCAGTGGTAGGATTCAAATTTTTTTACTACTGGTTCTGTGGGCGTGGCTTGGTAGGCATGGTGTGGATTGGTGGGTGCGGTTTGGTGGACATGGCAGGGGAAGGATGCTGTAAAATCTCCATTCCCTCCCCACTCCTGGGGGAAGGCAAAAATCCCCATTCCTTCCTCACCCCACTAACCTGCTTTACAGCTCCATTCTCCTATGCAGGGCAACCAAAGAAGACCCAGCCTATCAGATGAAACTCGGGAGGCAGAGAATAGATGGGCCAGTCAGAGGTGGTATTTGCCAGTTCTCCAAACTACTCCAAACTTCCCCTACTGGTTCTCTAGAACTGGTCAGAACCTGCTGAATACCAGCTCTGACCCATGTGCATCACACACCTCTATCCTTCAGTGACTTTCTATTCCTTATTTCTTGTGGTTTTGTCCTTCTGTGTCCAAATATATTTATAAAGCTTTGCAAAATTTATAAATACTTTGCAAAATCATGTCTCACAATTAACAACGGCTCAGCAAGGTGACAAATAGGTCTGGTACATTTTGAAATAATCCCATTTAAAACTTTGGTTCATGTCTCTTTATTCTGGGGCCTGCCATAATTCAAAGGCCTTGTTGAATCTGATCGAGCAATAGCCTACATTTTTTTTTTTTGAAACAAATTTTTATTAATTTTAAAGATAAAACAACACATCATTAACCATTAAATACATAAACACATAAAACCTCTTAACATTGTAAATCCTTACAAGTCAAACAAAACATTATTTTTATACAGCATAATTCCAATTTATCCCATCTCCATATGGACATACAAACATCTTTCAGCAAATTTCTCATTTTTTCTCTTTACTCCTATTCAATTTCATTTCTCTTCCATATTTATCCATTTTATAGTCATCATATTCTTTTCTTTCTGGCTTGTATAAATTATTCTCGTCTAACATTCCTCCAAGGTTTTATTGATTCTTTCCTTTTTTTTTTTTTTTATAAAAAACAAATTTTGTTAGGGGAAACTTCCGGTTTGCGTGGCTTCGGGGCAGCAGGAATTCGCGACAGCTCGCGATTCCTGCTGTGCTAGCCGTCGAGGTACCCCCGATCCAGATGGGTCAGGGGGATATGCCCTGTAGGGACAGCTGAAGACAGAGGGGAGTCGGAAAGGGAGGTGGGGGCATCGCAGACCCCCCCTTTCTCCGGGAAAACCCCTTTTTCCCAAGGCGGTGGAGCGGTGGTCAGCAATGGCCGCCACGAAGAAGCCAGCAACCGGGTAAGAACTGTGCTGGAGGAAGTGTGAAGAGTGAAAGTTCTGTCTGAGCCGGGTCAAGTAACACCTTTTAAATTGCCTGGAATTGAGCTGTTTGTTGCTGGAGGATACATTGTATCCCTAAGAAGAGCGAAAAGCGGCGGAGAAGCTGTTAAAGGGAATTTTTTTTTTTTTTTTTACTCTCCCACCCCACGGAAAAAGCAGAAATATTCGGATATATTAGACATTGAAAGTGGATTGTTTTGAAAGCTAAGATAAGAGACAAAGGGATTTTTGGACATTGAAAAATGTGAGAAATTGGAAAATCTCTGCTGGAGGTATGGATTTTTGATTATTAAAATTCTCATTGCAAGTGGGAAGGGAGAAAAAAAAAAATTGGAGCAGAAGCTGAAAAAGGAGGAGATTGATTAGAACGTCTTTGTGGATCCCAAAAGAAGATATATGGTAATTGGACCTCTTTGATTAAAAATTAATTCAGAAAGAGAAAGAGAAGAAGGAAGAAAAGTATTAACTTTTGGAACTTTTTTTCTTTTTTTAATTGCTTTTGATTGTCTTTGATTAAAAATTTTTGTGGTTGTTTTTGGAAAAAGTTTCCCTTTTCATAATGGCATCGTCTGTGGATGAACTAGAGATTGAATATCAAAAATATAAAAAAGAAGATACTTTGGGCGCTTTGTTTCAATTCTTAGAAATGGCGTTATGTTCCTTTGAAAAGTTGATTACGCAGCAGAAGGACTGGGACAAGGAAGAAGAGGAAGAAGAAGCCATCTTTGATGAACAATGGGTCCCTTCTGGAGAGGAGGAGAAAAAGGATAAGAAAAAGGGGATTTTAAGAATTATAAAAACAACCAAAAGAGAGAAAAATGAGCGAAAAGATGGAGGCAAGGTTAGAAAGCAAAGGAAAAGGAGCAAGAAAAGCGAAGAGAAAAAGCAAAGGGGTAGAAAGGGCAAGGAGAAGAATAAGCAAGAGAGAAAGGGGGGGAGGAGAAGCCTTAATGGGGGGAAGCAAGACCTAAGGAAAAAAAGTTTATTTAGAGACAATGGGTGAATTTAATTTAGATTAAAAGAGGGATTCTGGAGGGTATATAAGAGTGTGTTTTTATATGTATATTTAGAATATAAAATTTATTATGTAATTTTAGAATTTTTTTAAACAGAATCCCAAGAAAGATTGCTATATGTAGTATTTCTAAGTTAGGGTAATGAGTTATAGATGTTACTCCAATTGGTGTACAGGAGAAGTATAGTAAAAGAAAAAAAAGATGAATGGATAATTGGAAATAGAACAGACAAAGAATGTTGTTGAAAATGGTAATAAGATATGGAAGGATATATATGCTTTTTTTTTTTGGATTTTGTATATTGATAAAAGGCAATAAAATTTTAAATAAATAATTTGGATGGAAAAGAGAAGTAGGGACAAGATATGAAGTTAATATTATATGAAATATTGATATTATAATCTGGAAATGTTATGCCTTATTGGTCTATTATTATTATTTTTTCTTAGAAAAGAATTTATAAGCTGCTATGCCTTGATTTTTTGTGCATTGTTTTTATAAAACTGATAAAAATGGTTTTTATATATATATATAAAAAAGAAAATGATAATAAGATTTGGAAGGAGATATGGGTTGAATATGATATTTGAATTTGTGTCTGTGTAAAGAGTTTTAACCCGGGAACAGACAACCTTCAGAAAAGATCTTTTAGTTTTGTTTATGTTTTGTGTTTGTATGTTTGTGTATTGTGCTTATGGTAAAACTAACAAAATTTGTTTTTTATAGCAATAGCCTACATTTTTGTTTCCCACACTAGCCTAGTGCTTTAGTCACTAGACCAAATTTGGTCTTTTGACAATGGAGTTGTACTACTCCTTGCAATGATACACTAATGGGCCACCATCCAAAAACGTCTTGTGTGAGGCAGATGAGTGTACATTTGATGTCCATTTACACCTGAGTAAAATTAAAATTAAGGATTGATGATAGGGTTGCTAAATTTACATGCTGCTTTGTTCTGTTGATGGGAGGACAGTAGTCTGCTCTACTAGGGATAATCTCTTCTTGCATGATTTGAGATCTTACATTTGCAGTAGGTTAAACAGAGTGACAAGTCCGAAATTGACATATGCGTAGCCATTTTATTTAGCCTTATAATATATTCCTTTTCCTTCTTTCTCTTTGCTGGTTATGGAGGGGAAGGGTTTTGGGCTTGCCAACATTCCTAAGGTGTGAGGAGTGGAGATAGAGAGAGTTGTTTAGGCTAGGTGGTTCTCCTTCCCATGGGAACAAAAGCTGACCTTGCTGGGAGCTGGAGTGGAGATTGATGACACCAGGCAACGTTGAATTACTTCTATTGGAGAATGTGACTTTGAGAGGTTGTTTCTAACTTCCAATATTATATGGTGTAATTCCGGGTTGTGTCAGATCCAGAATTACAGCAGACTTTGCCAATTAGATGCTTTCCTAAATAAAAGAAATTGTGGAAATTGGAAGATGGATTTTGCTCATTTCTTTTTAAACGGATTTCATCACTTAGAAACCTGATGCAGAGTAGAAAGTAGAACAGGTTCCCCATTGTTTATTATTGCCCTCTGTTCCTCGGGGGTCAGAGTTACAGAAGCGAAGCTGGCAACAGAGTAGACACCACGATCCTACTTCTTCTTCTTCCCTCCTGCAAGTACGGAACTTTAGAAAGACTTAAAGGCTTTACTTTTTACATATCTACCTACTATGAGTTCCTGGAACTAATGATATTAAATTGCAGCCTTCGATTTGTGGAAATAGCATCATAGCAACCTTCTGGGGGAAAAAACTCAGATTGCAAGAGGATGCAACTTAATAAGAAAAAGCACTTTTGGATATCCAATTACTCTTCTGCTTCCCTTCCTCCTCATTTTTTACTCCAATAACTTTCAGTTCCTACTTTTTCATTGATCCTTGACATTCAATTTTATTAAGGCCATCTGATTTGAGCTGCAATACTCCAAATTACTCCGCAGATATATATTCATTCCTCAACTTAACAACCGCTCATGAAGTGTTCCTTCAAAGTTCCAACAGCAATTAAAAAAGTGACTTATGACCATTTTCCCCACTTACAGCCGTTGCAACATTCCCATGGTCATGATCAACATTTGGACGTTTGGCAACTGGTTCATATTTATGACGGTCGCAGTGCCCCGGGGTCATGGGATCCCCTTCTGCACCTTCTGACCAGCAAATTCAAAGGGGAAGCCAGATTCACTTAACAGTCATGTCACTAACTGAACAACTGCAGCAATTCATTTAACAACTGTGGCAAGAAAGGATGTCAAATGGGGCAAAATTCACTTAACAACTGTTTCACTTAGTAATGGAAATTTTGGACTCAATTGTGGTCATGTTGAGGACTACCCGTGTGTGTGTGTATGTGTGTGTGTGTGTGTGTATAAAATGTATCTTAACACATATAACATAGCATAACATAGAACAACTAGACACAAGGACAGCTTTTCCCCCGAAAGCCATCACTCTGCTAAACAAATAATTCCCTCAACACTGTCCAACTATTTACTAAGTCTGCATTATTATTACTATTAATCTTCTCATCACTCCATATCACCCATTCCCTCCCACTTGTGTCTATATGACTGTAACTTTCTCTCTTGTATCCTTACTTTCCTAGTATGATTTGATTGCCTATTGTACCCTATGACTATTATTAAGTGTGGTACCTGATGATTCTTGACTCTTGATGAATGTATCTTTTCTTTTATGTACACTGAGAGCATATTCACCAAGACAAATTCCTTGTGTGTCCAATCACACTTGGCCAATAAAAGAATTCTATTCTATTCTGTAAAGTTCTAACTTACCTGTGGTGTTCGTGGTGGTCTCTGAGCTTGGTTGTTTTCTTGCCATCTGTTTTTTTGTAGATTAGTACATTAGTACAAAAATAAATACCAACCAGCTAAACACCTCATGGAACTAACAGAACACTGCTTAACCAACACATATTTCATATACAAAGGACAAAGATACAAACAAATTGAAGGAGCCCCCATGGGATCACCACTGTCACCCGTCATTGCAAACCTGTTCATGGAAGAATTCGAATCCAGAGCCCTGGCCAATGCCATCCTCAAACCCAAACTATGGTTAAGATATATCGATGACACATTCATGATTTGGCCCCATGGACAAGAAAACCTAAACAATTTCCTAACACACCTAAACAGCGCACACCCCAAAAATCAAGTTCACCATGGAAACAGAAACAAACAAACAACTACCATTCCTAGATGTACTAATCTACAAAAAAACAGATGGCACACTAGGACACACCATATACCAGAAGAAAACACACACCAACCGCTACCTCAACGCCCAATCCCACCACCACCCAGCACAGATAAACTCCATGGCTAAAACACTAATTACTAGAACCAAACGCCTGGCAGACAAGACACACATTAAGACTGAACTATGCACCCTGACTAAAATATTGACAGCCAACGGCTTCCACAAAAGCAAAATCACCAACTTGATCCACAAAAACACACTGAGACATAATAGAGACCCAGAAGATGAACAGACCCATGGAACAGCTGTCCTGCCCTACATAAGAGGCACTACAGACAAAATTAGTAAGATATTATACAGACACCACATCAAGACTGCCTTCAAAACAGACAGAAAAATAGCAGCCATCCTCAGAAACCCCAAAGACAAAATTGACCTGGAAAACCAAGGCATATATGAAGTCCCCTGTGCATCATGCCCGGCCACATACATTGGACAGACCAATAGAAGAATAAGCACCCGCCTGGATGAACACAAAAATGCAGTCAAAAAGCTGGAACACACTTCCTCACTAGTCCAACACATGGAAGCCACAGGTCATAGCATCGACTTCAATGGCACCAAAACCCTAGCCACTATAGAAAACCCCAGCCACAGAATCATCAGAGAAGCCATAGAGATTGAAAAAAGACCAGAAAGCATGAACAGAAGAGATGATTCCACCAGGCTGTCAATCATTTGGAAGCCTGCACTCACAAACAAAAAAATCTCCACACCACAAGCCAGGCAAACATCTGGGCACAAACAGATCCCCCCTGATACCTCCAGCTCAAACATACCCCAACCAGGCACCCAGATGAAACCCAGCTTCCTAATTAATGATAGCCGTCCATTTATCCGAAGCCAAGCTGCACTAAAGGCCTCCAATAAAGTAACACAATGTTGCCAGCCAATCAAGATACAAAAAGAGCCCCCCCAAAAAAAAACAAAACAGACAGAAGATATTAGAAGCAGAACACAGCAAACTCCAAGACCAATAAACAAGACCAAGACTCTCAACCAATCAGGATGAAGAAAAAACCATTCTGGCACAGCAATAGGCTGCCCCAAATTTAAATCTGAAACCACTGTAAAAGTCTAACTCACAGACGAACACTATACAGAAGCCTGATGATGGCAGATGAGATTCTGCTGAAACGTTGCTACAACTTTAAAAGCACCACTACTATGACATGGGAAAATACCTGAACAAAGCTGAATGCCAGACATGTAAGTACCCGCGAAAACTTAAGAAAATATATATATAAATATATATATATATATATGGATCTTTGGTTATTCGGGTTTTCTCCCACGTAAAATTGGAAGTATCTAGGCAACGTTTCGATGAAGTCTCATTCATCATCTTCAGGCTTGGTCTTCAGCTCTGTGCTTCTCAGAATGATGTGAACTTGCAGCTGCTTCTTCCTTTTAACTGCTAGTTGCAAGCTCACATCACTCTGAGAAGCACAGAGCTGAAGACCAAGCCTGAAGATGATGAATGAGACTTCATCGAAATGTTGCCTAGATACTTCCAATCTTACACGGGAGAAAAACCGAATAACCAAAGATCCACATACAAATACCTGCAAGAACCTCAGAAATATATATATATATATATATATATATGTTTTCTTAAGTTTTCGTGGGTACTTACATGTCTGGCATTTAGCTTTGTTCGGGTATTTTCCCACGTCATAGTAGTGGTGCTTTTAAAGTTGTAGCAATGTTTCAGCAGAATCTCATCTGCCATCATCAGGCTTCTGTATAGTGTTCGTCTGTGAGTTAGACTTTTACAGTGGTTTCAGATTTAAATTTGGGGCAGCCTATTGCTGTTCCAGAATGGTTTTTTCTTCCTCCTGATTGGTTGAGAGTCTTGGTCACTGTAAAAGTCTGACTCACAGACAAACACTATACAGAAGCCTGATGATGGCAGATGAGATTGTACTTACATGGATGGCATTCAGGTATTTTCCCACGTCATTGTAGTTGTGCTTTTAAAGTTGTAGCAACTTTTCGGCAGAATCTCATCTGCCATCATCAGGCTTTTGTATAGTGTTCATCTGTGAGTCAGACTTTTACAGTGGTTTCAGATTTAAATTTGGGGCAGCCTATTGCTGTGCCAGAATGGTTTTTGCTTCTTCTATACACACATACACACACACACACACATACATATTTACATTGGATCTTTATATCCTTTTTTTTATCCTAATCATTGTATTGCAATTCAATTTCATCTTAAGTTCTAATTCACATTTTGTAGACTTCCTTTCATATCCTTCCATACATAGAAATTTTTCCATACTTCATAATATTCTGAAGTGTATCATTCTTTCAATTCTAATGTCATACTATCTAGCTCAGCGCACTGAACAATCTTTTCTATTATTGCTTCATCGTTTGGTATTTCTTTTGACTTCCATGTTTGGGCAAGTAATAATCTTGCTGCTGTAATTACATGCATAATTAGGTAGGTACCTGCTTTTTTAAAAAAAAATATTATTCCTAATCGGAACATTTCTGGTGCAAAATTAATTTTTAAATCTAACATTTCTTCAAGCCATGTCCAAATTTTATGCCATTTTTCTTGCAAATCATCTCTATTGCCTCTTCAATCCCTCTCTTTCTTATCTACCAAACACCTTCAGCAAGCATGAAGTCACATGCCAGCCATATGATGAAAGCTGACATTTTCAGACATAATTTTGGAATTGTGAACGATGTGACACGTGACTTCCCCAAATCAGATGAAATCAACTTGCTATTGCAAATGTTTAAATTATCACTTATATTTATTTTAGTGGGGCGTGGGGGACAAAAATAAAGCCACTGCAGTGCCCGTAGACTCTATGTTGATTCAAAAGAAAGAGACTATTTCAAACATGTAAAGACATCATTTTGATGTTCCTTTCTCAGAAGCCTAATCCTTTTGAAATATTAAAAGTGGCATTAACATCAAAAGTGCAAGAGATTTCAAATCATTACCACAAGGCAATCTATCTCCAGGCTGGCAGCCTATCTTCTTTTATGTCATTAAGGAAGCCACGAGATGTATAAAATGAAGCAGGAAAATATATTTTTGAAGAAAGATTTATTTAGATGAGAGTTTTGCAATGTTGGGCTCTTCTATTGTTATTAATATTTTTAACTATCAACGGGAAGAATGTCAGGAGTGGTGAGGATTTCAGGGCCCCAGAAAGTTGTTTCCTTCTCTGATATTTTGAAACAGGGATAACCAAGTCTAGTCAAAACTAATCAGTGGATCCATCATCACTTAGTAAAGTTCTTCTCTGATTTTGTTCTTGGGTTCCTTGGTTTCCTCTTCTGTTTATAACACAGATCTAGGGTTACTGGCCAATTTACTATGTATTTACTACGACCGGCAAGTTGTCCAATTACTATGGACAACTTGCCCCAGACAACTTGCCATGGACAACTCTCCATGGACAACTCACTGCAGACAAGAGTCAGGGGTGGGCTGTTGGGGGTTTGCAGGGGTTTGGGAGAGCCCCTAACTAAGATTCTGTGCAGTTTGGAGAACCCCCAAATCCCACTCCTGTCTGGCCCCGCCCAACCCTCCCTCTCAGGAGTCTCCACATGGCCCGAATTGGATGCAGGTAAATGCACAGCCTGCACGGAGGCTTGGGGAGGCCGAAAAATGGGCCTCCCAGAAGTTTGGGAAGGCTGGAAATGGGCCTGTTTCTGGCTTCCAGAGAGCCTCCAGAGCCCAAGGAGACCATTTCCACCCTCCTGGAAGCTTGAGGAAAGCCTCTGGAGCCTGGGGTGGGCAAAAATGTCCCCATCCCACCCTGGTGCAGGAGGCCAACTTGACCACACTTACCATGGCCACATCCAGCCAACAACCGGGCAGAGGGAACCCTTTGCTAAAATTTTTGAAGCCCACCCCTGACAAGAGTTATACATATCGAAGAAATGGTGGCATAGAAGGAAAGGATGCAAGGATGCAAAAGGAGGGACAAAATGAAATGTGAATGACAAAAATGAAAATAATTTGTAAAATTATTTTAAATAATTAAATTGGATTGTTGGATTGTCGTGTGGTGAGTTATCCCAGAGAGTTGGCCATAGCAAGTTGCCCCATGGTGAGCTGGCTGTGGTGAGTTGGTGTAGTGGTCAAGATAAGTTTTTGCAACATCATACCCTTCTTAAATTACCATATAGGTAGTCCTTGACTTACAATTATTTCTTTAGGAACTGTGTGAAATTACTGCAGCACTGGAAAAATTGACAAAATGGAAAAAAGTCATCAGGCTTATAACCATTGCAATATCCTTACAATCACCTGATTAAAATTCTGAGGTTTGGCAACTCCCTTCCTTCCTTCCTTCCTTCCTTCCTTCCTTCCTTCCTTCCTTCCTTCCTTCCTTCCTTCCTTCCTTCCTTCCTTCCCTCCCTCCCTTTCAAGTGCTTTTTGGTTGCACTTTGCTCTAATATTCACATTTTGTATGCATCTTTTGACTTGCAGATTTGCAAAGTACAAAGAAATAGCTTTCCGGTTGGCATATGAATTGTGGACATGTGAATTGGGTAAAATTCACACTCAAAAAAAGAAATTGCACAAATTTGTCTACCATACTTAAGGGTACACATAACTTTTTCCAGATGGCATGTACATAGATGAGAGCAGATCAACAGAAACAGTGCCTAGAAACATGTATCAGCTCCTACTAATCTGATTAAATCAAAGTATTCCTGCTTAATTAGCTAGTGGATTAGATTAGATCCCACTTCTGGCAGTAAGTGTGTAAAATGGTCATAAGTCACTGTTTTCACTGCTGCTATAACTTTGAACAATCACTAAACAAACTGTTGTGTATGTAAATGTATGCAGATTTTTCATTGAAAAAAGAGGAGGCGACCTAGAGGGAGCGTTGTTATTCATACAGTTCATTTTGGCAAACTCTACAAGTCTACTGTCATAAAAATCCCTCCAATTTCTTTTAGCTTTTGAGTTGCATTCCTCTTTGATCTTATCTGGATTTTACTGGCTTGATTTTATCTGCCAGTTGTGGGATTCTCATTGTGCTCTAATGCCATAACCGGCCTCCGCTCTGTTACAGTTTCATCTAAAGCTGACTTTTTTGTTTAATAGTGTTGGAAGAAATGTCCATCTGGGTTCCATTCCAAATGGGTAGAAAGACACTGGAAACATGGAGGCTATTTTGAGAGATGGTTTAATGGTGGACAGGATCACATGCCTTGGAGCTGGGTGAAGAAAAAAAGGGAAGAGATGCTGAGAGTCCCTGGGTTTTATACCCTTTCTGGCTTTGAACTTAGTGGGGCACAGAAAGAGTATCCTGATTGGTTGCTGTCAGAGGTCATAGCTAGCTTTGTAGGTTGTCTGTGTGCTAAGTTCCATGCCCCTGTAAGAGACTGAATCCTGACAGGAAGTGGGAGTGTGGCTCCGTTGGCTTTGGAGGAAACTGGGGAAGGGCAAAGTCTGGATGGGTAGAGCAGGAGAAAGGTAGAACAAGGGAGAGGGAGTTCAGAGGAAGATCCAGGCCCATCCCTTCTTCATCCTAGGGCACGCAGGGAGGAACAGAGAAGAGACCAACATGGGTTGTATGGCTTATGGGGGAGGAAAGGGCCCTGATTCCCTTCATTAGCCACACCTGGGAATGAGAGTTTAAAAGAGATGCATGCTGAGTGCAGCAGCTGCTGGGAGCAAACATGAGTTTATCTTGTGTTGACTTTAGTTATCTGTGTTCCTAGCATCTTGCTAATCGTGTTGAATTATTGCTGTGCCTTCATGTCTGGAATTCTTGCTTCTGCCCTGCCAGACTAATTACCTCATTTTGCCTTTTTTGGACTTATAGTTACAGTTTTTGTTGACAACATTTTGGATTTGATTCTCTGCAGCCAAAGACTGTTCCTGGGAGAGTTTTTCCCCAGCCAGAAGGTAACCAGGATATTGGGGCCAAAGTTGGAGCAAATAAAGGGACTCCTACTGATTGCAACTGACATTTTGGGTTCAATTGGTGTCGTAAGTTGAGGACTAGCTGTATATGCTTTGCGGATGGGTCAACGTGCTTTATTTTGGCAAGATTGTTCAATCCTGAGCTATGTATATTATCTTTTATTGAAGGATTGGAAGACCATACAGAGACCCCCCTACAAATGAGATTAAGGCATGAGTGGAACAGTTACTGAAAGAAAATATTTTCGAACAATGACTTCATTACAAAGTGCAGTGTGAAAAGCAGTCAAATAGCCTAGATACCAAGTGCAGATGGAATACTTACTAAACTATTTAAAACTGCAGGAAAAGACACTGCTTAAATATTAGCAATGCTATGTCAACAATTATAGAGCGAGACTCAGTAGCCTAGAAAAAATAAGCCAGTATATATAGTAATTATACTCAAGGATGAAAAAATTACTGAAACATTTCTCTAATTCTTCATGCGAGCTGGATTTTGCTTGAGATCCTACAACAGAGAGAGAGAGAGAGCTGCCAACCAAAGACTCAGATTTCAGAAAAGGCACAGGGGTACTCAATCAGAGAGCTCATAGAAGATGGATCACATAATACATGATTGAGGAAGGAGACTTATTTTTGAATTGTTGGCCATAATATATCTTTGATTGTGTAGGTCATGATAGAATGTAGAATACATTAAAATGAATGTTGTGCCAGAATATCTGATCATTCCTCTAAAAAAACTGAATTGAATTGAATACTTCATTTGGCCAAGTGTGATTAGACAAGCAAGGAATTTGTTCCCGATGCAGAAGCTCTCAGTGTACATGCAAAACAATAGAATTCTCCTCCTCCTCCTCCTCCTCCTGGTACCACTAAGAGGGGGTAGTTAAGAAGACAATAAGAAAACATAACAATGAACAGGAAGTTATAAGAAGTTTATCTGATTAAGTCTCTTCTTCTGAAGATGTACATAAAATGGGCAGGGTTTCAATTGCACAATGATAACTGCCATCCTGTGTTTTTGGGCCACATCCTGTAGATCTCCCAGCATGTCAATCAAATGGGAACTTGAGATGAAGACATAGTAGCAAAGATACATATATTTGCCAATAGTAGCCAATAACCCAAATCATAGGTAAATAGTACCAGAGATATTTGACTTATGACCACAATTGTATCCAAAATTTCTGTTACTAAACAAAATAGTTGTTAAGTGACTCTTGCTCCATTTAATGATCTCTTTGGCCACAGTTGTTAAGTGACTCTGGCTTCCCCATTGACCTTACTAAATGAATGATAGTAAGTTGAGGATTATCTGTAACCCACATTCAATGAAATTCAGTTAAATATTGCAATGCATCAAGAGCAAGGGAGTGACATTTTCTAACAATCATAATATTGTCTCTGTGTGCATTCAGCCAGCTGAATACTCAAAAGAGGCAGAGGGATATAGAAACTAATATTTCAGTAGGTATATATTCATATTTCCTATTGCTATCTGTTTACACATTATTCAGCCTTTCTCCACTTGGGCATGAAATGTCCCATCTATTCTCCATGGGCTGATAGGGGGTGTTTTTATTTCTCCCCTTTTTTTGTTTAAAAGAGAAAAAAAAAGCACACAGTCATGTTGTCACAAGGTAGAAGCTACAGACTAGAGATGCTATTAATAAAATTAATCCTCCTATGGAATCTTATCAACCCTCAAAGAACCGAGGCATTATATCTTCCATCCTAGGCAGGTCTGAATTCTTTCATTATCAGGTTCATTAGACCAGAGAGTTTACAAGCCTCTATATCTGAATAGAGATGATGTACAATTTCCTGGTCCATAGGCCACAGAGTTAACCCAAGTTACTGGCCCATGCTACAGTTTTCCAACCTTTCCATTTTAAGAGCCCCAACATTTTATAAGTTGTCATTTAGCGAGTCTTTCCCTTCTCCGCATACCTAAGATGCAGCTATTCATCTTCTGCAATTGTCTTCCCAGTGAAGTTTATTAATTTTTGCAGGACATATAATAATGTTTAACTCTGGGAATATTTTACAAGCAGTGCCAAAGCAACTTTCTTAGGTGATGCCCTTAGGTGATCCAATATTTGCCAGGTGTGTGTGTGAAGAGACTGGACTGCCATCTGTCAGAAAAGTTGTAGGGTCTCCTGCTTGCGCAGTGGGTTGGACTAGATGACCTACAAGGTCCCTTCTAACTCTGTTAAACTGTATCTGATGGAAGAAGTGTCTTCCATCACAGAGTTTTGTGACTCAGCCTTGACAAGATTCAAATCATCGCATGGATTTGGATTCAAATTTACAATTCTATCCAATTTGCAGTTTGCTTCAGTTTTGCTGTTTGAACTTCAGAATTAAACAGCCATAGCATCTTTCACTCATCAGCCAGTATAAAGTAAACTCAGCAATTAAATTGCAGCCATCCCATGATGATAGCAGTCTAATCTACACATGGTGAGGCATTAATGAATCACTGACTACCACAAACTATAAAATTGTGCTACAGGTCATGATTCATATCTAATCAAGATTAAAATTTAATAAAGTTAAAGAAACAGCAAGAACACAACAGCCATTTGTAACATAGTGCCCTGGGTAGCATTTGTCCTGCCTACCACAATCAATATTGATTGGTTTTCCAGAAAAGTGCTAAGACCTGGCTTTGCCAATTAGCATGGGGTCTAGAGTACGATGCAGCCTTGGTATGGCTTGCGGTTTGAGGACTCGTTAATCTTTAGCCTTTTGAATGTTTAACTTTAGCTTTTATTTTTATTTGCAAGTTTTAACTTGTTCTTAATCTGTGCTTTTATTAATATATTTATATGTTTTTGTTATGATATGGTCAACTGGTCAGAGTCACTTCAGTGACATGAGCAGGGTAGAAATGTAATAAATCTAATAATAAAAAAAATAAAATATCAACCTGCCAAATGAGGATATTGTTGTTTCCTAGCTGAGCTTCATAGAGTAGCTGTGAGGAAACTTTGGATAGCGGAAGCCGATTTTTGTGTATTTTGAGATACATAATCCAGATGAGAATTTCAACTTTCAGAGGTCTGAAAAGCTATTTGAAAATTTGACCTGTTCAATGGTTTGTTGACATGACTGCCAAATTCACTGTCCTTGACATTTAGATAATGTAAAGATCCTGTTCTTAGCAAAAATAAAAGTATTAATTCCTCCTTATTAGAGAGAGAGAAAAAGAATGATCTCAAGGCTTCTTTAAGATCAACTAGGCCCAAACACAAAATTACTGCATCATCAGCAGATATGCCTATGGGCTAATTTAGAGGAATAAAACCTCGATTACTTAAATGAGGCAGCAAAGAATTCACATAATAGCTAAATAAAAGTAGAGCCAATAATCATTCTTGTATAACTTCTCTCCTTAAAAATACTTCTTTTATAAATATGTCCTTGATTGCTATACCTACCTTCAGTCTCATGAATTTTAAATATCAAAAGTAGCAGATGTTTGTCTATTAACAGCATTTATGCCACAATTTAGGACTGGAACTTGTTCCAAAATGTTTCAAATGCAAATATAATGCCATCACACAACTTGAAGTCATCCAATTCCAAGTGACTTATCAAAATCAATTTAATCAATTGATTCAAAGATTCATTTTTGAGACACCCAACATGATTCAAAGCGTCAAGTTCTGCATCACAATTCCATTTCACTCCAAGTTCATTTATGGACCATTTAATACAAAGTTTTTCTCATAGGGTCTGCCATGAGATAGAATTGTAGCATCCTTGACAAATAGCCATTCAGCTTCTGCTAATATAGGTATCTCTAGTAATGGTGAATCCATCCTGAGAAAATGATGAAAAAGATATTGTGACATTGGAAAAAGTACAGAGAAGAGCAACAAGGATGATTAGGAGCCTGGAGACTTCAACATATGATTAATGGTTGCAGGGATTGGGTATGGCTGGTCTAGTGAAAAGAAGGACCGGGGAGACATGATAGCAGTATTCCAATATCTGAAGGGTTGTGTCAGGCCCCTGTCAGAGTCTGAATCCAAGGAGGAAGATGAACAGCTGACAGGGAGTGGGAGTGTGGCTTCATTGGCTGTAGAGGAAACTGGGGAAGGGCAAAGTCTGGATGGGCAGAGCAGGAGAGAGGTAGAACAAAGGAGAGGGAATTTAGAAGAAGACCCAGGCCCACCCTCTTGTCATCCTAGGGCATGCAGGGAGGAACTGAGAAGAGAGCAATGTGGGTTGTGTGGCTTATGGGGGAGGAAAGGGCCCTGATTCCCTTCATTAGGCACACCTGGGAAGAGAGTTTAAAAGAGATGCAAGCTGAGAGTGGTATCCACTGGGCGGTGCCTGCTGGAAACAAATGTATGTTGTGTTGACTTCAGTTATCTGCACTCCTGGCATCCTCCCAACTGGGTTGAATTACTGCTGTTCCTTCATTTCTGGAATTTCTTCTCTTGCCCTGCTGGACTAATTACCTCATCTTGCCTTGATTGGACTTACAGTTACAGTTTTTAATGACCCTGTTTTGGACTTGACTCTCTGCAGCCAAAGGCTGTTCCTGGGAGAGTTTTTCTCCAGCCCAGAAGGTAACCAGGATGTTGGGGGCAAAGTTAGAGCAAATAAAGGGACTCCTACTTATTATTTACTATGCCTTTGTATCATGCCATGGGTCATCACAGGTTGCCACAAAGAAGAGGGAGTCAGGCTATTCTCCAAAGCACCTGAAGGCAGGACAAGAAACAAGAGATGGAAACTAATCAAGGACAAAAGCTAGCTAGAACTAAGGACAAATTTTATGACAGTGACAACAATCAACCAAAGGAACAGCTTGCCTTCAGAAGTTATGGGTGTTCTATCACTGGAGGCTTTTAAGAAGAGACTGGACAACCTGTCTGAAATGGTATAGGGCAGTGGTTCCGAACCCCTGCAGCCCAATTGGAACCAGACCCCTGCAGCCCAATTGGAACCAGACTGTGAAAGTGGCATGCAAGTTCACATGCACGCTTCTCTCCCTTGCACCGGTCCACCAAGTCAGAAAGGTTGGGAACCGCTGGTATAGAATCTTCCTGATTTGCATGGGGTTAGACTAGAAGACATCCAAGGTCCCTTCCAACTCTGACATCCTATACCCTAAAATTAATTCTACTTGTCAGTGTTTAACAACGTTTTGCTAATGTTTTTCTGAAATCTGTCCCTCAACAATTGCTCTTCATTGATTCAATCTATTGGATGGGTCTGTTCTTTAGATGCATATCCTACATTTCTTTCAAGAGCAAAAGATAGCATATCGTAGCACAGATGATATGAATCTTCTCTTCTTGACCGAAAGCCATTTATGCTTTTAACAGCCAGCCCAGCACCTTGGTTTTTATGAGCTGATGAACTGATCCTATAGGACTCTTCGAGCATTATTTATTTATTACTTATTTATTTAAGTACATTTCAAGCTTGCTTCCCTTCTGATGTGTTTATATCGATCCCTATCTCAGTTTAGATAAAGATGTACAACATAACTAATTAATTAATTAATATTTGCACATGCACAAATATAAACTAATATACCTTTAAAAAAAAAACCTTTCTCCATGTATGTTTAGCCACAAGACAATGGTTGAGCTACATGACTAAATATGCTGTGTACACAACGCAGGAAGCAGACAAAATTGCCAGTGACAAACTGATGACTTCAGAAACCTCTAGAAATAACCTGGGTTGGAGGAGAGTATGCAATCAAATGAACGGTCCTGGATTTTGTTTTAAAAAATAATTATTTTATATCATTTGGTTCTCTTACAGCTTAAATCTAAATTCGTGCTCATTATTATTATTATTATTTTATCAGAGCTGCAACATTCTAATACAAATATCAGTTTGTTGGTTGTTTTTTCCTTCTGGTAGAGAGGTAAAGTTAAGGTCAGGCTGTTCAGCAAACATAAAAACAAGCTTAATAAACTTGTCAGAGAACGATGGGAGCTTGGCTTTGTTTTTTAGCTAAATTTCCTTAGGAAATGTCACTCCCCCCCCCTCCATCCAGGCAAAAAAAAAAAAAAAAAGTCTCTGCATAAATTATGGATACCAGTTCCTGATAATTATGCGCCCTGTAGAATCTTGCATTCTTACATGAACAAAGGCTGCAGGGTAGAGGCTGGAAGAGAATTTGGAAAGATAATATCAGATTCATAAAAAAAAAGAAAAAGAAGAAGAAGAGAGTTGCTGCTGTGTCTAATGCAAGGCAACATATTGGCTTAACCTCTCTCTTCATCAAGGGCAATCTGGTTTATGAGGTTGCATTATTTTTATGATGGTGTGCAAATCTAATCTTACAAAGCTTCTCCTCTGGAAATATTGAATTGCTAACTAGAGCACACAAAACTTTAGCCAGACCAATGCTCGAATACAGCACACCACACTGTATATCAGACATTAATACAATTGAGCGAGTCCAGAAGTATTTCACAAGAAGAGGACTACACTCCTCTGCTCGCAACAGAATACCCTATATCACCAGGCTTGAGATTTTGGGCTTGGACAACCTTGAACTACGCCGCCTAGGGTTCGACTTAAGTGTAGCACACAAAATTATCTGCTACAATGTCCTACCAGTCAATGACTACTTCAGCTTCAACCACAACAATGCAAGAGCACACGGCGGATACAAACTCAATGTAAACCGCTTCAAGCACCATGGCAGAAAGTACAACTTCAGCAACAGAGTGGTCAATGCCTAGAATGCACTTCTTGACTCTGTAGTTACACCCTCAACTGCCTATTCCTTTAACTTCAAACTATCCACTATTGACCTCGCCCCATTCCTAAGAGGTCTGTAAGGGTTAGGGTGCACAATCGTGCCTACCATCCCTGTCCTTTTGTCCCCATTTATTTGTACCTATTTCCTGTATTCTTACTCATAGTTATACTTTTACCTATTATCTTGTAAACAATTCACAAATCAAATAAATCAAATAAAAACTCCAGGGTTGAATAAACTTCAAGCATTTTAGGAAACAGAGACAAAATTTGCTTTCCTGGTTTCCCAGATTATAATGCTAAATTATAGGAGCATGCCAATGTGTGTGACAAGATTTTTTCATCAGGATGTTTGAAGGTTTATTTTCTTCTTATGAAACCACCTGCTCTTTGAGATTCATAAGAAAAAAAAAGGGGAGGGTTTGACTCTTTTCCATCGTACTTGTGTTTTCAACACTAATGTATAGTGCACTGTGAAATGTGAATGCTCGCAGTTAGAAAGAGCTTATTCTCCTATATCTGGCACTTATACATTATTTTTCTATCTCAGAGGACCACAATGCACATTTAAATAGATTTCTGTCTTGGAGGTGTGGTTCACCTGCTCAGTGCATAAAACACTCCCAATCCATTAGGCTGAACAGTGCTTTGGATTTGAAAGCAAAAGGTTGTTTTCGAATGCCTATACATGCTTTATGGTCCAAGCATCTGGAGCATCAGAAAAACATCAATCATGACAAAAGGGGTGTTAACATTGTTGTGATGTAAGTCCGCCAACCTACAGGCATGTGTCATGTACATGTATTTAAGGTGCATGATGACACCATGATGCTTTGAACATTTGCCTTCCACAATGCTCTCCATCACCACAGATGTGAGAGGTGAGGTGGCTGAATGGCTTAATGCTTCTGGAGATGGTCTCAGTCCAGCGATTGAGCCCTAGCACTGCATGGCAGGGTAAGTGACTGTCACTCACCTCAGGTTCAGTCTACCTAACAGTTTGAAAGCATGTTCTATGCAAGTAGATAGATAGGTACCATTTCAGTGGGAAGATGAGTTAGTGCTCTGTGCAGGCAGTCAGATTCCTGATGATTCTGAAACTTCCTGGTTTCAGCACCCATTTGTGAGGCAGCTCTGGAAAGAAGGGGACCATGGGTGATACTGCAGGAAGAGTTGCTTGTCTTTCTCTCTGGTGTGAAGCCAGCTTGAACAAGAACAAGAACAAGAACAAGAACAAGAACAAGAACAAGAACAAGAACAAGAACAAGAACAACAACAACAACAACAACAACAACAACAACAACAACAACAATAATAATAATAATAATAATAATAATAATAATAATAATAATAATAATAATTATTATTATTATTATTATTATTATTATTATTATTATTATTATTATTATTATTATTATTATTATCCTTAACAGCCCTTAGGTCCTTGATTAGGATTTGAGCTGCTAAGTTTTGTCCAATCTCAGATGGCAGATTAAATAACAATAACAATAACCAAATACATCTCTAGTGAATATTGTTGCAGAAAGATAAAACAGTTTTATCATAGAATATATTGGGAGAGAATGTTGGCCTTTCATTCAGTCTGGTCATTGTAGTGGTATGAATGAATGCTAGCATCAAAAGATGTCTATTCATCTTTATAAACTCTGCCCAAAAATTACATCTGAAAAGAAAATATGCCAGTGAAAGTTGCATATAATCAGCAGTAATTACATTTAAAAAAAAAAAAAAGCTTATATCAGTGGACGTTTAAGAAGCTTTAGTCAGGGAAATGTAACTATCAAAGAATGAGAGCAAGGTAATTTACATTAAAAATATTTTCCAGCACTTTATGTTAACAGCAACATAAATTGCAGGAAGGCATGTGCAAACCATCTATATGCTGCACACCTAAATATTTATTTTTTAAGAATCCCAAACATTCAACTGGAATACTGCTTTACCAATGTAAAATGATAGTAAAATGAATGGGATTTTTACTGAACCCTGCTTTCTTGTATTAAGAATTGGACCATACTGACCTCAATTGACCACTTATCTGATTCTTCTACATAGATTTATTGCAGATAATTTTTCTACATTTTTCCTGTCTGTTTTCAATCAAATTGATGAAAAACATTGTGAAAGCTGCTTCAAAAGAGAAGAGTATCCAATAAAAGAGAATATATACATCTCAGGATTGAAATGGAGAATCCTTGGTGTTCTCTAAGTTTGGTTGTTTCCTTGCAGATGTTTCACTACCTGATTAGATAACATCATCAGTGTGAGTGAGAATGGGATTTCTCCTGTTTATAAACCATAGCTTACCCTGCCAGTATTGGCGGGGATGTGGCTCATCCTTGGTAATTTCTTAGTTAGGGTATTGTTTTCTGCTAGATTGTTGGTCTGGTGTTAATCCTTGCTTCTCTGGATGTAGGCTGCTGAAGAGGATGAGGTGTATTTGTTTGTTTGCTTTTTATGTAATGAAACATCTTGCAAGCAAACAACCAACCTCAAACTGGACCAAGGATTCCAGAGAAGAGAATTTCAGTTCAATTTTCATGAGTGGATTGTAGAGTTTGTGTGCATATCAAATTACAAGGTGACCAAGGTATGCGTAAAATCTTCTGTAATAGAAATTATAGAGTGACCAAGGAGTATATAAAGTCTTTTTTGTCTTTTTTTTTTATAACAAATTTTATTAATTTTGCAAAAACAATACACAATCCAGGCATAACAACTTGAAAAATCTTTTCTAAAAAAAAAAAATAATAATTAAAGAGAGCCAATAGAACATACAAAATAATTCCAAATTGTAATATCAATATTTACATTATCTATTTAACTTCATATCTTATCCAGACTTCTCCTTTTATCCAAATTATATTTCTTGCTTATTAAAATTTTATTGCCTTTCATAAACATACAAAACACAGAACATAGAAAAAAACAAACAAACTAAAACATCTTTTCTGAAGGCTGCCTGATCCCGGGTTGAAACTCTTCTCACAGACACAAATTCAAACATCATATTCACTTTATATATCCTTCCATATCTTATTATCATTTTCTTTTTTTTTAATAAACCAATTTTATTAATTTTACAAAAACAGTGCACAAACAATCAAGGCATAACAGCTTATAAATTTTTTTCTAAAAAAAAATAGTAATAATTAAAGAAGAAAACCAATAGAACATAATGATTCCCAATTATAATATCAATATTTACTTTATCTATTTAACTTTGTATCTTATCCCAACTTCTCCTTTTCATCCAAATTATTTGTTAATTAAAATTTTATTGCCTTTTATCAACATACAAAACCCAAAAAAACATAACAAAACCTTTATATATCCTTCCATATCTTATTACCATTTTCAATAACATTCTTTGTCTGTTCTATTTCCAATTATCCATTCATCTTTTTTCTTTTACTATACTTCTCCTATACACTAATTGGAGTGACGCCTTTAACTCATTACCCTAACTTAAAAGTACTTCATATAACACTTAATTTATCTTGGGATTCTGTTTAGTAGATTCTAAAATTACACAATAAATTTTATACTCTAAATACACATATAAAAACACAATCTTATGTACCTTCCAGAATCCCCCTTTTATCCTTAATTAGATTCACCCATTATCTCTAAATAAACTTTTTTTCTTTAGATCTTGCTTCCCACCATTGAGGCTTCTCCTCCCCCCCTTTCTCTCTTGCTTATTCTTCTCCTTGCCCTTTTTACCCCTTTGTCTCTCCTCCTCCCTTTTCTTACTCCCTTTCCTTTGCTTTCTAACCTTGCATCCATCTTTCCTCTCATTTTTCTCTTTTTTGGTTGTTTTTTCAAATCTTAAAATCCCCTTTTTCTTATCCTCTTTCTCCTCCTCCCCGGAAAAAACCCATTGTTCATCAAAGATGGCTTCTTGTTCCTCTTCTTCTTTGTCCCAGTCATTCTGCTGCGTAATCAACTTTTCATAAGTACATAACGCCATTTCTAAAAATTGAAATAAAGTGCCCAAAGTATCTTTTCCATCTTGTTCTTCCTTTTTATATTTTTGATATTCAGTCTTTAGTTCATCCACAAGCGATGCCATCCTGAAAAGAGAAACTTTCCCCAAAACAACCAACCAAGTATTTTTAATCAAAAATAATTCAAAAAAAGTTCCAAAAGTTAATACTTTTCTTCCTCCTTCTATTTCTCTTTCTGGGGTTACTGTTTAATCAAAGAGGTCCAATTACCATATATCTTTCTTTGAGATTCTAGGCAATCTCCTCCTTTTTCCACTTCTGCTCCAATTTTTTTCCTCTCCCTTCCCACTTGCAACATCAATTTTTAAATGATCAGAAATCCATACCTCTAATAAGGGTTTTCCAATTTCTTAAATTTTTAAGTCCAATGTCCAAGAACTCTTTTGTCCCTTAACTTCAACTTTCAGAATAGTTCACCTTCAGTGCCCAAACAAATTTCAAATCTTCATCTGCTGTTTCCATGGGGTGGGAGAGTGAAGAAAAAAAAGTTCCCTTTAACAGCTTCTCCACCGCTTTCGATCTTCTTAGGGATACAATGTATCCTCCAGCAATTCAGACAGCTCAGTTCCAGCGAATTTAAAAGATGTTGATTGACCCGGCTCAGCCAGCACTTTCACTTTTCTTGCTTCCTGCAGCACAATCTTACCCGGTTGCAGGCTTCTTCGTGGCGGCCATTGCTGACCACCACTCCACCACCTTGGGAAAAAGGGGTTTTTCCGGATGAGGAGGGGGTCTGCGACACCCCCAACCCCCTGTCCGGCTCCTCTCTCTCTTCGGCTGTCCCTACAGGTCAGCCATATCCCCCTGACCCATTTGGATCAGGGGTACCTCGGCGGTAAGCGCAGCAGGAATCACGAATGGTCGCGAATTCCTGCTGCCACCGAAGCCACGCAGAACCGGAAACTGGGAATGTCTTTTATTGGGCTTCTATTCTCATTACAAAGTCCAGGTCAAGTCCTATTCTTGAGAAATGGTTGAAGAAAATGTTCTCCACTGGAAAAACTCAGAGAAACTATCTGGCCAATTTTTCTGTCCACAAATGTGCTGGAATATTAAGAAATCAGCTATGTCCAGTTCAATTCTCTTTCAGGCATGAGTGTTATGAAACAAGAAAGAACAAGACAAGTCTGCACATCCCAAAATCTTTGTCATGCTGATCTTCTTTCTCTCACACTCACTTTCATTTAGGAAATAAAGAAGAAATTCTTCTGACAATCTGCAATCCTTTGAAACATCTATATCTTTGCCCAGCTGTGGAAGACATCCATGTCATTCCAGGTAAAAGCATGAATGCTTTAAGGTATTTCAGAAAAGTATCAATAGTTTTATTTCTGTGTGCCCCAAAGCATTTCATGGGCATCAAATCCAAATCACTGCAGGCTCCTATTTGCTTCCTTTACAACTTCTCTACTCCCAATTCTCTCCCTTTGTCTATTTTTGGCACACTGACAGCCTCTTTTGTCAAAACATCTGCCTTGTTTTGAGACTATTAAAATACAAATTGGCATGTGAATGACAGTAGTCAAAATGCTTGATGTAGTTGGCAGATCTGTGGAATGAGTAGAACGTACAGCGAATAGAAGCAAACCAGGAGTTTCCGAAATGTTAATTAGTGGACCATAGTGGACCATCCCCAATTAAATGGCTCTACCCTGTTTCATTTTGGACAAGGCATGATGGATCTCCTGAAATTAAATAAAAGTATGATATAGTTATATTACAATTAGTGTTAGCCTTTTAATCTTCAACCACATTTTGAAAGAAAAGTGGGCTACTTTCTTAAAGCCTTCATTAAGTGTTTTGAAATTTGGTTCAAAAAAATCCAGGGGATCGTTTACAAACTTTTTTCCAATGGAAGTTTGTTTATTACTTACAATAAGAAGGTAGCTTTCTAAAACTCTTGGATTTGGAGTGGACTTTTCAAAAATATGGATTACCATATTCACAACTTGTCATTTGCAGCTTGTCTGCAAAACCTCCCCAAATATACATGATTTTAAATATAAAATTGTTGAAGTCTCTTTTTAATATAAATTTACAGAATTACAGAATAACAAAGTTGGAAGGGACCTTGAAGTCTTCTAGTCCAATCAGGGCTAAACTCGACTCAAGTAAGGAACCTTTTACCACTGCAGACAAATGGTTGTCCAATCTCTTCTTTAAAACCACCAGTGTTGGAGCACCACCACTGGAAAGGACCCTGGACATTTTCAAGTCTAACTCTCTGCTTAAGTTTCTTTGTAATATATTTTTTTCTGATGAATTGTTATTTGAATTTGAATTTCCAAAATGGGACATGCTTTTTTTTTTTTTACAATTTTTCCAACTGAATATATCTATTTTAATTATATGTACTTGTACATGGGTCCATGTCTTTCTTTTTACATATGTGCACATGTATATATTCACATAGGCGCCTAATTCATAAATTATGCATTTATTACAAATGCATAAAAATGTAGCTGTTTTGTATACAATGTTCTGAAATAAATCAATTTACTTTTGTCCCAATACACATTTTCTTAGCTTTTTCTTCTCCGTATGGATTCTTGGCCAGAGAATGATAGATACTAAAAGATTCCATTTGGTGCTACAGTAATGGAATCCACATTGATAAATCTTACAGAGAGAAATCTTCTTGCAGTGATATTTTTTTGCCAAGGGTGATAGCCAGAAACAAATACTTTTAACAGCTTGACTGTGCATCCTCCGCCATTTTTGATTCTGATTTGATGAATAGGGGTGGGAAAATAGCAGCATCTGTAACTTCAAAATGGACAAAATATAAAATTCTTCCTTGGCATCCTTTAGATCATGTTTTCAAGCAAATAAAATACGTGTAGTTTCTGTTTTCTTTCTTTCTTTTTCTATTGCCTTTTTGCACTCATTCTTTATCTCAACCTGCAAATCCTTCAGAAACTATTCAGAGATAAAGCCATAAAGAGTAATTTAGGGAAAATGCCGGAAGTTAGACATCAGTCTGTGGAAGTCGACAATACAATATGCATTCACTTATGCACACAGCTTAATTTGAAATAACCACATACAAAGCAATTTTCTGGAAATCCCAGTCTTCTTAGTGTCCCCAATGCATTTCATTTCTGCCTCTCATTGACAGGCACTTTTATCAATTTTGTCAGGAAGTCCTCGCTTGTTCATCCATTTTAGAATGAAAGCAATCTAAGGGGAGATATAATTTTTACCTCTGCTGCTAGACCAGCCCTTGTCTAAATCTCAGTGGGATCTCCATTAGGGATTCTCCGTGGACATCCCTTTTTTTCTTAATCCACCATGAGTTTGGAGGCATAGCCCCCTGCCAAATGATATTCGATATCGATCTGTTTGTTCTGTGTCTCCCTCTGTCTGACATCGTGCTAAAACCACGAAAACCTTGGGTTTAGATCAGGGGTGTCAAACTCAAGGCCCAGGGGTTGGATTCCAGCCCATGTGGTGCTTAGATCTGGCTTGTGGGGCCACCTTGGAAACAGCAAAGGACCGGTCCACGGCGCATTTGCCAGCAAAAACTGAGCTCAGGAGGGCCGTGTGTGGTCCTTGCAAGCACCATTTTCCCTGGCAGAGGGTTGCAGGAGGCTGTTCCAGCGAAAAACAGAGATGAGGAGCCCGTTTTTTTCTGGCAGAGTACTCAGGTCACCACAGACACCAACATGAGTGATGTCAAGCTGGCCACGGCCACCTTGGCCACACCCCCCCCCCCCGAGTTTAAACACAACCATGATGTGGCCCTCAATGAAATCAAGTTTGACATTCCTGGTTTAGAATGTTTTCATGCAAAGGTGTTGTTCAGAGGCTTGTCTCCATTCTTTCTCGCCCATGCTCAAAACTTAACAAAAGGGATTTTGACAGCCCCAAACAAATCTTTAAGAAAGAAAGGAAGGAAGGAAGGAAGGAAAGAAGGAAGGAGAGAGAGAGAGAGAGAAAGAAAGAAAGAAAGAAAGAAAGAAAGAAAGAAAGAAAGAAAGAAAGAAAGAAAGAAAGAAAGAAAGAAAGAAAGAAAGAAAAACAGTGAACGATTAACACAGAATCCAGCTGATAAGAATAAGGATTGGTAAAGGTGGCATCCGTTTGACTTTCACTGCTTTTGACAGGCATTTCCATACACCTTGCTTGACTTAAGCGGAAGTGTCTCCTCTGAGCAACTATTCAATATGAGTGTTCTGACCCAAACCTTGTTCAAGGAAACAAACATCAAACAGAAAGCTTTTAATACTTCTCTGAGAATTCTGTTCATTCACGGTTAAAAGGCTATGAAAACTAATTGTCTCTGATAAGAACGATACTTGCCAAGGTTGTGCAAGGCTGCCAAGAACACTAGATTAAGTTGCCAAGAAATATTCAAAACAAAAATTCTGCAAACACAAGCCAGGATAGTCCGAACATCCACAAGGCTTGAAATGCAAGAACTTCTTTGCTTCCTACAAAGAACTCCAGTTTCTCAGCTGGCTTTTATCTCTTAAGGGAGGGGCCATTACCTTGCAGCCTTACTCCCGAGTCGCCCATGCTGCTGCAGCTGCTCTTTCCTTCGAGCAGCCTTGCACACACGTGCACTGGGCACAGGCTCCTCGGGGTTCTCTGCATCACTGCTGCCAGCCTCCACAATCTCCGAAGGCAGCACTCCACTCCCTGATGGTCCTGGCCCCATCCCTGCATCACACGCAGGCCCCTCATCTGAGTCCTCGCTCTCCGAGACCTCAGCCATCCACACCTGCTGCCAGCGAATCACAATAATCATCTGTGTTTGCTAAGAAGAAGGATAAGTTAAACTGCAACAGCTACTGTGTAGGATGAACAGGAAAAGGACTAGCAGAACACACTCATGAACACCAACTAATAGTCAAAGACATGATGGAAACTGCTGAAATGCCCCGCACATGGACAGATGTCGCCATAGTTTCAAGTGGGAAACTATGAGCTTCCTAGACCAAATTCCTCTACAAAATCAGACAAACAACCACACAGTAAAACAGTCATCATGGAACCACTGAAAACACTCCCACAAACACCAAAAGGGCAAGCCACTTGTATATAAATAGAGAGCAAGCCCGCTTCATTCTAGCATTGATGATGTTACCTAGCTAGGTAATGAAATGTCTAAAAGTAAACAACCAAGAGATTCTAATCATTCACTTTTTGTTCAGGTAGGCTTCTTGGTCATAGAGCACAGAATAACAGAAGTGGATAATAATGAAAGGGACCCTTAGAGATCTTCTAGTCCATGCTCCTGCTTGAGCAGGACTCCCTATACCATTCTGGACAAATTGCTGTCCAATATTTTCTTTAAAATCTCCCTGGATAGAACAGTCACAACTTCCAGAAATAAGCCGTTCCACTGATTAATTGTTCTTACTGTCAGGAAGTTTCTTCTAAGTTCTATGCTGGATCTCTCTTTAATGATCTTCCCACCTGTTACTCCAAGAAATATTATTGATGCATTCTACCGAATGCCCTGATTAAATGTGTGAAGATTGGGTAGAGTAGATGAGAATAGCATGCCAGGAATTTTTGGAAAGGGCTAATTATCTCTTGCTAATAGCACACATTTTTGCTCAGCCTTAAGTCATATTGGGGCGAGCTGTGTATTAGAAAGGAAATGGAGGAAAAGTCCATTTTGCAAGCATTTTCATACATGCTACTTCCAGAGATCTCTTGGAGAGATTGAAACATAATACTCATGTGTGAACAGTAGGCATTGTGCCAGAGTGGCAGGCAAACATGTAAGGATCAAACAAGCTTTTCACTCACAGCATGTCTGGAATAAACCTTCCACATGAGCTGCTACAGCAAGCAACCTGCAGGAACAGCATGCAAACTGCAGCCATAAAACTTGGACCACAGTGCCCCCTGGCATTGTGAAATTGTGATGCTTGGTTTGCTTAGAAAGACAGCATAGAATGACTGCATTACAGAGCAGCATAGCCTGAGATGAGAAAATAGGGATAGTGGTTTACCAGAGACTGATATCTAATGTCCTGGGAATAGTTTAGCATGGGTCATAACAATCCACAATCCAGATTCTAGCTGTTGTGAATGCATAAGGTTTAATAAAGAGAACTTGAGCTTGGAGTAAAGTGCAGGGTTCTGGCCCTGCACTTCTGATTGGCTGTTAACGGCAGGATCAGATTGGCCCATACCGGGGAATCCGATTGGCCATTAACAGAGAGTTCCTATTGGTTAAGGGAGCTAGCGCTCCTCGATTGTTATGGGTTAATAGTTATTGGGGTTGCCTATATAAGGAGGGTTATAACTGCCACTGAGTTGAGAAGTCACTATGTAAATAAAGAGCTGAAGTTCACCGTTCCTGAGGCTAGTCTCCATTCTTTCTCGCCCATGCTCCAAACATAACACTGGCGATGAGGATGGGATATGGAGACGTCTGAACCGACGGAACCAAGAAGAAAAACCGAGCACGTGGCTGACGGCGCTATACAACGGAACCATGTCCGGCGTTGTCGTACCACCCGCTCCGTTCGATCCAGTGCAGGAAGACTGGGAGTCCTACATGGATTGCTTCCAAATGCTCTTAGAAACTAACAACTTAAAGGACGCCACAGCCAGGAAGAAACGGGCGGTGTTCCTAACGCATTGCGGTCCAACCGTATTTAAGATGGCTAAAGTACTAGAAAAACCTAGAGAAGTGAAGGTGATGGATTGGGACGACCTCGAACCTCTACTAAGAGATCACTACGCACCGACCGTGCCTACGCTCGTGAGACGGCACGAGTTCTATCAGAGAAACCAGTGAAAAGGAGAAAGCGTTGCCGACTTCATAGCAAACCTCTGAAACCTGGGAGGCCTCTGCGGATTCACCGATTTGGAAGAGGCACTGAGAGATCGAATAGTTCTGGGATTAGATGCACCAGGCGTGCAGAGCAAGCTGATGGCGAAAGGCAACATCAGCCTTGCCAATGCCATTGCTGATGCTACTGCAGCAGAAGCAACCAGGAAGTGGGCTGCACAATTACGCCGCAACCGCGCTCCGGTACACCAACTGACAAGCGAAATTTTACCCAAGTCAGAAGGGCAGCTTTCAACAACACACCACGAGGACCTCTCTTCGTTGTCAGACAGTGACGAAGAAGAGGTCCATCGACTGTGGTCCGACCGGGACCACCACCCGAAGTCCCTACGCCCTTGCGCTGGCGTGGAGCCAACCATGCCAGGTCCGAATGCAAATTCCGCGACGCGCTCTGCCATGAGTGCAGGAAGAGAGGCCACATTGGACGGGTCTGCCGAAGTTTACAAGGACCCGGCCAGGCCTCAAAAGGGGCTAACTATCACCAATCGACAGGAAACCATCCTGTAAGGTGAGAACCAGTAAGCCACTCCTACAGAAACCGAGCTTTACAGCGAGAAGAGGCTCACCATACTATCACTATCGGTCACACCTCTGCCTTGGATGCCAAGAAAATTCGAATCACAGTAGCCATCGAGAACCAGCCTTGCCACATGGAAGTCGACTCGGGATCGTCCCTCTCGATGGTGTCCTGGAAGACCCTCAAGCAACTCATCCCCACGATTCAGCGCCAAGACCTCCGTTTCCAAAAACTCATTCTTAAGGACTATCAAGGGAATCGAATCCCTGTCATTGGTTCCTGCCGAGTCCGGGTCTCCTTCAAGAAGCACACAGCGTACTTACCGCTAACTGTGATCGACAAAGATCGGCTTAGTCTGCTAGGTCTCCAATGGTTCGCGCCACTTGGCATTGAAGTGGCAGGCATAAACCGAATCAGCGGAAGTGACTGGGAGGAGGACCTCATCCATGAGTTCAAGGACGTCTTTGCGGAAAGTTAAGGCGTGTACAAGGGGACCCCAATTTCGTTCAGCCTTGATCCAAAGATAGCTCCCATCCACCTTAAGCCCCGTCGAGTTCCGTTTGCCTTAAAGCCGAAAATCGACGAACAACTCGACAAACTAAAAGCTCAGGGGGTGCTAGAACCTACTGATCACTCTCCCTGGGAAACCCCAATCGTAACACCCATTAAGCCAGACGGGTCGATCCGAATTTGTGGGGACTACCGGGCCACCCTGAACCACGCCCTACAGCAGAATGCATATACGGTGCCGGTGGTACAGCATCTCCTCCACCCCCTGGGAGGGGCGGAAAGGTCTTCGCTAAATTAGACTTAGCTCAGGCATATCAGCAACTACCTGTTGATGAAAAGACGGCATAGGCACAAATGATTGTGATGCACCGAGGTGCCTTTAAATGCACCCGGCTCCAATTCGGAGTCAGTGTAGCCCCAGGGATTTTTCAGAGCCTGATGGAGAGGCGACTACAAGGGATTAAAGGCGTGGTCCCCTACTTTGACGATGTATTAATTGCTGCACCTACAAAAAAAATCTTACGGGATCGTTTAAAGTTAGTCCTACAAAAATTCCAAGACACCGGTCTTAAGGTAAAAAAGAATAAGTGTAAATTGTGTACAGATAGTGTTGAGTTTTTAGGGTACCTAATTGACAGTCAGGGTATTCACCCTACCGACAGTAAACTAAGAGCAATAAAAAACGCTCCCAGGCCTTGGAACAAGGCCGATCTCCAGGCGTTCCTAGGCCTCATCAACTTTTATAATGTATTTCTACCGCATAAAGCAACGGTCGCTGAACCGTTACACCAGTTGTTAGACAAGAAAGCAAACTGGTTATGGGGTCATAGAGAAGAACAGGCATTCCGTAATGTGAAAAAACTACTGACTTCTGACTCTGTACTCATGCAATACAATGAGACTTTGCTGTTAAATATCACATGTGATGCTTCGCCTTTCGGAGTGGGCGCCATTCTGAGCCATGTACTGCCTAATGGTAACGAAGCCCCTGTTGCATATTTTTCAAAGACTCTTTCAAAAACTGAGCGAAATTATGGCCAAATTGAAAAAGAAGCCCTCGCAATTGTATTGGCCATTAAAAGATTCCACAAGTACGTGTATGGCCGGGCTTTTACTATCGTGACTGACCACAAACCTTTATTGGGGATAATAGCTGGAGATAAGCCGACTCCCTACATATTATCCCCCAGGATGACTCGCTGGTCAGAATTCTTGGCTGCTTATAATTATCGGCTGCAATACCGCCCGGGGAAAGCCATTCCCCATGCCGACGCATTGAGCCGAGCACCCCTTCCAGAGACTCTCGACGATCCTGCCAATGGTAACCATGTTGCAAATTGAAACACTCAACTCGCCGCCATTGACTGCCCGAGATATCGCGAGAGAAACCAAACATGACCCCACCTTAGCGCGAGTTCTAGGCTGGGTAGAACGCAGATGGCCATTGGACCAATTATCAGATGACTTCACACCATTCAAGACTCGACAAACGGAGCTGTTCTCTCAAAAAGGCTGTGTCATCTGGGGCGATAGAGTCATTATTCCAGAATGACTCCAAAAAACGCTGCTGAGAACCTTGCACGATGGCCACCCCGGTATCGTGCGAATGAAAGTCCTTGCGCGAAGCTACGCATGGTGGCTGGGCATTGACAAGCAAATCAAAAATTGGGTTAAAACTTGTCATAAATGCCAGGAAGTGAGCAACGCCCCACCTAAAGCCATCCCTACTGAATGGGAGACACCACGGGGACCCTGGTCCTGTATTCACTTGGACTTTGCGGGGCCGACCAAAGGCCACACCTTTCTGCTAACCGTCGATGCCTACTCGAATTGGCTCGAGATTCACCGCATGACGAACACAACCACTGAAGCGGTTATCAAAAACTTGGAAAGACTGTTTGCAACCCACGGATTACCAGACGTCCTGGTATCTGACAACGGGCCCCAATTTACAGTGCTGTCGTTCGAGTAGTACCTGGCTGACCGCGGCATTCGTCATGCCCTCACCTTGCCTGCGCACCCTGTGACCAGAGGGGAAAATACACACAGAGAGAAAAGCTCAGGCTAGGGAATAGAATCATCAGGTAGCATCATTCAACCTAGGGAATTCTAGAAGCTGACATCTATCTATTGGTCGTCCTCAACTTAGAAGCATTCATTTCAGAACTGAATAGAATAGAATAACAGAGTTGGAAGGGACCTCGGAGATCTTCTAGTCCAACCTGCTGCTTAGGCAGGAAACCTTACACCATTTCAGACAAATTGTTGTCCAATCTCTTCTTAAAAACTTCCAGTGTTGGAGCATTCACAACTTCTGGAGGCAAGTTGTTCCACTGATCAATTGTTCTAACATTCAGGAAATTTCTCCTTAGTTCTAAGTTGCTTCTCTCCTTGATTGGCTTCCACCCATTGCTTCTTATCCTGCCTTCAGCTGCTTTGGAGAATAGTTTGACTCCCTCTTCTTTGGGGCAGTCCCTCAAATATTGGAAGGCTGCTATCATGTTACCCCTGGTTCTTCTTCTTTTTATCATGCTAGATATACTCAGTTCCAGCAGCTCTTCTTTATATGTTTTAGCCTCCAGTCCTCTAACAATCCCCTGTTTAGTTACAACAGCACTGAAAAAAGTGACTTATGACTGGTCCTTACATTTACAACCATTGCAGCATCTCTATGATCACATGAATAAATTTTGAGTGGTTGATACCTGTTGTGTATTTACGCTGGTTGCAGAGTCCCCAGTTCAGTTCGCTCTGCAAAGCAGAATCAATGGGGAAAGCCGAATTCACTTAATAACTGCATGATTTGCTTATCAACTGCAGTGATTTACTTAACAACCATGGCCAAAATGGTCATAAAAATCAGGCACAACTCCTTTAACAACTGTCTTGCTTAGCAATGGAAAGTATTGTCCCAATTGTGTCCTTAAGTCAAGGACTACCTAAATTTAGAGAGTTCTGGATTAGAAAATGTTTAAATGTTTATTCATTATAGCGTTTATCCTTTAGCTTTGGATTGCCATCGATCAGTTTATCCTTAATATTTTTAATATTAAAATTAAAATGTGCAGAACCCCCCCATCCAAAAATAAAAAATAAAAAGGAGGAAGTAGTAAGAACAAAGTTTCCCCTCCATTCCCAACAAGTATATTCAAAATTAACAACTAATCACTCTTTCTTAAAATACTACAAAAATACATCTTCCTTCTGTTTCTTACTCCATACTAGATTCTGACTTCTTGATGAGCTCTGTAGTTTTTATTTCTAGTAAGAGCAGAAGGGAAGGCAGCTGTTAAAATTGATCTGGATTACAGTAGGGTATAAGCACGATATATAAATATCACTTTGAATCAATACTCAACCACAGATTGAAGAAAAGAAACAGATCTAAAGTGATTTTTAACCTTCACTGCAGCAGCTACATACCTAGCAAACATCTCTATACTTCCATATAGCATATGATGCTTCCCATAAACAAATCTTTTTAATCCATACATCCTGAACTCAGAAATTCATCTTTATCCATTTTTAGAAAAAAAAAAAAATCTATAAAGAGTTTCCAGACTTTTGTATGAAAACTGTACTTTAGACCAGTGATTCTCAATCTTTTCCTCTCCATGGACCTTCTTTAAATACTTTTTGTGGCCATGGACTGTGGCCTCAGACCACCAAGACTTAACCCAAGATTTAAATTGTTACATTTCTTCAAGCCTTCTTGGAACCCTGGGGGCCATGATTTCATCACAGGAGGTTTGGAGAGGCTTGAAGAAATGTTACGATGTCAGGGTAATGGTTTAAGAACTGACCAGCTGCTACGATGATGTAATTCTGAGAATGAGTCAGCAAAGTTTTTGGGCTGATATCACTTTAAGAGCCTGTAATAAGAAGAAGCCCCATTGGGGTCTCTCTCTCTCTCTCTCTGTTTCTGTGCTGTAATTGCTGCTTGTTTGAAGTCTGACTAAAGAATGTGTATTTTTATATTCTTTGTAGATAAACCACTATTTAAATACAAACATCTGCTTGCTGTATTTACTCCTGGGCTGTCTCACACAAGTCACACTGTGCACACTTTGACGTATGATTTAAATCTTGAATTAAATCTTGGTGGTGCATTGTGGACTCCCTGTCGTGCCCCCCCATCCCACTCAGGGATCTGTGGACCACAGGTTGAGTACCAAGGTTTAGACCAAAAGATTTTTAAGAAAGAATGTGAGACAAAAAAGATAAAAATATCTTTTAGGCAAAAAGATTTTAAAAAAGAGAATGGTGACATTTGCACCCAAATGCTTACAAGTTTTAGCATGAATCCTAGATTCGATGAAGTAACAGTGACAGATCAGCAACCCCTAGAAATACAAATGGACAGATTTGATGACTCCTGTTTTCGAGCCACTGACATATCCCATTCCATAGTTCCTGATTTACAATTACCGATCTATGTCTCCATATGCTATTGATTGATGGATACACAGAGGTAGCATTCAGCAGGTTCTGACCAGTTCTGGAAAACCGGTAGTGGAAATTTTGAGTAGTTCGGAGAACCGGCAAATATCACCTCTGACTGGCCCCGTCCCCATTGATTCTCCACCTCCCAAGTCCCAGCTGATTGGCTGGGTCTTCTTTTGTTGCCCTGCACAGCAGAATGGAGCTGGAAAGCAGGTTAGTGGGGTAGGAAGGGAATGGGGATTTTGCTGTATCCTTCCTCTGCCAGGCCCACCAAACCACTCCCACAGAACCGGCATTTAAAAAATTGGAATCCCACCACTGTGTGTACAACTCAGGTCCCATGAGTACATGTGTTCCTTTCTTATGTTTTCCCTAATAGTTGGTTTGGACAAGCAGGTGTGCGACAGCAATTATAACAACCAGAAAATGAAGAACACGGAAAAAGCTGTTTGTTCCTCTTCAATTACAAGAAATTACAGGGTAGAAGTTTAGTACATTACTTTGTACAATTTTCGGTTGTTGTTATACAAAGACATACGCAGGGGGAAATTATGTCCCGGAGAGGGGGAGGGGCAGGTGTGGGATCCAAATATGCAGATATACACACGGATGTGCAAACAGCATGCAGTGCTCATTTATTTGACAAACATAATTTAGTTTTAATATTTATGCTAATACTTAATAGCATATAGCTAAATGTGCTCCTTCAAAAAATTAATCATTCAAAAAAATTAATGAAATCATTGCAGTAAGCCATATCATTATAGCCCTGTGTAATGCCTTCTGTGGGGGTAGATGGGGGGAATATTCTGAAAAGCAGCCCCTCCCCAATTCAATTGTGAGTATGATTTTATGAAGGTTCTAAATTGAGACAGGGGAAAATGCTGTACTTCTCTCCATCATGATTAATAACACATCCTTAAAAAAAGAATACAGGAAAGTAAAGAAAGAAAGAAAAAAAATTCCTGGAGTTTGAAATAACTTATTTATTTCCATCTTCAGTTCATTCAAAAGAGTCTCCAGGAAGATCAAATGGACTTTATGATTTCTCTTTTAAAACAAGAACATGTTAGAGATGTATTAGTTGATGAATATATTCTAGGTATCTTTTTTTTTTTTTTAAATGTATTTTATTACATTTCTCAATAAAAAGAAAATAATGGGAAAGAATAATGAAATACTGAAATATATAACTGTTTAGCTGTGAGCAGTCTCATAACTGCATCTAATGGCAGGAAAAAATGCAATTTATCACATTATTCAGCCTGTGCGTGTGTAATAAAAATGGTTTGTGCTTTCTGTTGGGGTTCCATTTGTAACTGACTTATAAAGTAATAAAAAGATGATTAATAGACGAGCCAGAACTGAAGAGCTTGGGTTACAAACAGATGGTTGAATCAAATTTATATAGCTGAACTTCAGCAAATTAATTCCAAATGTTAGTCCTGTATTCCACAAACAAGATATTGGTCTAGTCTCTTCATTTATGAGCCAATACTGGCACCACTAAAATTGATTCTGGGCCCTCTAAACAAGATAATCTGAGGAGGCTTTGTCAAATGGGTGAAAAACAAAATGGCATCCATGTTTATGTATTTGTTTGAATGGTATTGCAGAGGTGGTATTCAGCAGGTTTTGACCAGTTCTGGAGAACCGGTAGTGGAAATTATGAGTAGTTCAGAGAACCTGCAAATACCACCTCTGATTGGAGATTGTACAGTACCCTTCCCCTGCCATGCCCACAGAACTGGTAGTACAAAAAAATTGAATCCCACCACTGTGGTATTGGTTTTGCTGATTAGGTAGTCCTGCATAGAGGACCAATAAAAAAATGAACAAGATTTTCCTCAGCTACAACTTAAGCTCTATTGATTTCAGTCATCTATTTTGCTTGGCTGAATCTAGAACCAATGATTCTGCCCATTTTTCAGAGGGATCCAAAGATTGTCCTGGTGATGTGGGGCTGTTCAAGAATTTATGTTCCAAGTGACATATTATCCAGTGTCTCGAGTAACTAAAAGTTCAAAAGGCAGCTCTGACCTCATTCTGCTGTGAATTGGGATAATTTAAATAGATCATTAAGTCACGGGCACCTATTTTAGTAAAAAGGAGGGAAGGAAAGGGAAGGAAAGGAAGTGGCTAAAGCAAAGCTGTGGCATGGTGGGTTGGAGTCATCCTAAACGGCAATACAGCAAGGCTGAATCAACAAACAAGAACCAGATGAAGTTGGATCAAAGATATCAGTATAAAAAAATAATAGTTAGGAATGGCAACAAAAGACAATGGGATTGTGTCAACCATTTGTAAAACACACTATGTAAAGCCTTCTGAAACCAAGACCAGGTTTCTAGAAATTCGCTAATCAGCCCCAAAGCAAACCAAGGTAATCCATCAGAAGAGGGACTGCATAGGTAGAGCATACATATCACATCTCTAAAGTGGGAAGATCTTTGCATTGCAAAATGCTAGAAGGAATGGGACCATGACTGGATAGAGAATGTCCACAAGGAGTTGTCTTAGATAACTTTTGACAACCAAAAGCTTTCCAGAACAATCAACAATTGGCATATTGGTCAGGCATGTGTTACAGTGGTACGTTTCAAAATAGTTTACCACTGGTTCAGTAGGCATGGTTTAGTGGGCACGCTTTGCGAGTGCACAAACACTTTGTGTTCCGAACTAAGCAAACTCGTTAGCTTGCAATTCTAATAATTTTCCTTCCACGACAGGCTCATAAACCTGCACTTCTGATTGGCCCGCTGATAACGGATCGTGATTGGTCGTTTTTGGCTGATCTGATTGGCTGACAGTGGGTCGCCGCTGATTGGACGCTCCCAGCATGGCAAACTCAAATCATTGGGTGTTGTGACAGCAGCCAACTCTATAAAAGGAGCTGCTGCTGCCCAAGTATTTTTGCTCTGTTCTGAAGTCACTAATAAAGAGTTGGAGTCACTATTCGATGCCTCGTCTCCGTTCTTTGCGCCCACTCTCCCAGATCTAACACTGGTGATGAGGGTGGGATGCGGAGACATTAGAGCTGACTGAACACTCACTGAATACTAACAGAGCACGTGGCTGAGAGCGCACCAATAGCGGCAGAATGACCAGCGGTGCTATACCACCCACTCCATTTGATCTGGCTAACGAAGACTGGGACTCGTATATGGACAGGTTTCAGATGTTCCTGGAGACCAACAACCTGAAGGATGCTATGCCTGGTAAGAAACGAGCTGTATTCCTGATCCATTGCGGACCCGCCATTTTTAAGATGGCAAAGGCACTCACAAAACCAGCAGAAGTCAAGACGATGGACTGGGACAATGTTGCCCCAATCCTCCAGGCCCATTATGCCCCAGCGGTGCCAACACTCATCAGGAGACACGAATTTTATCAGAGGGACCAACAGGAAAGCGAGAGTGTTGGAGACTTCATTGCGGACCTCAGAAATCTGGGGGGACCCTGTGGCTTCGCAAATCTCAAAGAAGCCATGAGAGATCAAATTGTTCTAGGTCTAAACGACTCAACAACCCAGAGCAAGATTATGGCAAAGGGGGACATCAGCCCCGCAGATGTCATCGCTGATGCTACTGCAGCAGAAGCAACCAGAAATCAGCAGCTCAAATGCACCAAGCGAACGGACTGCACCGCCAACTCACCAGTGACACTATGCCCCTTTCCGAGAGGCACACAATGACCACCCACCATGAAGACCTCGAATCCTCATCAGAAAGCAAGGAAGAGGAGGTCAACAGACTCAGGTCAGAACACGATCAGCCAGACCAGCGGAATCGTAAGCCCTTGTATCAGTGTGCTGGATGCGGGGGAAACCACCTGCAATCAGACTGCAAATTCCTAGACACCCTCTCCCGTTCCTGTGGAAAGAGGGGCCACATTGCAAAGGTCTGTAGAAGCAAGCGAGGGTCCACCCAAACCGAAGAGAAAATAATTTCCGGCAGACAACAGGCACCCCACCAGTAAATTGGGACCGCCCAAGCAACCAATGGAACCACTACTACAGAAATCGA
Organism: Hydrophis major; assembly: GCA_033807585.1. NCBI lineage: Eukaryota > Metazoa > Chordata > Lepidosauria > Squamata > Elapidae > Hydrophis > Hydrophis major. Next base: position 13,186,381 of record CM066336.1, on the reverse strand, counting down.
GCACCAGCCACTTCTACCAGATGAGAAGAGGCGCACCAAACTATCACCATCGGCCACGCTTCATCCCTTGATGCAAGAAAAATCTGAGTAAAGGTCACCATTGAGAATCGACCATGCATTATGGAAATCGACTCCGGGTCTTCCCTATCAATGGTCTCCTGGAAAACCCTCAAACAGCTGATCCCTGACATCCGTCACCAGGATCTCAGCACTCAGAAAATTATATTAAAGGACTACCAAGGAAATGGGATCCCAGTTGCCGGTTCCAGCCATGTCCAACTCTCCTTCAAAGACCACACCGCAACCCTACCTCTTACCATCGTCGATAAAGATCGACCCAGCTTACTAGGCTTGCAGTGGTTCGGGCCACTAGGAATTGAACTGGTGGGCATCAACCAGACTGAAAGCGATGACTGGGAAGCGGCCCTCGTCCAGGAATTCCAGGAAGTTTTCACCGAGAAGCTAGGCAAGTACAAGGGATCCCCCACATCGTTTAATCTCAGCCCTGATATTGCGCCCATTCGCCTTAAGCACAAGACATCGCATCAAAAACAAGGAAGGATCCTTATTTGGCACGAGTCCTCAGCGGGGTGGAAAGAGGTTGGCCTGACAACGAACCCAACGACACCTTCAAGCCTTTCAAACACAGGCAGACAGAACTTTTCTCCCAAAAAGGATGTGTTTTGTGGGGAGACAGAGTCATCATCCCAGGAAGACTACAGCATAAGGTCCTAAAACTATTGCATGATGGACATCCGGGCATCGTGCGAATGAAGGCACTAGCAAGGAGCTACGCTTGGTGACCAGGTATAGATAAGCAAATGGAAACCTGGGTGGCCACCTGCAACAAGTGCCAGGAAACATGCTCAGCTCCACCAAAAGCACCACCAACTGAATGGGAAACGCCCCGAGGTCCCTGGTCCCACATCCACATTGATTTTGCGGGACCCACCAAGGGGCATACATTTCTCATAACAGTGGATGCCTATTCCAACTGGCTTGAGGTCCACAAAATGAATAGCACCACCACAGAGGCAGTTGTTAAAAAACTAAACACTATAAAAACTATTTGCTACACACAGCTTGCCAGATGTCTTGGTTTCAGACAATGCCCCACAATTCACCACCTTGGCATTTGAACAGTACCTAGCAGACTGGGGGATACGCCACGCTTTAACATCGCCGGCTCACCCTGCGGCCAACGGTAGGGCTGAACGAATGGTCCAATTCACAAAGAAAACCTTACACAAGATGGAGCAAGGGAACATCCACGACAAGGTGACCAGGATGCTTCTCCTCCAACATATTACTCCAAACAGCACCACAAACAAAACCCCAGCCGAACTCCTGATGGGCAGGAAACTTCGATCACATCTTGACCGCCTACACTCTGCCTACACGCCGGAAAAGCTCCTGGGTTCCAGCAGCAAGTATCGCACGTTCAAGGTAGGTGACCCGGTTTTTGCAAAAAACTTTACCGGTGACCCATTGTGGGTCCCCGCTACCATAACTCAACTTATGAGTCCCCGTTCCTACCGTTTACAAACTGCTGATGGGAGACTGCGGAAGTGCCACATCGACCAACTACACTCCAGGCTGGCACCTACCCCCTTCACAAGCCCTGAACTCCAAACCGGGGGGGAAGGGAAATCGAGGGGGCCGAAAATGAACTAGTATCCAACCCAGTACTCGAAACCCAGGAATCAGCGCAACCAAACCTAGAATATTCACCTTCCGAAGAAGAGTCGGGGCAGACGGTCATCTCTCCACAAAGCAGCACTGCGGCATCAGCAAACCCAGAGAATCCAGATAACAGCCTTGATGGGAGTAGAGATGACAACCCCAAGTCACCCAACAGAGAAGTCAGATCATCATTACCGCTGAGCTCCATGAACAGCCCACTGGAACCAGAGTCCGAGCAAAGACTGGTGGAACAACGCAGATCAGGTAGACAGGTGAAACGACCTGCCTACCTGCGAGAATACATCACCCCACCCTTGAGACGGAACCTAGGAGGGGAGGGGTGTTCTGAACTAAGCAAACTCATTAGCTTGCAATTCTAATAGTTTTCCTTCCACGACAGGCTCGTAAACCTGCACTTCTGATTGGCCCGCTGATAGCGGATCATGATTGGTCATTTTTGGCTGATCTGATTGGCTGACAGTGGGTCGCCGCTGATTGGATGCTCCCAGCGCGGCAAACTCAAATCATTGGTTGTTGTGACAGCAGCCAGCTCTATAAAAGGAGCTGCTGCTGCCCAAGTATTTTCGCTCCATTCTGAAGTCACTAATAAAGAGTTGGAGTCACTATTCGATGCCTCGTCTCCGTTCTTTGCGCCCACTCTCCCAGATCTAACACTTTGCATGCATGTGTGTGCCAAATGTGCACTTTGCACAGGTGCAGAGGCTTTCCTACTCACTTCCTGAAATCTGCACTCTCCCTGTCGCTTCAGCAGCTGACATGTGGCAATCTGCTATGCCATGAAAAGCAATTGTGCTTCAAAAACAGGGAATAAATGTCAATATGGGAGCCCGGGCGAGTGGGTAGGCCCAACAGCAGCTCCTCAGAGAGAACTGGTTCAGTCTCCGCTGATGTTCAGTGCTACCAGTACCACAGAACTGGGTCGAACCAGTAGAATACCAGCACTGATGTGTTAGATATAAACAGGCAAAAGGGAAGATAGAAGAATTAGCATCTAATCAGCTAAGCAAAGATGAATCTTGTGTGTTTGACTACCTAGTCAAAGATGGTATTCCTATATCATTAACCTAGTTATTAAATAATTTTATGAGACCATATGCTATCCCTAATCATAAATCAACTAAGTAAGATGGACTGTACCATATATTATGGTTCAAAAGAAAATGTATGCATGTGTAAAACTAAACCAGCTGAAGACATTGTGTAAATGCAGCCCCTAAGGATTAGTGGTTAAGGATTTTATAGAACACAGCCAACTTTAATAATGTAGGTATGATTAACCAGCTGAGTGAATGGATGGGCACGTACAATGTTTGATTGTATAGTCATGGCCATCATTTGACTTTTTTGACACGGCTCTCATGAACACTTGTACAAGCCTCAAATCTTCTGAATTACTTAAGGTTTTCTCTTAACCATGCATGACAATGTTAGCCGTTAATCACAGCAAGGTTCTTAGCCCGGTGTGCCCTTTGCCAAATAGGATCTGAGCCAGAAAGGTAGATTTGGATCTTTTTAATTTATGCATAAGTAAGAAGATATGTCTCCCACAGATACAAGAAGGGGCAGAGTGGGGAGGGCCAGGGCCAGTCAGCAATTTAACAACCACTTCAGCCAAATGCTGCAAACTGGTTGAATCCCACTACTGGATAGAGCACTAAGTTTAAGTTTGGGTTGAGGTTTCATTTGCCTGTTTAGCAAATCGCAAACAAAAAGAAATCAAGAGCAACCCTGCAGATCTCAAGAAATCTCTGGGTGATTGCATGCTAATGAAGGATAATGTATAATACTAATGTGCAATTTTGGGAATTATTCATATACATTCACCCAAAATGCTGGTGCTGAAAAGGAACATTTCAAAAGATCAGTGAAAATATGGAGTATTTTATTTTAAAATACTTTTAAAATGGTAAGGCCTGAAATACTGAAGTGATATTAAATAATCATGGATTTAGGATTCTATGGCATAGGGGTTTTTTATTTATTAATGTAGCACTTTTGTATTTTTAGGACCCCCGATTTGATCTGTTATTTTTAATAATAATAATTTTAACAGAATTTTAACAGAATAATTTTAACAGAGTTGCAAGGGACCTTGGAAACCTTCTAGTCCAACTCCCTGCTCAAACAAGAGACCCTATATCATTCCAGGCAAATGGTTGTCCAATCTCTTCTTCAAAACCTGCAATGTTGGAGCATTCCAGAGTCAAGTCTGGAGTCAAGTCATTCCACAGATTAATTGTTCTAACTGTCAGCATATTTCTTCGTCGTTCTAGGTTGCTTCTCTCCTTGATTAGTTTCCATCCATTACTTCTCGTCCTGCTTTCAGGTGTTTTGGAAAACAGGTTGACCCCCTCTTCTTTATGGCAGACCCTTAGATATTGCAACAGTGCTATCATGTCACCCTATTAAACTAGACATACCCACTCCCCGCAACCATCCTTTGTATGTTTTAGCCTCCACTCCCTAATCATCTTTGTTGCTCTTATCTTCACTCTCTTCAATTTTATTAAACACTAGTATTAGAAAGGTACAAACTAATACAAAAACTAGAATAAAAGGAGAAGAATATAAAATTCAAAAAGGAGAAAGACATAGAAAGAAAATTAGAAAGGGAATTAAAAACAAGGATCTAGGTAAGAAAAGGAAAAGAAATACATAAAGAATATGGCTGCCCAAATATTGTGATTTTCGTGCTGAAGAACAATAAATGGATAATAGAAAATGTAAAGCTGAAAGACAACATAATGATATATTTGTAGTTTCACGTAAAGGATGAACAAATGTTCAAATATCTCTCTGTTGATTCTGCTTCTTCCCATAAATTGATGAAAGAACATGCCATAAAAGAATTGCCTTCATTTTGTAAGTTAGTAGATAATGTAATATGGATTCACAGGAAGGATTCTTAAAAATAATAGTGCTACAGTTTCTTTTTTTGGTTTACACATATATTAGCCAGTATCAAATATATAAATAATGGGATAAAATTTGTTCCATCTCTTCTTTTTTTTTTTTTGACATTTGATTAAGGTCCAATCTTTCTTACCCAGAGTATGAAGAGATTATGAAGATAAAATCCCTTTGGAGAACCAAAATCAATACTCAGCCACAGAGCTGGTCTTAAAGGATGACATAATTTAATACACTTGAAATGCTTACATTTTGCCAGTTTGGATATTTTGCTGCCCTCCGGTAGACCCCTGATTGAACCCAAAACTTCTAAAAGAGAGAAAAATCCTTGCCTTCATCTTCCTCCTCTTTTCAACACACAATCAAATTAGCTGATGCAGATGCTTTGACAGTGTTAGACAGCAAGGCAAAGCCTGCATAACTGGTTTTGGGATTAAGAAGACAGGAAAAAGGAAGTACAAGAGACATGGTGGCTTAGTGGCTAAGATATTGAGCTTTCAGTTAGAAGGATTGGCAGTTCAAATCCCTAGCACCACGTAACGGAGCGAGCTCCTGTTACTTGTCCCAGCTTCTTCCAACCTAGCAATTAGAAATCATTTAAAGATGCTTGGGAGGCAGAGAATAGATGGGTGCAGGGCCAGTCAGAAGTGGTATTTGCCGGTTCTCCGAACTACTCAAAATTTCCACTACCAATTCTCCAGAACTGGTCAGAACCTGCTGAATACCAACTCTGGTGGGAAGGTAACAGCATTCCGTGCATCTTCAGTGTTTAGTCATGCCAGCCACATAATCATGGAGACATCTTCGGACAGCACTGGCTTTTCAGCTTTGTAATGGAGATGAGCACTGCCCCATGTGCAAGGGGAACCTTTACCTTTATAAAGAAGGTAGACAATAAATAATGTTTGCATACTGATAATGCTTGCATATTGAAGGGAGATTCTAATCCATAACATCTAGAAGGACTGGAAATTTCCTGATTCAAGTTTGTTAGCTATTTATGGTGCTAAATGGAACAAAACATGCTTATATTCTTATCCCTATATTTGAAGTGGAGTGATATAGATTCTTTGAGCCTGAGAAGTTGATTCATTACATCAGTAATTAAAAACTTCGTAAAGCTGTCAGTTTGTTTGTTTATTTATTTATTTTTCACATGTCTAGACCCTTCCCCAACATCTATATGTACTGCAAAAGTGGACCATGACAAGATAATAAAGAGATGCAGAAACCCATATGTCTTTGCTGTCAGTGGACTTCTGGATTTTTGCAACGGATACATAGAGACCTATATTAATTAAGCACAAATTTATAAATGCTCATGTAGAGCCAGTTTGGTGTTGAAGTTAAGATACCAGGCTAGAAACCAAGAAATTGTGAGTTCAAGTCTTGTTTTTCAGTCCTAGGAAGAAGTCAAGGGCAAATTATTTCTGATAATCTTGCCAAGAAAAATTCAGTTCAAGCAGTCATCAGGAGTCAACACTGACTCAAAGACACAGCATACATAAGATTGCTATAAGTTTTTAATTGTGAAATTTTCTTCCTTCCTTCCCTCCCTCCCTCCTTCAATAAAAGCAGCTTTAGCTTTCTTGTAAATTGATATCCTGGTCTGATCCATCTAAGAGAACTGGCACCCTCTTTCCACCCTGACCTATAAATCTTTTTGGGAAAAAAAAGATAATTCTGGTCTATGACTGTAATAAAGATTTGACTGATTATTGATTGATTGGTTGATTGATTGATAGGATAACTGATTTTTATTTCTTGTGATTTCACTATTTAACCATTGTAATTTTCAATGCTGATGGAATTAAGACCCTTAGATAGAAGATCTAAGGTAGGCAAAGGAGTGGCAGAATCTGGAGGTTGGCATCAAAAGAGGAATCAGCCTAGAGCAGGGGTCTCCAACCTTGGCTCCTGGAAGCCTGGCGGACTTCAACTCCCAGAGTTCCACAGCCAGCTGGCTGTGGAATTCTGGGAGTTGAAGTCCACCAGGCTTCCAGGGGCCAAGGTTGGAGACCCCTGGCCTAGAGTGAACTGAAATGGTTTAGAGTTTCCTGCCTAAGCAAGAGGTTGGACTAGAAGGCCTCCAAGGTCCCTTCCAACTCTGTTTATTCTATTCTATTTGTTATGAACTAATAAAGGTGTTTAATAAAGTTTTAACAACCTTAAGTAAAAAGCAGGGTTCTAATCCTGCACTTCTGATTGGCCGATAATAGCGACATCGGATTGGTCCTTTCTGGGAAATCTGATTAGCTGTTAACAGGCCAACTCTCATTGGTTCAAGGGTTTAACCCTCCCAAGTTTTTCATTGGCTAATAGGACAGCAGCCAACTCGATAAAAGGGCTGCTGCTGCCCTAGGGTTTTGCTCTGTTCAGTATGCTTAATAAAGAGTTGAAGTTCACTGTTCACTGCCTCGTCTCCGCTCCTTGCACCCATGCGCAGAACTTAACACTGGCGACGAGGATGGGATGCGGAGACATCAGAGCTGACTGAACACTTACAGAGCACCAAACAGAGCACGTGGCTGAAGGCGCATCGACAATGGAAACCATGTTCGGTGCCGCCATACCACCCGCTCCATTTGACCTGGCACAAGAAGATTGGGACTCGTACATGGACCGGTTCCAATGTTTCTGGAGACCAACAACTTAAAAGACGCAACTACGGGGAAAAAGCGAGCAGTATTCCTGACCCATTGCGGGCCTGCTGTCTTTAAGATGGCCAAGGCACGAGCGAAACCGGATGAGGTGAAATCCATGGACTGGGACATCCTCGTGCCCCTTCTACGGGCCCACTATGCACCTGCTGTACCAACGCTTGTCCGAAGACATGAGTTTTATCAGAGGGACCAATGGAAAGGAGAGAGCATCACAGATTTCATCGCGGACCTCCGGAACCTGGGGAGGCCTCTGTTGGTTTGCAGACCTCGAAGAAGCTCTGAGAGACTGAATAGTTCTGCGATTAGATGACCACTCGGCGCAGAGTAAGATCATGGCCAAAGGGGACATCGATCTTGCCAATGTCATCAAAGACGCTACTGCAGCAGAAGCAACCAGGAAGTCGGCTGCCCGAATGCGCTGCACCAACGCACCACTCTGTCAACTCACCAATGATACCTCACCTCGCCTAGAGAGGCACACAACAGCAACCCAACATGAGAACCCGAATATCCATCAGAAAGTGATGAGGAGGAGGTCAACCAGCTCCGGTCCGAATGCGACCAACGCAACCCGCGGAATCGAAGACTACCTCACCAATGCGCGGGTTGTGGGGCAAACCACTCGCGATCAGATTGCAAATTCCTCAACGCGCTCTGCCATTCCTGTGGGAAAAGAGGCCACATCGGGAAGGTCTGTAGAAGCAAGCAAGGATCCAGCCCAATTCGGAGAGAAAACAACTACCACCAGACCACAGGGAATCGTCCTGTGAGTTGGGAACACTTGAACCACCAATGGAACAACCACTCCTACAGAAATAAAACACTTGCCACTTCAACGAGATGGGAAGAGGCACACCAAACCATTATCATCGGTCACACTTCATCGTTAGATGCAAAGAAGATCCGAGTAAGGGTCGCCATCAAGAACCAACCTTGCGTGATGGAAGTTGACTCAGGGTTCTCTCTCTCGATGGTTTCCTGGAAGACCCTCAAACAGTTAATCCCTGCCGTCCGGCATCAAGACCTCAGAGCCCAAAGAATTATACTCAAAGATTACCAGGGGAACCGAATTCCGGTCGTGGGCTCCAGCCAAGTCCAAGTATCATTCAAAAATCATACTGCGTCGCTACCGCTGACTGTCATCGATCATGACCGGCCTAGTTTATTAGGCCTTCAATGGTTCACCCCACTCGGGATCGAGGTAGCCGGCATTCACCAAACCAGAAGCGACGACTGGGAGATGGCCCTCGTCCAGGAATTCCAGGACGTCTTTGCAGACAAACTAGGTGCATACAAGGGGACCCCGATATCATTTAAACTTAACCCTGAAGTAGCCCCCATCCGCCTTAAGCCTCGTCAGGTGCCTTTTGCTCTAAAACCAAAGATCGACAAGCAGCTTGATAAATTAATAGCCCAGGGTGTTTTAGAACCAACTGACCACGCCCATTGGGAAACCCCACTCGTAACACCCATCAAACCGGATGGATCGTTAAGAATTTGCGGGGACTACCGGGCCACCCTCAATCACGCCCTACAACAGAATTCTTACCCGGTGCCGGTGGTTCAACACCTTCTTCATTCCCTGGGGGGCGGAAAAATCTTCACTAAATTGGATTTAGCGCAAGAGTACCAACAACTACCCGTAGATAAAGAAACCGTGGAAGCGCAGACTATCGTTACGCACCGAGGTGCTTTTAAATTCAACCGACTCCAATTCGGAGTGAGCGTAGCCCCAGGGATTTTCCAAAGTCTGATGGAGAGACTTTTTCAAGGGATCAAGGGAGTCGAACCATATTTTGATGACGTTTTAATTGCGGCCCCTAATAGAGAAGTACTAGAGAAACGTCTTAGAATGGTCCTAAAAAAATTTAAAGACTCCAGCCTAAAGGTTAAAAAAAATAAATGTCAACTGTGTACAGAGAAAGTAGAGTTCCTGGGGTACCTCCTCGATAAGCAAGGAATTCACCCCACTGAGGGCAAACTAAGAGCGATCAAAAACGCACCAAGGCCTAAGAATAGAACAGACCTCCAAGCTTTCCTGGGGCTCATTAACTTTTACAACATCTTCTTGCCCCAGAAGGTGACTGTAGCTGAGCCCCTACATAGACTGTTCGACAAAAAAGCCACCTGGGTCTGGGGACATCAAGAGGAGCACGCATTCCGACAAGTGAAAAATTTACTAACCTCTGATGCTGTTTTAATGTAGTATAACGAGACTTTGCCTTTAACCATTACATGTGATGCGTCACCGTTTGGAGTAGGAGCCATTTTAAGCCATGTGTTACCAAATGGTAGTGAGGCCCCTATTGCTTATTTTTCAAGGACCTTATTGAGGGCTGAATGCAACAATAGCCAAATTGACAAAGAGGCTCTTGCTGTTGTATCTGCTGTGAAACGGTTTCATGAATATGTGTATGGACGAGGCTTCACGATAATTACTGATCACAAGCCCTTGCTGGGGATTATTGCGGGAGACAAACCAACCCCTTATATATTGTCACCTAGAATGACTCGTTGGTCGGAGTTCTTAGCTGCGTACAATTATAAATTGCAACATCGCCTGGGGAAAGCCATTCCCCATGCTGGCGCATTGAGCCATGCCCCACTTCCGGAAACTGTCGATGACCCAGCTCCAACCCTCATGACACTCCAGATTGAAACCCTACATTCACCGCCACTAACAGCCAGAGACATCGCTATCAAAATGAAATGAGATCCTGTCCTGGCATGAGTTCTCAGCTGGGTCGAACGAGGATGGCCAGCAGACTAAACCCCTGATGACTTCGCCCCTTTCAGAAACCGGCAAACAGAGCTTTTCTCACAGAAGGGCTGCATCCTATGGGGAGACAGAGTCGTCGTCCCAGAGCGGTTACAACGAACAGTTTTGAAAGCATTGCATGACGGTCACCCCGGCATTGTGTGCATGAAAGCGCTCGCACAAAGCTACGCGTGGTGGCCGGGCATCGATAAGCAGATCGAAGCCTGGGTGAAGACTTGTCTAAAATGCCAAGAAGTCAGCAGTGCCCCACCTAGAGCGATTCCAACGGAGTGGGAAACTCCCCGGGGGCCATGGTCCCGCATCCACATTGACTTTGTGGGACCTACTAAGGGACATATGTTCCTCCTAACAGTGGATGTCTATTCCAACTGGCTCGAAATCCACAAGATGAAGACTACTACAACGGAATCAGTCATCTGCAAATTAAATAAACTATTCGCAACACATGGACTGCCAGACATTTTAGGCTCTGATAACGGACCCCGTTCACTGCCCTGGTGTTTGAACAATACTTAGCAGACCGGGGCATCCGCCATGTGCTAACCTCACCGGCGCACCCTGCGGCCAATGGAAGGGCCAAGCGCATGGTCCAATTTCTTAAAAAAACTCTCCACAAGATGGACCATGGGGACATTGACGACAAACTGAACAGAATAGTCCTACTCCAACACATCACTCCGCACAGCGTAACCAACAAAATGCCAGCTGAACTGTTGATGGGATGCAGGCTTCGCTCCCACCTCGACCGTCTCCACCCGGCCTACGCGCCAGAGAAACCCTGTGGATCTAGCGGAAAGTGCCGCGAATTCAAGGTAGGCGACTTAGTCTTCGCTAAAAATCTTTCCAGCAAACCATTGTGGGTCGAAGCAACCGTAACCCAAGCCACCGGGCCCAGATCGTACCGCGTACAAACAATGGATGGGAAAATATGGAAACGCCATATAAATCAGCTTCGTTCTAGGTTGCAACCCAGTTCCCATGACTCCTGTGACCCTCAAACTGAGGGGGGAGGGGATGTCGAGGGAACCGAATTTGAGATGCTGGATGACGAAATCGAAGAAAGTCAGCAGCCAGGCGCATTCCATGAAGAAGAATCAGGAAGGGGGTGTGCCTCGCCACAGAGAAATACCTCAACGGAGGCAAGCCCGCACAAACCAGAGGACAACGATGACAGAATTAGCAGCGCTGTGTCGTCCTGTGGGGATGCGGAACCGCCTGTACCAGATAAATCAAAAAACATTCCACCGGAACCGGACTACAGACAGGAACTGGTGGGACAGCGCAAATTTAATAGGTAATTGAAACGACCTGCATATCTATGCGATTACGTTACCGCACCCCTCAAACGGAACCTAGAGGGGAGGGGTGTTATGAACTAATAAAGGCGTTTAATAAAGTTTTAACAACCTTAAGTAAAAAGCAGGGTTCTAATTCTGCACTTCTGATTGGCCGATAATAGCGACGTCGGATTGGTCCTTTCTGGGAAATCTGATTGGCTGTTAACGGGCCAACTCTCATTGGTTCAAGGGTTTAACACTCCCATGTTTTTCATTGGCTAATAGGACAGCAGCCAACCCTGTAAAAGGGCTGCTGCTACCCTAGGTGATTGCTCTGTTCAATATGCTTAATAAAGAGTTGAAGTTCACTGTTCACTGCCTCGTCTCCGCTCCTTGCACCCATGTGCAGAACTTAACACTATTCTATTCTATTCTATTCTATTCTATTCTATTCTATTCTATTCTATTCTATTCTATTCTATTCTATTCTATTCCATTAGCTAAATCTAACTTTCCTTAAATTCTGTTGACCCTTTTCTAATGCCAAGACAGTTCTAACCTTTATTTGAGTAGATTCCAGTGCATAGGCATGCTTGGTAATAAATCAGTTTATTTGGAACTTTATGTGTGATCCTGATCCTTCATGCCTGACAAAGCTCTCAGAATTGTATACATAATCCTTTAATACGAATAGAGAGATACAAATGTTATATTATGTTATGTGTGTTTTTACATGAGTAATTTATGATTTATAGGCAATCATAAATTAGATGCAACATTTTTTTTAAAGAAAAGCACTCCTCTAAAATTTAAAAACAAGCAGCAACCCCCCCCCAAAAAAACCCCACTCCTACTTACAACCCTGCCTTCATTTTCATCATCACTCATCATGGTGGCTCCTTCTCAGAAAAATGACACATAAATGACCTTTAGCCAATGAAAGCACTCCTCAAATAGATCTTCACTTTCTCGTCTTCCCCCAAAAAACCAAAAGTAATTTTAAAATGTCAGGAATAACAGCGCTGTCAAAGAGGTTGCCTTTTTTGATCCAAATTCATGGTGGTTAAATCTACCTCAGACAGAATTTGAACTCTCCCTGTTTGTCCCTCAACAGTGACAGAGACACTTCTTAAAAAAAACAAAAACATTTTGCCCTTAGAAATGATTCCCTTCTTACAGTAATTAGAGTTATAAATAAAAGTTGCCTGTAATGGAGCCAGCTATGTTTTATGTCTTGTATTTTGAGAAGGGAGGAAGATTGGAAGAGGTCCCCAGGTGTGGAATTGTTCCTTTGGTTATAATAGAGCTAACTCTGATTTAAGTGTGAAGATCCAGCTCAGCATACGCCATGGAAGATGGATGATAACATTGAGCAGACAAAGTCAGTATCACTTGGCACCCCAACTCCTGAGTAATCAACTCTCTCTTGATTGGGGAAGACTAATGGTAATAGGAAAGGAGCGTTTCTCTCCTCCTGTTCAGAACACCCGACTTCCTCCTTTTTTTCGCATTGATTTTTTTTTTACGTAGAATTTTTAAAATGTTTCCTCTGTCTATAGGTTTGGGAAAGAAGAAAGCCAATGGACAGGATGTTTCTAAAAGCAGTTACATTTTGCAAAATCATTGCTAGGCTGGCTTGTTTTGTTTTCTTTTTAAATAATGTCTGTTTTAGAAAGGGTCAGCAGGATCAATAACAGCAGTACTGACACTGAAAAATATGGTTAGCTAATCAATATTTTAATGAAGTTGGATGAAATTAGTGCATGTAAAAATAAAATAAAAATACATTCTGAAAAGCGTCTCCTTTCGGAATTTGAAATTGTGCCACAGGCCACGTTCAGACTGAGAGCAAAGTTTATGTTCAAAACCAGCTATGAATAACGTAATTTTGGCGATGTCATTACGTAGCCAAATCACTGTTTCAAGAGTGTAGAGCTGTTTCAAGAAAGTTAAATAACCCTGAAACATTAACCAGTAGGAGCTTCAAACACAATAGAACAAGGTAAATAGATTTTCATGAACGTATAATTCATTCTTCCCTGCTGTCAACAAAGTTCACACACAGAAACCAGTCATGTATGAACATGTGATGTATAATAAGTTGAAAAGTTTTTCTAAAAAATATTTGCAATAAAAAATAATTTTATTCCAAATATCGGCACAAAGCTGAACTGTCCTGCTGTCTTTTTCACAAGTGCGGAAAATCATCCCATGTAGGTGTGCCAGCAAGCTTCTTCCAAATAATGTGACCTATTGAGTATATATAAAAAAGGAATTTGGCTGCAAATGTTGCATTGTCTGCATTTTCCTATGTTTTTCAAGGACAGAAGCACATACAGGAGATAACAGTAGTCTAAGACTAAGGCAATCATCTGTGTATTTGGCTAACCCCTGGGATGCTACATGAACAGATTATCTTGACTTCAAGGTGCACAGTGACTACTTACATGAGCAGTCCTAAGTGAAGTATGATCCAAACTTATTTCCAAAGAAATTGAAAAATATGTATTTTGGAGGAGGAAGCTGTAGACTGGTTCCTGCAATCCATAAAGCATTCTTCTCTATTACAGGAGCTTTTCATTTTGCTGGTTTTGCCCATTTAATTTTCAGCAACCTACCAGACAGATGGAAGCAGTACAATACTGTCAAATTGTACTATTGTCCAATTACATATTTTCTCCTGAGTACAATTCCCAGCATGAAGGCTAGGAAGAAACAGGATAGGAATTCCTTGCTTCCATATGTTCTACAGCAGTAGTCAGCTACAGAACAGCGCTAGATCTTGCCATGTTGGGATTGTCAGCATAATTCCCTAATTCACATTGGGATATTTGCTGGGCATAAATGTAAAGACTCCATTAAAATCCAAAGTTGCCTTTGGGTTAAGGAGTTGAGGAGTGGTGAGAAATCACTGAAACATTATTACATCTTGCAAAATAATATAACAATGGCTGAAATACAACCAGGGGTGGGCTGCTACTGGTTCGCATCAGTTCAGGTGAACCGGTTGTTAATTTTATGGCCAGTTCAGTGAACTGGCAAATCCCACCCCTGGCTGGCCCAGCCCGTCCCTCTCTGCCCATCCCAGGAGTCCCCATGTGGTCTATTTTGGATTGCAGGTAAGTGTGCAGATGCCTGGAGAGGGTGAAAAATGGGCCTCCTAGAGGGCAAAAAACAGGCCTCCTGGAAGTTCCGGAAGGCCTGAAATGGGCTCATTTTTGGCCTCCAGAGAGCCTCTGGAGCCCAGAGTGGGTGAAAATGGCATCCCAGAGGCCCAAGAAAAGACTCTGGAGCCTGGGGAAGGCAAAAATAGCCCTCATGGCCTATTTTTGCTCCCAGGGTGGTGCAGGAGGCTGACTAGGCCACACTTGCTAAGTGTGGAGCATGGGTGCGAAGAATGGAGATGAGCCGGTAAAACAGTGAACTTCAACTCTTTATTTACATGGTGTGACAGCTCAAAATGGATGGCTGCTGTAGCCTTCCTTATATAGGCAACTTATTAACTATTCAACCAATGGCGACCTGGGAGCGCTAGCTCCATTAACCAATGAGAATGGCTTGCTAATGGCCAATCAGATTCTCCTGAACGGACCAATCTGATCTCGCCATTTAACAGCCAATCTGAAGTGCAGGGCCAGAACACTGCACTTGACTTCAAGCTCTAGATAACTTTATTAAACATTTATTCATTCACAACAACACTCACCATGGCCATGCCCACCCAGCAACCAGGCAGAGGACCTGTTGTTAAATTATTTGAAGCCCACCCCTGAGTACAACACCACCTATATATTTTTAAAGAAAGTAGAAAATATTTGACCCAAAGTCCCTGGTTGCCAGCCATGCTGACAATCAACAACCCTGGTGCAACTGGGATGAAATCAAAGTCATCAGCCATACCAAAACCCATCAGGCACACAGGTTTATCCAAGCCTGGTATGGGTCCTTCAACAAACACATTGACTTAGAACCAGTGTACCAACCAATAAGGAAGCGGACCATCAAAACCACCAACTGAAAACAGAACCAACCACCCCATCACCAGTTGAGTTCTGTGCCTCACAGCAACCAGTCAGAAATCACAATATCACAAAACCACAGGACCAGAATCAGTCTTGCAATTCAATCAGCCTGGTGACTCAGACAGCCTTGTGATTCAACCAGTCCACACCATACCTATATAAACAAACAAGACACTTCACCCCAAAACCCTGCTGAAGATGTTACCTAGACACTTCAACAAAAAACTCTGCTGAAGATGTTATCTAGTTTGGTAATGAAACATCCGGGAGCTAAACAGCAAGCTTGGAGAACGGACCCCTGCCAAAACAAGGAAAAAGGGAAAGGAATCTACCTTTCTTAGTAACAGAAATTCTGGACCCAACTGTGGTCATAAGTTGAGGAGTTCCTGCTTTGAATGGAATGGCATAGAAACCTTAGTAAAAAAAAAAAAAAAGTAATAAATTAGCAATAAATTAGTAATAAAACAAATAGATATTTTGGGCAGGACCCAAAGATAAATTGTTAATAGCTGTCTCTCCTCCTCCATCAGCTGATTATATAGAAGGTAAAGTTTCGTCTCATTCTGTTTTGGACATCTTAAACATAATAGAGCATTGAATAATCTCTGTGAAAAGTAAATATGACACTTGGAATATCTATCTGAGAACAGACAGCTCTGACTGTACTCCTGAGATTTGTTATCTTCCTCCTGCATTTTTTAAAATTTTAATTAGGGTCAGATTTATTGCACTGCTCTGTTAGCTGCAAAGAATCCATAAATTCATTTTTAAAAAATTAGCAGATCTGCAGTTAATTTTGTTTTACATATATGGTACTACCAAATCATCAGATTAAAAAAATGGATGACTCCGTTTAAAAAAAAAAAATGAAAATTGTATTTGATTAGTATAGTTGTTCGCTTGTAAAAGAAACTAAATCAAATCCATATTTTGGTTTTGTTTAAAACTGGGCTAATAAAACTTCTTTAGGCTCTTAAAAAGCACTTAGGAATATTAATGGAAAAAACATTTGTACCCTGAAAAAAATACAAGAAATTAGAATATCATCACTATTCAATTCATGCTTTAGAAAATATTGTTATACAATAGTTCCAGGTTGACATAAAGATTAAAATGAGCCCAAGATACTGGGTTGAATAGATTTTTCTTTTTTAAAAAAATGTGCCATAGCTAATATTCCTTTCCTCCTATTTTCATACTACGAGAACCTTGTGAGATAAGTGAGGTAACCCAGCTGCCTTTCATGCCTAAGGCAGAACTAGAACTCACAGTCACCTGGTGATTGGCCCAAAGTTATCAAACCAACTTTCATCATGATAAGTAGAGCATCTAATATCTCTCTTCCCATTTTAAGGTGCATAGTATTCTTCACTCTTGGTGGCTTGCAGATCTGCAGATCTGTAGAATTTAATGGTCACAATTCCCCACCAAATATGGACAGTGCGGTCCAAATATTAACTTTGCAGCTCCTTTATGCATAATACCCAAGACCAGTTGGATGAAAATCCTTAATGGATTGTTATTTTTTTAAGAAGAAAACAGTAGATTGCACTTTATAAGACCACAATTGGAATATTGGATCCAGTTTTGGTCGCCACAATATTAAAAAGATGTTGAGGGTCTAGAAAGAGTGCAGAGAAGAGCAATAAAGATCATTAGGGGACTGGAGGATAAAATATACGAAGAACGGTTGGAGGAATTGGGTCTAGTTTAATGAAAAGAAGAAATAGGTGTGACAGGAATGGCTGGCCTTATGCCTAAGGCTGGACTACAATTCACCAACTCCCAGTTTCTACTGGTAGCCTGGTGCTTTAATTACGACTCCAAACTAGTTTGTCACACATTCTTCATATAATTTTATTAAATTAAATTTCAGGTGGGTGGCTATTTTGACAAAACAGGGAGCCTTCACATACTTTGCTTTTCCTTTCATTTACTGCAATTTTATTTTAGCCCTCTGAAGTTGTATTGATCCCATTAAAGAAAAAAAAAATAGAGATAGGAACAAATGGGACATTAAAGGCATTGGAGATTCCTGCATAAGGTGAAAACATTTGTGTTCTCTGCCCTGTTTAATAGCATATTAAATATTTGGGGGGCTGCCACAAAGAAGAGGAGGGTCAACCTATTCTCTAAAGGACTTGAAGGCAGGAGAAGAAACAATGGATGGAAATTAATCAAGGAGAGAAACAATCTAGAACTAAGGAGAAATTTCCTGACAGTTAGAACAATTAATTAGTGGAATGACTTACTTCCAGAAGTTGTGAATGCTCCAACACTGGAAGTTTTTCAGGAAGAGATTGGACAACTATTTGTCTGACATATTATAGGGTTTCCTGCTGGAGGAGGAGGTTGGACTAGAAGATCTCCAAGGTCCCTTCCAACCAGTGGTGGCATTCCAAATTTGTTCCTATTGGTTCTATGTGTGCACGTAGCACTCAAAAACCGCCTTCTGTGTCAGCATTAGTGAGGTGAGCTGCTTTTTTTTAGCTCAGCGGAGGCACAGCAATCCACTCTGCCATGAGAATCAGCTGAGCTAAAAAGCAAGGGAATATAGGACAGGAAAGGATGGGGGCGGCATCCAGAAATGGCATTTGCCGGTTCTCCGAATTACTCACAATTTTCACTACCGCGGTTTGAACCGTCTGAATACCACCTCTGCTTCCATCTCTTTTACTCTTGTTATTTGTGTTGTTTTCATAGTCCTGTTAGGGAGTATTTTCATAAAATGCCAACTTGAATAGCAAGTGGATATCAGGCCCTGAGGTCATGGTGCAGCTACATATGACCATTTGGATGAAGAGAATAGAGATCCACTTACTGCCTCTCCTACTTAAATCTGAATTATCATTTGTAGTGGGTGCCAAACAATATTCCTGGTTCCCCACCACGCATCTGTGAAAATTATATTGTCAAATCCCTGATGCTGTTTGGCTTGCTGTCCTTGTTTTAGTTCCCACCCACAATTTGCACAAATTGTATCCTTTTCTCTAAAGTTTATATATATTGCACTCACTGTCATTGAAATGGGCTACAATCTTATCATTTTTTAACGACTTCAAAATAGTATTTCCAGAAAAATCATCAGCATGCTATAGATTCCCTCTAAAATAAATTTGCTGAAGCTTCTTTGCAAAAACCCAAATGTGCTCTCCGGAAACATTGAATTTATAACTTGGTATATATCCAGATAGATAGGTGGGTAGGTAGATAGATAGATAGATAGATAGATAGATGGATGGGTGGATGGATGGATGGATGGATGGATGGATGGATGGATAGACAGACAGACAGACAGACAGACAGACCTATCTATCTATCTATCTATCTATCTATCTATCTATCTATCTATCTATCTATCTATCTATCTACCTACCTACCTACCTACCTACCTATCTCTATCTATCTATCTATCTATCTATCTATCTATCTATCTATCCATCCATCCATCCATCCATCCATCCATCCATCTATATTATGGCCTTTGAACTTTGGTGCTGGAGAAGACTCCTGGGAGTCCCTTGGACTACAAAGCCATCCATCTGGTCAGTCCTAGAGGAGATCAACCCTGACTGCTCTTTAGAAGGCCAGATCCTGAAGAGGAAACTCAAATACTTTAGTCACCTCATGAGAAGGAAGGACTTGCTGGAGAAGAGCCTTATGCTGGGAACAAATGACGCCAAAAGAAGAAGAAGAGGATGGCAGAGAATGAGGTGGCTGGATGGAGTAGCTGAAGTAGTAGGTGTGAGCTTAAATGGACTTTGCAGGATGGTAGAGGACAGGAAGGCTTGGAGGAATGTTGTCCAAAGAGTCATGATGGGTTGGACACGAGTTTGTGACTAACAACAACAACAACAATATATCCAGATAATATTATAACTGAATCCTCACAAGTTCCTCCTCCTTGATAAATTTGTAATCCCTATGGATCGAAAAAAGTTCAATATTATCTACAGATGCCCTCGATTTACAACAACAGTTGGGACCATAATTTCCATTGCTTAGCAAGACAGTTGTTGAATGAGCCGTGCCTGATTATATGACTGTTACAATCTTTTTTGCCAAGGTTGTTCAGCAAATCACACATTAAATCTGTCTCCCCTCCTCATTGAGTTTGCTTGTTGGAAGCCAGCTGGGAACTCCGCAAATGGTGATCACATGAACCTGAGATGCTGCAACAGTCACATGACTTTGAGGATGCTGGGATGGTCATACAAGGATTGGTTGTAAGTCCCTTTTTTCCAGTGCTGTTGTAACAACAGACAGTTGTTAAACAAATGGTTCTAAGTCTAGGATTATCTTTATTGAAAAGGCTCCATAAATGTTCAAAAGTCAAGTCAACTGAACAAATGTTGAATGCTTATGGGGAATTTCTTTCAGCTACTCAGCCACCTCAGGACTACCTTCTCCTCCTCATCCATCCATCCTTGGGAAGGGCTTGACAGGTGGATAAAAATGCCAAATCCAGTCCAAACATCTAGTTGACTATGCAACCAACTGTAATAATAATGTGCATGTGTGTGCGTGTGTGTGTATATATCCAGGGACATCTGTTGGTCTGCTTTCTGTCTGTCTGTATCTACCCACTATCTATCTATCTATCTATCATCTATCTATCTATCTATCTATCTATCTATCTATCTATCTATCTATCCATCCATCTATCTATCTACCCACCTACCTACCATCTATCTACCTATCTACCTTCTATCTGTCTGTCTATCTACCTACTATCTATCTATCTATCTATCTATCTATCTATCTATCTATCTATCTGCCTACCTACCATCTATCTACCTACCTACTATCTATCTATCTATCTATCTATCTATCTATCTATCTGCCTACCTACCATCTATCTACCTACCTGCTATCCATCTATCCATCTATCCATCTATCCATCTATCCATCTATCCATCTATCCATCTATCCATCTATCCATCTATCCATCTATCTATCTATCTATCTATCTATCTATCTATCTATCTATCTATCTATCTATCTATCTATCTATCTACATTTATTTGTACATCATCTATATACATTTCTTTGTACAATGTTACTGTACAATTTGATCATTAACACCCCAAATCATCACTAGCTCCCCATCCGTCACTCAATATAAAATTCATTATTTCATATACAATCATTACACTAAATGTGCCAAACTAATGGAAAATTAAATTGTTGTGTACTGCAGTCTGTGTTTCTCTTTCTCTGGGTGTTCATGTTTGTGTATGTGACAGTTACATGTTTTGCTCAGATGCTGAGCACAGTACTTTGCTACAGACCAGTTGTGTTTTAATTACTGTGGCACAATTATTGATGGAACAGATAAACATGAATAACTTGTGCTGAAGGGAAGCCTCTGGGGCAGCAGGCAGTAGGAACAACGTAAGATCGATGCTGAACTGCAAAGGCCTGTGCAAATGATTCATGGCTTGACTGACACATTGAAAAATTAGTTATGAGATGACATTGATAGAAGGATTTAAATCTTTTGTTCTTCAAACAATGGGAATTTTCTTTTTTGCAGACCAAAAACTATCTTTAATTTCACTCCAGTCTTTCCAATTTTCTCTTAATCTCTCTCTGCTTTTAAAGCAAAAGTTAATTCAGCAAGAGATAAAAAGTGCAGAATAGATGGCAAATTAAAAAGACTTCTCTTCTCTTCTCTTCTCTTCTCTTCTCTTCTCTTCTCTTCTCTTCTCTTCTCTTCTCTTCTCTTCTCTTCCCTTCCCTTCCCTTCCCTTCCCTTCTCTTCTCTTCTCTTCTCTTCTCTTCTCTTCTCTTCTCTTCTCTTCTCTTCCCTTCTCTTCTCTTCCCTTCTCTTCTCTTCTCTTCTCTTCTCTTCTCTTTCTCCTCCTCCTCCTCTCCCTCTCTCTCTCTTATACACACACATTCTATAGCACAACAACAGCCATGTTCACTTGGTATACTCAGAATAGAATAGTTCTAATATATCCCAGATTTAGATCAGACCTATATCAGAGCCCAAAAATACAGTCCAGGGGCCATAGACTGTTCAGCAAATCATTCTGTGGCTTTGAAAGCTTACTCAAGGTGGGTGGGTGTTAAATGTTTTGAACCCTTTGGGAACTTTTAGAGAATTAAAAATAAAATCCTTAAAACCTTAAAATGAGTCTTGGACTTACCAGGTATGGTCCTTACCAGGTATGGTCCTTACCAGGTATGGTCCTCAACATGGCCTTAGTCTGCTGTAATCTCCAAGTTAATAGAGATGTTGTATACCAATGACATAAACTCACTGGCATTTCAGAAAATACTTCTTTATTCCCAAGTCATCCTCTTTGAGATATCGACTCAGGTTAAATGTCTGTGGAGATTCTCAGTCATCCAAGTCATGGTTGTTCTAAAAGGTGCTTTTTCCAAAAAGCAACTGGACTTTGTTGTGAGTGGCACATCGGGCTAGAGGTGGAGCTCTCGCCTCACAATCAGGAGGTTGTGAGTTCTGTTATGAACTAATAAAAGCGTTTAATAAAGTTTTAACAACCTTAGGAAAAAGCAGGGTTCTAATCCTGCACTTCTGATTGGCCAATAATAGCGATATCGGATTGGTCCTTTTCTGGGACATCTGATTGGCTGTTAACGGGCCAACTCTCATTGGTTCAAGGGTTTAACACTTCCATGTTTTTCATTGGCTAATAGGACAGGGCTGCTGCTGCCCTAGGGTTTTGCTCTGTTCAGTATGCTTAATAAAGAGTTGAAGTTCACTGTCACTGTCTTGTCTCCGCTCCTTGCACCCATGCGCAGAACTTAACAAGTTCAATCCTAGGTAGAGGCAAATATTTCTCTCTCTGGGCACAATGAGAATATATCTGCTGAACAAAACTCTGCATTGGTGACAGGAAGGGCATCCAGCCAATAAACACTCGGCTATATTCAGTTGCTCAGACTCCATTCTGCAAGGAATTATGGGGTTATTAAAAGAAGAAGATGATGAACTGGACTTTCTTGTGTGTGTTTTTTCTCCCTTTGAAAATGTTTCACTTCTCATTCAGGAAGCTTCTTCAGTTCCAGAAGCTTCTTGGATAAGAAGCAAAACATTTTCCAAAGGAAAAAAAACCCCAAGAAAGTCCAATTGCCTTTTGGAAAAAGCACTTTTAGGATTGACTCATTTTTCTAAGCAGGTAGGATCTTGATTCTCCCAGCAACATTTGTATTAACCCTTCAATCCACCTGTCTTGCTTTGATGCTTCTTTGCATGATATAAAACTACATACAAAAGGAAAAGATAACCATGTTCTTTTTTTTTCCATTCCAAAATAATGAATTATTATCATTTTTGATTCATTATCTTGCCAGGAGGTCATCTTTGCTAAGTAAATAATTCCTTGAAATTCATGAACTAATATCACCCCATGAGTATATACATCTCCAAAATCACTTTGAAGTATCTACTATAAAAACTTGTTTGCATAGGATTTAAGCACCGATGTTATACTGTACAAAGAAATTAAAATTACCTATTACTCAGGCTCTTAACATAATAAGATGCTATCTTGACTTGCTTATTGGTGAGATTTCTAGCAGGATAGACAAGAACAAGTAAAAAGAAGATGAAATAGAAGACATTTCTGGTATTCATGAGCCTGCAAGGTATTCTCCCTCCTGCCTTTACAATTAAGATAGCCCTGGAAATTGCTATAATTTTAATTCTTTATAATTAGCAGGAGTGTCAACAGTAAGACAGCAAGGAAGAAAAGAAAGGAGAAAGGGAGACAAGGGAGGGCAGATTAAGATTCTCCTTGATTTCACAGATCTCATACTAATGTGCACAGCCAACTACTCACCTCTATCCTTATCTTGAATTTGTGCTACATTTCTCAGCTTGTAAACTATAAATAATAATAAATAAAAAAACCTAATAAAATAAAAATAATTAAAACAACAACAAAGATGATAAGGGGTCTGGAGGCTAAATCGTTTGATGAGCCATGATGGCGCAGTGGTCAGAGTGCAGTACTGCAGGCTACTTCTGCTGACTGCCAGCTGCCTGAAATTTGCTAGTACAAATCTCACCAGGCTCAAGATTGGCTCAGCCTTCCATCCTTCCAAGATTGGTAAAATGGGGACCCAGATTGTTGGGGCCAATAGGCTGACTCTGTAAACCACTTAGAGAGGGTTATAAAAGCACTGTAAAGCGGTATATAAGTAAGTGCTATTGCTAAGTGCTATTGCTATGAATGGCTAAGGGAATTAGATATGTTTAGCCTAACCAAGAGAAGAAGGCTTATGGGAGACCTAACAGTCTTCAAATACTTGAAGAATTGTCACAGGAAAGAGTGTGTAGATCTGTTCCCCATTACACTTGAGGGCAGGATAAGAAACAATGTGTGGAAGCTCATCAGAGGGAGATCCAACCTGGAAATAAGAATTGCCTGACAGTGAGAACAATTAATCAATGGAACAGCTTGCCTCAAAGAGTTGTGGGAGCACCTTCATTGGAGGTTTTTGAAGAAAAGATTGGGCAGCCATTTGTCCAGGATAGTATAAGGACTTCTGCCTTGGCCTGAGAGTTGGACTAAAAGACCTAAAACATATGAAGAACATTTGCAAGAATTGGGCATGTTCTAGTTTAATGAAAAGAAAGACTAGGGTGATATGTGTTCCAACATTTGAAGGACTAGGGTGACATGTGTTCCAACATTTGAAGGGTTGCCACAAAAAAAAAGAGGGGGTGGGGGTCAACTTATTCTCCAAAGCACCAGAAGACAAGACAAGAAGCAATCGGTGGAAACTAACCAAGGAGAGAAGCAACCTAGAAGTAAGGAGAAATTTCCTGACAGTGAGAACAACCAACTGGTGAACAGCTTGCCTTCAGCAGTTGTGGGTATTCCATCACTGGAAGTTTTTAAGAAGAGACTGGGCAGCCATTTGCCTGAAATGTTACAGGGTCTCCTGCTAGAGCAGTGGGTTGGATTAGATGACCTCCAAGGTGCCCTGCAACTTCCATGATTTTCTATTTTCTATGTTCTTTTCTACCTCCAAGGTTCCTCTCAGCCCTATGATTCTATGTTCTGTTCGGGGAAGTTGCATGCAATAAGTGCAAATTCATAACATGGTTAAAAAGACTTGCACTCTGATACACAGAAATCAGATAAGACAGATTATACATGCAAAATAGATCACCTGGTTGACCTGTTCTAGTGCAACTCCAGGCTCTTAGGAACACAAGAATAATTAAATACCGACTGAAACCATTCATATTAACCTGGTTAATCTCCAAGGTTTTAAGCAGGAATTTTTCCAAGTTTACTGGAGATGCCTAAGATTGGATTTCAGAGGGTTCCCCCCACTTTGCATCCAAAGCAGGTATTCAACCACTGAGTTATGTCCTTTTCTGATGAAAACAAACATCCCAATACAATATTAATTGCCTTTCTATTACAATCAGTATTGGAGAGAACTGTTTAGGAGGGGGAACCGTTCCCTCTCATGCAATTTAATGGAAAAGAAACTGAGAGACAGAATTAGGCAGGGAATGACAGCCCATTCACAGCATTTAGTTCTTATATTAAATAAAGACTATGCAAGAACCTCACAGCTCTCCTACAATCGTTTTCTTCTTTGGGTAAAAAACAATTGAAAGCAAATTCCATTTCATCCAACTGAATGGGAACTGATAGAAAAATTGCAGGTGATTTTTCTACCCCCACTTTAAATTGGCCCTACTGCTGCCACAAGACAAAAATACCAAAGGCAGAGTTTAAAGCAAAAAACCTCTGCTCCATAATCCTCTGATGACTTTTAATTGTGATGGGAAGAGAATCAGGCACTAAGTTTTCTTTGAAGACGTGCAAAAAACTGGTAACTATAGACTGTTCGTTGAGATATTGTTTGCTCATGACATCTGTGAAGCAGTTCATATTAAAGGCAGTTAGATTTCTGAAACAAGAAGTATATTTTTCCCCTAAGGGCAAAAAAATTTGAGACTGTACCTTAATTGTGGGAAGAAAATGTGACCTGAATTTTTAAGAGGGCTCAACATACACTCGCTGTCCTTCCCAGTACATTTACACCTGCAATTAACTGTGTCTACATTTTTGCAGCTACAATTAACTTGAAGCTGCAAATGACAGGATTTAACTATCTTAGTGCACCATTTACAGATGCAACCAGATAGCTAATTCCTATAATTTGCAACTGTAATTAACTGATAGAGGTACAATTCCTCCAGGGAGGGGGAAAGAGATGGGCCGGAATGACTCAGCGCTGCCATCGTAGCCAGGAAATTTATTTCCACGTTCAGAGAAAAAGAGATAAGATGCAATCATTGTGTCAATCTCAAGAGAAGGGTGGCTTTATAATGCTTTATAACTCCCCAAAGACAGGACGGGGGCATGTGGTTTAAGAATTAAACAAATGTGAAACATGACAAGCCTTCCAACCTAGCAATCCTACTTTCTATTTGTCCATGTCAAGTTTCACCTATTTATGGATGCATGTTACACAGAGTGGAACCCATCCTGGGGGAGACGGAGGAATAAATATATGATGCTCCTACAGACTTAATGACTTGATGAAGTGATCTGATGCCAAGTTAAACAATTTGTTGGTGTTGCTTGTTTTGTTTACTGTGACAGGCTGCAGTTTTACAGCAAGAGACTAGCAAGAGCCACCCATTTTGTCTTGAAAGCAGACGTTGCCAATGTGAAGTATGTGTGTGTATGTGTGTGTATGTGTGTGTGTGTGTGTGCACATTTTTATCACCAGCCTCAATAACATGTCAAGTTGAGGCAGGGGTATTTTGATGAGGCTTTTTCATTGCAATTCCCTTTTTTTAGAAAAAACACAATTTAATTCTCTTTCCTACACCACCCAGAGTTATAAACTGAGCAGGAGCTAAGTATACAAATAAACCCAATTGATAGACTGTCATGCCCCCATTGAAGTCTGAATCTGCGGGGGAAGATGAGTTGGAACAAGAGCCAACAGAAATCAAGAGGGCAGCTCCGTTGGCCTTGGAGGAAACTGGGGAAGGGCAGAGTCAGTCTGGGCAAGGCTTTTCTGAATGAGTAAGGCCTGCCTACCAACTAGAAGTCACTGGCTGGTGACCTCAGGGGTATCCAAAACAGAGATGGCCAGACACCATCAACAATGATCTGCAAGCCATGGGCCTGTGCCCTGGAGATGCAGCTGACTGTGCAAAGTGGTGTTCAGTGTTTCGAAAAGTGGACCCTGCAGCTGCGGCAGCGGTGGGATTCAATTTTTTTTATTACTGGTTTTGTGGGCGTGTCTTGGTAGGCATGGCAGGGGAAAGATACTGTAAAATCTCCAGTCAGAGGTTGTATTTGTATTTCCACTACTAGTTCTCCAGAACTGGTCAGAACCTGCTGAATACCACTTCTGAGCTGTAGGATTATAGGAAGAAGAAGATGGGCAGCATCTTTGAAAATTAACTGCTGGAGAGCAACTGTGGGGAAAATAGTTATTTTGTTTTAAAAGTTATCAGTTTGTGAGTTTCAGGAATACACTTGGCTCCCAGATGAGTTGGACTAGAACAAGCTTGTGACTTGATCCAGCAAGTTTGATCTCATGTCCTTAAACAGAATAGAATTTAAATATTTTCTCTTTTGGTTGAGAAGCTTTAAGCTTCCAGGATTACAAGAGTGATTTTCTATTTTCCGAACTGGGTAAATGTTTTTCAGCCTGCATATTTGACTTGCAACCTTTTTCCCTCCTGCTTATTTATATATAAAAGACAGGAGCAAGAGTGAGAAAAAGGACCCAGGCACGAAGTGCGAAATCAATAACCAAGAAGCCCATCTTGACTTTGATCCAAGATGTCAGTCTCTGATTGGCTTTTGAAATGTAAAAAGAGTCTTTTTTAAGACCTTTAATCTCCCTGTGGTTTTCTACAGACAGAAAAACATTGCACTGCACAAAACTTTGAATAGAGAGAAGAGGTTTTTTTAATGACCTTAAATGACACGTTTCAAAAGGAAGGGCCAACGTAAAACTTGGAACTGTCACAACTTGTTCAAGTAGTTCTCATCTGATGATCGGTTGTTTAATGACTGTCTGGAATTGCAACAGTCACAGAAAGAGTGAGTTACAGTCTAAAAAGCATGCATGGACATCACAAAATGTTGCACCCCCCTTTCAAGGTCACATGACCACAAGTCAGGCACCTGGCAACCCACTCAACTTTATAACTGGTTGCAGCATCCCACAATCACATGACCATGATTTGTGATGTGTTTTTTGCCAGTTTCCTGCACTTTTTGGGTCCATCACACAATGTGATGACCCAGGGTGGAATACAAAAGCAACAAAGTCACAAAACAGGTGAAGTCCCTTTAATACATTCAACTTGGCTTCAAAGCTCCAATTATCATTGACTAGAGAAAAAACTCCCCAACAAACAGTTGCGAAAAGGAAGAAATGCCATTTAAACTCAAAATACATATAAATTATAAATCGAAAAAAAACAACACAAACCAGCCTGAAGCAATTAATGAGACAAGGCAGGAAAAAGGCTTGAAAACTCCACAGATATCAAAATATACACACTGGGAAGGGCGCTAGAACTCAGATAAGAACTGAAAGACTACAATTATTTCACATTTTGCTTCTAGCACTGGGCCATGCACAGTTTGTCCTTTTAAACAGTCCTCACAGCTGCAGCCCAGGAAGGGGATCAGGGCCCTTTCCTCCCACATAGAACATGCCATTCATGTTTCTCCCTTATCTACTCCTCACTGTGTGCCCTAAGATGAAGAGGGGATGGGCCTGGATCTTCCTCTGAATGCCCAGCCAGCCTGTGCCCTTCCCCAGTTTCCTCCACAACCTCCGGAGCCACACTTCCACTCCCTGTCAGCTGATCCTCCTCTCTCTCAGAGTCAGATTCCAACAGGGGCATGACACACAATGACCTACTTTATGACCATCACAACTTACAACTGTAACTGATAGACTCCATGACAGCCATAAATCAAGGAGTACCTGTATCATGAGTTTACATGAGAATGTCCCTGTCTTCATTAAATAACAGCATCTTTGACATTAGAAGAGGGTTCTTTGGAAAGAGAGATTGAGAGCGGAGTGGATTATTACATGTCAACTTGCAATGAGTTTTATAGAAGATGTTACAGCTCATTTCTGCTCAGGCAACTGAGTACTTAAGATGTATGATCTCAGAAAGTAGGAATGTTAGGTGCCTAATAGAGATTTACTTACTCCTGCTGCTCAGTGGTGATAATGACATGAAAATTTCCAACCTGTTTGACTGCATATCCTACAAGGGAGGAAGGATTAAATTATGATAACGATTGCCATCCCCCCCAACAGCAAATTTCATGCTTCTCAACTAATCTACAGAATTGGATTAAAAGGACCATGAATGGAAGACTTGAGAAACCAAAATCATTGCCCTAAAAGATGCTGATGCGCCATGGTCCCAGCATGATTTCATAATACCCTAAAGTTGTTTGTGAAGCAAAGGCTGTATTGCTTTAGCATCTGGCTGAAGAATTAACTCATTTTTTCAATTTGCACAAAATGTTAAACTGCAAATGATCTAAATATCCTGGATTGACAAAGTAAGTCACAGAAAAATCAATAGAAAAAGGAACAAAGTTTAGCACTCCATGTAAATGCAAATGGCAGGTTCCGCTGAAATAGTCACTTCTTTTGAAAGACAATTCCTTGTTATATATATGATATAATACCCAAGTGTATACCAGTAGATCAGCATTCTAAATTCAGCTACATACTTTCAAGAGTTTGGAAGCAAATGTTTAACTTGAGTTAGGCAACTTTCACTCTGAATACAGCCAGATGGCTCCAAGTTCAAATATAAACATTGCTGCTTGAATTCAAATGTGGCTGGAGCCTTTGAAAAATTCAGAGGCAAACCTGGATTCTGATCAACTAAAAAGAAATTATATTAGAATTCTTGGATGATTGAACCAGGAACCAGGCTACATTACATTAAAACATACATTTTTAAGTTTAAACTTGCTTGGGATAAACACATGTCCATCAACCTACAAAAATAATAATTAAAAATAATAAATCCATAAATTAAAAAGAAAACAAAAAACCCTCAAACAGCAGATTCGATGGAGCACTAGGTTTTTTTTCTGCCATAAGTTTTCTATGTTTCTGTAAAGTGGTATATTGAGAGCACTGTACTCTGCAAAGACAGGCCTAAAAAAAAGTAAGATTAAAGTGTCTCTTTGTTACTTGTATAAATACTCAGGAGCAATTCTACATCCGTGTGGTTCTTTGTGTTCTCTAAGTTTGGTGGTTTTCTTGCAGATTTTTCATTACCCAACTAGATAACATCATCAGTACTAGAAGGGGGAGGTGTTTATGGGGGGAGGAGGAGGAAGAGGAGGAAGAAGAAGAAGAGGAGGAGGATTATGGGTTCTTGGTGCTCTCAGAGCTTAGTGGTTTCTTGCAGACATTTCATTACCAAACTAGATAGCATCATCAATATTAGTAGGGAGTGGGGTTTACTTTCACTTTATATACTAATGGCTTGCCCTGTCAGTGTTGGAAGGAATGGTCTTGGTGGTTCCTTGATTGGGCTGTTGCTTTTATCTTCCTTTTGCTTGCAGATACCAACCCTGCTACCACAGATAAAGTTGCCAGATTCTGCGAAGAAGTACTTAAAATCCATCAGGTGAAGATCTGTGCCATAAACTAGTTTCAAAGAGCATTTAATTTGTTATTCAAGAGTGCTCTGTACTGTGATAAATTTAGTTTGCCATATACTAACTTTTGCACTCCCACACTGAGCTTGTCGATCAGAAAGGTCATCAGTTTGGCGGTTCGAATCCCTAGTGCCGCGTGACGGAGTGAGCTCCCGTTCCTTGTCCCAGCTTCTGCCAACCTAGCAGTTTGAAAGCATGTTAAAAATGCAAGTAGAAAAATAGGGACCATCTTTGGTGGGAAGGTAGCAGCATTCCGTGCACCTTCGGCATTTAGTCATGCCGGCCACATGACCATGGAGACGTCTTTGGACAGCACTGGCTCTTCAGCTTTGTTACGGGGATGAGAACCACCCTCACAGCTAGCATGTATGTGCGAGGGGAACCTTTATCCTTTACCTATATACATCTAATGTTCCTACCTCTGCCTTTAGATTCTTTTTAAACTTTTGTTTGGATGTACACTTTTTAATATTTTTTAGCATTTTTCAAATTCCTAGTTGATTGTACCCCACCCTCCTTATGCTGGTCTATGAACATAATAAAGATTTGATTTAATTTACGAACAGAACATCATCATCTACACTAATGTTTTATTAGATACACAATAATATATGATTATACATTGAGCTGTACCAAGATTTCTACACCCTAGGGAAGCATAATTTCAAAACAATTGTATTTTTCCTCCTGCTTCTCTTGTCTACTTTATTTAAAAAGAAAATCCATTGGTAAACAAAAGGCATAAAAATAATTCAGTTCAACACACTGGAAAAGTTAAAAGTCAACAAGTACCAGAGAGGTCCCAGTGTAATCTGACAACCAGCTTACAGTTAAATCACATTTTGAGCATCAGCTTAAAAGTGATCATTTTTTTTAGAAGAGGAAGAACATAAAATGATTTTCTTCCCTGTTTTTTTTTTAATGTTCCTGGGTTCTGCTTAAAATTATCATTTGTATTAATTTTATATCATTATGTTTTCATTATAGTTTGATTAATTAATTTCTCTCTCATATATTGAAAAATTCCTAACATATAGTTTCTTGATAGGAAAAAAATGGTTGGATATCAATCAAAAGAAATATTTCTACACAAAAGAGAATCTTGCTTTATATTAAACCTATGGCTGAAATCTATCTTTAAAGCACCACCAGAGAATTTCTCTTCCTGTTGACAAAATTAGTAAAATTATTCTGGCACACAAATAAGTTTTTTTTTTTTTAAAAAAAAAAGACCATTTCCACATAGGTTTATTTTAATTAAACTATTCTCATCAGGAAATTGTGATTGTTGGGATGAGATAAGATGGGTTGTTTATAAGCTTTTGCTGCTTATAAAACTGGCAGCCGTCAATACGATATTGATATTTATTTAGATTTTATCTAATGTTTCTTGTTCTCTTCCTCTGTCTACTTGCTTTATGCATTTCCCAAGCTTTCAGAATAATGGCTCAAAGGCATTATAAATGCAAAAGGATTGCAATAAAAATGAACATGGAAAATTATTCACTTGTTTAACAATCAAATTTTTGAAACACAGTTGGAAATTTGAGGGAGCTGTTTCCTAATCCCCAATTAGTACATTAGAATGAAATACAAATCTCCCCCCCCTCCCCAAAGGATATTACTGTGGTCATTATATTTTCTACTAGAAACATTGTACAAATCTCAGTACTGCAGAAGAAGAAAGTTAATCTTTCCTCCAGGGAAAGCTTACTTTTAGATTCTCAGGAGGAAAAACAGAGATTTTCCAATTTTCCATTAAATATTATCGTATTGACGGCTGCCAGTTTTATAAGCAGCAAAAGCTTATAAACAACCCACCTTATCTCATCCCAACAATCACAATTTCCTGATGAGAATAGTTTAATTAAAATAAACCTATGTGGAAATGGTCTTTTTTTTAAAAAAAAAAAAAAAACAACTTATTTGTGTGCCAGAATAATTTTACTAATTTTGTCAACAGGAAGAGAAATTCTCTGGTGGTGCTTTTAAGATAGATTTCACTGTCAATAATGAAAGCATGCAGTTATCTTCTTTTTTCCCCTTCTGTTTTTTTAAAAGTTTGCTGCCATTGAAAGCATTAGGCTCTTGCAGCATTGTTGACAACCCAGCCTCCATTTTGTGTTTTGTTAGGGATTGGAGAAGTGGTTATGTCTGCAATTTTTTTTCTTTGCACTCGTGTCAGAAGCGCTGAGGCACTTCTGGGTTGAAAGGATTTGTTGGTGACATCACCGTTGCCCTGGGGATGCCCAGTAGGGGGCTCTTTCATGTCCCCAGCAGGAGCTGGAATGAAGGATGGGGGCTCAACCCCGACCCACAGCAGTTCTCAGGTTTCAAACGTGGGCTTGCTAACCTCCTGCCCAATGTTTCAACCACTTGAGCCACCATCCTCCTTACATCTGCAAATAACAAGAAAATGTAAAGAAAATCTTGGTTTCTCAAAAATCAAACAAGTTATTAGAAAAATTATGTGATGTAGGCAGGACAGCCATTCAATGGAAGAGAAAAACATTTAAAAGAAATATGTATTTGCCCATGTACTGCTTGGAGCTTTTTATGCTTAGTTCTCAGCATCATCCTTTCAAAAGGATTTAGAGACATTGGAACAGATTCAAAAACAAGAACAAGGATGATCAGGGCAGTAGAAACTAGGTTGTTTTTTTTTAAGACTGAAGGGCCTGAATAGGTTTATTCTTTTTTTTTTATTTTTGATAAAAGTTTTATTGATTTTAATGACAAACAAAAACACACAAAACATAAAACATAACATAAAAAATCATCATTCTTCATAAATTTAGTGTGTATCGGTTGGTTTACCACTCCTTTCTGTGCATCCATTTCACAGTCATCAAAACAATTACATTACATAATAACTCACATTATCAATCATCAGTTAAGTATCCTAATATCATTATTAAACAATCATTTGACTATAATTTTACTAATTCATACTTAAGCCAGATAACTATAATTGAATTAAATTATTTTATAACAGATCATAGAATCATACCAAATCTATCTTAATAAAATATTCTAAAAATATTATCAAAACCAAGAAAAATTATATATTTGTTATTTCCTAGATTTCTATATATTCTATTATTATATTGTATTATCTAACCATTGATAAAAGAGATCCCAAATTTCATAAAATTGTTTATCTTCTTGTTCTCTAATTTCAAATGTCAATCTACTCATTTCAGCACATTCCAATATTTTCTTAATGATTTCTTCCTCTATTGGTATTTTCTCACTCTTCTAATGTTTAGCAAATACAATCCTAGCTGCTGTTAATACATTTACAATCAAATATTTTAAATTTTTATTATATATATCAGGTACGATTCCCAATAAAAAAATCTCTGGTTTCAAATCTATGTGTTTCTTTACCATTTTCTCCAGCCATATGCGAATTCTAGTCCAATATTTCCTGGCCTCCTCACAAGTCCACCACATATGGTAATATGAGCCAGGTATCTGATGACATTTCCAGCACTTTTCAGATTTATTCTTGAACATTCTTGCTATTCTTGTCGGGGGAAAGTGCCACCTGTAAAACATCTTATACAAATTTTCTTTATATGCTGTTGACATTGTCATTTTATAATTTTGTGACCACAATTTTTGCCATTTCTCTAAATCAATCCCATATCCAAAATTCTTCCCCCAAACAATCATTGTTTCTTTAATTTGTTCTTCCTCTAATTTAATTTCCAACAAATAACTATATAGTTTTTTAATCACTTTTTCATCAGTACTTGTCAAAATCCTATCTAAATCAGTCAATTTATCATAAAATCCTTAATAGGTTTATCCTTAAGAACAGACTAAGCAAGGATTCAGAAAGCGAGGTTTTCTTATCCCTTGAGGTTAAGTGGATTAAAAATACAGGAAGGTGCATTGTGTCAGAAAGTTGGGAGTTTATTCTTAATAGTAAGAATAGATTGACATTTCTCGCTGTTGGATTGGTCTGACTGTGAGGAACAGGAATAGTCATAGGGTCCAAAGCTATTGCCTCTGAATTGCTGTTGCTAACAGTCTTATTGAAAGCATCAATCTTGCTTGAATTCCCGATGGCATCTAAAGAACATGAAGAAAGCAAAGACTGATTAATCAAACTACAACTATAACAGCCCTCTTATTGACTCGTGCAGTATACAGGTCCTCCAAGGAAGGCAGGTTGGCAGTACAAAGGCAGCCAGCCAATCCGGAGCCCCAGGGCCCAGGAATCCCATCTGGAGACAGTAGGACAGGGATGGTAAGCAAACTGGGGCGCTTATGCGTGCCCCCTTACAGACCTCTTAGGAATGGAGCAGACGCCCTTGGCCAAGAAACATAGATGAGGATGGAGCCCTAGAGTCGGACCCTTTTCCTTTATTTTTGCCTCAAAATTATTTTGAGAATTAAGAAAAAATAGGCAATAGCTATTCATCTGTCATAAATAGAAAAGAATATATGTAGTTCGGGGTTAAACTGTGGAATCCTATCACCTGGTTTTTTTTTTTTTTTTAATTCCTTCAATGCATATAATGTTGAGTCCTTATCTCAATAGGTTTTGAAAATCTTAATTTATGCCATATCACTCTTTTTCTCCTTTTCTCTGCTCCTGATATATCTTCCTTTTTCTCTTCTCAGTCCAGAAAAATGCCCTATGAATCTCAGAAATTCATGAACTGTTCAAGAGTTATATTCATTTTCTGTGTGAAAAATGGATCCATGTATAATTATATCTTTAACAATTTTATGAAGCTATTATACTCTGAGGTATATATCTATCTATAATTATTTGCTATTAAATCCTCACTTAACCTTCTTGAAAGGTACATAGCAAGTGGGGAAAGGGAAGAAAAATATTAAAGACCATGAACAAGGAAGATACAAAGGAAAGTAATTTCAGGCAAGGCTTATTCTGGTCTGACATCTTGTTACTCACAATGGTAACCCTGTTGCTTCTGAAGTGTTTCAAGAAGACATAAACTTTGCTAGCTATTGTTATTCTGCACCTAGTGCCAGGAGGCACTCTATTCCCAACTCAGAGGTTACACTAGGTTTCCCAAGACTTATTGCCTTAATAGTTTTATTATTTACGAATTTATCCATTTCCTTCCTCAAGCTATCCAGGTTAATAACCATCCCTACATCTTGTGAGTAATGGATTCCACAGTTTCTGTGTAAGGTGTGAAGAAATGCTTTCTTTGTGCTTTGATCTTGTAGCTAAGGTGTTCACCTAAGAACTAGGAGACTGAATTCTAGTCCTGCCTTAGGCATGAAAGTTGGTTGGGTGACCTTGAGCCAATTCCTCACTCTTAAGCCAACTTGTCTCACATAATTGTTGTGGGAAATACAGGAGGAAGGAGGAATATTAGGTATGTCTACTGCCTTGAGTTGTTTATAAAGTAATAAAAACAAGAGGAAAAAAATCTCCAATCAATCAATAAATAGACTATTGGATGATAAAATGTGGCCAAGGAAACTTCTCTCCTGGAAATGCTCAACTGGTGACAAATATAGTGGCTGCAATTAACCATACAGGTGACCTTGCTTAAAGGTTACTTATTCAGTGATCTTTCCCAATGAGTCCTCTCTTCTTGTTAGGTGGCCAAAGTATTTGAGCTTCAGCGTCAGCTGTCAACCCTGAAGCTGACCTGGCTGAAGCCATCTTGGGCCTTCAGTGCTGCCACATTGGAGCGGAAGGATAGGGAGGGAGGGATTAGAGATAGCTGGGGTTTCATAGCCAAAACAAAATACTTTTTCTTGGGAACCAAGGCCATTCTCACATCTGGTCAGAGGAAGGAGGAGTGATGTCGCCAGGGAACCAGACAGTGCCCTGATTGGACCATGTGACTGTTTGGGAGGGGGAAGACTTTCAAATAGGTGAAAACTACAGGAACCTTCAGAGTTGGTTTTCACCAGATTTGTGCCAATATGATATATCCAATAAAGCTATTCTTTGAGGAATCTACCTGCCTCAGAGTTTCGCTTGCTCTTGGTCTATTGGAACCTTGACAGACGGCACTGAATGAGTTGTACCTACAAGCAGTCCTGGGAATTCCAGCATTTACAGTGTCCTCTCAGTGACATAATCACAACTGAGGCATCTGCTCCTGGCTTGAGATTACAGCAACCTAGTGTGCCAGGACCAAATGGTTACCACAGCAAAGTCAGTGAGAGCCAGCAGGAGATTGCAAATTGTAACATGTGATATCACACTTAATCACCCGCAATGATTCACTTATTAACAGCAACCAGGAGTGTCAGAATTGTCATTGCTAAGTAGCGTGGTTATGTGATGCCACACTTTATGACCGCATCATTTAGCAACCCCAATTCTGATCTCAATTGTCATCATTAAGAGAGGACTACTTGCACTTTTAGGGGTTTTTTTTGGGGGGGGGAGTTGGGTTAGACCGTTTGCCCCTTAATCCTAAATAAAGGCTCATTATTGCTAAGGAATTAATCTAAAAACTTAGATGAATTCCCTGGTAAAGATTATGAACTCTCTTGCTTCTTTAAATACTCGTATCTTAGCACAAGATTGAATCACTCTCCCTTTGACCTCTTTCTCACCCTACAGAGAAGAATGAAGGAAACCTCTTATCTTTTTTTCCCCCTTTCACTGGTGGGAAAATCATTAGGAGGATGTTTCTTAAAAGAAAATAGTTTTTAAAAGCTTGGCATTTCAACATAAAATATTCCTGCAGACAAAAAATATGTACATGCTTTATTACGTATATTTTCTCTCAAAATAAGCCTCCCAAAATGAATTCCAAATTGTGATGGAGCTTTAGGGAAATATGAGAATTGTGTGTGTGTGTGTGTGTGTGTTTTTTTAAAAAAAGATAGGGGGATGACACTTAAAGATCATCTAGAAGGTTCAATTGGCTCAGAATGCAGCAGGGTAGGTAGGTATAAATGTGAGAATTCGTCACAAGTCACTCTTTTCGGTGTCATTGTAACTTTGGACAGTCATTCGTGGATGGTTGTAAGTCAAAGACTGACTGTACTTTGCAAGGTGCAATTGCTTCCTGTCGGTTTCTGTGTTCAGTGCAAGGTCCTATAACGCCATTCATAGTACTTGGCCTCTAGAAGGCTACTTCACTCCAGTTAGGTCTGCCCATCCAGTGAGATCCATCAGAAGGTAAATCCTTTAAGGGTCTTCCATGAAATGGTATGTCAGATCTGCCATCTTCAGCTTTTATGCTTTGTTGGCATCCAGCCATAAAATGAAAGCAGTGGAGTAGGAGGTAAGAGAATGTAGAGCAATAGCAGTAAGGGAAAAGCAAAGGTTCCCCTCGCACATATGTGCTAGGCATTTCCAGCTTTAGGGGACGGTGCTCATCTCTGTTACAAAGCTGAAGAGCCAGTGCTCTCCAAAGATGGTCATGTGTTCAGCCAGCATGACTGAATGCTGAAGACACACAGAACGCTGTTCCCTTCCCACCAAAGGGGTCCCTATTTTTCTACATGCTTTAGAACGGCTAGGTTGGCAGAAGCTGGAACAAGGAACTGGGGGGGGGGACAGGTTCACTACATTATGTGGTGCTAGGGATTCGAACCACCGAACTGCCAACCTTTACTGATTGACAAGCTCAGCATCTTAGCCACTGAGCCACCGCATCCCTCTGGCAGTAAAGATGGGCATGAGAAAGAGGAGACAAATGGTGGGAGCAGGGGGGGGGGGAGACAGCCTTGACGGAAACCAGAGGTGCCAGGAAAAGATTAAACCAACTTTTAAGGACACCTGGCCTGGGAACAGAATGCGAAAGTACATTGAGTGACACTAAACATCCAAGCTGTTCCTCAAACATCTAGACGGCATTGGACACCGATGGATTGGTCAAGGGAGAGGGCCAGGGAAACGGGAAAAGTGTAACCATTGCGTGGGAAATATTCAGATCTAGTTTTTGTATCGCTGCAACCACTTGACTTTAGTAAAAGAACCTATCACTTCAATCAAATGGAATTGAGGGTCTTTCTTTCTTAAAGATCTGAATTGGGGCAGTTCTGACATATAGAATCCAATAGGCATGACTTCTGTGTAGTGGTACTGGCCCTTTGGATTCCCCAACCCTGTTGGCCTTCCATAGTTCACCTCTGACCACTAGGTTAAAATAGGTTAGAGAATGTTGGATGAGCTTGTCTGAAAAATTGATTTAGGATTTTGCCCTGATGGCACAGTGGTTAGAATGCAGTATTGCAGACTGACTCTGCTCAGTCGTTTGATCCTGACCAGCTCATGGTTGATTCAGCCTTCCATCCTTCCAAGGTCAGTAAAATGAGGACCTAAATTGTTGGAGGCAATATGCTGACTCGGTAAACTGCTTAGAAAGTGCTGTAAAGAACTATGAATTAATATATAGGGCTAAGTACTGTAGCTATACCTATTTTAAATGTGTTATGGTTTGGCCTCTGTATTTACTGTTTCCAATTGTGTTTTGTGATTCTTTTATGTGTATTGTGTGGGGTTGTTGGGGTTTTGTTTGTTCGTTTGTTTTTTGGTAACTCAGGATTGCATTTTGAAAATTAAGCAGCCATGCAAAAATGAAAAAAGAAAAGAACAGATTGTCAAACATTCAAAAGAGAAGTCAGTCTCTCTCTCTCTCACACACACACACATGCATTTAAGCAGTGCAGATAAATACAATTAGTCAATCATTTCCTTGAATTTCTCACACCCTCAAAATACCACCTTTTCAACACCTCAGAGGTAAAGTGCTGATGTAAGTAAGATATTCAGCTGGTTATAAGATAAAAGTATACATTAATGTAGCTAAACAGAAAGATGCATTTTTGTAGATAATTCATGGTTTCGGATTTACATTTCCACTTATCACCTTAAATGCATTATTCATGACCTTTACAAGTACTTGCTTTTTGCTATAGTAAATCTTACAAATATCTGAGAGTGGAAGCATCTACATCTCAGCTGCTAAGTCACTTTTAATAAGATACATACCTAAAATAATGTAACATGGATTAACTACTCTTTAGCAACTTTTTTTTTCTACACAACTGTAATCTACATCTTCAGGAATATTGGGGAGTACATGCAAAGTTCTTCATTGGTATCAAATCAGCTGTACTTCTAGACAACACTTTACTTTTTATAGCAGCCAATCAAATGATTCCTGGAAGTTCACAGGGACAGGTTTCAGGTTTTGTTGCTACTATTTAGTGATTGTCCAGATTTTTGTAGCCCTGAAAGTTTTAGATAGCTACATATCAACTGAAATTCAATGACATACTGGTTGGCTTCACACATACATCATTAAACAAAAATAAACAAAAAGTTGGATGAAGCCAACCATTAAGCTTCCTAAATTATAGTTTATTATATAGCATTTTGCATAAATCAAAACAATAATCAGTATTCAACAAATTTTCCTTGAAGTAATTTGTAGCTTAGTGCAACAGTTGCCAACCAGTGGGCTTGGTGAGTTTAGTGGTCCTTGAGGTCCAAAAGGTTGGCGACCCCTGGCTTAGTGGGATACGTGACCTTTGACAATCTCTCAGTCTACTGGTTACAGTTAGTTTAGATAAAATATAGGAAACAGCAACCAACATGAGCAAAGGAGAAGCTCCAGTGCCACTCTAAAATGACCATAGAAATATTTTATGAATTGACCCTTATGATATTAACTTGTTCAGGGCTGGGCTGCTGGGGGTTTGTAGGAGTTCAGGAGAACCCCTAGCTAAGATTCTGTGCAGTTCGGAGAACCCCCAAATCCCACTCCTGGCTGGCCCTGCTCACCCTGCCCCTCCCAGGAGTCCCCACGTGGCCCATTTTGGATGCAGGTAAGTGCAGGACAGGTGCAGTGACTCAGGGAGGGCAAAAAACAGGCCTCCTGGAAGTTTGGGAAAGCTGGAAACATTTCCTGCTTCCAGAGAGTCTCCAGAGCCAGAGAGGCTGTTTTCGCCCTCCTGGAGGCTTGAGGAAAGCCTCTGGAGCTCAGGGAAGGCAAAAACACGCCCCCAGTCATGGTGCAGGAGGCTGACTAGGCCACGCCCACCATGGCCACGCCCACCCAGCAACCGGGCAGACAACCCTTTTTTAAAATTTTTGAAGCCCACCCCGATCATGTTTGGTAATGAAACATCTGTAAGAAAACCACCATGCTCAGAGAACATCAAGGACACCACAGTTCAACCCTTGTGCTACAAATATTCTCTTCTATCAATACCAGAAATGTTCCTAACGAATAATAAAAATGTTCTCAGAAAATCCAGTTCAGTTTGGATTTCGTCACCCGCAATAAAACTGTCACTCTGATTTGTTAGAGTTGTTCTTCAGATCCACCACTCGTCACCATCCTCAGGTCATTTTTTTAAAAGGAAAATGCTTGAACAACTTTTATGCAACCAGCAGAACTAAATGGATCAAAAGAACTCTATGTTCTCCAAGTAAAATTTATTTGACTTGTTGAGCTCTCCAAATAATACGGATCTTAAGAACATTTGAACTTCAAGGATAAATCCTTTTAGTTGATCTCTGCACTAATTACTGCCAAGCACTTCGCCAAAGATCCTGAAATAAGATTTTTAGACATCCTTGAAACAGCACAGGTTGCTCTTCAGTGACTAACCATATTCATTCTTTCAGAAATCAAGCATTCTTAAATTTAGAAGCATTCTTGGACCCATAACCTCTTGTGCCACTTACTATTTTTGCTTCTTTGCTTTATTTGAACAAAGGTAGAAAGAAATCTCAGCTATGAAGTGGCTTCTGAAAGAATGTTGCTCTTTGAAAACCAAGGAAACTTCAATCGTGTGGATTTGGCTTCAGGTCCTTTCTTGGAAGGAGATGGAGGGGAGATCAGGAAAATTTGATGATATAAAACATGAAGCACTGAGAACAATGATTTCATTGAATGGATCTTGACTCTTGCCATGCACAAAATTTGAAGAGAAGGTAACTGGAGTCATATCAGATCTGAAATCAAGAGTTTCTGCCAAGGTTCACAAGTTCGTAGAGGGCCTACTGGTACCCCCAGTTTCTGATCTTCTTTCTGGATGTTTATGACACTGAGCTATAGTATATGCTAAATATAGGAGACATATAGAAGGTATAGGGAGATATGGAGCGGATGTTTCATGGTGCCTATGACTCCCCATACTTGCATGCAACATTGGGATTGAAGTACAGAAGACTGGGGTTGACATTTTGATGTTGCTGCACATCTATTGCAATTTCTTTGTTTATTGTGATTATCTGTGGACACTTATGATGCCAAAGTTGTTAATACTATGGTTTGTGCTAAATAATGGTTTGTTTTATCACTATTTGTGAGAATTAGGCATAATGGTTGAGCTTTTAGCCAAGTCATGGTTTGCTTATCACAGAGATGTGCAGATCCTTTGCAAAATCAAACCAATCACACACATACACAGTGTTTCAAACACATTGGATGTATGTAGTTGTAGTTGC
The DNA here is from genome assembly GCA_033807585.1 of Hydrophis major. NCBI lineage: Eukaryota > Metazoa > Chordata > Lepidosauria > Squamata > Elapidae > Hydrophis > Hydrophis major. The sequence goes on along the minus strand of CM066336.1, from coordinate 13,144,917 downwards.
ATCCCACTTTTTCTTAGGAAACTGAAGGTGAACTTCCTGATTTTTCTCCCTTCCTATTCATCATCAGAGATGGAATTGTTTGCCTTATTTCAAAATACATGTCCAAGCTAAGAATACTTGACAATATTGTCTTTGATCTAAGCCAGCAGTCCTGTGATAGAAAGCAGGAATAACCAATCCCTTTTAGATGTTACAGGCATCTTTGTTTATTGCCTAAATATACACATCCTCTTTTAGGATTATCTAACCAGATAGTTTGAATGGATCATCAACAGGTATAGAGAGCATAAAGAAAGACCTTGAAGGACAGAATGAAGAGTTGCTACCAAGATCACATAGAAAAGACCTGAACCTGGGTCAGGAAAGTAGCTTGAGAAAATATCTCTCTACTTCACACAATGATAAAGGGGGAAGCATGTTGATGCTTGCTAGATTTTGTTACTGCAGCTGTTACTATATGTCCTGATCTACAGAGGCATAGTCCCAAAGGTGCTTTTCCAAAAGGCAATGGGACTTCCTAAATTTCTTCTTTGAAAACATTTCGCTTCTCAGTTCTGAAGAAGTTTCTTGGATGAGAAGCAAAACATTTTCAAAGAAAAAAACCAAGAAACTCCAGTTGCCTTTTGGAAAAGCACTTTTGGATAACCATGACCTTGATGATTGAGAATCTCCATAGACACACAGAGGCATAGGTTTCTTATCCTAGTTCACCCTGTAGGGCAAAAAAATAGCAAACCAATTGCTCTGCTTTAGATGAGATACCACATATTTTGAGGCAAGTATTTAAAATGGACTTGTGGTCCCAAGTCACCAATAAGAGTTAGAGAAAGGAAAGAAAATACTTCACAGCTGTGTTCCAATGACCTTTCTCCCTAAAGACATGGAGCTATGCAGCTTGAAGGTTAAAGGGTAGGTTCTGAAAGGTAGCAATAGCATTGATTAGAAAGGAACGAGCCAATTAATATTTTTGTGGGGCTGAATGTGTCTAGAAAGCTTTCTGACTTGGGTCACTGAGGCAAGTCAAAGAGAAATATTGGTCAGCAATAAACGTCTACTTGATGGAAGGTTAGAATGCAGGTTACATGAATAGGGCATCCTTTTTTATAAGGTTATAAAGGCTTTTATTATGGATCTACATTAGAAAATGACAGGGCAATAAGACTCACTGCTGTCACAAAACAACGTCTCAGCAAAACAGGGATGTAATAGTTCAATTCAGAGTCTGCCATCAAAGAACGTTGGCTGTTAGTTGGGGCATAGAGGCAGAGTGTTCATTAATGTGATATGCTCATGCTTGAATTGCAAGATTTTGAGTGATAGGATTGCATCCCCCAATACAAGCAAATCATTATCTCCCATGAGTTTTTTTTTTAAGGTGCATGAATTTTTTTAAAAATGGAAACTTTCCAATTCATTGAGCCCTATTTATTTTATTATGGGAAGCAAGTCTGTGTAGATTTAGAAAAAAGCCTAAGCCAATCATGAAAAAACTGCTTTAAAAATCATTCTTGAAGCTTTTTTAGCAGCTAACCTGCCTTTGGACACGATATCTGACAGACTCCCTGCCCTTCTGTCTTTTATTTGATTTTGAAAGAGTCACTGAATTCTCAAAAAACATACATCACATTTTTTAAAAAACTGAGGAGCGTAGAGATCAGAATGAAAGACTTGCAATCTCTCTTAAAAGGGATAGAATGAAGTTGGGGAGGTACAATGACCCCAAAAGATTACAGGAGACAGTTAAGGACATAAATTTGTTTTCTGAGATACAAGTGTCCTGACACACAATTTAATAATAATTTTGTAAATGAATAGATTATGTTGTGGAAAATATGTGAAACTGCCCCCAAAAGATTCTTGGAATTTCAGTGGTGGGATTCAAATTATTTTTACTACCAGTTCTGTGGGCATGGCTTGGTGAGTGTGGTGTGGCTTGGTGGGCATGGCAGGGGAAGGATACTGCAAAATCTCCATTCCCTCCCCACCCCACTAACCTGCTTTCCAGCTCTGTTCTCCTATGCAGGACAACAAAAGAAGACCCAGCCAATCATCTGGGATTCAGGAGGTGGAGAATAGATGGAGGCGGGGCCAGTCAGAGGTTGTATTTGGCAGTTCTTCAAACTACTCAAAATTTCCGCTACTGGTTCTCCAGAACTGGTCAGAACCTGCTGAATACCACCTCAGTAGAATTTGTAATGATCTCATAGGGTTGTGAAAAAGTATCTATCAAAGACCTAGCTTGTATCCTACTCTATCCCACTTTTCATAAAGATGCAAGTTCTATCTTATCATTCCCATTTAATAAAAGTCAGGCTATTGCAATTTCATGTACAGCTATCACACCAGTGTGATTCGATTTCCGTGAACGTGGCCAGATTTTGTTACACTGTCTTTAAAACCAGGCTCAGATTGATTGCATCAATAATGTAATCATAAACTATTTTATTTCGTTCCATCTGCTGATAATCGTTGCATTCTGGTGAGTGGCCATAATAAAGATATATAGGAAAGTTGGAAACACTTGATTGTTTTACAGGGATTTCATGTCCCCCAATTCTTTTATTTATTTGTTTGTTTATATTGAATTGAATTGAATTCAATACTTTATTTGGCCACATTTATCCCACCTTTATTATTTTTACAAAGAACTTAAAACAGCGAACGTATCCAGTACATCTTCCTCCTTCTATTTTCCTCAAAGCAACAACCTTGTGAGATGGGTTAGGCTGAGAGAGATGGACTAGCCCAAAGTCACCCAGCTGGTTTTCATGACTAAGTCGGGACTGGAACTCACAGTCTCCTAGGGATTGGCCTATGTCCAGTGGCAGATTAAGGCTCACTGGTTCCTTAAGCACTGACAAATCTTAGTGCCCGCTTCCTTTGTACATACTATACAAATGAAGCATAGTATTCTCAACTTTGTGGTGCCGCCTTTAACCTGGTGCCCTAAGCACCTGCTTAGTCTGCTTAATATTTAATACACCACTGCCTATGTCACCCAACTGGCTTTCATGGTTAAGGTGGGACTTAAACTCACTAAACCTTGTGAGATGGGTTAGGCTGAGAGAGATGGACTAGCCCAAGGTCACCCAGCTGGTTTTCATAACTAAGTCGGGACTGGAACTCACAGTCTCCTAGGGATTGGCCTATGTCCAATGGCAGATTAAGGCTCACTGGTGCCCTAAGCACTGACAAATCTTAGTGCCCGTTTCCTTTGTACATACTATACAAATGAAGCATAGTATTCTCAACTTTGTGGTGCCACCTTTGAACCTGGTGCCCTAAGCACCTGCTTAGTCTGCTTAATATTTTATATATCACTGCCTATGTCACCCAACTGGCTTTCATGGCTAAGGTGGGACTTGAACTCACTGTCTCTTTCTTTCTAGTCTGGTGCCTTAACCACTAACTAAACTGGCTCTCTTTTCCTCTTTTTTGCTTTGTGAGTCAAATACATTTCTCCTAAATCCCTGTTCATGATACTGATAATTACATTTTTTCCCCACTGGGGCAGGATTCTCTGGTTCTCCCTTTCTTCGCTCACTCTTCAAAGTCCACTTCAGCAGCAAACCAATACCACGACTGCAGTTTCTGCTGTGATTTATAAGATATCCAAATGTTCCAATAGTTTGTTGTTGCTCCTTTTGTTCTAGAATATCTTTTCCTCAGTTGAGACCATTAATCAAGGACGGTTCCAAGTGTTGTTTGTTTGGAACATCTGCTTTGAGGAGAAATTCATCATTGTCCTACCACCTGATAATAACCATTCATTTTTTTTTTCCTGGGTTGTTTGCAGAATAAGCATGGAGAAACATCTCCATCCCAGCTAATTTTATTACACAGAATTCTAAACAGCTGCTAGGAGTACCTAACCTTTTGTCAGTAAATAGATGGATCCGAGAACCATCTCCTCACTACCATAACAATTATTCTTCATTATGTTCCTCAAATATAACAGCAGGTAAAATTGTGGAGCCTTAGGGGGTCTCTGAGCTTGTCATCTGAGGCTCCAAGGGTGTCTTGGATTATGGCGAAACATGAACATGAACATCAACCATGAACAACAATGACCAAGATTGACTGGGAGTCATGTCAATCATAACAAAATGGTGGGAAGGAATACTTACATGGTATGGGCATGCTATATGTGGTAAAGAAGACTTTGTGGCAAGAACAGCTATGCACCTGGACCCTGATGGCCAGCAACTCAGAGGTGGTATTCAGCAGGTTCTGACCAATTCTGGAGAATTCGATAGTGGAAATTTTGAATAGTTCAGAGAACCAGCAAATATTCTCTGCCTCCCGAGTCCCAGCTGATCAACTGGGTCTTCTTTTGTTGCTCTGCACAGGAGAATGGAGCTGGAAAGCAGGTTAGTGGAATGGGCAGGGAATGAGATTTTACAGTAACCTTCCCCTGCCACACCCACCAAGCCATGCCCACGCTCACCAAGCCAGTAGTAAAAAATTTTGAATCCCACCACTGCAGCAACCCCATGGCAGACCCAAGAAACGATGGATGGATTGCATCAAGAAGGACATGAAATGCGTGGACATCACCCCTGAAGATGCCCTAGATCAAGCCAAATGAAGACAGATATCCTGACAAGTGGATCTCACCAGGAATAACACTAGGAAGAAGAAGATCTCTGAGCTTGATTGTTTGCTGCAGAGATTTGATCACCCAACTAAGAAACGCTATCAGTGATGGTGAGTGTGGAGTTTGTTCCCTATTTATATATAGTTTTCCTTACCAGTGTCGGCAAAGCAAACTACTGCTCACTAACAATGATGACAAAGTTATCTAGTTGTACAATAAAATATCTGCAAGCAAAGAACCAAGCTCAGAGAACACCAAGGATGCCACAGTTCAACTCCAAGCTATATATATTCTCTTCTATTGGCAGATAAAATTAAATAACATGAATGTAGGCACAATCCAAATAAAAGTTTCAAAATGACTGACAGATCATTTTAAACTAAATGGAATTAAAAAGCTTATGAAGGAGACAAGCAGAGGAATAGATAGCATAGGTCAACTTCTGGGTGAAAGGAGACTGAAAGCTTCTCAACACATTATCGCTGCATTTTTCAAGTGTGTGACATAGATTCGGACCCTCCAAAAATCACTTGGTTTTATTGCAAATATGGACAGGTTTTCTTCAACTGCTGACTTTTTCCCCTCTTTTTAAAATCTGTACAAATACACTGCTCAAAAAGTAAAGGGAACACTTAAACATGACAGTGGAACTCCAAGTCAATCACACTTCTGTGAAATTAAACTATCCACTTAGGATAGCAACACTCATTGACAATCAATTTCACATGCTGTTGTGCAAATGGAATAGACAACAGGTGGAAAGCATAGGTAGTTAGCAAGACATCCCCAATAAAGAAGTGGTTCTGCAGGTGGTGACCACAGACCACTTCTCAGTTCCTATGCTTTCTGGCTGATGGTTTGGTCACTTTTGAATGCTGGCAGTGCTTTCACTCTAGTGGTAGCATGAGAGGGAGTCTACAACCCACACAAGTGGCTCAGGTAGTGCAGCTCATCCAGGATGGCACATCAATGCAAGGTGTGGCAAGAAGGTGTGCTGTTTCTGTCAGCGTAGTGTCCAGAGCATGGAGGCACTACCAGGCCAGTACATCAGGAGACGTGGAGGAGGCCGTAGGAGGGCAACAACCCAGCGTCAGGACCGCTACCTCCGCCTTTGTGCAAGGAGGGACAGGAGGAGCACTGCCAGAGCCTTGCAAAATGACCTCCAGCGGGCCACAAATGTGCATGTGGCTGCTCAAACAGTCAGAAACAGACTCCATGAGGGTGGTATGAGGGCCCGACGTCCACAGGTCAGGGTTGTGCTTACAGCCCAACACCGTGCAGGACATTTGGCATTTGCCAGAGAACACCAAGATTGGCAAATTCACCACTGGTGCCCTGTGCTCTTCACAGATGAAAGCAGGTTCACACTGAGCACATGTGACAGATGTGACAGGGTCTGGAGACACCGTGGAGAACGTTCTACTGCCTGCAACATCCTCCAGCATGACCGGTTTGGCAGTGGGTTAGTAATGGTGTGGGGTGGCATTTCTTTAGGGGGCCGCATAGCCCTCCATTTGCTCGCCAGAGGTAGCCTTCTGCCATTAGGTACTGAGATGAGATCCTCAGACCCCTTGTGAAACCATATGCTGGTGCAGTTGGCCCTGGGTTCCTCCTAATGCAAGACAATGCTAGACCTCATGTGGCTGGAGTGTGTCAGCAGTTCCTGCAAGATGAAGGCATTGATGCTATGGACTGGCCTGCCGTTCCCCAGACCTGAATCCAATTGAGCACATCTGGGACATCATGTCTCCCTCATCCATCAATGCCACGTTGCACCACAGACTGTCCAGGAGTTGGGGGATGCTTTAGTCCAGGTGTGGAAGGAGATCCCTCAGGAGACCATCCACCACCTCATCAGGAGCATGCCCAGGCATTGTAGGGAGGTCATACAGGCACGTGGAAGCCACACACGCTACTGAGACTCATTTTGACTTGTTTTAAGGACATTTCATCAAAGTTGGATCAGCCTGTAGTGTTTTTTTCCACTTTAATTTTGAGTGTAACTCCAAATCCAGACCTCCATGGGTTGCTAAATTTCCATTGATAATTTTTGTGTGATTTTGTTGTCAGCACATTCAACTATATAATGAACAAAGTATTTAATAAGAATATTTCATTCATTCAGATCTAGGATGTCTTATTTTTGTGTTCCCTTTATTTTTTTGAGCAATGTATTTAATGGACTGAACGTTTACTTTGCGTGGAGTGGCCAAGAGATATTTTCTGACATTCTTTAACTCTTAAAAAGCTGAGTAAGCTAACAATACCGAGAACTTTTTTGAGCAGATGTTCCTCATCCTCTTGTACTTCTTGAATGATCATTTATTACCCTCTAAATCACTTCTTACTTTTTAAACAAAAATAACAAAGTCAACAATCAACCTGTCTATGGATTTTTGAAAAGAAAAAGGTCAGTGCTAGCTAGTTTATGTTGCCCATGATTGATTTATCTTTGAATAAATCCTTTGCATTTGTTTCATAGAACAGAATTTCTCAATCTTGGCAAGTTCGAGGCATGTGAACTTCAACTCCCAGAATTCCGCAGCCAGCATGCTGACTGGAGAATTCTGGAAGTTGAAGTCCACGCATCCTGACCTTACAATGATTAAGATTTAATCTTGAGGTTGCAAGACCCAAGACTGTAACCATGCCAAAGTATATGCCAGTGAGATAGAGATGAAGAAACTTTGTGATTGTACTCAGTTTTTGAATCAAAGTGGGACTTGTTCAATTTTATCCTGCCTCACTCCAAGAGCCATAGAGGAATCTATGGCGGTGAGATTATAATTGCCTGGAGGCTTGAAAAAGCCAGATGACTACTAGAAGTAGCAAGAAGTTGGTGTTTTACCTTAGTTTTTGAAAAAAAAAATGGAGGAGTTGCATTTCAAGAATGCACTGTCTGTATTGCAAGAGTTTTGTCAAGGGGAGAGGAGAACCTGTAATAGCTTTTCTCTCCTTAGACCACCTATTTTAATGAAAATAAGGACTACAGGTGATATGATAACAGTGTTCCAATATCTAAAGGGTTACCACAAAGAAGAGGGAGTCAACGTAATTTCCAAAGCACCTGAAAGAAAAACAAGAAGCAATGGGCGGAAATTAATCAAGGAGGGAAGCAATCTACTCCTAAGGAGAAATTTCCTGACAGGAACAATTAACCGGTGGAATGACTTGCCTTCAGAAGTTGTGGATGCTCCATCACTGGAAGTTTTTAAGAAGAGATTGGACAACCATTTGTCTGCTTGAGAGGGTTGGACTAGATGATCTCCAAAGTCCCTTCCAACTCTGTTATTCTGTTATTACTTTTGTATTTTGGTATCAATCCTAGCCAGGTCGTAGCATCCTCTATACGTACAATTTCTGAACTGGTTAAAAATACTGCTTTCAATAAAGTACTTGTGGGAGAAGATGAATACGTATTGCAGAAGTTAATTATATTTAACATCTCAAGGTATGCATGAAACCATTGCACAGATTTTATATCCTATCAAATCCCTTGGTAACTTCTAATTGGGTAGGTTTATTCTAGCAACTGCCTGAGGAATTTCATGTTGGGAGAATGGCAATTTTCTGACCCTCCCCATGAAGAAAATATGTAAGAAAAACTAAGGGTGACATCCTCTCTCTGCCTTTCATGTTGCTGTTGTCATCTGTGTCGCCATCTTTCTCTGTGACAGCAGAATTGCACCAGTCCTTTACAATGAAATTTAGTGAGCCTGAATCCCAAAATATACAGAACGGGACTAAAATGAACTTTAGATTTGATTTCCATTGACCTCAAAGTAAACTTAAACATCATTAATAGAGCCAAGTGTCAAATAATCAAATATTTACCTGATTATTCTCAAATCATTTTCCCTTTCTGACTCATTACAATTTCAAATTTTTTTGGGAGATCTCAAAGGTCACACTCAAAGTCTTCCTGGAGCTAAATGAGATCCTGTGACTGGCATCTCTGCTCTTTTGCCAGGGTAATTTGGACTTGCATGATTTGGAAATCAGACCTTCTAATTTATAAAGTAAATGTGGAATATATAAAGTAAATTATAAAGTAAATATGGAGCCTACAGCCCTCCACTGTGGATCGTTGCCGTCTGATCAAAGGATGCATCAAAATAAATATACTGAGAGAAATGTAGTATAACTGCACAAAAAGATTAAGGGAAAAAAACGTCCTAAATGCCCATTTTCATGCAACCTTTAAAAAAATGAAAATGAGCTAATGCTTGAGAAGGGAGGGAGGGAGGGAGGAGGGAAGGAAGGAAGGAAGGAAGGAAGGAAGGAAGGAAGGAAGGAAGGAAGGAAGGAAGGAAGGAAGGAGGGAAATTTGATTCTGTTTACCCTACAGCTGATAATAGCTGATAATTATTGAAACCAACTTAAGCCATAAATTATTAACTTTATATATATTTTTTATTTTGGGGAATGGGGAACCATTTGAAGTAAACACAAGTACATGAGATTTAATAAGTATCCAAAAACATTTCTAATTTTTATTGCTATCCCAAATTTTGGGAGGCCATTTTCCTAAAGCAACTTCTTTAAAAAGAATAAAGACCAATATCATCGAATAAAGGCTACCAATTTCATGACTCTCTCTCTCTCTCTCTCTCTCTCTGTGTGTGTGTGTGTGTGTGTGTGTATCTCATCTGTGAAAATTATTTTGTAAGGTTTATTTTTCTTGACATTAAGAACAGACAGAATAGGCTCGCCCTTCCTTCCTTCTTTCCTCCCTCCCTCCCTCCCTAAATTTAGTTACAGATAGCTATATTTGTACCTTCACATACATAAGCATATATTGTTATATATAGCTTTATTAGGATGACGATTATTATTCCCACTTTGTGGACAATATTAGGCTTTATGTTACTTGTCAAGACAAGAGTTTAGTTCCAACCTGTTCTATTCAAAAACCATCCATTTCTGAGTGATATTTTACTGATGGGTACCCCTGATTTTGACAGACAAGAATAGGTGGCAGTCAAGCCAATGTTTTTGATTCACAATCCCTGACACAATATTTTGAAAGCTTCATCCTATAAAAGACTGACAAGACAGTTCCAGTGACAATACAGGCACTTACTTTGTAAATTGAAGGGCAGAACAATAAACTTCTCACTAATCGTGGAAAACCTGGTCTAGTTATGTAAGGGGTGATGGACGAGGACAGATCTCACCCAGTCTTCTACTTGGATACAGGGAATTAGAGCAAAGTTGTCATTATTTCTGAATTCCCTTATTTTCTAATCATTGTGAGGATGGGATCATAAGGGCAGTATTTAAATTAGCACCAATTTGATAAAAGAGAATTGTAGATGTATTTTCCAAGAGAGAAGGATGTGCTGTTATAATTATTTAGTGATGAGATGGCCAGGAGATGTGCTTGGGAGAGAGAGAGAGAGAGAGAGAGAAAGAGGATGAGTGCTCTGCCTTTTATTGCAGAATAAACTTTCCAATAGTGTGCAACTTCCTATTTCTCAATTTTAATTAAATCACGATCCATGAGTTGCATTCTTTCTGTCCTTTATTTCCAGGACTAAACTCAAAGGTCACTTTGTCCCTTGGGAAAAGGTTGGAGAACTTCTCTTTGCTTTGGAGAAAAAATTCCCATCCAATTTCTACCTTAGAGCAGACTTAGTGAAGAATTCAAAGGGTCAGGTTCCCCTTCTTTAGTTTACATCAGAGGAAATGTGGGTGAAGTACTTTTTTATGACTTACTCCCACAAGTATCTGCCAGAAGAGCAAAAATGAAGACCATCATTATCTTTACCATGCCAGTTGGTGGCAGTGGGAAGCTCGGAAACAAAGGGCAAGAGTGGAGAAGCAACAACACTAGTGGGAAGACAGACCCAAGTGATAAATTACAGGTAGTTCTTGATTTACAACCATACAATGCTCAATTATAGGAAGACATATAAATAACCCCATGAAAAAGGTGACGGGCTTTGAACTACCACATTAGCAATGGGCAATCCTGAATAGGATTAGCACTTCACAGGATGTCTGTCTGGACTGTCTGTATAAATGGGTCCTAGTGGCATAGTGGTTAAAGCCATGGTGATGCAATGGTTAGGATGCAGTTTTGCAGGCTAATGCTGCCAACTGCCAACAGTTCGATCCTGACAGGACTCAAGATTGACTCAGCCTTCCATCCTTCTGAGGTTGGTAAAATGGGGACCCAGATGGTTGGGGGCAATAGGGTGGCTCTATAAACCACTTAGAGAGGGCTGAAAAACACTATGGCGTGGTATAGAACTTTAAGTCAGGTGTGTCAAACTCAATTTCATTGAGGGCGGATCAGGGTTGTGTTTGACCTCGGGGAGGAGGGGGAATGGCCAGGGTGGAAGTGGCCAGCTTGATGTCACCCATCGAGGCTTTATTTTTGGCCACATCAGCCTCCTGCAGCTCTTTGCCAGTGAAAACAAAGCTTAGGATGGCTGCATGCAGCTACCCCGAGCTCCCTTTTTTCTGGCAGAGGCACTGCGAGCTGTTCCTGCGCTGTTTCCAGGGTGGGCCCACAGGACAGACCTAAGCACCCTGTGGGCTGGATCTGGCCCTTGAGTTTGACTCCCCTGGTCTAAGTGCTATTGCCAGTATTTTTCCCTTAGTGTGACTCAGGGTTCCACGTCAAACTGTGAATCACATCATGACCAGATGTAACCTGAGGGCATATACTGGCCCGGTATCTGTTTTGTTTTGTTTTTTTTAATATAAACAATGCTGCCCTACAATACTTAGATGGCCTAGACCCATGATGGCGAACCTATGGCACACATGCCACAGGTGGCACACAGAGCCATTTGTGTCGGCAGGCAAGCTGCGGGCAAACTTATCTCACTGGGCATGCATGAGCCTCACAACTGATTTTCAGCAGGTTTGAGGCCTTTTTTTTGGCATCCCAGAGGCTTGAGAAAGGCTTCTGCAGGCTTTGCAGGCTGAAAACTAGCCCCGTTTCATCCCTTCCTGTTTTTCCGAAAATATCAGAAGTTACAAAACGGGGCTAATTTTTGACCTGCAAAGTCTGCAGAAGCCTGCAGAAGCTTTCCTCAAGCCTCGGGGAGGCTGAAAAAGGCCTCAAACCAGCTGAAAATCAGCTGTTGAGGCGCAGTGCAGATAAGGGGGTGACAGGGGTGGGTAGGGATTATGCATGCATGCATAGGGGGTGCACATTACCTTCTGGGTGCTGGCATGTGAGTGCAAGCGTGCAAGCGCACGCGCTATTTTTGGCACAGGAGCCCCAAAAGGTTAGCCATCACTGGCCTCGAGATTGATATTCAAACATAGAACGTTTTGACATTTATATTTTATTGGGTTCTACTAATCTAGTTGAAATGTTCATTTATGTTGCTGATTTTCAGTTACAGTTTCCATTCTCCCATATTTATTAGCAGGTCCCTATTGATACTTTTAAGGGCTACAGTAAAAATCTGGAGTGTCAGGAAAGGACCGAGAAGTATTTTGCTTAGGTAGAGTTTTTACTTTGCAGCTGACATTGTCTCCCAATCCAAGGAGGCATTTATCATTCCAGCAAACGCTGCCCCATAATTGAGAGCTGGATTCTGGATCCATTAAACTTTGGGGTCATCTAGGTTTTCTTCAGACAGTCACTTCAGTTTCTCAGAATTGCAAGGCAAGTGTCCATAATTTATACCTTTGCAATGGCATCACATCCTGCTTTGTTTAAGACAAGGTCATATTCCCTTCTTGGAATGTCTTATGATTAGAAAATTGAACTCATTTCAACTGCAATGATACATCTTCATATAGTAATGGGTGGGAAGTTTTTGAATCATATATATGACTCTCTCTCCTCCCCCCCCCCCTTGGCTGTTCATTCTTTTGAGATAATTTTTAAAGAAGAAATTACTCCATCAAGAAGTTGACTGGGACCTATTACCAAAATGGTTGGTTACTCCAGAATCTGTTCCAGAAATTTAGATAAATAATTAGATTTAGGGCTGAGATAAATTGAGCATTTAGAACTCCTCAAAATTAGGGACCGATTTTGCAAAACTACATTCAAATATTGACCAAAGTGGCCTGGATTTGCAAAATTTGGTTTCTTTTCAGCAATATTTGAAAATGTACTTTGTAGATCCATTGAGAATGTCAACAACAAATGTTAGAATGAATCCATGAGTTCCAAAATAAGAATTAATTTTTAATTGGAAGTTCATCAATTTGTAACGGTTGATTCCCATTTGATTTATTCCCCAGTTCATTAAGGATCACTTTGTAAAATATTCCTACAGGCCAGTTATTAATATTACAGCCCAATTATTTTAGGATAAACATTGGAAAATCTGTAAAAACCTAAAGGAGAATAGAACAGATCTGACCATACCAAGTATATAACTCCTCCAACAACCTTCTGATTGCTAGATTTCATGTCCCTTCCTCCTTGAATGACTAGCCATGCTGACTGGGGATTATTGGAGTTTTCTGAAAGCATGATTCTAGTTGGAATTCATATGCATGACCCTCCCAGTTCAATGATATCCATGAACAAAGAAATGTGTCAGGCACAATTAGCCAGGAGCATTCATTGAGTTCAATGCACAGAAGAGTTTATTGTTGCTTCCTGTACACAAGAATCTGGGCAAAGCTAAATTCGCACTAGATAAGGATCAATGAAATTCACAGGAGACTAGACTTGAACCTTTTATGGCAATACAATGACTCCAAACTGATGACACATTTAACTCCACCTTCGTGCTTAGCCTGCTCTTCTCCTACAGAATGTGTTGAAATGGAGTGAGGTGATGGATCCTCAGGAGGGAGGAGTGCATTCCAGAGGAGTAAAAGACAACTTAGCCTGGATATCATGTGTGAGAGAAAGAGGGTGAAGACAACTCCTCCCTAATAGTTCACATATTGTAGATGCAGACAATAGAGTTCCATGGCAAGATTTGGTCTCTAACTAAGAAATACAGATTGGTGTCAGGTCCCAAACAAAGGATGATTGATGTTCATATCAATGCTCTATGAATGTGAAGGCATTCCCTGGATTTTTTCTTCAATGGTGAGATTACAGGTTCTGTATCTGTTAGCAGATGTTTAAGATAAGAACTTGGTGGTCTATTACACAACAGGGGATACATTTATCTTCCTACAGTTTATAATTCCCAGTTCCAGAACCCAAAAAAGATGTGGAGCTTTCCAGTGAGCACTCTAGGCCAAACCATAAGGAAAAAGTTTCATGGGCTGTGAAGTCTCTTTAAGTTCTGGAAAACTCTGTAGCTAAAGGTCCAATGTTAACATTAGCTGTTGTTTCCAACACGCATAATATAAAAGTGAAAGCATATATACAACCACATGCACACATAATGCAGATTGTAGAGTAGGTTTTTTCTCTCCTTTCCAAGCTTTTAAACTCTCTATTCACCCCTAAAGTTCCCCTTGATAGCTAACAATATTTAAAAAAACAAAGCAAAACAAAACAAAAGCAATTCAAATAATTACAATGTGAAAAAAAACACAAAAGCAAAACAGCAATCAAGACAGAGTGCTGTATAACAGCAGCCCTGGCCCCAGCAAAAAAATGGTTTGCTAAACAGGCTGAAATAAATAAGTTTAAAAAAAGGGGAAAAAGAATGTTCTGAAAGAGCTCTAGTTGAAATTATGCAATCTTTTGGAACTTTCCCTTGGTCTTCCTTTATTTTTTCTTTATGCAAACAGCTACTCCTGATATATGCATTTTCAATGCGGATCTCTCTAAAATGTGTTCTCTTTAAAAATGTTTATTTCTACAATACAAGTTTCCCTTTTAATGTTTTTTTAACCAAACAATCCTATTATTTTTATTTATCACAGTGATTTTTATACAGCCCAATCCACCAATTCTGGATTATAACAGCAATATAAAAGACCAACAGCAATATAAAAGACCAACAGCAATATAAAAGACCATCCTATCAAAAAAACTCATTCTTGAAGTCAAAGATAAACTTAGTGAATAATAACGATACAAATGAGAATGGAAATAGAACATATCAGTAGCAGATTAATAGACAGATAGGTACTCATGGGCTCCATTATTGTCGGCTTTCCAGTATAGTCCATTTGGGCTGACTTTCTGAACTCGTTTCCAAAGAAATTTATTATTTCTTCATTTATACTCCTTAATCTTGCCTCTTGGATAGTAAGGTGGCAGCCCATAATCATCCATGGCTAGTTTTGAAAAGCTAAAGCTAAGCAGGGTAGCCCCTGATTGAAACTCAAATGAGAGATCAAATTAAACCATAACATGGTTTATTTCTTTGGTCTTTTGTGAATGCATCTATTGCAATTTGCAAACCTGGGTTTGTGCAAATGTAGTCATATACTTGGGAAGTCCTGAGACATAAGCAGCTGAACTGCAGAGTGACCCCAGGCAAAATATTTTGTATCTCACAAAAGGCAGCATAATGAACACATGTATAATTCCATGCATGGGTGTCTGAGGGCATCTTGCTTGTATAGAGGGTTTGGGGGGGGGGGGGGGTTGCCCCTAAGAGAGAAGCAAACTGCAGTACTTACTTTGCTAAAGTGCAGGCAGAGACTTTGTCTTCTTAGAGCTAGGACATGAATTCAGAAGGTGTACTGGTGTGAGTGAATATAAGTTTTTATTTGTATTTCAACATTGAAATACACTGTTTGTGTATTGGTGGTGGCACAGTGGTTGGAAGGCAGTATTGCAGGCTACTTCTGCTGAGTGCTGACTGCCAGCAGTTTGGTAGTTCGAGTCTCACCGGCTCAAGGTTGACTCACCCTCCCATCCTTCCGAGGTTGGTAAAATGAGGACCCAGATTGTTGGGGGCAATAGGCTGACTCTGTAAACCACTTAGAGAGGGCTGTAAAGGGATATGAAGTGGTATGTAAGTCTAAGTGCTATTGCTGTTAGTGTTAAATTTGGTCAAATATGCGATGACCCATTTCTGACAACAACACTGCCTTCTTCTTTGAAGATGTCGCTATGTCTAAATGTTTCCCAACCCATCTTGTATCCAATTTTCACATTAAACTCTTCTGACAGTTCCATATTTCTCCAACATTTTGATGAACGGCAGGATATATTGCCAGGCAAGCAAAATGTGAAATTACCCAGTTCCTGAAAGATATTGATTTAATGCTTCAACATGTGTTTAAGGTGATGTTTCTCACCATGCTCTCCAGGGAAACCCTCTTTAATGCCTTTTTCTCAGCAAAAGCCAACTGGCTTGCAAACCAAACCAAACCAAACAAACAAACAAACAAACAAACAAATGAAGCCCATCTACTGTTCAGATTCTAAAATAAGTGGAATTGCAGTTCAGGTGAGCCATGCTGGAAATGGTGAATGTGTGTATCTGATAGAATTTTTGTGGTGGGGCCCCTTGTCTTCAGGGAGTTTTGAGTCTTGGTTACAGATATGTGGGTTGTCTGTTCTGGCTTTCTGCAGAGCAGCTGGTTAAAAAAAAAAAGAGAGAGTTAGAATGCTAGACTTAAATAAGAGAGGATGGAATGCATCTGCAGTGTTCCAGATTTGTTTCTTGTTTATATATAGCAGCTTGCCCTGGCAGTTTTCTTGACTGTAAATACAGTATTTGCACACCATTCAGAAGAGACAATTTAAAAAAAACACGGGAAGGGGAAAAAAAAGAGACTACAATACAACCCCTCCGGCAGCCCATATATGGATAAGCAGGGATCAGCACTAGACAAGCAAGCAAGTGGAAAACAATACCCTAATCAAGAAATCATCACAGAAGAACTTCCATCCCTTTCAAAACAGGCAGGACAAGCTTCTGATATAAACAGCCAGCAAACTGCACACTCACTCACCCTGATGATATTATCTAGTTGAGTAATGAAATGTCTGTAAACCGAGGCTACCAAGGACTCCAGAGTTCTGTCAATGTACTCACTGTCACAAAAAGTTTTAATAATTTTTGCGGTATCCTTTTTTTTTTTTTGTCTAACTTGGTATCTCTCAAAAGGTTGATAACAACATGCTGATAGAGATGGTTGGGGACCAGTGGCACAGTGAATTACAAAGTATACAATTTCATTTTAACATAGTCTGGCATGTTGTATGAAACTCAAAGTTGGTATCTGAGAAAAAGAGATGATTGCAGAAGAGCGCATTTGCCATAGCAGGGGGAGAAAGCATTGGTTCCATATAAATGTATTAAATAAACCATGAAGCCCACCATTTACTAGTAGGGCATTTCGAAGATCTCAAAATCAATCTCTGGCACCTGCAGGAAGTACTGGAGAAATTCTGCATCTGAACATGAGAATCCAGAGCTCATGGCACCTTTAAGACTTGTGGACTTCAACTCTCAGAATTTCCCAGCCTGCAAGTAGCTGAGGAATTCTGGGAGATGAAGTCCACAGGTCTTAAAGAACTGAAGAAGCTTCTTGGATGAGAAGCGAAATGTCTTCAAGAAAAACCAAATTGCCTTTTGAAAAAGCACCTTTGGGGCAACCATAATCTGGATGACTGAGAATCTCCATAGAACAAGATTTAGAGTTGCCAAGTGTGGAACAGAGGTGGTATTCAGCAGGTTCTGACAGTTCTGAAGAGCCAGTAGTGGAAATTTTGAGTAGCTTGGAGAACTGGCAAATACCACCTCTGGCTGCCCCTGCCCTCATCTATTCTCTGCCTCCTGAGTCCCATCTGATCGGCTGGGTCTTCTTTGGTTGCCTTGCACAGGAGAACAGAGCTGCAAAGCAGGATAGTGGGGTAAGGAGGGAATAGAATTTTGCAATAACCTTCCCCCAGGAGTGGGAAAGGAGATTTTACAGTATCCTTCCCCTGCCACACGCACCAAGCCACACCACGCCCACCAAGCCATGCCCACAGAACCAGTAGTAAAAACATTTTTGAATCCCACCACTGGTGTGGAGAGCCCCGATTTAGAGTGTGAGTGCTTGATTTCAGGCTGGTTGACAAGAATTAGCTATGCAAGAAAAGTTACAGAAAAAGGCAGTGGGTTAACTGATAAATCCTAACAACGGTAGCATTGGATGCTTCCCTGCTATGAAAGAACTTCCAAGATGATGTTCATGTGTAAACTTTGGAGAATTATACACAGAGCTATGCGAACTGAAAACATTTCTAAATGCATTGCTGTTTGGGGGCTTTAAGGATTCTTGCACATATGGATATCTTCTTATGAAAAAGGAGCAAATGTAATTTCAGATAGGTTTGCTAGAAAGAAATTCAAGGCTGAGCTTGTAGACCGGCTAACCACATAAATGTTTTCTTAAAGCAAGTTGCTTTTAAAAAGGGAAGGGAAGTGCATGAAAATGCATGAGTACTTTCCTGGTCTTGAAAAGAAATTGCCAATGGAAGCAGAAATAGGGCTAAGCAAATGCAAGTTTGGGGGAGAAATTAAGTTAGATCAAAATGGACAGATTTGTCCATATAGAGCATTGGTTTGAGGGTCAGACAATTAATAGGTTCTTTTTAAAAGGTATATAAAATTTTATTTTATTTTTCATGTGCATATATATGAGAGTATAGAAAAATCTCTCAAGTGATCTCTCCAGGATGATGTTCCTATTTACTTCTCACCTGGGTGAGTGGACTTCATTATCTCAGTTATATTTCCTTTTTAGTTAAAAACGAAGACTCTGCAATCTTACTGTTCACAAATTTTAGTATTTAAATACACAATCAGAGTTGGGTTTTTTTTTAAATAAAAAATAACAATCATGTATCAGCTTGCTGTTTATGATTCCAACTTACTTTTCTTTCATGGCCCATGTCCTTCCATCCTTCCTTCCTTCCTTCCTTCCTTCCTTCCTTCCTTCCTTCCTTCCTTCCTTCTTCTTTCCTTTCTTCCTCCTCTTTCTCCCTTCCCTCCTCTTTCTTCCCTCCCTCCCCTCCTCCTTCTCCTCCTCCTCTTCCTCCTCCTGTCATGCTTTTGGGCTGCAGCCACCTCTCAATTTTTCTGAAGAATGTCACTATACCCTGTGTGGACATTAGAAATGTACTAGAAAAAAAGAACTTGTGCTAGAAAGAAAGAATGTTTGCAGTTGCTTCTTTGACTTAGCAGCACATCAGATTTTCTACTAATCTTTTAATTAAAAGAAACTATAATGAATTCATAACTTCCAGCAAGGCAGATAATCTCTCCGGTGCCAACAGTAATGTTGGTGGACACACACGGATATAGGGGCAGGTATTGTGGTGCTTGCAGACTCTACTCTGAGATACCGACAGACTTGGGCCCCTGTTCAGACTTAGATCCTAGTGGCCATAATAAAAAAGGAAAAGAAATGAAGAAGACATGAAATCAAGAGAATAAAACAAGAGCATCACAAGCAACAAAGTCAAAATACATTTCAGCTTAATTTGATTTTTTTTAATGTTATGGATGTTTATACTGCTTCAGTCTAGACTGAATCTAAGTGGAATAAAAAATAAGCAAACTGTCAACTCATAAAATATTTCTCTGGTCTTTTAAGAGTTGCCAGCAGAAATGGTGGCGTGGGGGGGAGTAGTGCATTCCTTAAATGCTTGCATAGATAATTTCTAGGTGACCGAAGTTTCCAGCGTGCAAAATTATAACCGGAGAGCATAATTGATGACTCTTGGTTATGGATGTGTCCCATTGGAGAATATACATCCAGGGGATGGAGGAAGACCAAGGTCAAGGGTGAAATGAATGGTGTGTCTCAGAGTCGGCTACACCCAGGTAGCACTGGCATGTTCAGTCCTAATAAATCTTCTTTTTAAGTTCTGAAAGATCTGGCTAGAGGCTCATGATTTAAATGGGGGGTGAATACCGGAACCCTGACACAAGCTTCAGGTCAAGGTGAGAGGGAAAAGTCCATGAGATTGCTATTACTTTATTCTGCATTTTGTTTTCACTTCCTATTTAGCTATCCCAACTTTCATTTCAACCACTCCTTTGGCATGGGGGGTACCTTGGAGTCCATCTTGATTCTTGGGGACTTCATGAACAGATCCATGCAGTTTTCTTGGCAATGTTTTTCAGATGTAATTTACCATTGCCTGCTTCATAAAGGAGAGAGAGAGAGACTGGCCCCATGTCATCCAGTTGGGTTTTTGACAAAGGCAGGTCTAGAACTCAAAGTGGAATCCTTGACTCCTTGATGAACTTGTGGCTTTCTTGCAGATGTTTCATTACCAAACTGGATAATGTCATCAGTGCTAGCAGTTCAACACTGAGCTACAAATATTCTCTTCTACTGATAGAACACAAAGTCTTACAGCTTCTAGTTTGTCTCCTTCAGTCACTATTTCCCACTTCTTCTCAATAGCCCTAATTACTATGTGTCTAAATCTAAGATGACCTTTGAAGCTGAATATCAAGTTTTCTAATGATGCATTTCTTTGTCCCTTTTGTTCTGACCCAGCTTTCCAAACATGACAAACCCTCTGAAGTGAACACAAAACCTTCCTTTATTAGAAGGGCCAACAGCCCCAGCAAAAAGTTTCTCTCTCAGCACAGGCTAAGAAATCTGTCCAGAAGATGAATAGTTGTCTGCCATATCTATCCATCTCCTCCCCCTGCCTTTTTTTACTCAGAGCTAGGGTGGGGCTTCGCTAGCAGTGGTGGCTTTTTCTTTCCAAGGGTCAGCCCACGGATTTCCACTGCTCTCCTCTCCTCTGCCTTCTGTGCATCCATGCATCAGGCACTGGGCCCAGCTGTTCCTCTTCTTCCTCATCAGACACCTCTGGAGGCTGTTGATTCTCCATCTGAGGGCTAATTGATGGCCCAGTCTCTGCTTCTCTCTCTCTCTCTCTCTACCAGCTCCATTCCCTCTTCCCCCTCGGAGCTCTCAGGTTGTCATGATACTCACCCTGACTACCACACCTCCTTCTCATTTGATTTGGCTGCCGGAGAGGCCAATGGCTGACAGGCCACAATACCTTTCTACCTCTGCTATAAATGGACAACAATACAGGTAGTCCTTGACTTATGACCACAATGGACCCTCCCAAAAAACATTTTTGTTGTTAAGTGAGACATTTGTTAATTGAATTTTGCCCTGTTTATGACTTTTCTTGCCACAATTGTTCAGTGAATCACTGCAGTTATTGAATTGTTAACATAGATGTTAAATAAATCTGGCTTTCCCATTGACTTTGCTTGTCAGAAAGTCGCAAAAAACAATCCCATGATCCCTGGACACTGCAACGGTCTTTAAATGTGAGTCAGTTTCCAAGCATCTTCATTTTGATCATGTGACCATGGGGAGGCTGCAATGTAAGTGTGAAACACGGTCACCAGTCATTGTAACTTGGAACACTTTTGCCGAGCTTACTAGACAAGACTAAATTGAGTCATTTATGGAATCACCTTAACCAGTATGAGGCCATCACATTAAACCATAATATGATTTATTTCTTTGGTCTTCTGCGAATGTATCAGTTGAGATTTGCAAACCTGGGTTTGTGTAAACCTAGTCATGTACTTGGCAAGACCTGAGGCATGAGCAGCTGAACTGCTGAGGGTCCCCAGGCAAAATAGTTCATATCTCACCAAAGGCAGCATACTGAACACATGTATGACTATATGCATGAGTGTCTGAGGGCATCTTGCTTGTAGGTAGCTATTTTTTCCCTGCTAAGAGAGAAGCAAACTGCAGTATTTACATTGCTAAAGTGCAAGCAGCGCAAAGCACTCTGCTGTGAAGTAAACAACGCGAGATATTAAAATTCAATATGTAAAAGTAAGGGAGTAATGATAGATGTACAGCACTATGTACAGCATGTATAACAAGGACATGAATATTCCAACGGATAAATAACATGCTTATCAGGCTGGTTTCTGGGCAGAAAACAGGGGCTTAGATGACTAATCTCAACAGAAACTGGAAAAAGGAGGATAAAATCCAATCCATTTTTCTTACTATAATTCTAGCTGAAGAAGCTTCTTGGATGAGAAGTGAAATGTCTTCAAAGAAAAACCAGAAAGTCAGGTTGCCTTTTGAAAAAGCACCTTTGGGACAACCTGTTCTGACCCAAAACCTTGTCCAATAAAACAAACACGAACCAAAGGAAACAGAAATCTTTTAATGATTCTTATGAATCTCCAGTTAAAAGGCTGCTGCAAACTAATTAACTTTGATAAGCACGAGCCTCGCCAAAACTGTGCGAGGCTGCCAAGAATAACAGATAAGGTTACCTAGAAATATTTTACAACACAAGAATCTTCAAATACCAGCTAAGATACTGCAATATCCACGAGGCTAGAGTTTCAAAACATCTTTGCTTCCTGCAAAGAATGTCCGATTCACAGCTGGCTTTTATCTTCTTGAAGGAGGGGCCATTACCTTGCAGCCTTACTCCCGAGTTGCCCATGCTGCTACAGCTGCTCTTTCTTGCGAGCAACCCTGTGTGCACGCACATTTGGCACAGGCTCCTCGGGAACCTCCTCATCGCTGCTGCCAGCCCCCACAATCTCTGAAGGCAGCAGTCTACTTCCTGATGGTCCTGGCCCCTCATCTGAGTCCTCGCTCTCCTCAGCCATCTGCATCTGCTGCTGGCTAACCACAACACAATCATGACCGGGATGACAGAAAATCTCCATAGGCTATAATTCAGTATTTCTCAACTTTAATGTAAGTGGACCTCAGTCCCCAGATGAAGTTCATGTAAGGCTTTATAGACATATGCCCAGAGATATGCAGAACTAGAGATGAGGAGCTATGAACAGAGTTACAGTTAGTCCTTGACTTACAACAGTTCATTTAGTGACTGTTACAACAGCATTGAAAAAACTGACTGTTTTTCACATTTATGACTTGTTGCAGCATCCCCATGGCCACATGGTCCAAATTCAGATACTAGGCAACAGACTCATATTTGTGATGTGTCCCAGGGTTGTGGGATTCCCTTTTGTGACCTTCCCTTCAGTGGGGAAGCCAGATTCACTTAACAAACACGTGACTAACTTAACAATTGCAGTGATTCACTGAACGACGGTGGCAAGAAAGATCGTAAAATGGGGTAAAATTCATTTAACAAACTGTCTTGCTTAGCAAAAGATACAGGCTCAATTGTGGACTGCCTGTATTCCCAGCTGGCAAATCAGAGGTGATATTCTGGAAAACCGGTAGCAGAAATTTTGAGTAGTTCGGCGAACTGGCAAATCCCACTTCTGACTGGTGCTGCCCCCATCTATTCTCTGCCTCCCATCGAGTCCCAGCTGATCGGCTGGGTCTTCTTTGGTTGCCCTGCACAGGAGAATGGAGCTGGAAAGCAGGTTAGTGGGATGGGGAGGGAATGGGGATTTTACAGTATCCTTCCCCTGCCACACCCACCAAGCTATGCCATGCCTACCAAGCCACACCCACAGAACTGGTAGTAAAAATAATTGAATCCCACCACTGTTACAAATGCTCAACAACAGTCCCTATTATCCAACGTGGAAACTTTGACCATTAAGAACGCATTTATAAAACAACTGACTGGTAGATGTAGGAAATTTCTGAAGTGCAGGGATTTTAAATTAAAATCAATACCTTCACAATATAGAAGTTTTAGTGCCACCATAATAGTGGTAGATTTCAGGTTGAGATTTCCTTTCACATTGTTTGCATGATCCTAGGGAGTTGAGTAGATCAATGCTAATGACCCCTCGTTAAACTGATACCCCAAAGGAGTGCAGATCTTTCCTCCGATTCAGCATTTAAAAGTCATCAGTTAGGAAATGTTTACCATGCTGGTAGTTTTTGTTTTCTTGAGGAAATTCTACCCTCTGTGTTTAATCAGATAAATCAAAGGCAAACAATTCAATTGAGAGTGTTATTTTTCAGAAGGTTTGTAGAGCTGGCTTCTAACTCTTGGATTTTAATAATGGGACTGTGTGTGTGTGTGTGTGTGTTCAGTATTTGCTCTGCTACATGGCAGTGCAGAGAAGTGTGTGAAAATTCTGACATATTTGACAGTTTGCAGCAGTAAATCCAGGTCAGAAGAGGTCTTATGGAAAAGAGATGTTCCTTTAGATTGCTGATCCCATGTGACAGCACCAAGTAACATTTCCTCCTTTATGACTTTGGAATTACAGAGTTAGAAAGGACCTTAGAGGTCTTCTAGACTAACCCCCTGCTTAAACATGAGACCTTATACCATTTCAGACAAGTGGCTGTCCAATCTGGTTTTAGAAACCTGCAGTGTTGGTAGTAATATCTGGAGGCAAGTGGTTCCATTGATTAATTCTTCAGTCAGGAAATCTCTCCTTATTTCAAGGTTGCTCCTTATTTCTAGTTTCCATCCATTGCTTCTTGTCCTGCCTTCAGGTGCTTTGGAAAATAAGTTGAGTCCCCTCTTCTTTGTGGTAGCCCCTGAGATGTTGGAACACTATCATGTCACACACACACCACTCCCCCTTTTCATTAAACAAGACATATCCAATTCCTGCAAACATTCTTTGTATGTTTTATCCTCCAGCCTAATCCTCCTGGTTGCTCTTCTCTGCACTCTTTCTAGAGTCTCAACATCTTTTTTACATAATGTTGACCAAAATTGGATGCAATAGTCCAAGTGTGGTCTTACCAAGGCATTCACATTGTGGTCTCAGGGTCAGGGTTCCAAGTAATATACCCATAGCAAACAGAACTCTGAGACAGGTAGATTACTTAAAGAACAATTTTATTGGATATATCATATTGGCACAGACTGGTGAAAACTGACTCTAACGGTTCCCACAGTTTTTACCTAGTTAAAAGCAATCAATCATATGGTCCAATCAAAGTGCTGTCTGGTTGCTTGGTAACTTGGGTCCTCCTCTCTCCAGTCACCTCTCCAGTCCTTGGTTCCAAGAGGAAACTATTTTGTTTTGACTACAACCCCCCACCATACCAGTTATCTCTACTCCCCCCTCCCTAATCCTCATCTCCATTGTGGCAACACTGAAGCCTCAATCAGGCCAGCATCAGAGTTGACATTCAGATCTTAAGCAGTAGAGATAGAGTCTTTGTTCCTGGGATTAGGAATAAATCAAGATGG
The DNA here is from genome assembly GCA_033807585.1 of Hydrophis major. NCBI lineage: Eukaryota > Metazoa > Chordata > Lepidosauria > Squamata > Elapidae > Hydrophis > Hydrophis major. The sequence goes on along the minus strand of CM066336.1, from coordinate 13,120,369 downwards.
CTGATTATTTAGTTCATGTGAGATTTTGGTCTAAGAGGAATATCAATTAGTCAGCTCTTTAAAAAAAAATACAGAGCAACTAATAGACCAGATTGGCATACAAGTTATCCCGTAGTTCTTATAATTTGATATACTTTTCAGCTCATATCCATACAAATGTGTAGAACTAAACTGTGCTCATCTCAGCTCATTTTATGTTAAAATGGGGATAAAATGCTCCTTTGCAATAAAATGCTTACTGGATAAATACCTCATGCATAAAAAAAGAAATCAATTTTGTTGGGAAAAATGGTGTTTGGAAATAATGTGAATTATCATGCATTTTATCTTTTAAATTACAAATACATATGGAAATAGCTCACAATGGACACACATTAACATTCACACTTGACTTGGACCAAAAGTAGATGAAAATTTCATCCTTCAGAAGCATCTAAAAATGTTTTCAGAATCTCTCTGATTTGGGCTGGGAATCAGATGAGACAAATTCATGAGGACACAGTGGCGGGGAAATGAGATTGTTGGGATATATTTGTGCTATCCTTAGATGCCAATTATACTTATGTCCCATGCAAGCAGAGAAGGGAACAGAATGTTTGGTCAGTGGGGAAAAATGGAATATGGGATCCAGTTTAGGTTGCCACAATATAAAAAAGATGTTGAGACTCTAGAAAAAGTGCAGACAAGAACAGATCATTTTCAGCTCTGTTACTCTCTTATTCTGAAAAACCATGCATTATCTGAGAAATAATTAAGTAAATCATCATAAATGGGATTCCAGGTTTTCTAGGTCCTATTGGTTATTTAAATAAAGTATCTTACCTTGAGTAAGTCTATTTATTATGCCAGCTAAGCTTTATTTCTCTCTCTCTCTCTTATAAACACTATTCCATTTGATATTTACTCATGGCTTATAATAGTCATCCAGTTATTTATTTCTCCAAAATCCTCCCAAATGCACCTATTCTCCAGTAAACCTCCATAGGAGAAAGCGTTCCTTCTCTAAGCATCTTGTCATTGTCTTCATGGTTATTTCTTCAGCAAATCCAATTAGTGAAATTAGAAATCAACCTGCTTCTGTCATGCAAGCCTGCCTCAGTAAATTCTCCATCCAAAGTTCATGGAGGCAGATTAAATACTTTGCACCAGAATATATTTTGGGTCTGTGTGTTCCAAGAGACCATAGTGGGACAGAGGGTAATGGTTAATTAGTCTTAAGATGAAGGCTGTGATGTTACTTTCCTTCTGTAGGAAGTTGTCTCCTAGAAGATTGAAATAGCCTAGGAAATATTAAAAAGGCAGAATATTTTTCTCTAAAAAAGAGTAGAAACTCAGAAGCAGAAACTCACCTCAGAAGCAGAAGTTCACCCTCACCTTTGTTAATGGGTGGGCCATGAAGGCCTGGGCCAGAATACTTTGCATAACAAAGATCTCCAGGTAAAGCTATAGCAATTGCCAGAAGCCCTTTTAAGGGCATAATCATCCAGCAAGGCTCAACCAAGCCTGGAACTCAGGACAGCCTACAGAGTTGCCCCTGGGAGTCTAACAACCAATCAGAATACAAACTCAAATTCAAATCCCCAAAGAGGGTATAAAACCCAGGCACTCTCAGTATATCAGTCTTTTTTCTTGATCCCTTCTAACCTTGAAGCATGTGATCATCCTTCCTTTTCACTCTGGAGCTCCAGGCCATGTGGTCCTGATATTAAACCTTCCAAACAGCCTCCATGTTTCCAGTGTCTTTTTCCCCACTTGGAACCGAACCCAGAAGGATATTTCTTCCAACACTTCCAGTAATTTATTTAAGGAATGTTAATGAAGTAATATTTGGATCAGACAAACTGCTGATTGACAAATGAGATTAAGGGACTATGTTTTACTGTCAAAGCCTTAATTCCCAGATAATAAAGGACTGCACTCTCTTGAAACACTAATAAAGAGTAAGCCATGGAGTTATTTTCTTTTCCGTATTAGGTGGGAAAAGGCAAACTGGTTTGGAATAATTCAAGTAATCAATAAAGGAGAATATTTGTAGCTCAGGGTTGAAATGGGGAGTCCTTGGTGCTCTCTGAGCTTGTTTGTTTTCTTGCAGATGTTTTATTACCCTAACTAGATAACATAATTGGTGCTAGTAAGGAGAGCTGCTTGCTTGTTGATTGTGTATGACGATGCAAAAGAGACAATCAACCAGCCCAAAAGAGAAAAAGACTCCAGCACCCCTCCACCAGGAATCAGCACTCAGATCAGCATAGATTAACTCCAAGGTCAACTTCAAACCAACAATCAAATTAGCAATACCCCAGTCAAGAAACTGCCAAAGAGCCATTTGTAAATAGCTCAACCAAATAATCTCTAAGACCGCTTTCCCCCACACAAACAGGCAAGATATCAGAATAGAAACTGACAGCAAACAGCACTTCTTACTAGCACTGATGATGTCACCTAGTTGGGTAAGGAAACATCTGCAAGAAAACAAGCAAGCTCAGAGAGCACCAAGGACCCTTCATCTCTGAAATTCTCCCTACCTGACTGTCCATCTGGATATATTTATTTACTTATTTACTATTAGGTTTATGTGCTGCCCATCTGCATACATTAACAACCAGTAAACATTAGAACAATAAAACAATAAATAACAATAAAGTCAAAAAGCCAATGGACAATGGACGTAGCAGTACCTGTAGACAACAGAATAGAAGTGGAAGATAATAGAATACAAAGACCTGTAAATAGAAGTAGAATGACGATGGCAAAAGAAAGCAAAGGTAGTACCAATGGTCATAGATGCCTTGGGTGCAATCCTAAAACAACTGGAGCACTGCTTGAACACCATCGGCATTGACAAATTCACCATTTGTCAATTGCAAAGGGTAGCTTTACTTGGAACAGCTTGCATCCTTTGACAATATCTGTAACAACATCAAACATTAATATCAACCTTTCCCAGTTCTTCAGAAGGACTCAATAGCAGACAAAAGTGCCAAATCCAGTCTGAACATTTGGCTGACTGTAACAAAATAATAATTTACCCTTAAAAGATGGGGGTTTGGGAGAAGGGAGCATGAAGTACATGAGGAGAAGTGGGGTCTTCTCTTACTGATAGTTACCTAAAGAGTGGTGTATCCTCATTGGGGGCTCAGGCCAACTGGCAGAGATGGGTCTTCATGTCCTTATGGAAGGTCAAGAGGATAGAAGCAGATCTCACTTTGGGGGAGGAAGAGTACAATGTTCCAAAGGACAGAAGACATGGCAGAAACAGCTCTTCTGGACCCTGCCAGCTGAAAATACTTGACTGATGGAATCCACAGCCTGCTCTTTTTGCCAGCATGGGTGAGTCAGACCAATCCCATTGGAATGTGATGTTTCCTCAGATAGCCTGGATCCGTGCCATGAAGGGCTTTAAAGGTGAGGATAAATAACAGCTTGAATTGCACCCAGAAGCAAACTGGCAGCCAATGCAGCTTGCTGAACAGCAGTGTCACAGGGCCAATCTAGGGCCCCCAAGAAATGCACACACCAGTTTTGGCTTCCAAATACTCTTCAAGGGTAGCCCCACATAGAGTGTGTTGCACTAGTCCAGGCGTATTCAGAACACCTTTAAATCTAGCTAGCCTCTCTGTCCAAAAATAATTGGCCAAAACTAAAACTTGAATTGCATTTCAAGGTAATCAAAATTAAATTACACATTTAGATGTAATTGCCTGTTCCCATAAAGTTAATCATTTTCTCTTTTCCCTTCTTCAAAGTGTTTCCTTCTCTAAACTGGGTGCCTGTGATGTACACTTTCGTGGGTTTTAACCACCTCAGTTGCAGAATTGAAGTTGTTCGGCAAAAGATTCCATAATTTGTTTTCACCTTGGTTGAGTTGGGTAGGGGTGAAAGGAGGCCTAATGTGTCACCCTTAAAATCTAAGAAGGTATTTCATTTTACGTATACTTTATAAGAGGAATTCAATTATATGAGAAACACTGCAATTAGGCATCATTGGGTAAAACAAATTTGATTTGAATCCCCATGTAAAATTGACAATCTGGAACATACATTTAAAAGTGATGAGGATTTTTTTTCCCCTGAAAAACCTGGGTGGAAAATGGGATAATTACCTTTAATTGGTTAATTATTAATGGTAGTTTAAAGACCTTTAAAAGATTGCAGGAGGAATATTATGTAAATGATATTTACATAACAGCTGCATGGCACGATATGCAACCAAAACATCTCTTAAATCCTTCTTTTAGCAGTCTCTGCATCATTGAATGCACGAGGGAAGTTTTTTTAAAAAAAACAATAAAAGCTAAATCACCAATTCAATATTACCTGCAATTGGAAAAGCTTTTAAGCTTTAAGGGGAGGGGAGAAACATATTAGACTGTCAGCATTCCAGAAAACCTCCACTCCAAACAATAACTCCAAAACAGACATCTTCTCAAAAGTTCTGTTTTATTTGGATAGTAAATTGGCACACCTGGGGAATCCTGAATCTGAAAGTTCCAGGTTTCCTTGCAATAAATAAAAACTACAAATCCACCCCCTGCACCCATCATCACATCACATACCCCAATCACCATCCATCCCAACTTGAGATGTCCTCTCAACCAGGTGCAGAAATAATATGACCTTGACTTAGAAGAAGAATGCTATTATGTCTAACCACATACACTCCAAGAACTCCCCCCCCTCCCATTTTCCCAGGCTCAAGAATGTGGCAGTGTGGAAGCGTCTGGTCTCAATATGGCTTTCAAAGCTGACAAAGACATTTGAAAATGGAGAATTCTGAATTTATAGATTACACCAGTGGTTCTCAACCTGTTCTTCTGACCCAAACCTTTTTCCAAGGAAACAAACATGAAACAGAGGTAACAGAAAAACCTTTTAATGATTCTTTACCAATTCTGTTCCTTCATGGTTAAAAGGCTGTTTCAAATTAATTCTCTCTGACAAAAACAAGCCTTGCCAAGGTGATACAAGGTGGCCAAGAACACTAAGTTGCCAAGAAATATTCAAAACAAAAAGTCTTCAAACACAAACCAAGATAGTCCGAATTTCCACAAGGCTTGAAGTGCAAGAACTTCTTTGCTTCCTGCAAAGAATCCCACCTCTGAGGGCTGGCTTTTATCCCTTAAGGGAGGGGCCAGCAGCCTTACTCTGAGTCGCCCATGGTGCTGCAGCTGCTCTTTCCTTTGAGCAGCCCTGCGCACACGTGCACTGGATACAGGCTCCTTGGGGTCCTCTTCATCACTGCTTCCAGCCTCCACAATCTCCGAAGGCAGCATTCCACTCCCTGATGGTCCTGGCCCTATCCCTGCCTCACACACAGGCCCCTCATCTGAGTCCTTGCTCTCCAAGACTTCAGCCATCCACACCTGCTGCCAACAAACCACAACACTCGCAGTCCATAGACCCCGGGGGCCCATGATGTCATCACTTGAAGAAATGTTATGTTTTAAATCTTGAGTTAAATGTTGGAGGGCTTGTGGCTATGATCCATGACCACAGAAAGTATTTAAAGGGAGTCCATGGTGAAGAAAAGGTTGAGAACCAGTGGATTACACCATCAATGGCCCCAGGCTCTGCTCAATTTATTTAATTAATTAATTTACTTAACATATTCAATATGTTGTGTGTGATTTCAAAACTAGGTTAATTTAACAAAAGAGCCTTTTGTTAAATTTGGGAGAGGGAAGTTTTGGGATTCCTCAACAGATGTTTGAAAAAGGTTGGCTGTTTTCTTTGTATGTTGGAGATGTAATACATTTGAAGGAATTTGATCCAATTGTCTCCTTTAGTCACTCATTTCTCTGTTGGACCATGAGTTTGGAGGAAGATCTGCTCAGAGATGTCCAGCCAAATTCACTTAACCATATTACTAGCTTAACAGCTGCAGTGATTCATTTAACAACTGTGGCAAGAAAGATGGCAACATGGGGCAAAACTCACTTAATAAATATTCCATTTAGCAACAGAAATTTTGGGCTCAATTGTAGTCGTAAGTCCAGGACTACCTGTACTAGACTACAGGGCCAAAGGTTGGACCAGATTTGGGGTTCTTCTGCCTTTCTGAAGAACATAGCAAAGCATTGATCTGGTCACAGAACGATGGCAGAAATAGTTGTACAATTAAACAAAATTATCACCAGTCCTCTTTGGAATGAGAAGATATATAAGCACATTCTCCAATCAATAATTCAGGGAGAGGAAAATTGACTTGAAACAGATTTTGCCTAAGCTCCTTACAAAAATAAAATTTATGACAACATTAAAAAAAAACAAATTTAGATTCCAGTGCAATGCTTGCCTCATTCATATAATATTGGAAAATTATATTTACCTTGCACTTTAATTCAAATCCATTAATATCTTCTGTACCTGTTCAGCCATGTCATATTGTATATTAGCCAGGATGAAACATCCATTGGCTCTTGAGCTGAAAAACTAGCATGCTTAAGCAAACAATTTTTTTCCTTAATGCATTCAACATTTCAATTTGGTGAGTTGCTTAGAAATTATTGCTAAGAATACAGAAAGGGACAGAAAGAGTGTCCATATATTAACTGTATAATTAAGGATGAAAGTTATTTGGCTGCAATTTTCATTTCTCTTTGCCTCTTTACCTTCTTCCACCAAAGTTGATAATGTGTCTTTATATTCTTATAACTCTAATACGGGATTCCAATACCACCTTAAACTATAGTGCAGTTTGTTGTGCAATTTATAAATTAGTATATCATCTGCAAACCATGGTTTATGACTTAGGGTACTATGTCAAGCCATCCAATTGTGAGCCATAAATAAACATGCCACATCTCCAAGTGTGACTTAACTGATAGAGTGTGATGTTTTACCTGAGTGGTTTTGTTATACAAATGCAATATTTCTCAACCTCAGCAATTTTAAGAGATGTGGACTGCAACTCACAGAATTCCCCAGCCAGTGTGCTAGGAGTTGAGGTCCACGCCTCTTAAAGTTGCTGATGTTGAGAAAACATTGTACTAATAAATATTGTGAAAAGAATATTGCTGCCTCTGATAAAATGTGAATTGTTCTACTAGCAAGTCACAAGTTAGTGATTTGGCCATCACTTCTCAGGCCTACCTTCAATCTGAGGCATAGTGAGAGATGACTAATCGAGCGGCATGGTGGCCTAATGGTGAAGACTCTCACCTTCCACTTGGAAGGTTAAAGTTCAATCCTAGGCAGTGACAGATGTTTCTCTATTTAGGACATAAAGAAAAGAAAATCTGCTGTGAACTCCACATGGTGTCAGGGAGGGCATCCAGCCAGTAAATGCTTAGCTCCTTTCGGTCACCACAGCTCTACCCTCAATTACAAAGTCGTAAAAAATGAGAGATGAATAATGGTATAAGCCACACATATGAACAAAATACAAGAAATTTTGGAAATACCTGGGAAAAGAACTGCATGGAGATCTGTTTTCAGATAGGGAAAATAAAACAAGTAATTTCAGAAATGGGTTTCCCAAAGAGGTCCCCAAATCTGTAAAGTTTTTCAAATATATTTCTCAGGACCCATCTTCCCAATGAAAAATAATCTCAAAGCCAAGTGTGAATTTAAAGGGAAAATTCCCCTGGACCCAATTATGTGAAGAAACTATTCCAGCTGAGCCCCAAAGGTCCTTTTTTCAGGAGGCAACTGGACTTTCTTGTTTTTTCTTTTGGAGACATTTCGCTTCTCATCCAAGAAGCTTCTTCAGCTCTGACAGGATAGTGGGGAATGGAAGGATTTATATTCCTTGCAGACGGCTGGTCATTTGCATCCTTTTAGAGGGTCGTTGAAGCACTTGGAGATTCCAGCTGAATAAAGAAGTTCTCAGAAACCACATCTTTGGAATGACAATGCTGAGGAAAATAGATGAGGTTCAGAGATATATGGGTATTTCTGAAATAATTAACCAGGACATATGTTTTTCTCACTCTTTTCAAAATGAGAAAAGGAATTTCTTCAACAACACAAGTCTTTCAAGTAAACTTGAACTCTGGATCTGTTGAATATTTATTTAAGAAATATCAATGGAGTTCTTTCCCTTCTTCTTCTTCCCCTTGTTTTCTTTCTTTGTGATGCATGCAATTTTAACTGCAAGAGCAGGAGAATAAAATCTTACTTTTTTTGCAGGTTTTTTTCTTTCTTTAATCTGAAGCTTACTCTGAATGGAGAAGTCATGGGAGACAGTTCACTCTGCCCCGCCTCAGTTTTTGCATTCATCAGCAAAAACAGACAGTTCTATTGTTCCTCCCTTTGCAAGAGGATGGCGGAAGAAAATTAACAATACCTTTTAGCAAAAGCATGCTTTCTGAAGAAAGCATTTACCTGTTACAACAGAACTGGATAAATACAAAAATACACAGGGCATTTAGAATGACATGCAATTAAAGGATTAAAAATTCATATATTTGATGAGAGAAAGGCTTGAAATCACTAAGCCGTTAACAACATAGAATGAAAAGAGAACTTATCTATTTGTTCAACCACGATATTGGGAACTGCCAGATAGGTCCCTTATCTTTCTTGAATGCTTCCATTTGCAAACAAAGCACATGTTTATGCTTTGCTGGTGGGAAAACGTTTCTTATCTCAGTTGCCAAGGATAAATTTTCTCTACCCTTCTCGCTGCATTTTAAGGAGGGAGAACCTCGCCCCACTGATCTCCAGTAAAGCAAAGAAAACTAGTTTCCAGATAGACATAGAGACCAAAAAATATCAAATTGTTATCCAAGCCTCCCAAGAAATTGCAATGTGTTTTGGAAATCTCTTCTGGGAAGTGGCTAAAAATTTGTAGGGATGGAAGTGGTCACACGCTGAACATTCATTAACCCCTTTGACATTTGTCTCTCACTTCAAGTTAATTTCCTTCCTGGAGACAGGCAGAAGAATCATAACCTCCAGATATTATAGAACTACAAATTGCAGATGGATGGGGATGATTAGGTATCTTTTTCTTCCTCTCTCTACTTATAAGGGGTTGGCTCATAGAAGAGGTATTATTTTCGAAGTCTAGTATAGACTTCTAAAAATAGATTATATTTATTAAATATGGATCATGTTCAGTTATCAGTCTCTAAATGTTAATATCATGATGCCTAGAAGAGTAGCTCAACATGGTGTAGAAAGTTAGTACCCACCCTTCTCCTAGAAGAATGAAATGTTTTGAGATATATTAAAAAGGCACAATATTATATTTCCCTGGATGATAAAAGAAGAAACATGTTTTAAAGACAGAAAACAGCTCCCTGCCTCCAGTAGATATTTGATGCCCATTAAGCAAGACTGGATCAGCCTATCTACAAGACAAAAGACCTCCAGATCCAGGGCAATGGGATTAAGACATGACTCTCCAGGACATAAAAGGATTAACCCATTTAGCAACAGATCTCACTACATGGCATAATCTCCTAAGGATATTGCATCAGCCCAGGCTTCAATCAAACTTGGTTCAGACCACATGACCCCACATGGCCCCATGGGAGTCTGACTACAGCCAATAGAATACATTTCTTGCACAAGAACAGAAAGCTCAAGTGCAAAGCCCAAGGGATGGTATAAATCTTCTCTGTCTCTCAACTCCATGTGGTCAGTTGCCAAGGACCTCAAACCCACATGGTCCTGTCTATCAATAAACCATCTTTCCAATCAGGCTCCATGTTTCCAGGGTCTTTCTCCCTGCTTGGAACTGAACCAGATGGATATTTTTTCCAACAATGGCATCCCCACTTCTATTCAAAAAGATTTTTGAAGAATGCGATTTATTAAGTTTTTTTTTTAATTTTCCCATATGGGATTGTAAATATGTAAATATGAGATTGGTTGATCAGGCAAATATCTATGTACTGGTTGATCAGGCAAATATCTATGTGCACAATAGGTGCAACAACCAATCTTAGAAGTGACAATGAAGACATCAACGTGATTGATAGCTTCTGCCTTTTAGAATCAACTATCAACAGTAAACAAACAAGCAGTCAAGAAAGACACTACATGAAACCCTTTGAAAAGCGATTAAGATGCCGTGTTGAATCTATACTCAGAATAATGCAGGCAATCATATTCCCTCTGAAGCTCTATGGATGTTAAAGTTGGACTTCAAAGAGGTAGAATAGAAAGAATATCGACACTTTTGACCTTTGATGTTGGATGAGGCTTCTGAGAATTTCTTCTGGACATTGAAGACAACAAAAACATGCAACTGTGCTATAATTAGACTTGCTGAAATCAATGAGACTTAAATTAGTCATGATTCTTGAAATCAAGGCTCAAAACACGAAAGTCTCCCTCACAGAAAAGAACATTTTCTGGAAACCAGAAGGTGCATCACAAAATAGCTCTGTTTTCTAAGGACTTTCTTGATCAAATCACCACCAATTTCCTGCTTTCTAATTTTTCATCTACCCACCCACCCCAAAACTACAAACTGTCCCTTGATCTTGTGATGTGGTAGTTACATTTAACATGGAGGAATAAATGTAATTTATTTTACTTTCTGGTTATATGTTGTACTACTATTAGTCATGTTCTCCTTTCACACTTGGGATCCTTCTGCTCTATTTCAGCTGACTAAAATGCTACTATTTAATCCCATTATAGACCATTCTTTAACACTTTTGACTTTGGAGCCATGAGATATATAAAATCTATGTGATTTATTTAATTTGAGCCCTTACTACACAGTAAGGACATTGGTGTAATTTCCCTGACCACTTGTTCCTGGCTGAATATTATTCAACCCAGAGACTTCAAAGTGAATATTAATTCTTGGGTTATTATTTCCATGGGTGACATTATACAGGGATTAAATGGCATGATAAGTATCCTGCCATATAATCCATTTGACAAATCCATTTGCTCATCAAACATGTTAGAAGATGCATTCTTGGATAAATGCTTTGCTTTCGTGATCATGGGAAACACTGACATATTGTTATAAATAAGTGGCTTCTTTATGGGAAGAGACAGTTTATTAATTTCTTTCTAGCATATGGACTTTGAACAATTGCAATTATCTGGTCAGTTTTAACAATGTGCTGGCAGAATTCAACTGTTTTCTTTTCCCTTGAATTCTGTTCCACTATAGAGCAGCCACATGGACATCCTTCTCCAATTCCCCCAATTGCCAAAAATTGGAAGGGAATCAGTGAATGAAGGCAAATATATGATCCCAGGATAATGTTGTTGCAGGATCCAATCTGGGTTGGTTACCTGGAGTAGAATTTTAGTCTTCTGAGCATTCAGATTCGGCTGCAGCCCATCCTCAGGAAACTTCTCTCTAGCTCAAGGGTGTCCAACCTTGGCAACTTTAAGACTTTGCTGGCTGAGGAACTCTGGGAGTTGAAGTCCACAAGTCTTAAAGTTGCCAAGGTTGGACACCCCTGCTCTAGCTGAATATGTTCTTAGGACTATTTTATGTGTAATATTTATGTGGTGCTTGTTTGTGTGTGGCTTTTGAGTAATTGATTGGGGTGTTGATGGCCAGCTATCAAGTCATTGGCTGTTGTTTCCATGTGCTGCCAAGTACTTGATAAACTGGTGGTAAATCAGCACTCCTGTTGACTTCCCAGGCTTCATTCATTTCCCTGGCAATTTTTGTCCCTGCTCAGCCAACAATCTTAGTTGCTGCATATATGTCCTTGTTCTTTGCAATGTGAGCTACCAATGAGTTTGGATCTCCTCCTCTGACTGCTCACCTTTGTTCTTGTAATCTAGTGGTCAGCTTCCTCCCCATCTGTCCTATACTGTCTCATGGGCAACCCTTGCAGATTATAGAAAATTGGTGTGTAAGATTTTTCACCATGAAGATTCCCAAAGTTTCTGGGGATCAGGGATCAATTCTCACACCTCTGCATTGTTGGGGAGACCTGGTGGCTGAGCTGAAGCAAGCAGCTGGCAATGAATATTCAAATAAAACAGGGTAGCATGTTTTCAGCAGATGGGAAACATGTTTGGGAACAAAAAGTTCTGAGAGATCTCCTTTTTAATAAAAACTCAGTCAGGAAATAATACGACTGGTGTTAAACAATAACTGCACCAGATAACAGTGTGAGATGGACGGAGGTTGGGTTGTCTCTGTAGAGAAGTGATATTTGATCCTCCAAAGGACCCCCTAAAGAATCAAGTGATCTAGAAGAAGAAACCAGAAATGAATTGTTGGTCTTTGGGATGCATAGCACTGAGCTGTGCACATATTAGTTATCCAAAGCTTTCATATATTCAGATTAATTCTCCCAAATTCTCAAGACTTGCCATCAGCAAACAAATAGCATTTAATCTTCAAAAAATCATTTAAAAAACCCTCTTCTGTTTATCTGAGCCTACATTTATTTGAAGACTAGTTCCCCAAGCTATTCTGACAAAATTCATCACCATTCATAGATGGAAACATAATCATCCTTAATAACAATGAAGGATTTTTTTTTCCAGTAACATTATTTCTCTCGTCTCTATTGTATTCATATACACAGTGTTTTGGTTCAAAGAACATTCTTTGCCATATGTTTCTCTCAAGGTCTTACAGGAGAACAATGATTAGTTATGATTGAGCAACATAGCTGTGAAATTGCTTTAGCCAACAGCAGGTTGCTCTTCATATCAAAAATGTGAACGAAAGCAGTGTATTTCAAGGTAATACAATATACCACTTGCAGAGAGCCGGACTCAGAAATCCATGGCCTTTCACACGTTTGTAGATTCTAACAACTTCCATCATTCTCAATCAATCCATTCCTAACTGTCCCTGATACTTGTCAATTCTCCATTTTCCATAGAAAGTTTTTTATTTTATTTTTTAAAAACAATTTTTGTAGACTTTGTCCCAATATCGTCTGAGTATACAATATAGGTAATCCTTGATTTACAACCCTTCATTTAGTGATCATTCAAAGTTACAATGACCCTGAAAGAAGTGATTTATTGTCATTTTTGAAGACTTACCACTGTTTCAGCATCCCCACGGTCATGGGATCAAAATTCAAGTGCTTTGTCAAAGTATATTCATGACTGGAATAGAGCATGGTAACAAGGTCAGCCAAATGAATAAGCATATCAACAAAGTCAGCCAATGAGGACTGTTTGGAAACTGGAAGTAGAAATAGTCCAGGCATAGCTCTATATTAAGCTCTGCAGCTCTGAAACTATGTTAAGCTCTGAGTCTGTCTATTGAAAATGAAACTGCTTCTCTCCTCTGCTGTGTGTCTTGCTTGCCTGCTGAACTAAAGTGAAACTGATGTCTGTTTCTAAGCTCTTGAGTTGCTGTTCAGTTCTGAACCTGTAACATGTCAGCTTCTGTTTGAGTTGGAGAAATCTACAACTGGTATTGTAAAATTTCCTTTATATGTTTATAAAGAAATTAAATGAAGCCTCAGTCAACTGTGTTTATTTTTGTGGCACTGAATTTATGCTACAATACTCTGAACATGCTTGGCAATTGATTCATATTTAGGACAGTTGCAATCAGTGGTGGGATTCAATTTGTTTTTACTACCGGTTCTGTGGGCATGGCTTGGTGGGCGAGGCAGGGGAAGGATACTGTAAAATCTCCAGTCAGAGATGGTATTTTCCAGTTTTCTGAACAACTCAAAATTTCTTCTACCGGTTCTCCAGAACGGGCCAGAACCTGCTGAATATCATCTGTGGTTGAAATATCCCAGAGTCACATGACAATCATCTTTTGCAAACTTCTGACAAGAAAAGTCAATGGGGAAGACACATTTACTTAAGTACTGTAACTTAACAGCTGCAGTGATTCACTTAACTGTGGCAAGAAAGGCTGTACAGTGAGATCAAACTCATTTAACAACTGTCCCCCTTAGCAATAGAAATTTTGGGATAAATTTTGGTTGTAAGTTGAGAACTATGTCAGTGTTCCAACTAACCAACTCCAAATCAATAAACTCCAAGACAAGTATGTCTTCAAAATTCCATTTTATTCGAGTTGTCATATTGACACATCTGGGAAAACCCAAATCTCAGAGTTCCGGGTTTTCCCTTCCCAAAAGAAATTCAAAGATCCATCCCCTGAACTCCCCAGTCCATCACATGGCCCAATCAATACACTGTCCCAATTGGAGACCTTCCTCCAGACACTCCTCTCCAGGTGCAGGGTAACATGACTTTGACTTTATGTGAAAGAATGTTGTTGAGCCTAATTCCCTCCTCCCAAATTCCCAGACACTAAATGTGACAGCCTCGATGCTTCCAAGTTAAATATGGCTTCCAATGTTGACAGACTACCTGTTTATACTTAGGATGGCTTCTATTCCTCCACTGTATAGTCATAGAATACGACCTAGTTTGAAAAACTATCAAGTACCATTCCTGCTAATAGCATAATTTATCCCAGAAAAAGAACTAATGAATTCTTTCTCCATCAAAAAACTAATTTTCAGAGCTTAAGTCCCTAATGAAGGGTGTATTTCTATATTTCCAGAGGGAAAATGCTCACTAGAACCTTCTCCTTTAAAGCCAACAATTTCCCAAGTTCTGGGTGTTTTCTTGAATTTATTTAGAGTTTCTTAAATGTTGCAAGATTTAGAAAACACTAACCATCTGACATTCAGACTCTATGCGTACCCTGTAATGTACATGCTAATAATTAAATTTCTCCATACTTCAGTTTCACTTCAATAAATATTGTCTATAAAAATCAGTTGGCATTTACTGTACTTAATGTATCATAATGATTCCTATAAATCCAAATTATCCTTATAAATCTAAATGAAATGCCTAGGTTTAAATGTATTCAGGAAGTTTAATTAATAAAGTGTTACCAAATAACCATTACTAATCTGTTTACTTCAAGCTTGATTTCCATTTCCAAGGGATTTATTTATTTATTTTTGGTTGCACATACGGGAGGGTTGAAGTAGAAAAGTGTTAAGGCTCCTTTGAAATAGTTTATGCAGGAATCCTTAATTTGCCTTAAAAAAAAAAAAACTATTGACTTGTCATTTCCACACTCCACCCCCTTTTCATATCCATTATATTTGTACATTATCGAACATCAGAATGTTTTGCCAAAAGACTCTGAATGACTTCAAATTTCTGGCTCTAGGCAAAATGCCAATGATAATGAGAACTAGTAAAGTGGTAGCAATTGATGCTATAGACTAAAGCCAGTACTTAGAATGTTTGAGAAGACTTCATTTTCCATAGAAACCAACCACAAGTATGGTCACCATTTATTTATGGGATGGATAGGAGAAACTCTCTCCTTTAAAACCAGGAGCAGACTGAATGGTATTACATTTTTAAAGGATGAAGTAGCAGATGACTGAAAGACAGTCATGTTGAAATCTTGGAAAGTTCTGGCCAATCATTCATCACAACCACCTTTTAAAAAATGCATTAAATGGAAGAGGAAGGGAGGGGAGGGGAAGGGAAGGGAAGGGAAGATAAAGAGAAGAGAAGAGAAGAGAAGAGAGGAGAGGAGAGGAGAGGAGAGGAGAGGAGAGGAGAAGAGAAGAGAAGAGAAGAGAAGAGAAGAGAAGAGAAGAGAAGAGAAGAGAAGAGAAGAGAAGAGAAGAGAAGAGAAGAGAAGAGAAGAGAAGAGAAGAGAAGATTTGGTCCAAAGCCTGAGGTTTATTACTTGTTCAATGGGCCCTGTTTTGCTTTGTTGATTTTGCTCTTTATTGAATTATTTTAGTCTTGACTGTCTTTAATGTTTTGACCTGTTTTAGCTATCTTTATGTTTTCTCTAGTTTTGTATGCCAACTGATAAATGGGCACAGGAGAATGAATATCAACAGACTCAAAATCTTTCAGATATTAAGGTTGCTATCATATTCTGCCTAAAGCAGAATTCCAGACAAATGTAAGCATTCTGAACAAATAGAATAGGGGATGTATTTTTTTAATTGTTGAAGACCGGAGATTTCATTCGATGACCAGAAACCAAACAGGGAAGATTTTGTGAGCCTGTGAGGGAAAATAACTTGAAAAAGAGTGGCTGCCATTGTAATGGGCCAGTTTTATCTATCCACAAAATGGCTGTCATATTATAGGTAGAGAGACAGAAAGCACTTGCTTACCAGAAAACCGTCAAAATGGAAAATTTGAAATGCCTGCAGACATAATTTAATCCAAATATGGGTCCCAGTAGCTCTAAAAAAAGAAGAAAAAACTTCATCATTTCATGCAGTCCTTCAATTCCAGATCATCTCCAAAAACTATGGCTTCTGATAAGTAGTGTGTCAAGGTTCCAAGTAACAGACCCAACGCAATCAAGCTCTGGAGGCCAAGGTGCTCCTCAAAGTTCAAATTTATTAGGCATGTCATATTGGCACATCTGGTGAAAACCCGTTAAGTCCGCGTGGAAGGAAGCCAGGAGTCGATGACTTTGTATCAAGCTCTTTATTGCAGTCAGGAACCGAACTGCCTCTTAGAAAAACTTTGCGGCTTTTTATTCCCAAGCTGCGGCGGCCGTGGCCAATGGTACCGCTTTGAATCTCCCGCGATTCGAATCAACCAATCGCGGGAGATTCTCAGCGAGCCAATCGGCGCGGCTCGCCTAGCCAATCCGATCGCCCCGCGCTTTGGCCAATCAAAGCGCGGGGATCTCAAGAATTCAAATGAAGGTACAGAACACCCCTCCCCTCTTGGTTCAGTCCTACGTAGCGTAGTCCCGTAGGTAGGCGGGGCTCCGTCTTTGCCTGCTGGACCTGTGCAGGTCAGTTGTAGGTTGGATCCTGGCCGGTTCGGTCGGGGTCTCTGTTTCTCCGGACTCCGTCGTGGGAACCACCTGGTCTGTCTGTCTGGGCCGTTCTCCACAGCTCCCTCCTGGGCTACCCGGGTTGGTTGAGCTGTGGGTTTCGCCGCTCCCGCTCAGTCTTCCCGGGTTGGTTGAGCTGGCCTGGCTGTTTCTTCCTGGCGAGGTTTCGTGCTGGCTGTCTGCAGGTGAGTATGGTTGGTTTCTTTTTTCTGGGTTTTCCCCTCCCCTCTTGGTTTGTGTTGAGGGGGTTGGTTTTGTTTGGTTGCGTGTCGGTGGTGTCTTGTATGGCCGTCCTCGATCTTAACTGATCGATGTGGCATTTCCACGCTCGTCCGTCGGTTGTTTATAGCCGGTACGAGTGTGGGCCTGTTAGCTGTGTTATGATTGCTGGTACCCATAATGGGTCTCCGGTTAGGTTCTTCATGTAGACGGCGTCGCCTGGTGCGAAGGTTCGGTGTTTGCTGGTGGAGGGGGTTTCTCTGGGTTGTAAGTGGGGTGTAGTCTATCGAGTGGGGACCTTATTTTCCTCCCCATTAACAGTTCTGCCGGGCTTTTATTTGTTGTGGTGTTCAGGGTTATGTGCTGTATGAAAAGTAATTTATTTATTTTGTCCTGGATCTCCCCGTGGTCTATTTTCTGGATAGTTTTTTTTGTGAATTGAACCATCCATTCCACCCTACCATTCGCCGCCGGATGCACCGGGGCTGTCAGTGCGTGTCGTATGCCCCTTTCCGCTAGGAGAGGTGAATTGGGGCCTGTTGTCGGACACGAGGACGTCCGGGAGGCCATGTGTTGCAAAGAGTTTGCTGAGTTCTTTGGTCATGGCTTCCGTGGTGGTTGTTCTCATGTTGCTTACCTCCAGCCAGTTGGAGTAAGCATCTACAGTTATTAAGAAAGTGTGTTCTTTTGTGGGCCCGGCGAAATCTATGTGGATTCTAGACCAAGGTCCCCTGGGGGTTTCCCACTCTAGGATGGGTGCCGTGGGTGGGCTTGGTCTAGTTTCCTGGCATCGTTGACACCTTGCTACCCAGGCCTCGATCTGTTTGTCCATCGCTGGCCACCAAGCGTAACTTCTGGCCAGGGCTTTCGTTCTAACGATGCCCGGGTGCCCCTCGTGTAACAGTTCCAAAACTTTCCCTTGTAGTTTTTCCGGGATGACCATCCTATCCCCCCATAGTATACACCCTTTTAGTAATGAGAGTTCCGTTTGCCGGTTCTGGAATGTCCTGAAGGTCTCGTCGTTGTCCTTTTCCAGCCACCCTTTCTCTACCCAATGCAAAACCCGCGCCAGACGTTTGTCTTTATTAGTTTCTCAGGCAATGTCTGACGCGGTTATGGGTAGGTTGGGTAGAGTCTCTATGCTGAGGGTGGTCATCGTGGGTGCTGGGTCAGTGTCTGGTTCAGGTAACGATGAGCGGCTTAAGGCATCCGCATAGGAGATAGTCTTACCAGGTCGGTGTGTGAGTTCGTAGTTGTAGGCGGCCAGGAATTCAGACCACCTTGTCATTCGGGGAGACAGAATGTTCGGGGTGGCCCTGTTCCCTGCGAGTATTCCCAGCAGCGGTTTGTGGTCAGTGATGATGGTAAATGTCCGGCCGGAGAGGTACTCGTGAAACCTTTTTACTGCGGCGACGATAGCCAAAGCCTCTTTGTCCAGCTGGCTGTAGTTCCGCTCTGATTTGGTGAGGGTCCTTGAAAAGAATGCGATGGGTGCTTCCTTTCCATCGGGGAGAGTGTGACTGAGGACAGCGCCGACGCCAAAAGGTGATGCATCACATGTGATGGCTAGTGGTAGGGTCTCGTTGTACTGGATGAGGATGGCATCCGAAGTGAGCAGGTCCTTGGTTTTCCTGAAGGCGGCTTCCTCGCGTTTCCCCCAAGTCCAGGTTGCCGCCTTGTCCAAAAGCCTATGCAAAGGCTCCGCCGCGGTTGCCTTTTGGGGCAGGAAGACATTATAAAAGTTAAGTAGCCCCAGAAATGCCTGCAGTTCTGTTTTTGACCTGGGTGTGGGGGCTTCCTTGATGGCTTTAACTTTTTTATCGGTGGGGTGAATGCCGTGTCGGTCTAGGAGGTATCCTAGAATTCGACCCGCTCTGTGTACAGCTGGCATTTTTCCCTCTTCACTTTAAGCCCAGTTTCTTTGAATCTCGTTAGCACCTCCCTTAGGCGACTCTCTAGTTCGGCCTGGTTGGTTGCCGATACTAGTACATCGTCGAAGTATGGTACCACCCCCTTGATGCCTTGAAGAGTCTTTCCATGAGGCTCTGGAAAATTCCAGGTGCCACACTGACTCCAAATTGGAGGCGGTTGCATCTAAAGGCTCCCTGGTGGGTGACTATGGTTTGCGCCTCTGCAGTTTCCTTGTCGACCGGCAGTTGCTGGTATGCTTGGGCCAGGTCGAGTTTCACGAAAACTTTGCCCCCTCCCAGTGAGTGTAGGAGATGCTGCACTACGGGGACGGGGTAAGTGCTTTGCTGCAAGGTGCCATTTAGGGTGGCCTTATAGTCCCCACAGATTCTCACTGACCCATCAGGCTTGATTGGGGTGACTATGGGGGTCTCCCACCGGGCATGGTCTATGGGTTGTAAGACCCCTTGCTTGATGAGCTTGTCAATTTGCTCGTCGATTTTTGGTTTGAGTGCGAAAGGTACCCGCCTTGGTTTTAGGCATTTCGGGGGAACGTTTGGGTCTAGGCTGAAGGATATAGGGGGCCCTCGGTACTTGCCTAGGGTGCCTTCGAACACTTCTTGGAAGTCCCGGGCCAGTTGCTGCTCCCAGTCGGCTTCAGCGATGTGGTCGATGCCCGTGACTGCGATGCCTAGCTGTGCGAACCATTGAAGTCCCAGCAGGCTAGGTCGGTCTCGATCGACGATGGTCAGGGGAAGTCTTTCGGTGTGCCCCTTGTATGTCACTGTGAATTTTCCTGTTCCGACTACAGGGATGCAGTTTCCCTGGTAGTCTTTGAGGATTAGTCTCTGGTTTTCTAGTTCCCTCCTCTGGATGGTAGGCACCAAGCGTTTAATTTCTTGCCATGCTACCATTGAGAGGTAGGACCTGGAGTCCACCTCCATTTTACAGGGTTTGCCTTCAATGCCTACCTCCACGTAGACCTTTCGGGCGTCTGTGGTAGTTGCGTGGCCGATGATGACCGTCTGATGTGTCTCTTCTCTCCGCTGGCTCTCGCCCCCTCATTGGGCTCGTCCGTTTCGTTCCCAACGATTGTCTGCTGGGCGGTCTCTGGTCCTGGGGGGTGGACTCTCTCGTTTTCGCTCGCTCAGGTCCCATCGTCTGGGGCTGTGGGTTTTCTTGAGGCGGCAGACGCAGGCTATATGGCCTTTTTTGTCGCAGTGCCTGAAAACGGAGTCGAAGAACCGGCATTCGGATCTGGAGTGGTCGCCTCCGCAACCGGCACACGCAGTCCTCGACTTATGACTCTGCTGGCTGCGCTGGTCACGGCCTGCCTGGAGACGGTGGATGTCTTCCTCCTCGTCTGACGTGCCCAAGGTGGAGTGGAGTTCGCCCTGGTGGGTGGTAGTTTCAGGTTGGGCCTCGGTCGACCGTGCAGGGCTGTTGTTTGTGGTGCGGTCCCCGGCGTTCGGTCTCCGCATGCAGTCTGCTGATTGTCGGGTTGCTTCGGCTGCTGCGGCTTCAGAGATGGCATCAGCAAGAGCGATGTTGCCCTTAGCCATCAACCGACTTTGGAGAATGGGGTCCCAAAGGCCGAGCATGATTCGGTCCCGCAGGGCCTCGTTCATATTGGAGAACTCGCATAGTCCTCCAAGGCGCCGCAGCTCTGCAACGAAATCACTGAAACTCTCGCCCGACCACTGGTCCCGCCGATAAAATTCGTGTCGTCGGATGAGAATAGGTACGGCTGGAGCGTAGTGTTTCCGGAGTAATGGCTCGAGGTCCGCCCAATCCATCGCGGTAACATCGGCAGGCTTGACTAGCGCTTTTGCCATCTTAAACACTGCGGGCCCACAGCGCGTTAGGAAGATGGCTCTTTTCTTCAGATCCCGTGGCATCCTTCAGATCGTTGCATTCAAGGAACATGTGGAATCTGTCCGTGTAAGATTCCCAGTCCTTGCTGGTGAGGTTGAAGGGGGTTGGTGGCGCGATGCTGGCCATCTCGTTGGCTGGCTTCCGTCGGACACGTGCTTTGGTTCAGGATAAGAATCCCACCCTTGTCGCCAGGGTTAAGTCCGTGTGGAAGGAAGCCAGGAGTCGATGACTTTGTATCAAGCTCTTTATTGCAGTCAGGAACCGAACTGCCTCTTAGAAAAACTTTGTGGCTTTTTATTCCCAAAATAAAAGTGGTGCCGCGGCCAATGGCACCACTTTGAATCTCCCGCGATTCGAATCAACCAATTGCGGGAGATTCTCAGCGAGCCAATCGGCGTGGCTCGCCTAGCCAATCCGATCACCCCGCGCTTTGGCCAATCAAAGCGCAGGGATCTCAAGAATTCAAATGAAGGTACAGAACACCAACTCTGAAAGTTCCACAGTTTTCCCCACTCAAATTAAAAGTCAAAGTTATTTCCCCCAGTCCACATGTCGATCGCATGGTCCAAATCAGTCACTGTCCAAACTCCAGTTGGCTTCAGTCCATGCCTCGCCAGCACCTGGTGAGAACATCCTTGGTTCCCAGAATTTTATTTTGGCTACAAGTCCCCAGCTATCTCTATCTCCCTGCTCCCGTTCCCACATATGTAACCTGTATGTGTAACCTACTGTGGCTACCCTGAAGATGCTCCAAAATGGCTTCAGGGTTATTGACACAGTGTCCATTTTCTGCAACTCAGGGAGGAGAGGCAAGGCAATATGAAAGAATAAAAAAACAGAGAACGTCTTCATCCATTGTTTACTAGGTAAGAAGTTAGTCATACCTTCAACTCATACATCAGGTAATTCTCATAAGATTTTTTTTTCCTAGGTCCCAGCTGTCCTTTCTATGAAAAAGTTTGCTGAAGCTTGCAGGTCTTTTTTAAGTGGGTGCATCATAGATGTCTCCAGCAAAGGCAAAAGTGATTAGGAGTGAAAAAGGTGCCAGAATGCAAATTCCATCCATGTGTCTCAACCTCAGCAACTTTGAGATATCTGGACTTCAGCTTTCAGAAATATGCTGGTTGTGAAATTCTGGGAGCCAATGTCTACACATCTCAAAGTTAGGCTGAGAAACTCAAGCAACAAAAGAATGAAAATTGCATCTTTATATCACTTTATAAAAATTGCATCTTTATATAATGCTTTATATCACTGTAGTGAAGAATGAACATCTACAGATTGAATGACCATTCTATAGAGCCCTTAGCAGAGGGCCAGGGTGGCAATTTCAGAGAAATCTAACAAGCAAGTTTCATTTTAAGATCAGCTTGATTAATGCAGAAAAGCTGGATTGTAAGAAAAATCAAAGCTATTACTTACTCCATTTCTGAGTTCCTCAGTATTCAGCATTTCTAGAGCAATTTGGTAATGTGTTATATAGCACTTAAAAGTTACAAGCCTATATTATTTATTTCTCTGGCACAGAATTATCAAAACATATTCTTTCTCCCAGCATTAAGATTGAACCAGCTTCTGAAACCACTTTAAATTATTTTAGTCAAAGATGTATAGCTGATTCGGCAGTTGTCATTAACTATCAGGCTTCAAAATAAAAAATAATGCATAAGACACCTAAGATTTTGATAGCCTACATAAGCCCATCAACAGACATTAAAGACACTATCTACATCCACATAATATCCTGGGCCTAGAGACTAAGTTAAACCATTTGAGGAAGAATCACACACTCCATTGAATTGTAAATATAATTTTGCAAATAATGACAATTTCAAACCCAGTTTCGATTGGAAAACTCTAGGCATTTTTAAGATCAAGTCAAAACCAAAACTGCAAAAGAATCCCTAAATATATATATATATATATATATGTTTTCTTAAGTTTTCGCGGGTACTTACATGTCTGGCATTCAGCTTTGTTCGGGTATTTTCCCACGTGGTGCTTTTAAAGTTGTAGCAACGTTTCAGCAGAATCTCATCTGCCATCATCAGGCTTCTGTATGGTGTTTGTCTTGAGTCAGACTTTTACAGTGGTTTCAGATTTAAATTTGGGGCAGCCTATATTGCTGTGTCAGAATGGTTTTTTCTTCCTCCTGATTGGTTGAGAGTCTTGGTCTGTGTTTATTGGTCTTGGAGTGTGCTGTGTTCTGCTACTAATATCTTCTGTCTGTTTTTTTTTTGGGGGGGGCTCTTTTTGTATCTTGATTGGCTGGCAAGTTTTACTACACACATAAAAACTAACACAGACTAATAAAGAGCACAAGTAAGAAAGAGGGAGAAAAATAAGTGAAAAGTACAGAAAGAAAGGCCTGAGAAAAATAGAAAGAAGCTTCCAATTTCCTTTACCACAAACATAAGTAAAAATCTAGAGTAGTATTTCCTTGATCAATTTAAGAGGTGTGGACTTTAACTCCATTCCAAAAAAGGCAGCAACCAAAAGTCAAAGAAAAGGGTAAACAGCCTTAAGTGCATCATTTCGCATCACATTCCACTTAATAGAAATCTGTAGCTCAGGTTTGAACCAAGCCGATTCCAAAAATGCTAGAGAATTTCTGGAATTCCTGCAGCAGCAATCAACAGATACATAGAGATAAGCCATGTTTACTCACCATTCAGAAGAGACAATACAAAACTTAGAAAGGAAATAAAAAGATACATCCCCTCCACCAGCCAACATTCAGAGAGGCAGGGTTCAGCACCGACAAACAATAAGGCAGAAAACAATATTCCAATCAAGAAACCACCGTGGAGAAAACCACAATCCCACCAAAACTTTACTCTCCAATGCACTATTAGTAAAACATCTGGAGGAAGAGAAGCAGGTTCAGAATATTAAAACCCAACAATCAAACAGTGAACTCTGCAAATTCTCCACTGTTGCAAACCTCTGTTAGGAAAAAGTAGTTGCAATATGATGTAACTTGTGAGAGCTAATATATTCCAAGACTGTATTGTTGCAATTGCCTACGTAAAAATATATTTAAAAACCCAAACCTATCCCACTGATATTATGATAGACTGAATTTCACTTAGCTTATATATCTGCAACTCAGGGAGGAGAGGCAAGGCAATATAGACTGAATTTCACTTAGCTTATATATCTGCATTATTTTTTTCTGCAGATTTTTTTAAATTGATAATCTATGCATCTATAAATTGATAAAACATTACAGTACAAGAATTGTAACTGAACAGTAACCACAACCATACCAACTGTTCAGTGTGTCTGCATATCATTTTATCAATATGTGCTATGCCTCAGTGTTAGAAAAGGAAAAAAATTAACTGAAAGGAAAACAATTAAGCAGATTTTCAGTATACCAGCTCCATTTAAGAATTAAATACACTGTCAAAAAGCCATCCCCAAGCGAAATCAATATAAACATTTCAGAAGATTCTTACTCTTCTAAAATCCCAACATTGGGATTTCAAAGTAAGATGTTAACGCAAGGGCCATGTGCACCCCAAATTTTGTAACACATTTTCCACTATTTGTACCAGAATGCAAGTCAATGCAAGTCATATGCATGGTTGAACTTTAAAGACTATGGAAAAAATACAAAACTTTCAGCATGCTATTAAAAAATAAAAATAGCCATGCAGTAGGAGGGTGAGGAATGAAATAATGGATTTCACAGTCCTTACAAACTCTTCATTGTCCTTACAAATAGCATTAATGGTAGTTTCCCCCTCCTATTCCCTCACACGTACATACTTCTTGCACCATTTAAAAAGCTCAGGCATGAAGGAAAAGAAACCAAGGCTCAAAAAGCAGATTGAAATAACTGTAAGGTTGTTTTTTCCCCAAAGTTCACTTTCCTTTCTACACTGCAGGATTTGCAAACTTCAAACACCAGAAATTGTATCAAAAACTACACAAGTTTATGCCACTGGCATAAAGTCAATTCATTTCAACCAGGTGGTTCTTGGAAGATTTGGCTGGGGGCCGGGGGGGGGGGGCGGGGAACGACACAATCATAAACCACAAACACAAAGTAAAGTAACCAGCATTTTTTTTAGCAGGCAGAGCATCTGAATCAATTGATCATTGTCAATTGATTTTAGCCAAGGATATAGTCTCTGGCTGGAAAAATGAGTGCCAAACACATTATATCTGTTACGACAGATACTGGCTCAGGGGCACACAAATTTGTTGTGAATGTGATGGATTTGTCCAAGATCAAATATACAGTCAGAGTAACATTTAATTTCTAACAATGATGGCATTGTAAAGAATGACTACAGGTAGTCCTTGACTTACAACAGTTCATATAGTGACTGTTTAAAGTCACAGCAGAAAAGTGACTTAAGACCATTTTTCACACTGGCAGCAGTTGCAATCGTGTAATCATGGTCACATGATAAAAATTCAGGCGCCTGGCAAACTGGCATGTATTTACGATGGTGTCAGGGCTCCGGCATCTACCTGCATTCAAATCAGGAGTCTCTAACTGCATCTCTCAGAGTTAAAAAAAAAAAAAAAAGATTTATTAGGAGTGAACATGCCGGTGCTACCTGGGTGCAGCCAACTCTGACACACATCATTCATTTCACCCTTGATTCTGGTCTTCCCCCAACCCCCTAGATATATATTCTCCAATGGGACACATCCATAGCCAAGAGTCACCAATTATGCTCTCCAGTAATAATCTTGCATGCCAGAAGCTTTGGCTGCCTAGCAGTTATCTATTAAAGCATTTAAGGAATGCACTACTTCCCCCACTCCCTTTTTGCTGGCAAATCTAAAAAACCAGAGAAATATTTTTGAGTTGACAGATGGCTGCAACATCTCAGAGTCATGTTATTATCATTTGTGATCTTCCCAGCTGGTGTCTGACAAACAAATCAATGGGGGAAGCCGGATTCGCTTAATGACCACATTATTCACTTAACAACTGTAGTGATTCACTTAACAACCATGGCAGAAAAGGTCATACAATTGGGTATGACTCACTGAACAATGGCTTTGCTTAGCAGTGGAAATTCTAGTCCCAATGGTGTCACAAGTCAAGGACTACCTATGCTTGATATACTGTGATGACCCAGAGCACATCACAGAGGTAACACAGGCAGCTGGCAGTTCAAACCGCTCTTTATTGCTCCAAATTTCCCCAAACACTGCCACATTTCTGGCAAATCCCAGAGAAAAGTGATCTATCTCTCCCTCTCTCTCTCTCTCTCTCTCTCTCTCACACACACACACACGCACACACACGCACCTCAAGCAACTCTGGCTGCAAATACTCCAGCCCAATACTGTGAGTACCACAGCTGCAAAGCAAGAAATCCAGAAAGAATGCAAGGAATTCAGGAAAGTTCAAACCTTGCCACTCAACGCTCCAGGAATTCAGTGTTTGTTCCTGACAAATGCTCCTCTCCGCAGCATCTTCTTAAGTTTCAGTCCCTATGTGTGCCTTATGAAGAGGAGTGGGACATTCTCTTCCCAAGTGGTCGGCTCAGTCTGTGCTGTTCTTGCCTTCTCTCCACTCTTCATGCTCTAGGATCAGGAGGGTGTCATCCTTGCTCATCATGCCTGAGCTCTCTCATGTTCACTGCTTAGCCTCTCTTGGTCATTCTTCCCCCCCCCTTCCTCCCTGCCTACAAGCCATCCCAATCCTGAAAGACCCTGGCCAGGCTGGGCCTTCTCCTCCCCATTTTCCTCCCAAACCAATGAAACCACCTCCTTGATCTCCATCTGCTCCAGTTCTGGCTCATCTTCCTCTGCAGATTCAAACTCCGACAGGGGCATGACATATACATTTCAAAATGTATATCTGTACTTATAAACCTGCATGTGCACATTTTATAAACTTCTCAGTCCTATTTAAGAACTATTAAAATTAAAAATAAAATTAAGAAGGAAAACAGAAAGGGGAGGGAAATTTGCTTATTTATCCCCTTCCCTGGATAAATAAGCAAATTACTTGGTCTGGCATTTAGAGTGAAAGCAGGGGAGATGATGGTGTACTGTATCAGAAGAGAATATTGCTTCAAGAATTTCAATTTCATTTCCTAACATTTAAATAATCACCGTCATTATCCTGTGGTCTTGCTTATTACACAGGGAAAGTTTCAAAAACCTAATGGCAACCCAAGTACAAAGAATTTTGAATATTACGGGATAAACAGAGTTAATTAGTTCCCAGTGCATTTAGATACCATGGCAAGCATGGATTATATCCAGCCTTGAGATGATTAGCAAACAATTAAAGCTAACATTCCATTTCAAGTTCCTCTACTGTAATCAGACACAACTAATTTACAGCATCAAAGAAGGAGAAATGGAAAAAAAATGAATTCTGACCAAGCTGACTTTGAAAAAAAATCCTAAATACCAATTATTTTCATCTGTTGTAATTTGTTTCAAATTAGAAATAAGATAAAGTGTATAATGTCTAGTTTTGTAACAGATTAGAGCAATTAGGTTGGCTAACTGGAAAGGCCAATCTTATTTAGAGGAAAGACCTTTAATTTTTTTTTAGCACAATGTTGTTCCTTTAGCTCTTTTGCATTCTCCATCAGGGCAAATTTGTCAGTAGAGCTGTTTCATTTCACTGTAACCATTTATCTCCATGGATCTTGATTCTATAGGCCAAGAAATCTGGAGAATTGTGCTTAGAGATATTATAATGGACAAAACTAAATTTACCACTCCTTCTACTAAAGTAGAATGTAAAATGACTGTGTACAAAATACTTACAAAATACTTAGGTCAGTCTAGCAGTCTTGTTGCTCTAAAAAGTCTACGGATTGAACCTTCAATGCTCAACAAACTATGACTCAGGAGATCAGAGATGGCAGTCTACAATCTTTGATCTGCATGTGACACTTGGCACCACTTAATCACGCTTCCAAAATCAATATGCCTAAAATCATGGTATTCTTCAGCCCAGTCATAGGACCAGACTGACAAAGAATCAAATTCACATTTCAAGGTTTATACAAATATGTTTTTTTTGACACAACCCAATTTTATTGATAATAAACTCTAGATATCACATTTTAGATGTCATTTCATAATGTGCCATGAGTGTGTTGGTACAGATGATTTTGGATCTAACAACATGAGTTGTGCAATTTTGGTTCAGTTTGATTTCTGAACCAACCACTGTAGACTATAAAGCAATTTCTTCGAACCAAGCAACTATTGTTATTTCAGCAATGATTGGAATAAACCATGATCTGGACTAGAGCTCTATGAGTTAACATAAATACGTATCCTCTCCTTCCCTTTTTTGCTTATAGCAAAATTACTTAGCTGCAACAGAATTTCTAAGTAAAATAGAGTGAAGTTCTCAGTGAATATATATGAATGCATTATGGTGTGAAAATAGACTGAGTGATTCATCCATAAACAAAGAATCCTCGGTATGCCCATGTCATTGAAGTTTGTTGCTCCCAGGTGAATAGGTATAGGATTGTAGTGTCAATCCATCGCCTCCTTTAACAGAGGAGCACCAGACTTTTCTTACTCAGATGTGACCCAACCCACATCTCCTTTGTTTAATCCTTTCCTTTCTACACATTTAATGTTTTGCTTTTTGAAAGAGGAAAATTCTATAAATGGAATAATTGTCACTTCATGACCATAAATATGCTAATTATCAAATAGGAGCATATTAAGGGCTCCTTGCTATTCATTAAGGAACTAAAAAACAGCATGAGAACAAAACTAGAACAGCACTGGATCAGAAAAGGGATAGAGGAAGAAAGAATTAACTGTGATAATTAGAAATGATTGAGAGAAAGAGAGATTCAAGGGAGAGGGGCCTTCAAAAGGACAAATCACTACTGTATGTTAGTTGATCTGAACAAAGTTAGGCAATTTTGAATGTAATGTTTCATGAAGCATATTTATTTGTGGCTACTTAATGCTGTCAATTTCATTTGACTTTATCCGAACTATTCCAAGTGGCACAGTGTGAGAATGAGATGGATGGTACCTAAATTGGATGGATGGATCGATGGATGGATGGATGTCTCAATGGATCGATAGATGGATGGAAGGATTGATGGACTAATGAATACATTGATGGAGCTAATAGTGAATAATTTCTGCCCTTGGGGCTCCCTGGTAACTGTATCTGAAGACAGCCTTTTATATATATGTAAATTTACATATTTGTAAAAATAGCAAAGGCAAGAAATAAATAAGTAAAGAACATATCAAATGTCATTTATAAGTAAACAGCCAGAGAGATGCTTGAAGAAAACCTGAAGAATTGCACTTTGAAAATGCAGGTCTTAATTGCTTGCATTCTTAATGAAAATAGAAAAACAAGTTTTCCAAAGCAGAATTTCAATGCCTGTGTACATGAGAGGGAAAGAGATAAAATCCCACATTTGTAATGCACAGCATTACATTTGTCCCCATGATAGTTTGTCTTCTTGACGCCTAATGGGAAACTTAATGATCCCAGAATTTCACTCTAAGACTAAGTATTCCTGAAGCACCTAGTAAAATGATGTCACCTAAACAACCTTGGCCAAAATCTTTCAACATGGATAGACTGAAAGATGTTCAGGAGATAGTTCGAGGAGACAGCTTATGATCTCTTCCAGTGGTGGAATTCAAAATATTTTACTACAGGTTCTGTGGGTGCGCGTGGAGCATTCTAAAATGGGCAATTTTAAGCATGACAACTTCCCTTACCATCAGCGCTGGTGAGTAAAACAACTGAGGGGTGGCAATCCACTCTACTATGCCTATCAACTGAGCTGCAAACAAAGGAAATATAGGACAGGAAAGGACAGGGGCGGATGGGTGGGGCCAACTCCTGACCGGTGCTACTGGATTGCTAGAACCGGGGCGTACCGACAGCATGCCACCAATGAACTTTTCTTGAAAATCTGTAGGGAGGATGTGCAGGAAGGCACCTACTTTTGAAAAAATATTTATGAATTTAACCTGAGTTCAGAAATTTTCTTACTCTGCTTCCCTCATGAGAACATTCCATACAGTGATGGTATTCAATGTTTTTTATTACCGGTTCTGTGGGTGTGGCTTGGTGGGTGTGGCTTGGCCTGGTGGGCATGGCAGGGGAAGGATATTGTAAAATTCCCATTTCCTCCCAGCCCTACCAACCTGCTTTCCAGCTCCGTTTTCCTGAGCAGGGCAACAAAAGAAGACGCAGCTGATCAGCTGGGATTCCAATTAGTTGGGACTCAATGGGAGGCAGAGAATAGATGGGGTCGGGGCCAGTCAGAATTGGTATTTGCCAGTTCTCCGAACTACTCAAAATTTCTGCTACCAGTTCTCCAGAAACTGTCAGAACTGGCTGAAATACCACCTCTGATTCAGTAATCCTCGAGCTTTTGAAACATTAATGCTTAGAATCCCAACGCTGTATCAGTCCACATTCAGAATAGTGATTGATGATCTCTAGAAATCCACTAGTTATTGCCTTGAAATTATGCCCCATAAAATTATGTGATGGTAACATCACAATCTGGCCTTATTTCTAAATGGTGGTTAAAAAAATAAGCTATGGGGACAGAGCAATTTTGTTGATATACTTCCTTTCTGACTCAAAAAAGGAGGAGAAATAACATTAATGTGGCTGTGAAGAAGAGCCCTCCGTCATGTTTCGATCCTGTAAATTGTTATAGAAAATTAAGATCCATTACATTTAATGGACTTATTCACATGTAGTAATTTCCAGAGACATAATCACATTCTGTAACAGACAAAATAACAAAGATCGGCAATTTCAAAACTTTACAGATTTATGGTATCATTAAGCTTTGTAGCCCATGTTTTACTCATAGAGATGTTGAAGAAACCACTGTCAATATCTTTTCAAGTAAAACAATATGGTCTCTCACACATTGTTGGGGCACAAATGGACCTACAGATTATTGATTCCTCTCAAAATATTTCTTGCATCAGAAGCAGCAGATGTGGGGAAACACAAGAAAAATGTCCATTTGTATGCAGGAAAAAAAAAATGTGCAGCAGATTTTTTTTCTGTTTGTTTCTTTTTCTTTTATTTTTAATGTCAATCTGACCATTTCTGCACAGTCTAATTTTTTTTAAATTATGTCTCCTTCTGTAAGTGTTTTCTCATTTTTCCAGGAGCATGCAAATACAATTCTTGCTGCTGTCAAAACATGCACTATTAAATATGTATTCCCTTTATTGTACTTTTCTGGTACTATACTTAACAAAAATATTTCTGGCTCATAAGCTATATCCTGCTTTTACATTTTTTTCTAACCATGTGTGTATCCATTTTTTTGCACATGTCCACCACATGTGGTAATAAGTGCCTGGGATCTGATTACATTTCCAACATTTGGTGGACATTTTTTAAAACATCTTTACTAATCTTGCTGCTGGTAAGCGCCACCTATAAAACATTTTATATAGGTTTTCCTTATAAGTGGTTGCCATTGTCAATTTATAGTTTCTTTCTCACAGTTTTTGCCATTTGTCTAATTC
The DNA here is from genome assembly GCA_033807585.1 of Hydrophis major. Lineage (NCBI taxonomy): Eukaryota > Metazoa > Chordata > Lepidosauria > Squamata > Elapidae > Hydrophis > Hydrophis major. Next base: position 13,089,156 of record CM066336.1, on the reverse strand, counting down.
TATATTAACTAGACTCTTTTCATGTAATAATTTATTGTTATAGATTATCCAGGTAGTCCTTGACTTATGATCAAATTGAGCTCAACATTTCTGTTGCTAATTGAGACAGTTGTCAAGTGAATTTGCCCCATTTTACAACCTTTCTTGCCACAGTGGTTCAGTGAAGCACCACAGTTGTTAGGTTAGTAACTTGGTTGTTAAGTGAATCTGGACTTTGCATGTTGGAAGATCGCAAAAGGTGATCATATGACCCCGGAGACACTGTAGCTGTCATAAATATGAACCAATTGCCAAGCATCCGAATTTTGATCACACGACCATGGGAATGCGGCAATGGTCACAGGTGTCAAAAACCATCATAAGTCACTTTTTTCAGTGCCATTGTAACTTTGAACTGTCACTAAACAAACTCTTGTAAGTCGAGGGCTACCTGTATTCTGAGGGCTTGTTTTCATCACTCTGAATTGTATGTGGTCACTCAGCTCCAACTGTATAGTTTGTTTAGGGACTGTACAAACCATTTATCCCAACTACATCAGGATTTAGGAGCCAAACACAAGCCATGATTTTCAAGTCTACCTGTCATGCCCTTGTTAGAGTTGGACTCTGAGGGAGAGGAGGAACAATCGACAGGGAGTGGAGATGTGGCTCCGGAGGTTGTGGAGGAGGCTGGGGAAGGGCAGAGGCCGGTTGGGCAGTCAGAGGAAGAACCAGGCCCATCCCCTCTTCATCCTAGGACATGCAGGGAGGAATGGAGAAGGCAACAACTTGGCTTGCGAGAGAGGAAGTGGCCATAATCCCTCTCATTGGTTGCAGCTGGGAAGAATAGTATATAAGAGAGACAGTTAAAACACAGCATTGCCAGAAGCAAAGTGTGTGTTATTTTGGACTGAAGTTATCTTGGTTGGCATCCTTCCAACAGACTGTGCCTTGTTATCTCCTTGAAATTGGTAATTACTTATCCTGGTCTGTTGTGGAAATTCCTTCATTGTAGTTTGTTTTAGTTTTTTATTTCACCTCTATCTGCTCATTAAGTTCGGACTGTATTGCTTTCTTTTGAAGACTATTTTTGAATATGTTTTATCTCCACTGAGAATTATTGAACAATGGGGCCAAGTTGGAAGCATTAAAGGACATTTAGTTATGTTTTGGATTTTGTTATGTTTGTGTTACACTCCGGGTCATCACACTACCTTTTCAAGAAGAGTAGGGCCAAGAGAACTTCTGGCTTGAATGTCATTGCTAAGCGAGCCACAAAAGGAACACTTGTATTGGACTTAGCTCTTCCTTTTTTTCGTATTTTTTTTTAAAACTTATATACAAAAAATCCATTTCATTTCAAACATGTGTCAATTAGGTACATATTTCAAATTACTTAACCATTGTTAATAATATTCTTATTCCACTTAACAACATAGCAATAATTACATTCCCATATATATATAGTATGTCAATATATACATATACATATACATATACATATACATATACATATACATATACATATACATATACATATACATATACATATACATATACATACATACATACATACATACATATATATATATATATATATATATATATATATATATATATATATATATATATATATATGGATCTTTGGTTATTCGGGTTTTCTCCCGCGTAAGATTGGAATTATCTAGGCCTAGATAATTCCAATCTTACGCGGGAGAAAACCCGAATAACCAAAGATCCACATACAAATACCCGCGAGAACCTCAGAAAACATATATATATATATATATATATATATATATATATATATATATATATATATATATATATGGATCTTTGGTTATTCGGGTTTTCTCCCGCATAGGATTGGAAGTATCTAGGCAATATATGAAGTCCCCTGTGCATCATGCCCGGCCACATACATTGGACAGACCAATAGAAGAATAAGCACCCGCCTGGATAAACACAAAAATGCAGTCAAAAAGCTGGAACACACTTCCTCACTCGTCCAACACATGGAAGCCACAGGTCATAACATCAACTTCAATGGCACCAAAACCCTAGCCACCATAGAAAATCCCAGCCACAGAATCATCAGAGAAGCCATAGAGATTGAAAAAAGATCAGAAAGCATGAACAGAAGAGATGATTCCACCAGGCTGTCAATCATTTGGAAGCCTGCACTCACAAACAAAAAAATCTCCACACCACAAGCCAGGCAAACACCTGGGCACAAACAGATCCCCTCTGATACCTCCAGCTCAAACATACCCCAACCAGGCACCCAGATGAAACCCAGCTTCCTAACTAATGATAGCCGTCCATTTACCCGAAGCCAAGCTGCACTAAAGGCCTCCAATAAAGTAACACAATGTTGCCAGCCAATCAAGATACAAAAAGAGCCCCCCCCCCAAAAAAAAACAGACAGAAGATATTAGTAGCAGAACACAGCAAACTCCAAGACCAATAAACACAGACCAAGACTCTCAACCAATCAGGAGGAAGAAAAAACCATTCTGACACAGCAATAGGCTGCCCCAAATTTAAATCTGAAACCACTGTAATCACAGACAAACACCTTACAGAAGCCTGATGATGGCAGATGAGATTCTGCTGAAACGTTGCTACAACTTTAAAAGCACCACTATTATGACGTGGGAAAATACCCGAACAAAGCTGAATGCCAGACATGTAAGTACCCGCGAAAACTTAAGAATATATATATATATATATATATATATATATATATATATATATATATATGTGTGTGTGTGTGTGTGTGTGTGTGTGTGTGTGTGTGTGTGTGTGTGTGTGTGTGTGTGTGTGTATGTGTATGTGTATGTATGTATGTATGTATGTATGTATGTATGTTTATGTTTTCTGAGGTTCTTGCGGGTATTTGTATGTGGATCTTTGGTTATTCGGTTTGCGTAAGATTGGAAGTATCTAGGCAACGTTTCGATGAAGTCTCATTCATCATCTTCAGGCTTGGTCTTCAGCTCTGTGCTTCTCAGAGTGATGTGAGCTTGCAGCTGCTTCTTCCTTTTAACTGCTAGTGGGGGTGTGACTTGATTGGGTGGGGGCTTGGCTGTGTTCTGATTGGGTAGGATCTATATATATATGGATCCATATATATATGGATCTTTGGTTATTCGGGTTTTCTCCCGCGTAAGATTGGAAGTATCTAGGCAATGTTTCGATGAAGTCTCATTCATCATCTTCAGGCTTGGTCTTCAGCTCTGTGCTTCTCAGAGTGCTTCTCACTCTGAGAAGCGATGAATGAGACTTCATCGAAACATTGCCTAGATACTTCCAATCTTACGCGGGAGAAAAAAATATTTCAGGCTTCAAATCTATGTGTTGTTTAATCATTTTCTCCAACCATGTACATATTTAAGTCCAATACCCTTTAGCTTCTGTGCAAGTCCATCACATATGATAATATGTTCCTGGTATTTGATGACATTTCCAACATTTAATTGATTTATTATTATAAACATTGTTGCTAATTTTGCTGGTGCTGAATGCCATCTGTAAAACATCTTGTACAAATTCTCTTTATATGCTGTTGATATTGTCAGTTTATAGTTCCTATCCCATAGTTTCTGTCACTTATTCAATTCTATAGCATATCCCAAAAAAATTGCCCATGCTATCATTGTTTCTTTAATTTCTTCTTCTTCTAGCTTGACACCTAATAAATAACAATATAATCTTTTAATTAGTTCCTGTTAGTATTTTATCCAATTCTGTCAACTCTTTATTAATCCCTTCATCTTTAATATCTTTTTCATACCTTGCTTGTATCTGCATTAGCTCTTCCTAATGGTAGGAGGAACCAGATACCAGGCAGTTATAATCAAGAAATGGCTGCATTTGCACAAGATTGGAAAAATGAAGATACTCCTACAGATTAAAAGATAATTAGAAAAATCTTAAACTGTGCAGAAATGAATAGATTGGCATTACAAATAAAAGATAAGGAAGAAACATAACATTTTATAACATGGGACTTGTTTTATTGATGGTTGGATAAAAGAGGTAGAAATGAGTAAAAAAGATTACTGTTACGTAAAAGTTAATGAGGAAAGATTATTTATATAAGCAAATATTATCATTATTATTGTTATTATTATTACTAGCATGACTTCTATGATCTTGTATAAGTAAATAGACTCAGACAATACACTGTAGACTAACACATGTATATTAAAGGGAAAAATGTATAAATAAAATATTTTCTAAAGAAGAAGGTGGATGTTATCATGCATGTTTTGCTTGCATTGTTGTGGTTACCATTCTAACATTTTGCACACATGCACACACGCACACACACACACACGCACACACACACAGATGTTCTTGATTGTAATTGGGCTTGCAACTTTGTTTCAGTTCTAGAGAATTTTGACAACATGTAATGAAATCAGGAAGGGGATAAAATATTGACTTCAAGAACATTCCTTAAGAATGGTAAAAATATAAAAGCAACTTCTCCTATTGTGCTTTCCCTTTCCAATGAACCAGAGGGAAAAAATAGTCCTATGATGTTGCTTTTCTTTGCCTTTCTTCTTCTGTTTGTGTCTTTACAGACAATGGCTAACGGAGGACCACTTTTCTATAGTAAACTTCCCATAATGTCAGCATTAGCCCCGAAAAAAATTCATGATCTCCCAAGGGTCTATTTCTGTCCTGTGCTCCCTGCTGGTTGTAAATACCCTTCTATTTCATCCAAATATCTTATTAGAGGAACAACAAGGCTATTTTCAACAAATAAGTTTGCACTTTTGCCATAAAAGATGGCCAGCTTGGAAAAAATCAATGTTGTTCAGCGACTGAATTTCAAAGAATGCTATTTGTTAAGCCTGTGTTCCCCAACCATGGTTAAGGAGACAAGCTAAACAGAATGTGCAGCGTTAGTCAGATAGGCACACAGATAAATGAGTGAGATAAGTTTGTATGTTTGTTAACATACAGTAAAAATAACACATACGCTTGTGCTATCAAAAATATAGTTTATTCCACTTAGAGTTATATAGCATAGTCAAAATAACAGTCCATTAGTCGTGTATCATTTTAGTCAGTCCATTCAAGGATATTCAATTAACAAAGTCCGTGTAGAATATCCTATGTCAGTTCACTTACAAATCAGTCCTTTGTCTCTCCCGTTCGAGTAAGGAAAAAACGCAGTCTTCAGTCTATCCAGTAATTAGGGATCACCAAAGCCAGAGAGAGCAAGCTGACGTTCCTTGCTTCTTTTATGGTGCTTTCACAACCACTCCCTTAATTACATTCCTATATTTAAAGTTGCAGACACTTTAACTCATAAACCATGATAACATATTTATTATTTTCCCTAAACCAGTTAGGGTAAACAATGTTATCCCTAACATTCTCCCCTTTTAGGTAAATATAATAATATAACTATTTACATCTTTAAATCATATTTGTTACAACTTTCTTTAAACTTAATTACTCCTTGAGCTTTTGTGAATTGGTCTGCAATGTTTTCTTCTGTCATGCAGTATTCCAATTTAATTAGCCCATTCTTTACAGATTCTCTAACATTTAAGTATCTTAAATCAGTATGCTTTGATCTAGTTTGTACAGCAATACTAGTAGCTAACTTTATGGCTGCCTGGTTGTCCTCGTACACAATAATGGAATCTTTAACAGTTACACCCATGTCTAATAATAACTGTTTGTACAAAATTAAGTCAGTGCATAGTAATGACAGACATGAAAATTCCGCTTCCATCGTGGACAAGCTAATATGCTGTTGTCTGATTGACCTCCACCCTATTAGTGTCTTACCAAATAATATAGCCATTCCAGATGTTGATTTTCTAGTGTTTATGTCAGTTGCAAAACTTGCATCTGCATAGGCACTAAGACTCAAATCACCTTTTGGTTCTATATACAATGCATGGTTCATTGTTCCTTTAAGATATCTTAAAATTCTTTTTAATGATTGCCAATGACATTGATGTGGATCTGAATTAAAACGTGCCAGCTGATTAACACTATAAGCTATATCTGGCCTAGACCAATTGCTTAGATATGATAAGCTGCCAATCAAAGATTGATATATGGACTTATCAAATTTGGGATCATCAGTTTGGCAAACCTCCTGACTCATTGGAGTCTTTGCCGGTTTACAAAGTTCCATTTTATACGTTTTAATTAATTGGCAAATTTTATCTTCTTGAGATATCTTAAATCCATTTTTTGTTTTGTTAATTGTCAATCCTAGATACTTTTTAATTTCACCTAAATGCTTTAATTTTATCTTTTTGGCTAATAATGATATAATCTCATTAGCTTCATTATTAGTCTTAGTTATCAAAGCAATATCATCTGTAAATAATAACAATAATGACACCGTTCCATTATTTTCTCTTTTAAACACACATGGATCTGCTAAACCAGATTTAAAACCTATATTGTTTAATTCTTTTACAATATATTGGTTCCACTCAAAGCCAGATTGTTTCAACCCATAAAGACTTCTTTTTAGTTTCCAACAATCATTACTATTTACTTTATTGTCTTTTATAATAATTGGCTTTTTCAAATATATAGTGTGCTGCAATGGTGCATGCAGATAAGCAGTTTCTACATCGAAATGGTAATGACATAGTTTTTCTTAGCTGCCCACACTAAAGCTGCTCTCAAAGATGTTGCCTTAAGACTTGGTGTGAAAACTTCATCATAATCAGATGCAGTTTGATTAAATCCTTGAGCTACCAACCTAGCTTTATGGGTAACAGTCCCATCATTTCCAGTTTTTACTTTAAATATCCATTTGCACCCAATGGATTTTTCTCCTGGAGGTAATTTAGCATCTTCATATACTTTCATTACCTTTAATGAATTTAGTTCTTTTTCCATTGCCTTTTGCCAATTCTCCTGATCCTTAGCAGGATACATCCTAAGTTCATCTACACTAGTTGGAACTTTAGTTACTTGGCAAACTATACTTGCTTGATACCTATCAGGTGGTCTAGTTACACGTGTAGAACGTCTAGGTATTACAGGACTTACAGGTGGACTTTATTACCTGTTCTAGATTATCTAACTCTTCCTGATCAACTGTTTCCTCTTGTTCTGGTCCTATTTGCTCTTCATGTACTTCTTTAATTGGACTCTTCTTATAACTAGTCTGTTCTTTCTGCCTTTTGGAGGGTTCAATAATTACTTAGTTATTTAAATCTTGCTCTAATCTATTCCATCCTACATGTTCTAGGAATTTAGCACTAGCACTGGTGTAAACTCTAGATATTCCTGGTTCCCAGAATCTATAAGATCTATGATTAGATTTATATCCGACAAAAAGTAATCTTTTAGCTGTATGTTGTCCTTTGTGTTTGAGTTGTGTAGGGATATGCACCCATGCTGGTGCTCCAAATGTGTGCATGTAACTTAAATCAGGTTTTGTACCATGCCACAATGTGAATAGTAATTCACCTGTTGTTGAATTAACAACATTATTTAATATATGATTACCACACATTATTGCTTCTCCCCATAAATTGTCAGGTAATCCTGAATCAGACAACATAGTACGTGCTATTGATTGCAGTGTTTGGCCTTGTCTCTCTATAAAGGCATTATGTTGTGGCCTATATGGTGGGTGCAGACTTTTTATGTTGAATACCTAACATTCTAAGTCTATTTTGGAATTTATTATTTGTAAATTCCGCACCATTATCTGTTATAACAGTTACTAATTTCTTTTTAGTTTTCCTTTCTGCAAATTTAATCCAATTGAAGAGATTTAGATATGTTTCAGTTTTGCTCTTCATTAAATAGCAAAACCCATATCTAGAATAGTGGTCCATTATACTTAATATGTATCGAACTCCTCCTACACTTGGTTTTTTTGAACCTATTAAATCAGCAAATACTACTTCTAAAGGCTCTTTGGTAATAAATCCATCAACTCTATTAGCCGGTATGACCCTGCTTTTGCTTTGATTACAAATAGAACATTGCAAATACTTATTACAAGGTTTTAAACTTATTCCATTAGATAATTGAACAGTTTTCTTAAGCATTTTAAAATTTAAATGCCCTAGCCGTCGGTGTAACAAGTGAATACATTCATCATGAGGTTTCTTATTATCATAAACCGTGTTAGCCACCTCTAAACCATTATCATTTAACACATATAATTCACCTCTTAAAGATGCACTAATTTTCTTATCTTCTTTTTCAATTATGCAGTTATCTCCCCTCAAGGTAACTACATATCCTAGTTTAACCAAAATTCTAACTGAAATTAAGTTAAACTTAAGTTGTGGTACATATAACATTTTTACATTCTCTTTTATGAAAGAACAATATGCTATACCTTGACCTTTAGCTTTCAGTTTCCAGCCATTGGCTAACGATATCTGCTGTGTGCTCTGGGACATTTTAATAAAATTTTTGTTATCATTTGTTATACAATGGGATGCTCCACTGTCAACCACCCATAAATTATTTTTTACAGCTCCGTTAATATACATGGCTAACTCTAAATTTTTATTTATCTTTTGATGACTTTTAGTATTCTGGCCAGCGTTCTGGCGCTTTGCTTTTTTACAAAATCTTGCCGTTGTCCTCTTCCTCCACAATTAAAACACTTTTTAATTGCGTATGCAGTAGGAGATTCATTATTTTCTTTTTGAGGTTGCTCCCTCCTTAACTGATCTCTTTCAAGTGTTCTTCTTGCCTCTTCAATCAATCTACCAGTTATATCAGTTAAAGTTAGACTTTCCTTAGGCAAAACTTCAAGGGAAGTGACATAGTTATCATAACTTTCATTTAGTGATGATAGAATTATGTAGACTTGGTGTAGTTCAGAGAAAATAAGCTCTTTCTCATGCAGTTCTTGAAAAATGCTTTTTATAGAATTCAAATGACTAAGCATATCACCATTTGTCTGAAGATGCATGCTGAAAAGCTTCTGTGTAAGATTTATGTGAGCACCAACGTTATCTCGGACATAAATCCTCTTCAGCTTCTGCCAACACCCAACAGCTGTTTGCTCTCCACGGATATGAACAAGTTGCTGGTCAGACAGTGTTAGTCCTATTATGCAAATAGCTTGTTCATTCTTCTGCGTAAAATCTTCTATTTTTAGTCTATCTTCCTCAATCTCTGGATCCCATTCCTCTACGTTTGGTGGATTTTCAATTATGTTCCACAGACCTTCTCTTCGTAGAAGTAGACTACATTTTATAGACCATGATACATAGTTTGTTCCGTCCAGCTTGGATATAAGGGACAAACTTTGTAGATTGACTTGTGCCATGTTTTCTTATATGGATATGAAACTATAATTAATAAAACACAGCTGTCTGTTTACTGTAACGTTTAACAACACAAACTCTCACTTTTTACATAAATCTGTTTTATCCTAGTTAAACTGACTTTGCAGCCTCTGGGCCCATAACCAGTGTTAGGTCTGGGCCCATAACCAGTGTTAAGCCTGGGTTCCCCAACCAGGGTTAAGGAGACAAGCTAAACAGAATGTGCAGCGTTAGTCAGATAGGTACACAGATAAATGAGTGAGATAAATTTGTATGTTTGTTAACATACAGTAAAAATAACAGATACGCTTGTGCTATCAAAAATATAGTTTATTCCACTTAGAGTTATATAGCATAGTCAAAATAACAGTCCATTAGTCATGTATCATTTTAGTCAGTCCATTCAAGGATATTCAATTAGCAAAGTCCATGTAAAATATCCTATGTCAGTTCACTTACAAATCAGTCCTTTCTCTCTCCTGTTCGAGTAAGGAAAAAACGCAGTCTTCAGTCTATCCAGTAATTAGGGATCATCAAAGCCAGAGAGAGCAAGCTGAGGTTCCTTGCTTCTTTTATGGTGCTTTCACAACCACTCCCTTAATTACATTCCTATATTTAAAGTTGCAGACACTTTAACTTATAAACCATGATAACATTTTTATTATTTTACCTAAAGCAGTTAGGGTAAACAATGTTATCCCTAACACTATTTATTGTAACTGTGGTGGCCAGCTAGCTAACCTTAACTTGGAAGAAATTGTACCAGGCGTTTTGAAGTGACTGTATTTGATTTCTATTTGCACAAATCAAATTGGTGATTTAGATAAATGCTTCATGGTCCTCTTTTAACATAGTGGGTCTGGGAACCAGGAAATAACTCATTTCCCTTTGAGCTAGAACATTTTTCATATTGTCTTCTTTTTGTTCTTTCATGACAAACTCCATTCTGCATAAACCAATTATCATTTCAAGCAAAGTTCCCCATTATGTAGTGTTCACATTAAACAATGCTAAAGTTTGATAGTTCCTATCTTTGCACAAGCTAAATCCCTATTGTCAGGTTTCTGCTTTAGAGAAAAGGAAAAATAGACTAAAGGTCTTAACTCCTTTCCTCAAAACAACGTTATAGAGCACTGCACATCAGAACAACTAGACACAAGAACAGTTTTTCCCCGAATGCCATCACTCTGCTAAACAAATAATTACCTCAACACTGTCCAACTATTTACAAAGTCTGCACTACTATTACTGTTAATCTTCTCATCACTCCTTATCACTCATCCCCTCCCACTTGTGACTGTATGACTGTAACTTTGTCTCTTGTATCCTTAAAATTTATGTTGACTCCTAGTATGATTTGATTGCTTATTGTACCCTATGACCATTATTAAGTGTTGTACCTGATGATTTTTGACTCTTGACAAATGTATTTTTTCTTTTATATACACTGAGAGCATTTGCACCAAGACAAATTCCTTGTGTGTCCAATCACACTCCGCCAATAAAAGAATTCTATTCTATTCATATTTGGGGTTAACACCGGGTGTGATTAGTGACAGATTGTCCCATTTTCTTACTAAAAAATATCATAAGTCATCTTTGTTTTCCCAAATCTAACACATTTAAGTATATCAAAGAGAACAAAGCGGCTGCTTTGTTATTTACAAATTATATGACATTTTATAACTAATCTAGTTTGGACGATATTAAGCCATGCTGTAAAACAGAGAGTGGTAGGGGAAGACTAGTTCAATTCAGAGATCCACTCTTCTCAAAAAAGTGATTCAACTGGAATTGTTTGCTCAATCTGCTTTGTAATACATCAATTCAGAAAATCAGGCCAACTGACAATTCCATTTTTGACTTAACAATTTAATTCAGAACAGTGATTCAGTCTGGAATTTCAATCAACCAAAGCTTCTTACAGCCTTTGCAGAAAGGATGGGAAGTCTTATTTCTATGCCATTTCATTACCATTTTAGAACATTCCTGGATATAATTTGGAAATAATTTAACATTTGTTTTACTAACTTTGTGACGTGTTTGTTTCTTCATACTTTTTTTAAATCACACATTAATTAAATAATTAGATTTAGGTGCCACTCATCTGTAAAACATCTCCTTTTCCAATTTCATGCATTATTTATATATTGTATTGCATTGCATTGCATTATATTTCTTTGTTTTATTTACCATATGCATTCCATGTAAACTCAAATATTCAAACTCAAATATTTGCCTATATTTGCCCCAAAGAAAATGCTCTTCCAAAGTTTTCATTTGTTAGGCAAGTGTAAGAAAACTTTTCTCTCCACCCTGGTGCAGAGAACATTGATATGGACCAAGAACCAAGGACCCCCAATCACCAAGAACAGGGGTGGCAATAAATGATAACAGCAACTTTAGCCTAACAAAGTAATAGACACCAACATGGGAAAATTCTTGATGGAAGGTTGAATCTTAGTTTTAGCTTCACCTGTACTGGGGTAGAGTATGAAAAAAAAACCCTTAAGTACACCTCTTAAGTATTTAAGAGGAAGCTGGCTTTTTTCCTTTTTTTCCAAAGTACGAGAAGGCAATACAAGAAGCAATAGATGGAAACTCATCAAGGAGAGACACCATCTAGAACTAAGGAGAAATTTCCTGATAGTGAGAGCAATTAAGCAGTGGAATGGCTTGCTTTTAGGTGTGGGTGCTCTATCGCTGGAGATTTTGAAGAAGAGATTGGACAGCTTTTTATCTGAAATGGTAAACAGTCTCCTGCTGAGCAGGGGGTTGGACTAGAATACCTCCAAAGACCCTTCCAACTCTGTTATTCGGTTATCCTGTCCTGTGCTTGACTATATGGCCGTGATGGCAAACCTATGGCATGCGTACCACAGGTGGCATGCAGAGCTATTTGTGCCGGCACGTGAGCTGCAGGCAAACTTATCTCACTGTGCATGTGTGTGCCTCACAGCTGATTTTCGGTGGGTTTGAGGCCTTTTTCGGCCTCCCAAAGGCTTGAGGATGGCTTCTGCAGGCTTTGCAAGCCAAAAACTAGTCCCATTTTGTCACTTCCTGTTTTTCTGAAAATACTGGATCAAACGGGGCTAGTTTTCGGCCTGCAAAGCCTGCAGAAGCCTCCCTCAAGCCTTTGGGAAGCTGAAAAAGGCCTCAAAGCCAAAGTCCAAAAATCAGCCGTGAGGCACAGCGCAGGTAAGAGGGCAGGTAAGGGGGGTGGGGTTGCACACATATGTGTAGGGGGCATGGGGGGCGCACCGCCTTCTGGGTGCTGGCATGCAAGTATGAGCGTGCAAATGTGTGCACAATTTTTGGCGGCGGAGCCCAAAAAGGTTAGCCACCACTTCTATAAAATTTACTTGTCCTCTATTGCCATCTCACCCTTTAAATCTTAATGCTGGCTATGGACTGCTTACTAGCATCTAAAAATGCTGCTCCTTCCTGGCTCCTTATAATCTTAATAAAAAAAATCCCGTGGCTTGATTGATTGCTTTATGATCAAGAAAGATAATCAGAATACTAATCAAGGCTCTTCCTGCTATAAATTTGTTAGCCTGTAATATAAAATAGGAATAGCTTCAGTTGCATTAAATGCTTAGTCTGACTTTTCAAATATAATTGTCCCAATCAGACAGTTATGCAGCCTCAAGGAATCATCTCCTGCAGATGTCTGTGCTGTATTGGGGAGTGAGGAAATCATATGATGTAAGGATAAAAACATGGAGATAGATAACATTCCATTCCTGAGTGTTCAGAAAAATTTAAAATCAGCTTCTCAGATTTGGCATATTCTACATGTGTTAAAATCAGAAGTTCAGAAGTCCCTTGTATCTGGCTATGCTGGCAAAAGAAAAAAGTCTGGAATTTATAGTCCTGAGATACTGGAAAGGTCATAAGACTCATCAGCCTGTAGAGCCTGGAAGTTTTTAATATTTTGAATTAATTTTTATATAGTTTTTCCAATCTGGAATTTCTCACCACTGCTGTTTTTTTTTTTTGTGTGTGTGCAACTATTCTTTCTTTCCTTTTGTGGTACAGTTGAGCAAACCTTGGGGTTTTTCCAAACATGTTGGAATTGAATGCATAATCTGTCAGCCAAACTTTAGCATGAGTCACTGGACCAGATTTTATGAAAAAAGAAAATAAATACAGTTTGTAATGTAAATTTCAATATGGGATCCTTGGTGCTCTATGAGCATGGCTGTTTTCTTGCAGACGTTTCATTACCCAAACTAGGTAATGTCATCAGAACACCAAGGATCCCTCACTTCAATCCTGAGCTATAAATATTCTCCCTAATTGTGATGTAGCCTGCATAATAAAAAGGCCAGTAAGGTAAAGACAAAGGTTCCCCTCATACATACGTACTAGTCATTCCTGGCTCTAGGGGGCGGTGCTCATCTCTGTTACAAAGTCGAAGAGCCAGTGCTCTCCAAAGACATCTCCGTGGTCATGTGGCCGGCATGACTAAATGCCAAAGACGCAAGGAATGCTGTTACCTTCCCACCAAAGGGGTCCCTATTTTTCTACTTGCATTTTTACATGCTTTCAAACTGCTTGGTTGGCAGAAGCTGGGACAAGTAACAGGAGTTTGCTCCGTCACACAGTGCTAGGGATTTGAACCGCCAAACTGACGACCTTTCTGATCGACAAGCTCAGTGTCTTAGCCATTGAGTCACTGCATCCCTTTTTAAAAAGGCCCTCAGTTGCACTTAATTTATTTTACTTTCAACAGTCCTGCTTACCCATTACAAATATCAGTGTTTAGCATTGTATGTGCTTGTCAACCATATTGCTTGTAGGTTCTTTCCAGACCAAAGGAGCATAGAATCATAAGATTGGAAGAAACCTCAGATGTCTTCTCATCCAACTGCCTGCTCAGGGCAGGACACTTTATTCCAGAGGTATCAATCTGAAGGCCCACAGGCCAGATCTGGCCCATTGGACTGGTCTGGAAATAGCAAAGGAACAGCAAATGGTGCCTCTGCTAGCGAAAATGGGGCAAGGGCAGGGGTGGGATTCAGAAATTTTAGCAATGGATTCTCTGCCCGGTTGCTGGGCAGCCATGGCCATGGTGGGCATGACCTAGTTGGCGTCCTGCACTATGGTGGCGGGGGGGGCATTTTGGCCCTTTCTGGGCACTAGAGACTTTCTTCAAGTCTCTGGGAGAGCGAAAACGAACTTCCCTGGGCTCTGGAGGCTCTCTGAAAGCCAGAAATGGGCCCGTTTTTGGTCTTCCCAAAAATTCCAGGAGGCCCATTTTTCACCCTCCTCGAACCTCTGTGTGCGCCCTGCACTTGCCTGCATCCAAAATGGGCCACATGGGGACTCTTGGGAAGGGAGGGATGGGTGGAGCCAGCCAGGAGAATCTTATCTAGAGGCTCTCCCCAACCTCTGTGAACCCCCACAGCCCACCCCTGGGCACAGGTGGGGGGCGCAGGAAGCCCTCATGCACCCCATTTTATTTTTTATTTTTTTATATATTTTATTTTGTCAAGCAATTATAAGATAACAGGTACAAGTAAAAACATAGTTATGAATACATGGATACATATAAGAAAAATAAAAGAAACAATAGGACAGGGATGGTAGGCACGTTGGTGCACTTATGCACACCCCCTACAGACCTCTTAGGAAAGGGGTGAGGTCAATAGTAGACAGTCTAAGGTTAAAGTTTTTGGGGTTTGGGGAAGAAACCCCAGAATCAGGTAGAGTACTCCAGACATTGACTACTCTGTTGCTGAAGTTGTATTTCCTGCAATCAAGTATGGTGTCGTTTACCTTGAGTTTGTATCGATTGTGTGCTCTTGTATTGTTATGGTTGAAGCTGAAGTATTCATTGACAGGTAGGACATTACAATAGATAATTTTATATACTATATTTAGATCAGACTGTAGGAGGCCTAGTTCTAGGCTTTCTAGGTCTAGAATTTCAAATCTGGTGGCATAAGGTATTCTGCAACAAGTACTTTTTGTGAAATATTTCTGGACTTTCTCCACTGTGTTATATCAGATACGTAATGCGGGTTCCAGACTGATGATCTATATTCAAGTATTGGTCTTTTTTATTTTCATTTGTTTTTTTAATTTATTTATTAATTTATTTAGTTTTATTTACAATCTGGACAGCCTCTTGCAGCATTCTGCCAGCCAAAATGGCCGTGCCAACTCCTCCTCCCTTCCCTGGCTGGCCCACAAAGGACAACTACAATGCTGATCCGGCCCTCCAAGAAATCCAGTTTGACACCCCTGCTTTATACCATCCCAATCAAAGGGCTGTCCAATCTAATTTTTGAAACCTCCAAGAATGGAGCACCCACAACTCCAGGAAGCAAGCTATTCCATTGATTAATTTTCCTCACTGTCAGAAAATTTCTCCTTCCTTCTAGTTGGCTCTCTCTTTAACAAGCTTCCACCTGTTGTTTCTTGTCCTGCCCTCTGGCTTTTTGTAGAATAAGTCAATCCCCTCTTCTTTGTGACAGCCCCTCAGGTACTGGAAGACAGCTATTGTGTTGCCCCCAACCCTTCTCTTTAATTGACTAGACAGAACTACCACAAACAGAAAGAAAAATAGGTCCAACCTTTGCCTCACAAGCACACAGTCCAAAAATAAAGAAGGAAAACAGTTCAAACATTTATCCAGGCTTTCAATTTTCTAAAACAAACAAACAATGATCACCTGAAAAGCCATAACGTATCACTATAGTTATCTGAATTGGGAATAGATCATGGAGAGGAAGAATATAAAAATTGGTTTCTCAGTTGATGTAACAGAGTACCGTTTTTTCCCCATTTATTCCCCTCCTATAACTTAGGTGATGGGAAGGGAGGCAAAACTTGGCTTCTATGTATGGTTTATGATGAGCTGTCCTCTCCTTGTGATAACCTTCCTTTCTCTCATTTCTCAATATCCCATTTTGGCTGTAGTCATCAACAGATTTTGCTGTTACAAGGAGTGAATGACTTTCAGATTCTACTCCTGAACGCAACGGTCTCTGCCTCCAAACTCAATTTTTTATCATCTGCATTTCACACTTCTCAGTTTCCACCCCCCACACCCCCATCTACCCATCCCTACCCTACCTCAACACACGCTTAAACTTTTTTTCCTGTTTGTCTTCTGACCTTGGCTGTAATTCTGACTTACCTTGCAAGGTAAGATGAATCCATTTGTCTCTTTATGTACAGATTCTTTCATTAAATGAACCATCTCCCAGTTGGGCAGTGAGATGGGTGGAGAAATTAAGGAAGGACAGAAGCTCCCGCTTGATAAAATCAGACACAATATGGCTTTGTTCCAAGTCAGAGGAAACACAATTATCAAGTTCAGAATCACACTTACTCTTTGAAGGGAATGTCTAGGATGAATTCCCAAAGGAAGGCAGGGCTAGGATAATAACTAAATTTGATTGCATTCAACTTATATCTAAATGTGGTTAACATTAAATTTAATTAATACTGATAATACATTCAATCTCCATAAATTTAATTATTTCGCCCTGCTCACATTGTTATAAATGAGAATGACAGCCACTCTAGAAGCTACATCTCAGATTTAGGAGAAGGGAAACTTTACCTGACTCTGAGGGACATGAATTGAAGTTGGGGGTCACACCAAGTACAGTGTGTTGAAGGGTACATTTCAACGGTTGATGGAGATGTTTTGAAATAGATAGATGGACATACACATATGCACACATGCATGCTGAAGTTATACAGTGGTTTGGATTCTAATTCTAAGAAGTTCCTTCAGACCATATACAGTATCTTATGATGCAAATGTATGATTCATTTGCAACTCCTTCAGTAATCCATCTTTTCCCAGCCCAGCCCAACTGCCCTCCGTGTTTATTTATTTATTAAATTTTTATGTCACCCATCTCACTGATAAAGCAACTATGGGTGGCTTACAGAATGGTAAAGAGATAAATATAAAACAGAATTACATTTAAGAAAGCGTACATAAAAACTAGAACTAAAAGGATGGTAGCAAAAAGGGAAACAATAGTAGGGGATTTCCTCAAAGATAAAAAAGAGGTAGTATTGTAGACATACACAACTCTCTTCCCAGACCTGGCCAGCCCATCATTTGTACATTTCTGTTTTAAGTATTCTAATTAAATAACCATACTACAATTGATCCTATTTAGGCTAAAAACACTTCCATGGAAAAATTACAGGACACAGTTTTTGGGATCTGTATCTCATCCAGCTCCATTGTTCTACGATCATACAGATAGTTCTTGACTTACAATCTCTTGTTTCTTCTTCTTGGTGCCATATTCATCATTGGGCGCTGGCAATCATGTTGATGATCCTATTTTTATCAACAGTTGCACGAAAAAGTGCTGTTGAGTTTTGTCTAAACCAGTCCCTTAGATTTTGAAACCCTGATGTTCTTCTTCTGCCTCGACCTCGTCTGCTTTCAATCTTTCCTTGGAGGATTAAGTGAAGTAGGCCGTATTTATCACATGTCCAAACTATTCTAACATTCATTTTTTTAATGGTTTTGATGATTTCCTTTGGCTTTCCTAGGCCAATCACTTGTTTAGTGACTTTCAAAGTTACAGTAGCATTCAAAAAACATGACAGTGTTTATACTTATAATCGAGGCAGCACCCCCAAGGTCATGTGATCAAAATTCAGGCGCTTGCATCCGGCATGTATTTATGATGGTTGCAACATCTCAAAGTCACATGATCACCATTTGTGACTTTCTCAGCCAACTTCTGACAACTAAGGTCAATGGGGGAAGCCACATCTATTTAATGAGTGAATGAGTCACTGAACAATTGCCCTGATACACTTAACAACCATGGCAAAAAAGCCATGGACACAATTTTGCTTAACAATGGAAATTACTATCGTGATCTGGTCTTAAGTCAAAGACTATCTATTGAAGATGACCAATATAGTCCTCGTATTGAATTATATAATTAAACATTGCACTGCTTTGATGAGTGACATTGATTGTTCTCTTGTCATTGGTGCTGGTACATATTAGAGTCATGTAGCTGTTCATGGGATTTATTTTTTAATAAAAGGGCCAGGGAAATAATTAATATTTCAACTTCTATATAAGTAGTAATTTCAGTTGAAATGGGCTGCTTGAGAAGCACATGGTCTAGTTTCCCTTCCCGTGTCTTGAATGCACAATCAACCCCTTTATTTCCAAATTCCAGAAAAAGCAACAGCATTAATGTAACTCAGGCTGCCACCCAGATTACATCAGGAGATAGTCCCAAGATTACCAGCAAAGATTCGCTTATCTATATGCAACACTTGTCATTATGCTAAATTGATGCTTCGCTGTGTTACTGTGCTCTCCATTTGAAAATGTGTATGCAGAGGAAGATATACAGTAATAATCTCCAAAAGACCACCATAAAATATAATACCTGTAGATGACAGTTTAGCAATTCCTTTGTTCCTAGCTGTCACACCACCAAGCCAACTGCATTTCAGGAATCTTCAATCATGTGCATTATCATTTGATTTTTTAAAAATCAATGCAATGACCCATTAGACAATAGGCAATAGAAGATCTTAGGGATTACTGAATAAATGTTGGAGACAGCCATCATGACAACCATTTAAGACTCACACATGAAAATAACAGGAAACCAATATATATGAGCTGTTTTTTAAAACACCCCCATAGATAAATAGATGACTGACTGAAGTAAAATAAAATAAGCTACCCCTCTCAGTTCTTATATTTGCTGGCCAATATTTGATTTCTTTCTCCTCTCGTTCTTTGCTGAAGGACAATACCATAGTTATGTAACTGAGTTTGCACTAATATGCTATTCTACAGCCTTATTCTAGCCAAGAAATCAACTTGGATGTGTCATCACCAATAGTTCAGCTCAACTCAAGGACATCTTCCACTGTTTAGAGCCAGCCTCGGTTTAATCGATTCAGTGTTGATGCATACTCTATGATGCTTGGGGTTTGGGAGCTGGCACTTTTATTTGAAATCTTCTCACTTCCCTTTTATATTTATTTACCTCCTATAAAAGAAAACCTATAGAGATGCAGTAGTACCTCAGTACTTAACCGCTTTGAAACTGATCAAATTTGGTACATTTTGATGAGAAAATTTTGTCCCAGTACTTGTTGTTTGTTTACTACTCAACATACAAGTTAGAACTTGTTGGTTTCAGTTGCCTTGTGACTTACTGCCCTTTCCAGCTGAAACAAAGAGTCACACAGTAGCTCTTGCCATGTGGACATCCTCTTGCAGCTTGTCTTAGCTTCTTTATATTTTTGCATTTTTTTTCCTCATCAGTACAGGTAAAGTGAAGCTTATGTTTTATTTAAACTAAGTATTTATTAATATTTAGGTTTATTTCTCATGTAAAGTGATGATATATAACCTTATCTTTTTACATGATGCCTTTAAAATGTGCATTCATCTTTGGTTTGGGAATGCATTAAATTTATTTACATTATTCCTTATGGGAAAAAATTGTTTGGTACTCATCATTTTTGGTACTCATCGTACCTCCCAGAATTGACTAACAACAAGTACTGAGGCACCATTGTGTTTGTATTACACAAATGCAGGTTTGCCATTAACAGCCAGGAATTATGGGGCAAAACTATAGGCTTGATATGACCTCAGAAGATCTACAATTCATCTCTTGGAGGATATATTATTTGGGCCATTGCAGCCCAGTGATATCATAGTCCTGACATGGCCTGGGGAGCCATCTTTCAATAATTTCATTCCTTTGAAAAAAGTAAAAAATATTCATTGTGGTCTTAGATTGCTTTCCTCTCATCTGATGAAGCCTCTGGAGAGCTGCTACCCTTTAAAATAAACAATATTAAATACCTATAACAGAACAACAAATGTAAGCAAGTCAATGGAGCTGAGCAGCTGCCAGGGTTTTTCTTCCTGGCATAGTATACAATACAGCTCAAGAAGATTTTGTTAGTTTAGAATCCAATATATTGTACAAAACAATTAAAATAGTCAACTTCAATAATCAGATTAAGCATGTTGTGTACATATGGCCACTGAATTCAAGGGACAGATGTTTGATCTTATGTAAGATAGATCTGTACATCCTGTTCAGCATCTAGTAATGAATAGCATAAGAGAAGTAGGGGGTCCTATTTCTCAGCCTCTTCACTGGCCTCATTGAATAGTTTCATCTTGGAATTAAGATTTATACCATTCCTCTTAATGTTCCAGATGTGATCTAAGATTTAAGAAAGATATATAGAATTAGTTCTGGTACATAGAATTACATCTCCTTTATTCTTCCTCACCTTTGGACAGAAAGCTTGCCAAATTAAAGCAACTACTTGTATTATTAAAGGTATAATCTGAGAAGTTCTAGGGAGGATCGGTCTTGACATTCTTTCTCCATTTAACCTAAACTTTGATGCCTCTTGATCTTCTGGAATGTAGCCCCTTCTCAGTGGTGGGTTTAAAATTATTCTACTGGTTCTGTGGGCGTGGCTTGGTGGGTGTGGGTTGGTAGGTGTGGCAAGGGAAGGATATTGTAAAATCTCCATTCCCTCCCCACCACACTAACCTGCTTTCCAGCTCTGTTCTCCTGTGCAGGGCAACAAAAGAAGACCCAGCCAATCAGCTGGGACTCAATGGGAGGCAGAGAAGAGATGGAGGCGGGGCCAGTCAGAGGTGGCATTTGCCAGTTCTCCAAACTACTCAGAGTTTCCACTACTGGTTCTCCAGAACTGATCAAAACCTGCTGAATACTGTTGTGGTTCGCCAGCAGCAGGTGCAGACGGCAGAGGTATCAGACAATGAGGATGAAAGGGAACCAGTCAGAGAGTCTGGCAAGGACTTGGACAAGGGTCCTGCATCCGATTCAGGGATAGGGCCAGGAACATCGGAGAGTGGGGTGCTGCCTTTGGAACCTTTGGAGTATGGCAGCAGTGAAGCAGAGGACCATGGGGAGCCTATTACATGTGTGTGCAGAGCTGCAAGAAGGTGAGAGCAGCTGAAGCAGAAGGGGCGACTCGGGAGTAAGGCTGGGAGGTGATTGCCCTTCCCATCAGGGATAAAAGCCAGTCCTCAATGACAAAGAGCTTTGCAGGAAGCAAAGCAGTTCAGTAATTCTCTGAGTCTCTCGTGAAGCTCCGTACTCTGGTCGGTTTTTTCTAGGTTTTTGGGTTGGTTGATGTTAGCTTTAATTGGACTTCTGTTTCTTGGCAGCATTCAACAAAACTGAAAACCATGCTCTTATCTGGAGGAACTATGTCTAATGAGTTTTGGCTGGGAATTCAAGTAATTCCCAGCATCACATTAAAAAAGGTTTTACTTTTAAATTCAGTTTGTATTTTATTAAGTTTGATGAAGCCTGGGTCAGAACAAATACCACCTCTGCACTTCCCCCCTGGGAATCCAGATTACATTCCACCATAAGATGCAACTTGACTTTTCCATATAGTGTCTAGTTACTAGTTAATTGTAGTAGTTTTTAAATTTCAGTTCACTTATTGTGTTTTTAATGCTTGTCATGCATTTTGTTTCAGTTATTTGTCTGACCACGTTGATTATTATTGTTAGGGATAACATTGTTTACCCTAACTGGTTTAGGTAAAATAATAAATATGTTATCATGGTTTGTTAGTTAAAGTGACTGTAACTTTAACTGTAAGAATGTAATTAAGGAAGTGGTTGTAAAAGCACCATAAAAGAAGCAAGGCATGGCAGCTTGCTCTCTCTGGCTTGATGATCCCTAATTACTGGATAGACTGAAGACTGCGTTTTTTCCCCTGCTGGAACGGGAGAGAGAAAGGACTGTTGATTTATCAACGGTGAGAGGACTGATTTATTGTAAGTGGACTGACATTGGATATTCTACACGGACCTTGCTAATTGAATATCCTTGAATGGACTGACTAAAAACGATACATGACTAATGGACTGTTATTTTGACTATGCTATAAAATTCTAAGTGGAATAAACTATATTTTTGATAACACAAGCATATCTGTTATTTTTACTGTATGTTAACTAACATACAAACTTATCTCACACATTTATCTGTATGCCTATCTGACTAACGCTGCACATTCTGTTTAGCTTGTCTCCTTAACCCTGGTTGGGGAACCCAGGCTTAACAATTATTTACTCATGGCCATTGTTATTTTAATGATGCTAAATGTGAACATTTTAATTTACTGTTTGTATTTACCAGATTTCCTTAAATATCCCTGAGTAGTTTACAAGTAGAATTAATTAATTATGTAATAATTTGCTCCAAATAACACTAAACTCTCTTCTTTAGCAAGGTTTTATCCCCTTCATAAAAATCTCCAATATATTAAAATTTCTCCTACTGTCCTAAAAGATTTTTAAAAATAAAAATATCACTACTTCTGGTTTTTCCTGAAGGGTATGTGGGAGGCTAAAGTTTTGGATTTCCAGAACTAACTTTACATTCAAATGATGAGGGAGGTGCTAAATTATCTGAGCCAAACCAAACTGAATTTGAACTGCCAAAACCAAAACTGAATTAACTCTACTGATTGATACATAACCGGCATTGAGAAATGAATAGCCAAATATATTCTTTTCATAATACACATTTCCAAAGAAATATTATTTCCCCATTTGACATATCTTTTGATAGTTATGGAGATTCTCAGTCATCCGGGTCATGGCTTTCCCAAAGTTCAAAAGGCAACTGAACTTTGTAAAAAGACTATTTGCCACACAATCCTTTCAGTAGTTCCAAGAAGGTGCCACACCCATCTGTACTATTCAGGTGATGCTGAGGACACAGATAAACTCCAAGTGACCTCAGTGGCTCTCAGAAAGAGTGCTAACAATCAGATGACTGCAAGGAATATAAATCCTTCCATCCTTCACTATTCAGTCAAAACTGGAGATGCTTCTTGGATGAGGTTTGAAACATCTTCAAAGAAAAACAAAGTCCAGTTGCCTTTTGAAAAAGCAGCTTTGGAATCTGTTTTGATAAATTATTTCAGCTGAGAACTGAGGCAGAACATTCAGGAAATGGAAGGGAGGTTGGCTAGCTAAGATCTTATTTGCTCATAAACCTGGATGGTGCAGATTAGGTCAATTCGCACTGGAATTCACAAAGATTGGATTTCTCAGGCATTCCTAAAAGCTGTGCAAATGCAGATTTCCAATTATCATTAGCAGAGGCTGACTAAGCTGATTAAATTCCTTACTGGGAGTAATTAATAATTGCCTTTCACATTTAAGTACAGTTAAGTAGTGAACTATTTTCCTGTGCCAGTTAGTATTCATCCCTACTGCTGGAATATATTTTGCATGTATTTATCATATAATGATATACTGTCTATCAGTATAAAAAGAAAGGGTGAAGAGATTTATTCAAAATTTGCTATTCCTATCTCGACATCTTGGTCTCCTGTAATTGTTTTATCTTTAGAGAGACTCCTCCTTTAGAGATTGCCTAAAGAAGAACATAGAATATGGAATAACAGGGAAACTTGGAGGTCTTCTAGTCCAACCCCCTGCTCAAGAGCCTAGATCATTCCAGACAAATGGCTGCCCAGTCTCTTGAAAACTTCCACAACTTCTGGAGGCAAACTGTTCCCCTGATTAATGGTTCTCACTGCCAGGGAATTAGTATGAGGTTGGATCTCTCTTTAATGTTCTTCCACCCATTACTTTTTGTCCTCCCCTTAGGTGCTTTAGAAAATAAGTTGACCCCCACTTATATAACAGATAATCAGAGTTGGAAGGGACCTTATAGGTCATTTAGTCCAACCCCCTCCCACCCAAGCAGGAAACCCTACACCATTTCTGACAAATGGCAGTCCAATCTCTTCTTGAAAGTCTCAAGTGATGATGTTCCCACAACTTCTGAGGGCAACTTCTGTTCCATTGGTTGATGGTTCTCACTGTCAGAAAGTTTCTCCTTATTTCCTGGTTGAATTTCTCCTTGTTCAGTTTCCATCCATTGTTCCTTGTCTGGCCTGCGAGTGCTTTAGAAAATAGCTTGACACTCCCCTCCTCTCTGTGGCAGCCCCTCAAATATTGGAAGACTGCTATCATGTCTCCCCTGGTCCTTCTCTTTACTAGACTAGCCAAGCCCAGTTCCTGCAACCATTCATCGTATGTTTTATCCTCCAGTCCCCTAATCATCCTGGCTGCTTTTCTCTGTACTCTTTCTAGAGTCTCTATGTCTTTTTTATAATGTGGTGAACAAAACTGGATGCAGTAACTCTAGGTGTGGTCTTACTAAGGCTTTATAGAGTGGTATTAGTACCTCACCTGATCCTTTCTTTGTGCCAACCCCTCAAATATTGGAAGACTGCCATCATACCACCCTAGTCCTTCTCTTTCTCTTTGTCCTTCTCCTAGTTCCCTCCAATCATTCTTCATACGGTTCATTAAGTTGGGTTTGGTTCAGGGAGGTGGGGGCGATGGCTCAGCATTTAAAGAAGTTGAACTTGTCAGATGGAAAACTGTCAGCCCAGGTTCAGCCCAGCCCACATTCGAGACCGGAACACCACGCAATGGGGGTGAACTCCAATTAGTTGCTCCAGCTCCTGACCTTCTAGCAGTTTGAAAGCATGCAAATGCAAGTAGATAAATAGGTACCACTTTGGTGGGAAGGTAACAGCATTCCTGATGTCTTTGCCAGATAGGCATGCTGGCCACATGACCATGAAAGTGTCTTTGGACAACAGTGGCTATGAAATGGGGATGAGCACAGCCCCACTAGGATCAGACATGACTGAACAGGGTAAAACCTTTATCTTTAGGGAAACTCATAGGGTGTCTCCTTCAAGGCAAGGGAATGTCATTTAAGCACAAGAGCCACTCTAAGATGACAAGTCATGTAAGTGGGATTTGAGCATGAGTCAAGAAATTAAATTAAGAAGGACTCTCCGACAAGCCTGTCCCTAGTATACACACTGTCCATTCCTAAGGACATGTGATGGCATGTTGAATAAGTCAGCTTTACAATCCACCAATGGTATTTTGTGGTCACCTGATCACAATTTGTGGGGGAAAAATGCCAGTTTTTGACATGTTTTGCAGTTTCCAGCAAAAAAAACACCAAATCCAATGCAAGGGTTCACTTACCGATTGGCAAAAGTTCTATTGATTAAACAGTGTCAGAATAAACTTATTGAAATTCAGAGGAAGAATTATCATCCAGAAATAATGAAGAAAGGGGGAATATACTTTTCAGGACCTCTGAAAATGCAGGTAAAAACATTTACCTTGGAATATCATCTTTGTTTCATAGTGTTATGCTATAGTCTCTTGTTTTTGTTTTTTTAATATTTGAACAACTTCATAATTGTCTGTTTTTCCAGGAATTGTCTGTGTTCTTTTTAGAATATTTTTTGACCTGCAATAACTGATTTGAAGCTTTCTCCTGTATCCTTCTATAAAATCAGGCAGAATAGCTGTTTGTAGCAAAACAGCAGCATCTTATGATCTGTCAGGAGCATAGCATCTTCTGATACAAACATTTTTTAAAATCCAACTGCAGTTTCTGTACAGATGTTTAATTAATCTCTTTCATTGTTGAATGTTGGTATTAAGATACTTAATACAATAGGGCAAAGGTCTTCAAACTTGACCCCTTTAAGACTTGTGGACTTCAATCCCAGAATTCCTGAGCTTACTTGACTAGAAGAAGAAGTTTGAAGACCCCTGCAGTAGGGTCCCCCCCACTCTATCTATCTATCTATCTATCTATCTATCTATCTATCTATCTATCTATCTATCTATCTATCTATCAAGTTTTGTTTTGTTTATCTTGGCAGAGATTGTTCTGTCTCCCACAGAAGGAGAAAAGCATGAAAAAGCCTCTATTCATCTGCCTCTAAACTGCATGTATAGGTTGCAATATAGAAATTATTTCAGCTTCTCTGGTTCTGCCCTTTGGTCTGAAGGCTGCAATATAGATACAGATTGTGACAGTACTGTGCTTCTCACATGTTGGAATTAGAGCGAGCAGGTGTGGTGATGCCTTTGGATGACAAGTGGTGACAGTGGAAACTACCAAGATGCTACCCAAAGCAGGAGGTGACGACAGAGTGTGAGGACCTCAAAGATTTTGGGAGAGTGAGTTCTCCACATTTCAGATTTACAGACTGAGCCATTCTGCTGCATCATCAAACAACAATTTGGTTATACCTTTGTCCCATCTTTGTTTCTGTCCTCCTTGTCAGTTAACAAGTTGATATTATTACATCACCAATTATTATGAATAATCTAGAAGTGGCATTGATCTGACACTGACTTGCAAATATTATTAGTAAATTATAGAATCCATTTTTGCTATTATTATTATTATTTAATTGATACCATCTGTTAACTGTTTCATGCAGCTGTCCATCTATTGACCTAATTTTCAAATAACAATGGTTTATCTGACACAAAACATGGTGATGGTCACCTTGAGTAGAAAAGGAAATTAGCTTAATTCATGAATGATAAATCTGTTAGCATATATGAATGACGATGAATAGTATCTGACTAGTCTCTGAACTTGGTGGAGCACTAGCCATCTATGTTGGCATGAACAAAACCCCAGTTAACTCTTTCCCTCCCCCTCCCATCTAGTGGCAGCACTGTACCTTAGTACAGTGGAAAGGAAACCCAATTCAGAAGCCACATGATTAAGAGCTGGGATGTAAAGGCAGATAAGCTGGTTAAACAACCCCAGAATCAGCCAAGCCAAGGAAACTGCCATGCAAAGTGATGGAGAAAGGGAAGTTTGCTTGCCAAGCCATTGAGGTCTCCCCTCCGCCCAAAAGATATTGATCTTTTGAGTATTAGCTAACTCCTTTGTATCAAACATGTTCGCTAGCCACCCTTACAATAAATGGAATGGAATGCAACCAGTGGTGGGATTCAAAATTGTTTACTACCGGTTCTGTGAGCATGGCTTGGTGGGCATGGATTGATGGGCATGGCAGGGGAAGGATACTGCAAAATCTCCATTCCCTGCCCACCCCACTAACCTGCTTTCCAGCTCCATTTTCCTGTGCAGAGCAACAAAAGAAGACCCAGCCAATCAGCTGGAACTCAATGGGAGGCAGAGAATCAATGGGGGCAGGGCCAGTCAGAGGTGGTATTTGCTGGTTCTCCAAACTACTCAAAATTTCCACTACTGGTTCTCCAGAACTGGTCAGAATCTTCTGAATACCACTTTTGAATGGAACCTCATGCAAGTGTGATGGGCAGCATAGAAATTTGATTGAATAAATAAATATAAAGTTAGTTGGCAATGAGGACAGTTGCTAACTGGAGTAATCAAGTGGGCCACAACAGGAGAAAGAAAGTTGGACTAAATATATCAAATTTTGGCACAGGAGGGCTGATTTGGAGCATCTATCTTCCCATCCTGTTTCTTCCTTGCTCATAGATGGAGATAGATAAAACAATACTGTTTCTCCGTGAACATTCCTGTCAACCAGACCTTGATTGCCTCTCTATGTGTCCGGTTATAGACGTGATGTCATATTTCATAAAAACGCTCAGCTTGATTTCTTCCTTTTGCTGACAAATTATTTTAGTGGCTAACATCCCTCACTGTTTCCCTGCCTTAGAGATTTCTGTCTGGGTTACATTAATAGTGGTGGCTGCTATCAATCAATCAGGCGAGTCAAATATGCAGAGAAAACATCCTGTTTTCCCATCTCTCGTGGCAATCTCCATCACAAGATAGAGAATGGGATGTTTTTGGTTTAATAGCTTCATATTGTCTCTTTAGTGGGAAGTGAATGCCTAAGGAATGAGTCTGCTGATTTCATTGCTTTCTCTTTTCTGGCAGCTTTTACAGAGTATATTATTCATATCATATTTTACCATGAAATTAAAAGGGAGGAAACATGTCTTTCACACCTCAGTGATCACCGGAGCCATTTCCTCTCAAGAATGTCAAGAGACCAATAGCTTTTACTAGTATATTCCTTTGTTGTGAATAGGAGATACTTAATAGCATTTCTAATTCATATGGAAGAATATTTTGGATATTCTCCAGTAAAATTAAGGCAGTGTCTTTTTTCAAATTCAGATGCCTCCTATAGGCTGTTTATATCTGAACATATAGAAAAACTGGGGGGAATAGACAGGGCCAGATCTATCTCTCTGACTATGGGGTTTATGACAGCAGCTATTCTCAAGCAAATGCACAATCCACTGAGTCAACTATAACCAGGGGTGGGTTTCTACCGGTTCTGTCCACCTCTGTAGAACCGGTAGCTCTGAAGAGCAGCAGACATAGAACTAGTTCTATGTCTGCTGATGTTTTTGCCTGCCCACCTGCCCAGGCTCTTACCTGACCTTTATTTCCTGCTTTTCCAACTTCAGTTGCCATGCGAGGCACAGCTGCAGTTAAAAAAGCAGGAAAAAAGTGCTGTTTCAAAGGCTGCTTCTCTGCATGCAGCATGCTGATGACGATTTACAGGCGCGCAAGCACAGCATGCAGGAAAGCACATCATAAATCACGGAACCTCATAAATCATCAAACTGATAGTTAACCCTGTCGGATCCCACCTCTGACTATAACTATATATGGCCAGTCTAACAAAGAAAAGGATTAGAGGTGATATGATAGCAGCTTTCCACTACTTGAGGAGGGGAAGACTAGTTGAGCTATTCTCCAAAGCAGGAAAAGACAAGACAAGAAGTAGGAGATGGAGACTTATCAAAGAGAGATCCAAGCTAGAACTAAGGAGTAATTTCCTGACAGTGAGAACAATTAATCAATGGAATGGCTCACCTCCAGAAATTGTTAGTGCTCCATCGCTGGAGATTTTCAAGAAAAGACTGGACAGCCATTTGTCTGGAATTTTATAAGGAATCCTGCCATGAGCAGGAGAGGGCTGGACCAAAGACTAGCAAAACTAGATCCCAATCAAAATCGAGAGAAGCATTTTCTCAAAGTTTCTTTTCATTGGAAAAGTCATATTGGCACATCTGGGAAAACCCAAATCTGAGAGTTCTGGGTCTTCCCTCAGCAAATCAAAAATCAAAACCCAACACAGTCCATCACATGGTGCAATCTCCATCTGTCCCAACTTGAGACATCCCTTCAACCACTCCACCTCCAAGTGCAGGAATAACATGACCTTGACCAAAAAGAAGAATGCTATTATGTCAAACTACTAACACTCTAAAAATACCCCCTCCTACTTTCCCAGGCACAGGAATGTGGCAGCGTGGAAGTTTCTGGGTTTAATATGACTTCCAAAGCTGACACCCCCAAGGTCTCTTCCAACCCTGTTATTCAATGTTCTATTTTCTGGATCAATGCCATGTATGCACAACCAGATACCTGCCTATGCATGCATGTAATTCTATCAAATTCTGTACCTGTCAACAGTGGTGTCCCCCAAGGCAGTGTTCTAGGACCAACTCTTTTCATACTCTACATAAACAACCTCTGTGATCGTATCAAGAGCAACTGTGCTCTCTTCGCTGATGATGTAAAGCTATTCAACACCACAGACAATACTGCTACCTTTCAAAAAGACTATGTATCAGAATGGTCAAACAAATGGCAACTTCAAATCTCAACAAATAAATGCCTTATCCTACATATTGGCAAAAATAATCAAAAAATAAAATGTAGGCTGAATTGTCAAGACTTTGTTGATGATCCAAACTCTGTCAAAGATCTTGGAGTACTCATCTAAAATGACCTAAGTGCTAGAGCCCACTGTAACTGCATAGCCAAAAAGGCGTTAAGAGTTGTTAACCTAATCTTATGTAGCCTTTTCTCTGGTAATATTACACTAATAACTAGAGTATACAAAACATTTGATAGACCAATACTCAAATACAGCTCATAAGTCTGGAACCCACATTACGTATCTGATATTAACACAGTTGAGAAAGTTCAGAAATATTTCACAAGAAGAGTTCTTCACTCCTCTACTTGTTGCAGAATACCTTATGCCACCAGACTCAACATTCTAGACCTAAAAAACTTAGGACTATGCCGCCTTCGGTCCGATCTAAATATAGTCTATAAAATCATACATTGCAATGTCCTACCTGTCAATGAATACTTCAGCTTCAACCATAACAATACTAGAGCAAACAATAGATACAAACTCAAGGTAAACCGCACCAAACTTGATTGAGGAAATATGACTTTCAACAGAGTAGTCAATGTCTGGGATATTCTACATGACTGTGTTTTTTTTCCCCAAACCCCAAAAACTTTAACCTTAGACTGTCTACTATTGACCTCACCCCTTTCCTAACAGGTCTGTAGGGGGCATGCATAAGCGCACCAACGTGCCTACCGTCCCTGTCCTATTGTTTCTTTTATATATATATTTATTTTTCTTATATGTATCCATATATTCATAACTATGTTTTTACTTATACCTATTATCTTGTAAGCAACCGACAAATAAAAATAAATAAATAAAAAATAAAATCAATAAATAAGTAATGAAGTGCTTCAGGAAACAGGAACCCAAATAGGAGAGGATTTTAGCTGTTTCCCGATGAGGAGAGAAAGATAAGTTAAAGCAAGGCTGTTAAGATTATCAAAGCTGTAACTATGGAAGGTGGAATTTAATCAGAGAAGTGGGGCTGTTGCATTTCACCCATGAGAAAGCAGGAAGTACAGGAAAACATAATGCTGTATGGAAATGACTATGAGAGATTGGGAGGGATGGGAGAAGAGATGCAGAAGAATTTTGGGAATTGGATTCGCACATCTGGAGATCATCCAGGTTGCTCTAGGACAAGGTGTCAAATCCGGTCAAGTTTAAGACCCGTGGACTTCAACTCCCGGAATTCCCCAGCCAGCCATGGGAATTCTGGGAGCTGAAGTCTAAAGGTCTTAAAGTTGCCAAGGTTGGACACCCCTGCTCTAAAGCATGTAATAACAAATATCAGAAATAGCCTTGGGGAATCATTTATGCCACTTTTACACCATTCACAGAAATTTGTTTATCATTTCATTGAATCTATTTGTATGTCACTTCTGGCGTCAGGGAAAGATCAAGCAATGTAGTTGAGTTCTATTCAGCTGTCTTGCTGGTTGCATAGCGTGCTGCTCTCTTTTTAGCTGAGGAGCTGTCTTCCACAGGCTGTGGGCCAAATTACAGTCCATTACTCGACAGGCACATGTGCCCTTAAGACCTTCAGAAATGATGTCGCTTCGAGGAGCCTAGGTGAGGCAACCTGACAGTTGAAAGTTTTTCTGTCAAAGAAAAATTGCAGACCATCGACAGACCAAACTGTCAATTTTGTGGATAGGTGGGCTTGTGATAGTTTGGGCTCCAGATCTAAAAATGGAAATGGTGTGTTCTTCCCTGAGGGGTGAAGAGAAGCCAAAGGTCAAGGATGCTTGGATAGCAGGCTGTTCCTTTGGCGACAGAGGTGAAAATGTGTTCTCAGTATTTGTCCTTTTTTTCTTCCCTTATTTTATGTTTAGTTACTAAAGGCAAAAGTGAAAGTCAATTTACTGTACGTATAGATTACCTGTCATCTCCGCTTTGCCAGATACCTGATAGAAAGTTCTTCAAGAACTACAGCTGAGGGCTGCGAGCCAGACTGGGAGGTACAAGCAGCAGGTGGACCGTGGTGTCCTTGGTGCTCTCTGAGATTGGTTGTTTACTTGCAGATGCTTCATTACCCAACTAAGTAACATCATTGTCATGCATGATGACGTTACCTGGTTGTGTAATGAAACATCTGCAAATACAAGTAGTTCTCAACTTACAGCAGTTCATGTAGTGACCATTCAAATTTATAATGGCACTGAACAAAGTGACTGATGACTGTTCTTTGTCTTTAGGATCATTGCAGCATCTCCATGGGTAGGAATCAAAATTCAGATGCTTGGAAACTGACTCGCTTATGATGTTTGTTGTGTTCTGGGATCATGTGATCAGAGGTGACATTCAGCCGGTTCTGATCAGTTCTGGAGAAACGGTAGTGGGAATTTTGAGTAGTTCGGAGAACTGGCAAATACCACCTCTGACTGGCCCTGCCCCCATCTATTCTCCGCCTCCCATTGAGTCCCAGCTGATTGGCTGGATCTTATTTTGTTGCCCTAGACAGGAGAACG
Source organism: Hydrophis major (assembly GCA_033807585.1). Taxonomy (NCBI): domain Eukaryota; kingdom Metazoa; phylum Chordata; class Lepidosauria; order Squamata; family Elapidae; genus Hydrophis; species Hydrophis major. The sequence continues at coordinate 13,056,836 of CM066336.1, read as the reverse complement.
GAGCTGGAAAACAGGTTAGTGGGGTAGGGAGGGAAGGGGATTTTGCAGTAACCTTCCCCCAGGAGTGGGGAGGGAATGGAGATTTTACAAGTATCCTTCCGCTGCCACGCCCACCAAGCCACGCCCACAGAATTGGTAGTAAAAAAAATTGAATGCCACCACTGCATGTAAGCAAAGTCATTGGGGAAGCCAGATTTACTTAACAACCATATTAGTGACTTAACAACTGCAGTGATTCACTTAACAACTGTGGCAAGAAAGGTTGTAAAATGGGACAAAACTCAATTAACAACAGTTTTGCTTAGCAAAAGAAATATTGAGCTCAATTGTAGTCATAAATGATAAGTCAAGGACTACCTGTAAACAATGAAGCTCAGACAACATTAAGGACGTTTTATTACCCAATTAGGTACCATTATCATGATGCTACCTTACTGGGTAACAAAATGTCTGCAAGTAAACAACCAAGCTCAGAAATCAGATTATGAGACAAAGCCTGAATATTACATAATTTTTAAACAAGGCTAGAACAGATGTCTTGTTCATGAACTCAACTTTACTTTTGTAGCGCTGTGCCAGTTGGATCCAGGCTGAATGCAATGGACAAGATCAGAGATAAATGCAATGCTTCTGGCAATAAGAACAAATTATCACCAACATCCCACTAAGCTATAAGCATTATCTATTTAAATATGCATATGTATACACCTATTAAAGTTACGTGGACCATAGCAACAGTTAATGGAATCTGCTAGCAGTTGACATTCTCTATCCAAATGTACAACTTTAGGAAAGAACAAATCTTGTTCCAGCAAGGAAAAACCTGAAAGTGAAAGTTTTTAAATCTAAATTTAGTTCCACCTCATTCAGGTCTAATATTCCCTGGTGAGCTCCATCCATGTATTAACCAGGCTTTTGTTAGCTTCCAAGCCCAAACAAGAATTCAGTAAGTCTTCTCCTTAGAGAAATAGAGCTTGCTAACTTTCCAGAAATATGTTGCTACTTTAACTCCAGGACCTTTAGAATATCTTCTGAAGAAGTTCCTCCAGGAAAGATCTAGTCTCCACACTGGATAGCAGTGACTACTTCATAAATCTTTCAGAAGGGAGGCCTCTGAATTTTATTGTAAGCACAGACATAAAAAAACTGTGGAATCTTTCTATCTGCAATAAATATATTACCACTGAGATTTTACCATCATGCCTGATATACTGGCCTGTATATATTTTACGATAGGGTTTTTGCAGAATTTATCCAAACCAGTGGCCTAATCCACACTTCACATTACTATATTAAGATGAATATCATAATTGATCAATCCGGTTAATCTATCACATGAGCAACTTGATTTTGACCAGTGGTGGGATTCAAAAAAATTTACTACTGGTTGGTGGCCGTAGAGTGACTTGGTGGGTGTGACTTGGTGGGCGTGGCAGGGGAAGGTTACTGCAAACTCCCATTCCCTCCCCACCCCACTAACCTGCTTTCCAGCTCCGTTCTCCTGTGCAGGGCAAGAAAAGAAGACCCAGCCGATCAGCTGGGACTCAATGGGAAGCAGAGAATAGATGGGGGTGATATTTTCCAGTTCTCTGAACTAGTCAAAATTTCTGCTACTGGTTCTCCAGATCTGGTCAGTACCTGCTGAATACCACCTTTGATTTTGACAGTGTAAACAGGATATTGTAATTTGTAAGCCGTGAGCTGCAGTTTATGATAAGAGGGCAGAATGTGTGGTCTCCAGAGCTGAACAAGAACCAAAATGTTTCAGCTCCTTTCCATTTCCTAGAATTTGGAAGAGTAGGATTGTAACACAAAATGGTTTGAAAATCTGAAGAGATCAAATCATCAATCTTGACCTAAAATACCAAGTCTTAGTCCCATCTATTTTTAGATATAAGCCAATGGTGAACTAAGCAAAACTTGCTGGGTGATCCTTGAGCATCATAAGTAGCAAACTTCTTGTCCCAAATGTGCTTTTTTCAAGAGGCAGCTGGACTTTCTGGTTTTTCTTTGCTTCTCATCTAAGAAGCTTCTTCAGCTCTGACTGGATGGTGGTAGGGAATGGAAGGATTTATACTCCTTGCAGACAGCTGGTCATCTGCATTTTTTTAGTGGGTCGTTGAGGCCACCTAGAGGCTTATCTGTGTCATCAGGATCATCTGAGTTGTGCAAATTGGTGTGGAGCCTTCTTGGAACTGTTGAAAGGACTGTGTTGTAAATGGGAGGTAGATGATGTTGTATTTGTTACGAACTAAGCAAACTCGTTAGCTTGCGATTCTAGTAGTTTTCTTTCCATGACAGGTTCGTAGCCTGCATTTCTGATTGGTCCATTGACAGCGGATCGTGATTGGTCAGTTTTGGCTGATTGGATTGGCTGAAAGCGGGTTGCTGCTGATTGGACACTTTTAGCGTGGCAAACTCAAATCATTGGTTGTTGTGACACTGGTGACGAAGGTGGGATCTGGAGACAAGAGAGCTGAATGAACACTCATTGAACGCAAACAGAGCACGTGGCTGAGAGCACACCAATCGCGGCAGAATGACCAGCGGCACTCATCAGGAGACATGAGTTTTACCAGAGTTTTACCAGAGGAACCAACAGGAAAGTGAAAGTGTTGGAAACCTCATCGCGGACCTCAGAAACCTGAGGGGACTCTGTGGTTTCGCAAACCTCGAAGAAGCCATGAGAGATCCAATCGTTCTGGGTCTAAAAGACCCCACAACCCAGAGCAAGATTATGGCAAAGGGGGACATCGCCCTCGCGGATGTCATCGCTGATGCTACTACAGCAGAAGCAACCAGGAGGTCAGCAGCTCGAATGCGCCGAGTGAACGCACCGCACCGCCAACTCGCCAGTGACCCTACGGCCCTTTCTGAGAGGCATGCAGTGACTACCCACCATGAAGATCTCAAATCCTCCTCAGAAAGCGAAGAAGAGGAGGTCAACAGACTCAGGTCAGACCGAGATCAGCAAGATCAATGTATCAGTATGCTGGATGCGGGGGAAACCACCCAAGATCAGACTGCAAATTCCTAGACGCCCTCTGCCGCTCCTGTGGAAAGAGGGGCCACATTACAAAAGTCTGTAGAGGCAAGCGAGGGTCCAGCCCAAACCGAAGAGAAAATAATTTCTGGCAGACAACAGGCACCCCACCAGTAAATCGGGACTGCCCAAGCAACCAATGGAACCACTACTACAGAAATCGAGCGCCAGCCACTTCTACCAGACAAGAAAAGGCACACCAAACCATCACCATCGACCACGCTTCATCCCTTGATTCAAGAAAGATCCGAGTAAAGGTCGCCATTGAGAATCATCCATGTGTTATGGAAGTTGACTCCGGGTCCTCCCTATCAATGGTCTCCTGGAAAACCCTCAAACAGCTGATCCCTGACATCCCTCGCCAGGATCTCAGCCCTCAGAGAATTATATTGAAGGACTATCAAGGAAACAGGATCCTGGTCGCCGGCTCCAGCCACGTCCAAGTCTCCTTCAAAGACCACACCGCAACTCTACCACTTACAGTCATCGATAAAGATCGACCCAGCTTATTAGGCTTGCAGTGGTTCGCGCCACTTGGAACTGAACTGGCGGGCATCAACCAAACCGAAAGCGATGACTGGGAAGCGGCTCTCGTCCAAGAATTCCAGGAAGTGTTCACCGAGAAGCTAGGCAAGTACAAGGGATCCCCCATATCATTTAACCTCTGCCCAGATATTGCGCCCATTCGCCTTAAGCCCTGTCAAGTGCCTTTTGCACTCAAACCAAAGATTGATGAACAATTGGACAAATTGATAGCCCAAGGTGTGTTGGAACTGATTGACCACGCCCGATGGGAGATCCCAATAGTAACCCCCATAAAGCCTGACGGATCTCTGAGAATTTGTGGGGATTACAAGGCCATCCTAAATCACGCACTTCAGCAGAGCGCTTACCCCGTGCCTGTGGTCCAACACCTACTGCACTCCCTTGGGGGCAGGAAAATATTCACAAAATTGGACCTAGCCCAGGCGTACCAGCAGCTGCCTGTAGATGCAGAGACCGCAGAAGCCCAAACTATAGTCACGCACAGAGGGGCATTTAAGTGTAATAGACTCCAGTTCGGAGTGAGCGTGCACCTGGCATCTTCCAGAGTTTGATGGAGAGATTGCTACAAGGCATAAAAGGGGTCATGCCATATTTTGATGATGTCTTGATAGCTGCCCCCACTAGAAGTACACTAGAAAAGTGGCTAAGAATGATCCTCCATAAATTTAAAGACGCTGGCCTGAAGGTCAAGAAGGACAAGTGCCAATTATGTACAGAGAGGGTTGAATTCCTTGGTTACCTTCTTGACAAACAGGGAATTCACCCTACTGAGAAAAAATTGGCTGCAATCAAAAACGCCCCAAGACCTAAGAACAAAACAGATCTTCAAGCCTTTCTGGGACTCATTAACTTTTATAACATCTTCCTACCCCAGAAGGCAACTGTTGCTGAACCCCTGCATAGGCTCCTCGATAAGAAGGCTTCCTGGGTTTGGGGACATCGAGAAGAGTTAGCTTTTCAGCAGGTTAAAGACCTTTTAACATCCGATGCCGTATTGATACAATATAACGAGACTTTACCCTTAAACATCACCTGTGACGCTTCACCGTTTGGAGTAGGAGCCATCCTGAGCCACGTCCTGCCAAACAGCACTGAGGCACCCATTGCATTTTTTTCCAGAACTTTATCTAAAACTGAAAGAAACTATAGCCAACTAGATAAAGAGGCTCTTGCTATTGTGGCTGTGATCAAAGGATTCCATGAGTACATGTATGGAAGGTCCTTTTCTGTAATCACCGATCACAAACCATTACTGGGCATCTTGGCAGGGGATAAACCAACTCCCCATATCTTATCCCCAGGAATGACACACTGGTCAGAGTTTTTAGCCGCATACGACTATCAACTGCAACACCAACCGGGGAAAGCCATTCCCCCACGCTGACGCCCTGAGCCACTCACCGCTACCAGAAGACATAGTCGACCCAGCTCCAACCCTAGCTGTACTACAGATCAAGACAATCCCTTCACCACCGCTGACTGTGCAAGATATCGCATCCGAAACAAGGAAAGACCCTTGTTTAGCACGAGTCCTCAGCTGGGTAGAAAGAGGTTGGCCTGACAACAAACTCAATGACACCTTCAAGCCTTTCAAGCACAGGCAGACAGAACTTTTCACCCAAAAGGGATGTGTGTTATGGGGAGACAGAGTTGTCATCTCAGAAAGACTACGGCATAAAGTCCTAAAACTATTGCACGATGGACATCCGGGCATCGTGCGGATGAAGGCACTAGCAAGGAGCTACACTTGGTGGCCAGGTATAGATAAGCAAATAGAGACTTGGGTGGCCACCTGCAACAAGTGCCAGGAAACACACTCAGCTCCACCGAAAGCACCACCAACTGAATGGGAAGCACCCAGAGGTCCCTGGTCCCGTATCCACATCGATTTTGCAGGACCCACCAAAGGGCATACATTTCTCATAACAGTGGATGCCTATTCCAACTGGCTTGAGGTCCACAAAGTGAAGAACACCACCACAGAGGCAGTCGTTAAAAAATTAAACAGACTATTTGCCACACACGGTTTGCCATATGTCTTGGTTTCAGACAATGGCCCACAGTTCACCACCTTGGTATTTGAACAGTACCTAGCAGACTGGGGGATACGCCATGCTTTAACATCGCCGGCTCACCCTGCGGCCAATGGTAGGGCTGAATGAATGGTCCAGTTCATAAAGAAAACCTTACACAAGATGGAACAAGGGAACATCCACTACAAGGTAACCAGGATGCTTCTCCTCCAACATATCACTCCAAACAGCACCACAAACAAAACCCCAGCTGAACTTCTGATGGGCTGGAAACTTCGATCACATCTTGACCATCTACACCCTGCCTACACGCTGGAAAAGCCTCTGGGTTCCAGTAGCAAGTATTGCACATTTAAGGTAGGCGACCTGGTCTTTGCAAAAAACCTTACTGGTGACCCTTTGTGGGTCCTCGCTACCATAACGCAATTTACGGGTCCCCATTCCTACCATTTGCAAACTGATGATGGGAGACTGTGGAAGCACCATATCGACCAGTTATGTTCCAGGCTGGCACCTACCCCTTTCACAAGCCCTGAACTCCAAACCAGGGGGGGGGAGGGAAATCGAGGGGGCCGAAAATGAACTAGTACCTGATCCAATATGCGAGACTCAGCGGCCAGCGCAACCAAGCCTGGAGTGTTCACCTTCTGAAGAGGAGCCGGGACAGATGGTCATCTCACCACGTAGCAGCACGGCGGCATCAGCAATCCCAGAGAATCCAGATGGCAGCCTTGACGGGAGTAGAGATGACAACCCTGAGTCACCCAACGGAGAAGTCGGATCACTGCTACCGCTGAGTCTAACAAACAACCCACCAGAACCAGAGTCTAGCCAAAGACTGATGGAGCAACGTAGATCAGGTAGGCAGGTGAAACGACCTGCCTACCTGCAGGAATACATCACCCCACCCTTGAGACAGAACCTAGGGAGGAGGAGTGTTACGAACTAAGCAAACTTGTTAGCTTGCGATTCTAGGAGTTTTCTTTCCACGACAGGTTCATAGCCTGCATTTCTGATTGGCCCGTTGACAGCGGATCGTGATTGGTCAGTTTTGGCTGATCAGATTGGCTGATAGCAGGTCGCTGCTGATTGGACGCTTTCAGCGTGGCAAACTCAAATCATTGGGTATTGTGACAGCAGCCAGCTCTATAAAAGGAGCTGCTGCCACTCTAGTTTTTCGCTCTGTTCTGAAGTCACTAATAAAGAATTGGAGTCACTATTCGATGCCTCGTCTCCATTCCTTGTGCCCACTCTCCCAGATCTAACAGTATCCTCTCTCTGTTGACAGAGGGCTGTTCAGTTTTGACATAGATGGCCTCTTTAAGCCCTTTTTCAAACCAGCAGTCCGCTTTGTCCAAAATATGGAGTTTGTTGTCTTCAAAAGAGTGGCCTGTGTCTTTTAAATGCAGATGGGCTGCTGGATCTAAACCTGATATGTTTGCTCTCTTATGTTGTGCCATGAGGTTATGAAGTGGCTCTTTTGTTTCCCCAATGTACAGTTCTGCATATGGCTCACTGCAATTGTACTGCAGATACCACATTGCTCAATTACTGCCTGGGTGTTTTATCCTTGTAGTAGACAATTCTTCTGCCTTAGGGTATTCTTGGGTTTGAAGTGTGCATGTATGTTATGTTGGCTGAAGAGGAGCAAAAGGTCTTCAAAGAAAAAAACCAGAAAGTCCAGCTGTCTCTTGAAAAAGCACCTTTGGCCTGAATGACTGAGAATCTCCATAGACATTTAGCAAACTTCTTGTTTATTTTTCTGCACCTTATAAAAATCCAGTCAACTGTGTTTCCTTCAATAAATCATGCTTAAATAAAAACAGAGTTGCTATATGCAGCTGGTCTGGATTTTTCCATGTAGATATGATAACTTTAAGAAAAGTGAAATGTGAACCCAGTTCTCATCTTCTTTATTCTCAAGAAAGGGATAAGAGAAAACCAAATCAGATTTCCCTCCTACAAATAGTAGACTTCTGTTTGAGACAGCTACATTAGAGAGAAACGTCATTTTTTTTTTTTTGAAGAGCAGGAATGCCTCATTTTAGTAAACAAATGATTAATATACATTAACACCCTTGATCATGTTTCTTTTGATCCTAAAATAAATTAATGTGACCAAAGATTGTTTTCATGTTTACTTTGCAGCTCGGAAAATATTTTTGAAAGTGCTGGCTGCCAATTTCTATATGATGGAAGTGTCAAATTATGAAAAGAACACCTACGCATACGATATGTAGTTGACCTCCTATAGCACCGATTGAGTTTAATAGCCAGTAGTCTGTTAAAGCAGTTTTAAAAAGAGTGGTACAGTTTAAAGAGGGGAACGTGACTCAATTTTATATGGAACATTTGAAATTTAGCAACATACGAAGAACTACAGATGTGACTGGCATGAAGCCTAGTAGCAAACAAGATATCTCTGTTTCAGTGGAAAAAGGAGTTACTGGATTAATGATATACATTTGATCTCTTCTTATGAGCTTGTTCTTTATTTACATAATGCAAACAATAATCAATATTAACACTGCAGTCAAGGTTTAATTATATTCCCTTTTTTCCTCCGTCTTTCTTCTTTCTTGCTTTTTGTATATATTAAAGTAAGAGAATTCTTTCAAGAAGCAGCAGCCATGCCACCACTACACCTTTATTCAATTACTATTATGACTTAAGTCTTTGTTGTAACCAGTGGTGGGATTCAGGCAGTTCACACCACTTCGGAAGAGCCGCTTGTTAAGTTTCTGAGCAGTTTGGTGAACTGGTTGTTGGAAGAAATCATTAGGGCAGAGAACCGGCTGTTAAATTATTTGAATCCCACCACTGGTTGTAACTCAGCCATGTAATACCAACCTCCTACTTGTTTGAAGTGGCACATAGTCCTACTTAAGAGACGTTCAAAATTACTGCCTTGATTTCCAAATTAAAACAGGGCTTTCGTTCAGTTCAGCTCTGCACTTGCTAGAGATTTCCTTCTGTGAATTGGTTCAAGGGTGTGTGTGGAGAATTTTAGGGCCCTCGGAAGAACCATGGAGAAAGTTGCTTCAGATAGATCAGAATCAGAATAAAGAAGGGATAACAAAGGAGAGAGGGAGGAGGTGAGGTGAAGGAGGAAGGAAGGAAGGAAGGAAGGGAAGGAAGGAAGGAAGGAAGGAAGGAAGGAAGGAAGGAAGGAAGGAAGGAAGGAAAGGAAAGGAAAGGAAAGGAAAGGAAAGGAAAGGAAAGGAAAGGAAAGGAAGGAAAAGGAAAAAAAGGAGGAGAAAGGAAGGAAAGGAAAGGAGGGAAAAGGAAGGAAGGAAGGAAGGAAAGAAGGAAGGAAGGAAAGGAAAGGAAAGGAAAGGAAAGGAAAGAAGGAGGGGAAAGGGAGGAAGGAAGGAAGGAAGGAAGGAAGGAAGGAAGGAAGGAAGGAAGGAAGGAAGGAAGGAAGGAAGGAAGGAAGGAAGGAAGGAAGGAAACTTTGAATGAATTTTAATAATAGAGATTTCCCCCATTTATGTACCTGGAAGATTCTGTACTGAAGAGACTGATAAATCCATATTCTCAGTCCGTTCAAAGTATATTCTGCTATTGAAGCTGAATTTGAGCATGTGAGTGACTCCAGTGCCATCTTCAGGCAGTAGAATAACTGATGCTTTCTTTTTAAAATAAAAATAATAATAATAATAATAATCATCATCATTTAATGGTAAAGATGCAGCCTGGTATTTTTGCAGAAGAAATGTATATCCCAGGGGTTAAAATAAGCATTTATAGCAAGAGTGACAGCTTTGATAATATTTAGCTCATTCCCAGCCTCTGAGGATTTTAAGGCATCTCACAAATAATAATTGGTTAAGCCTTATAGCTTACCCTTGAACAATGTTCTGAGATGTTTCCTCTGCAGTAAATCATGTCCATCACACTGAATTCATAGCTTTCCAAAGTTTTTCTTTATTTTAATCCCTTGTAGTCACCATAGTTGCTGAGAGTGGGTTGTTTTTAACAGGAGGTGGAGATGTGGTGGATTTTTCTTTCATGGTTTTAGACCAGGATAAAACAGGAGATGCGTTTTGTGCCATTTTACATTACAAAGGAAAGGAATGTGAAATGGATTTGCTTGTTTAAGGTTAAAATATAAATATTGATATTTCTGATCCATCTTAATAGACGTTGGTTGAGTAAGACTGAAGGGTCAGATTTTATTATTTGTTAGTAGATAAAATATAAGAGCTGAGATATTAGGGAAGATGAGATTAAATGTACTGGTCTTGATGAAGGAGAAAAACATTTCTCTATGTATTTTTTCTTTTTTCCTTATATATCTTTTCTTTTTCTCTTTTCCTCCCCCTTTTTTTCTCGACACTTTTTATGTTTTCTTTTCTTTAATGTTTTTCTGAGTTTGTAATTAGTTTTTTAGTCTTTGTATTTTAAAGTTTTAATAATGTATTTTGTGACATTGCTGTACCTTTTCACCAGTAAATACTGATCTTGATGATGTTGATGTCACTGTATCACAGAACATAAATCTGGAGAACAGAGCCAATTCTCCTGTGGCACAAGGGAATGAAACATTTTTATAAATTTATGTACAGTGCAGAGTTGGTATTCAAAAAGTTTTGACCAGTTCTGGAGAACCAGTAGCAGAAATTTTGAGTAGTTCAGAGAGCCGGCAAATACCACCTCTGATTGGCCCCGCTCCCATCTATTTTCCGCTTCCCAAGTCCCAGCTGATTGGCTGGATCTTCTTTTGTTGCCCTGCACAGGAGAACAGAGCTGGAAAGCAGGTTAGTGGGGTGGGGAGGAAATGGGGATTTTGCAGTAACCTTCCCCTAGGAGTTGGATGGGAATGGGGAGTTTGCAGTAACCTTCCCCTGCCATGTCACCAAGCCATGCCCACCAAGCCACGCCCACCGAACTGGTAGTAAACAATTTTGAATCCCACCACAGTGGAAAAGCCAGCTTGATAATTGTTTATATTTGTAAGAGAAGAAATAACAGAACCTGAGGGTGAAATCAAAAGAGGAACAAGTTTAGAGTCTCTACATAATCACAAACAGACTAAGTCCAACCCCTCTACTGGCAAAATAATGCCAACCATTAGTTGAGTAGTTCCCTATGCATAGATATGATTGCTAATAAATCAGTTTAATTAGAACTTCATATGTGGTCCTGATCTTTCACATCTGACATTAATCTGGACAATATCAGCCACAAATGATCAAGACCATAGCTGAAGTTCTAGTTAAATTGATTTATTACTAATCATGCCTATGCGCAGGTATCTACTCAACTAATAGCAATATCCATGGTATTAGATTAGGGTCAACAGGATTCAAGAAGTGTTTGTACCTATATTGAAACTCTACACTGATTCCTTTTTTTGACTCTAACCCAGTGGTGGTATTCAAATTTTTTACTACTGGTTCTGTGGGCGTGGCTTGGTGGGGTAGGGTGGCTTGGTGAGTGTGGCAGGGGAAGGTTACTGCAAAATCCCCATGGCCTCCCCACTCCAGGGGGAAGATTATTGCAAAATCCCCATTCCCTTCCCTTCCCATCCTACTAACCTGCTTTCCAGCTCCCTTCTCCTGTGTAGGGCAACCAAAGAAGACTCAGCCAATCAGCTGGGACTTGTGAGGCAGAGAATAGATGGGGGAGGGGCCAATCAGAGGCGGTATTGGCCAGTTTTCTGAAGTACTCAATATTTCCGCTACCAGTTCTCCAGAACGGGTCAGAACCTACTGAATACGACCTCTGCTGTAATCCCAAGTTGTGCTCTTCCTTCTCCAGCAATACTGCTCTTGTTATTTGTTGCCAAAGAAGTAGGAAAGTGTCAGGTGGATTTTCTGCCTCAGTTTGGTTTCCCACAGATATTAACATCTTGATTTCTGGGTGAAGGTTGTGTCTGCTTTTTGAGCCAGCCCTAAAAGACAAGATGTCATTTAATATTTAGAGAGCATTCTTAAATAGAGCTTCAACATTATCCATGCTTTTTGTGTCTCAGGATGTGATCTTTACTTGGTTCCTGCTTTATTAACAATGTATTCCTGGAAAGCCCAATCAATGATGGCTAAATTAACTTCTTTGATTAGAGAAAAAAACAATGTCTACATTTATGGTTGACTGGAAGCCTCTTATAGATTTTTGGCATAAAATGGGGAAAAAATCTCCTATGATATGTGCTTTTAATGATTAGGGGAAAAAAACCACATAATATAAAACAGTGAGCTTTCTTTTGTAATCAGAGTAAGATAATTTTGTAATTGTGCTGATATTTGCTGCAAAGGAAATCAAAAACATCTATTAATTTTTATTATCTTTCTGCACTTTTTTGGGGTCTTTTCTCTCTTTTCTGCTTTTACTTTGTAGTTAGTGTGGGGTTGGGGTTTTTTTGCTGTTTGTAAACTTTCAATAAAGAAAATTATTTTTTAAAAGGCATACTAAATTTTAGCCATGAAAAATTCACCAAATGATTTTAGCCATCTGCTATGCCTCAGCTCATAGCTGACTTGATTAGGGGACACGGTGGCTCAGTGGCTAAGATGCTGAGCTTGTCAATCAGAAAGTTCAGCGGTTCAAATCCCTAGCGCCACATTTGAAAGCATGTAAAAAATGCAAGTAGAAAAATAGGGACCACTTTGGTGGGAAGGGAACAGCGTTCCATGCACCTTCAGCATTTAGTCATGCCGGCCACATGACCACGGAGTCTTCTTCGGACAGCGCTGGCTCTTCGGCTTTGTTACGGACATGAGCACTGCCCTGTAGAGTAGGAAACAACTAGCATGTATGTGCAAGGGGAACCTTTACCTTTATGCCTCAGCTCAACCTTCCTCACATAATCATTGTGTGGGGGAAAGTTGAAGAGGAAATACTCTGTATGCCATCTTGGGTTCCAAAAGGAAATGTAAGACTTAAATCTAATCAATCAATCAATCAATAAATTCAGGAGATAAAATTGGAGACAGGAAAAGTTTGATGCATGCAGTCCTGGGCTCTTTGAAGGAAGACTAAAATACAAAAACATCTCTCCCAGCTTCATTTTTTTTCCAAACCCACTTATAGAAGAAAGACTCAGCATCTCTCACAGCCAGGTGAATTTTGGCCATCCAACTAACAGGGAAATAGCAGGAATAGTTTTGCCCTGAGGCTATTCATGACCAAAAAAAAAAAAAAAAGGGTGTCAATAGGCAGGTAATAGTTGTCATGGGAACTAAATATTTCAATCACACTCCTCTTCCTGCACAGAACCAAATTTCAGGATGAGAAAATGAAATGCTAAACTTTCTCCAGCCTTACTTAATTTCTTACAAATAGGGGAGGGGGAAGGCTAGAGTGGAAGAGAGAAGGGAAAGGAAGGGAAGAAGAAACATACACCTAATATTAAGTCTTGGTGAATGTCTATATTCAGCCTGGAGAAATTGATAAACTTTCTCTATCTCCCAGTAAGTCTGCCTACAATCTCACAATGTAATGTCATTCTTAATCAGGCCTTTCAGTGCTATTGGGAGGGGGGCACATCAGAAATCATTTGAAGGTTCACAATATATCTGGGTCCGGGTAGGGACCTGGTTGAGAGGCTGTTACATCCCAACTCCAATGAACGAATGCCACTAGAGAGCTGCACTAGAGAATTTCAATACCTGCGCATCAAAAAGCTATTTTTAAAAAAAAAAAAAAATATCCACATGCAGCACAGTTCCATCATAGAAAGGACTCTGTCAGACAGCTTAGAAAAGGAAAAAAAGCAAACAGGATCAGGATACCTTTTAAGTAACCTTACAAGATAAACAGACAGCCAAATGCATGATCAATCAATGTGAGCTGTAGAATACAATAGGTAGATTACTGCTAGAAGATTTGTCTGCTTTAGAAGTTCTGACAGAGTGGAACATTCAAAGGTCCTCTTGTGCAAATAATAATAAAGACAGACATAGAAGCCATTGTTGAGGGAGGATATATCTGATCCATCCATTCAAAACAAAGAAAAGAGGAGAAACAAAGGCATCTGAGATAGGCCTGCACTTATTTAGCAAGCCATTGTGCCTATAAGTTGCCTCAAGCTTTTTAAGGTTCTCTCCCTGTGCTATTGAGCAGATACCAGTATATTCCTTTTCTCAGGGTGTTTGTCCCTGAGATACCAGAGGGATAGAAATGAGAGATTCTATCTGTCCATATTTATTTATGTATGTATTTATTGCTTGTTTTATGAGGATATTCATTCCTCTCTTGCTGCATTACAACTGCATTCTTGAACATGTCAAACATGTCAAGCATGGCTTCTTGTCATATAAGCACCCTGGTCATATTTTGCACCGTTGCCAGCCCTGTAAGAAAGCAGCACGATGAATATTAAGATACTTTTGGTAATGATTTTGACAGGTACTGATGAAAAAGTGATTAAAAAATTATATAGTTATTTGCTGGAAATTAAATTAGAGGTAGAACAAGTTAAAGAAACAATGATTGCTTGGGGGAAGAATTTTGGATATGGGATTTATCATATATTCAGGCATGGGTAGAATGAATGGAGACAGTCTTAGTTGGTGAACTTTCAACTCTTTATTGCCTAGTGACTTCTAACTTGTATAACAACAACTCTACTTATATAAGTAATGCTAATGTTAAATAACCAATAGGAGCTTCTGCACATTTGGTGCATCTAATCCCAGAATTAGGCAGTCTCTCAATGCTTCATCTAAGTCTGCGAACCCGCAGAGGCCTCCCAAGTGTCGGAGGTCTGCCACGAAGTCAGCCACGCTCTCTCCTTTTCGTTGGCTTCGTTGATAGAACTCGTGGCGTCTCACAAGTGTGGGTACGGTTGGTGCATAATGGTCTCTCAGGAGAGGTTCGAGGTCGTCCCAGCTTATTGCTTTCACTTCTCGAGGCTTTGCGAGGGCTTTAGCCATTTTAAAGACAGCCGGGCCGCAGTACGTCAGGAACAGCGCCCGCTTCTTGGCTGGTGTGGCGTCCTTCAGGTTGTTCGTTTCAAGGAACATCTGAAAGCGATCCATGTAGGATTCCCAATCCTCTTGGGATGGATCGTACGGAGCGGGTGGAACTATGCCACCGGACATGGCTTCCGTTGGTGGCGCCGTTTTTTACACGTGCTCTGTTTTTCTCCCAAGTTCCTTAAGATCAGATGTCTCCAAATCCCATCCTCGTCGCCAGTACCATATATTCAGGCATGGGTAGAATGAATGGAGACAGTCTTAGTTGGTGAACTTTCAACTATTTATTGCATAATGACTTCTAACTTGTATAACAACAACTCTACTTATATAGGTAATGCTAATGTTAAATAACCAATAGGAGCTTGTGAAATGCTAGCTCTAGTACCAATAAGAGTCCTTCGTTAAGGGCCAATCAGATTCTCAGAACCCGACCAATCCGATCTAGCCGCTTAACACCCAATCAGAAGTGCAGGGCCAGAACCCTGCACTTTACCCCAAGCTTGCCTTTATTCAACTATTTACATACATAACAGGATTGATTTAGAGAAATGGCAAAACTTGTGGTCTCAAAATTATAAAATGACAATGCCATATAAAAAAAACTTGTATAAGATGTTTTACAGGTGGCACTTTCCCCCGACAAGAATAGCAAGAATGTTCAAGAATAAGTCTGAAAAGTGCTGGAAATGTCATCAGATACCTGGCTCATATAATCATATGTGGTGGACTTGTGAGGACGCTAGAAAATATTGGACTAGAATTCACATATGGTTGGAAAAAATGACAAAGAAACACATAGACTTGAAACCAGAGATCTTTTTATTGGGAATCTTACCTGATACATATAGTAAAGATTTGAAATACCTGATTGTAAATGTATTAACAGCGGCTAGGATTGTATTTGCTAAAAAGTGGAAGAGTGAGAAAATACCATCAGAGGAAGAAATTATTAAGAAAATATTGGAATGTGCTGAAATGAGTAGATTGACATTTGAAATTAGAGAACAAGAAGATAAACAATTCTATGAAGTTTGGGACCTTTTTTATCAGTGGCTAGATAATAAAACATAATAATAGAATATTTAGAAACTAAGGAAATAATCAATTTAAACCTTTTTTTTTCTTTGATAGTATCTTTATAAAATTTTATTAAGATAGACTTGGTATGACTTTATGATTGGTTATAAAATAAATTAAGTAAACTATAGTTATCTCGTTAAAGCATGAATTAATAAAATTGTAGTCAAATGATTGTTTAATAATGATATCAGGTTATATAATTGTTGTTTGATAATATGAGCTATTATGTAATACAATTACAATGGAGACTATGAAATGGATGCACAAAAAGGAGTGGCAAACCAACCGATATACTGTCTGTAAATTTATGAAGGAGGATGATGTTTTTATGTTTTATGTCTTATGGTTTATGTGTTTTTGTTCGTTGTTAACATCAATAAAACTTTTTTCAAAAAAAAAAGATACTTTTGGTAAACACTAAGATAAAACAATAATAGCAAATCTGAAGATATAATCTTAGCTTTAGCTAAGCTTCCTCTTCTTTATCTCCTGCCTTATTTTTCTTTGGCTTGCTATTTATCGCTCCATTTTGGCACGTTGTACAATATTGCTAAGCTCAACAATTAATGGTGCAATGGGTATGCATATATGTTAAGGATATAATTGATTAAAGAGTATAAATAGCAATAGCACATAGACTTATATACCACTTCATAGTGCTTTACAGCCCTCTCTAAGCGGTTTACAGAGACAGCATCTTGCCCCCAACAATCTGGGTCCTCATTTTACCAACCTCGGAAGAATAGAAGTCAACCTTGAGCTGTCAGGTCAAGTTTGAATTCATAGCTGTGGGCAGAGTTAGCCTGCCATACTGCATTCTAACCACAAGTAAGTAAGTAAGTAAGTAAAGAAGGAAGGAAGGAAGGAAGGAAGGAAGGAAGGAAGGAAGGAAGGAAGGAAGGAAGGAAGGAAGGAAGGAAGGAAGGAAGGAAGGAGAATAGCAATAGCACTTCGACTTACATATCGCTTCACAGTGCTTCACATCCCTCTCCAAGCAGTTTACAGAGTCAGCATCTTGCCCCCAACAATCTGGGTCCTCATTTTACTGACTTAAGAAGGACGGAAGGTTGAGTCAACCGTGAGCCGGTGAGACTCGAACTGCCAAACTGCTGGCAGCCAGTGATCAGCAGGTGTAGCCTGCAGTACTGCATTCTAATCACTGTGCCACTGCAGCTTTCAATGTGCACCTTTTTACAAAGTATTAAAAGAGCTGCATCCTTTCAAAGGCCTGGGTGGCTGTTTGACATGTGACCATTAACTGCAAATACAGACAACAACTTTGCCAGAACTGTTACAAAGGAAAGCGGCTATGCTTTTCCATACTTGTGCAAGAAAACTGAGAAAGTCTTTCAAGCAGCATGGTCTGGAAGACATGGCTAACACTTTAAGGAGAGCTGCTTGGAGGACTCGATGGCTTTAATGCTTTAAGGAGGGCTGCCTGGAAAATACGGTTGTTTTACTGCTTTAAGGAATGATGCCTGAGGGACATGGCTACTTTAATGCTTTAAGGAAGGATGCTTGGAGCACCTAGCTGCTTTAATGCTTTAAGGAGGGGTATCTGGAGATTATGACTGCTTTACTCCTTTAAGGAATGATGCCTGCGCACCTGGCTGTTTTGCTGCTTTAAGAAAGCGTGCTTGGAGGACATGGCTGCTTTAAGGAGGAAAGCTTTGCATACCCACAATAGCTATGTGTTGAGATCCTTGGGTATAATTTTTTTTTTTTTTGCAGGAAATTTTAAAAACTTGATGTTCCTTTTTTTTCTTGCTTTATGTTTAGGTTGATTGAAATAAACCAATTACTAAATTATTAGTTAACATTAATTACTTTTTAGTAATCATTTGTCATTTTATTGCCTAAGAACACCAATGGAACTTACATAAGGCTTAGAGGCATTTTTACCAACTGGTTGTTTGCTTTGAAGTATGCCAAGCTGCCTCTGAAAGTGTTTTAATTAAAAGACTTTACCCCAAAATTTAATGCTGGGGAGGTCAGGGAACGTTATGGATCCCAAAGGAGGTACCTGCAGGCATATTGGCCCACTGTGGGTACCATAATCTGCTAATGCATAGTGACAATTCAGACATAAGTATTCTATTTTCCTCCCAAAGATTTTGCCAGGCATTGAAGTGAACCTGTGTGAACTGCAGCATTACAGATCTCCTTTATCCTTTTTAAAAGAGAAAAAGAGGCAAGATGCAATATTTGTGCTCTTATAACCATTTGAGATTTTTTCCAACCTCCATGATTTCTCTTTGATGATTGCCAAAGGCACTCGGATAATTTCAGACAATTCTTTGGCTGTTCAGAAGGGTCAGCTATCTCCTGCAATTGGTTTCAAAATGTCTATTTTTTTTTTTCAATATGCCTTGCACGCACACACCAACAAAATCCAAAGAATAGCAAGCAGTAGCTAAAAAGTAGAATTTAAATGAGTATTTTACAGTTGCAGGTCCTTAATGTTGTTGATTTAATTCTTCACCACATGTGCGGTTTCAATTCTCACTTTTTTACAATGAATAATTATCAGTTTATGCAGATTTTTTTCTTTATTGATTTTTTAAAATGGGCACACTGCTTTTCAGAACAGAGGTTGGTTAAAAGGTTTATGAAGATATAGTCTGCCCAAAATACTTGAAGGCTGTATTTTTTTTTTAAATATGCCTGGGATAAACATAAAGCAACTCAAATATTGTTGCATTTGCAGAACCTGCTAAGCCTGGTTATTGTGTGTGTATGTTGGTTTTTGTGTGTGCATGTTGTGAATTTATTTATTTTTTTATTATTTTAATTTGCACAGTCACCCACCCACTCACCATGCAACAGAAGCCTCTTGGTGATATAAAATGTGCAATACAAATCATTTAAAAATTGTGGTGAAGGATACTTACACAGATTTCATACTTATACAGATTTGAACTATTTTATGAGATTGATAATAACAGATTATTGTTAGCTTTCTACATAGTCCATTGTAAATCCTATGACCAGCAAATGAGATATAAACTGAATAAACATATTACAGCAATGGTTCTCCAACTTTTCTTCACCATAAATACCCTTCACCATAAATAGTCACAGACCATAGCCATGGCCTCCCAAAACTTAAGCTTTAAATCATAACATTTCTTCAATCCTTCTGGATCCCTTATGATGACATTGTAAACCCCAGGGGTACATGCGCCACAGGTGAGGGCCACGTATTAGTATATGGCATAGTAGTGTATAAATATATTTTTCATACAAAGGTTATACAATTGGTTTTCAAATCAGAAGGGTTGGATTTACATAGTCCAGTAAAACCATATTATGGCACAATCAGTTACAGAAAACCCCCAGCATTTTCATGCAGTTCTTTTTAATTTGTATTCTGATGCAGTAATTGAATGAAGGAACATAGGTTGGGTGTACACAAAACAGTAAGCCAAAATATCATATATTTTTTGTTTGTGGTTCATTTGTGAATCCAGCTACTGTGCATTGGGAATCACGGTTTGGTTTGTTGTACTAACTTTGCCAATTATGCCTGATTTAACAAACCATGGTTGACGCAATTGATGTTTTTGTGTGTTCTGTAAACACATATATTCTCTATCCTATCTATATACTCTATCTATACATCTCAAAACGTAGCTTTCAAAACTTAATAGTTTCATTGCTAGGATGATGTTTCAATAAGCTACCGATGGTATCTTCCTCCTCATTAACTATGTTTACCTGATCTACTCACATCTTCCTTGTTTTCTTGTTTACCTGATCTAATTAGTGATGCAGAGAATCAAAACTCATTCTTGGAAGACAAAGCATTTCCTTAGAGAGTACTTCAGCTACAATGCTATTTAAGCATGAAACCACACCTCTTCACAGAGGAGGCATAAAGCAGAGAAAGTTGTAATTAGAAGTAATTAAGGATTTCTGGTTGCTGTCTGATAATGTTGGATTATCCAAGCATTTCTGCAGAGACATTTTTTTTTTAAAAGAAGACCAGTAATGGGGTTCTTTTCCAGATGTGAATAAATTGTTTACCTGTCCTTTAGATTTATTTATTCGTGCATTGCTTTCATATCTCACTTTTCTCCTGTGAGCTCAGATGATGCACCTTGGAGGATCTTCCTCCCATTTTATTCTTATAACAACAAACATGTGAAATAGGCCAGGCTAGGAGAAATCTAAAATTCCCCTAATGAGCTATGTAACCATAAAGCAAGAGGAAAATTTATAATTGTAGATATAACTGCTGTAACAAAGATCAGGAATAGTTCTTTGTGAGGTTTTTTTCCTTCTTATCTTTCTTTTACTTTTTTCCTTTCCTGTGTTGAACTTCTAGCTTTGGGGACCTTGGTGCTCTCTGAGCTTGATTGTTTTCTTACAGATGTTTCATTACCAAACTAGGTAACATCATCAGTGGCAGAAGGAAGAGGGTCTGCAAACACCACCAAGGACTCCACAGTTCAACCCTGAGCTACAAATATTCATTTCCATGTCTAGCTTTCTCTTTGATTTATGTTTTTCTATTTCTGACTTTATATTCGCATGGATTCGTTTTTATCTTCCCTTTTCTAAAAAAAAAAAAAATCCTTAATAAAAATTATATTAAAGTTCTGCTGATAAGTTCTATGAGATGTGAACTAGAGTCTTCCTGTTTAGTCTTACCAAACATTCACCTGTACTATATTAGCATACTCCAAACCCCCCTAACTGATTGGTCCGGACGGGCAGCGACCTGATTGGTCGAAGGCTCGGCAGTGATTGGAGCACTGGGAATCTATTGCGATTGGCTGTGCTGATCGCGGGAGATTCGAAGTGCGGCCATTGGCTGCCGAGCCGCGAGCCAGCCCTATATGAAGGGCTGCCGTGGCTCGCATTCTTCAGACTATTTTCATTCCTAATAAAGAGCTGAACTCACTAAGATGATTTCGCGTCTCTTTCGAACAAATCCACCTCAGATCTAACACACCAGCTATATCTTCCTTTTTTTCCATCTAGCAGGCATACCCTTAAACTCAAATATTGTCTGGGTTATTGAGTATCTAACAAGGTATCTCTTCTGGAGCAGTGATTCATACCCTCTGACAGCATATGCTGCAGCACGTCCTAACTAGCTCCCATTTCTGTGATTGAAAAACCAGTCTTTCTTATGCTGGAAAATGTTGTTTCATATATGTGGAGAACTGTTTGTGTTATTTATTGTGGTTTTTGTTAATTTGATTTGTTTAGGTATTTTTTTAAAAAAAAGTTTTTGACTGTATTTTTTGTCACAGCAGAGGTGGTATTCAGCAGGTTCTGACCAGTTTTGGAGAACCGGTAACGGACATTTTGAGTAGTACGAAGAATTGTCAAATCCCACCTCTGACTGACCCGCCCCATCTCTTCTCTGCCTCTCGAGTCCCAGCTGATTGGCTGGGTCTTCTTTGGTTGCCCTGCACAGGAGAACAGAGCTGGAAAGCAGGTTAGTGGAGTGGGGTGGGAGTGGGGATTTTATAGTATCCTTCCCCTGCCAGGCCCATCAAGCCACCCCCACAGAACCAGTAGTAAAAAATTTTGAATCCCACCATTGTGTCACAGATACCAAGAAAATTAACCAATCAATGTGTCTTCCTTAGAAGACAGTAGAGTAGAAATGTAATATGGGGATTTGTCCTAACTTTGAAGGAGTTTGTTTCAGGGGAGTGTTTCAGTTTTGAACTCTTTTGCCTACTTGGAAAAGTGCCAGCAATTTTTTCAGCTAGATTTTTCAGAAGTGGTTTTCCATTGCCTCCTTCCTAGGGCCGAGAGAGAGAGAGTGACTGGCCCAAAGTCCCCGAGCTGGGTTTGTGCCTGATGCAGGACTGAAACTCATGGTCTTCCGGTTTCTTGCCTTAACTAGTATACCAAATGGGCTCTCTAAGTTCAATGATAAAAAAAATCCAACTTCAGACAATACCTTTTCTTATTTTAAGTAAAGGTGCAATCAGTAACTTACGACTAACATAATCAGGAGACATTTTTAAAAAATTGAATCTATTTTATAATGTAATTGAGGCTTGTTAAAGGGACATGTTTCTATTCAAAAGTCCTTCTGAGTCTATGTGAGGGAGACATGCAGGAAAGAAAAAGGAACAAATAAGTCTTATGGTCATTTTTAAGCTGTTCCTCTATCAAGTTTCTTCCTGAAATATAAAGTCTAATTTCCCACGTGAAGAAGACATGTACCGGCTTTGTTTCAGGCAGAAAACAAAAGCTTTATTTGTTTCAAATATTAGGGTCTATTTTCCTGACCAATACCAACAGCAGCAATTCCACTGGCTCTTCAGGTTTATGAAAAAAAAAATATTAAAATTATATTAAAATTCTGCTGATAAGTTCTATGAGATGTGAACTAGAGTCTCCCTGTTTAGTCTTACCAAACATTCACCTGTACTATATTAGCATACTCCAAACCCCCCTAACTGATTGGTCCGGACGGACAGCGACCTGATTGGTCGAAGGCTCGGCAGTGATTGGAGCACTGGGAATCTACCACGATTGGCTGTGCTGACCACGCTCACCTGGCCCCCTGAGGTCAAATACAGCCCTGATGTGGCCCACAATGAAATTAAGTTTGACACCCCTGCTTTAGAACATCATCAAAGGGCCAGGGGAACCCAGAGCAGGATGGATCCCATCAGGTGGCTCCTTTGGTTGGTTGTTGTCACCGGGGAGAACGAGGGATTATTGTCTTTATTGCTTTTACCCAAGGGTCTTCAAACTTGGCAAGTTTAAGATTTGTGGACTTCAACTCCCAGAATTCCTGAGCTAACATGACTGGAGGAGGAATTCTGGGAGTTGAAGTCCACAAGTCTTAAAGATGAAAACCCTTGCTTTTTACCTGTTTTTATCCTGGATTTTTAAAATTGTTTGTAAGTTCCCCAGAGTCACTGAGAGTGAGTGGGCAGCCATATAAATCCTCTAAATCAATAATTAAGTAAAAAATAAATATTTGTGCTGTCCAATGCGCACAAGAGACTCTGCTGGCTGAATTCCTCTTAAAATTGTCACCGTCTCTCCTTCTTGGGCTGTAGAATCATTGGGTTGGATTGGAAGGTCACTTGGAGGTCTTCCAGTCCAATTCTTTCCCAGAGTTAGAATCCTGAATCACCTAGATTCAGAGTCAGACATGACTTTGAAGACCTTCAGCAGATCAGTTGGATTGGAGTATCATAAGGCCTCTGATTCTGTAGATACAGCGAGTGGCGATATTGCTGGTTGATTGAATTTTTCTTTTTCCGTTTGCTGCCTTCCACTAGAGATACTTGGGTTTCATAGATGCTAGATTAGCAATAAACTTCAAATACCCAGAGGGGAAAAAGTCATTGATTCTAGTAAGCATTGGGGAAAGCAGAGAACTGTATCTGAGATGGTTTATCTTCAAGGGATTCATGGTTTCCAGCATATCAGCAACCAGCATTTTTCTTACACTGTATGAATGAGTATAAGGATTAACCTGGCATTAGACCTTCAGATATGAAAATACGGTTAAATAAAATGCAATTAAAATAGAGTTGCCTGTTAAGAAGTGAAAATCTGCAATGTAGAATACATACCAAACTATCAGAATACATTATCAATATTCAAGGCAGTGACTTTAGCCCTTCTGGCCCTTTTTAATAAGCAAGTATTTAACAGGTAAATTATATTACATTTCACAGATTCAATGAACTCCCTTTTCAGCATAATGGGGCAAAGAAACCATTCCAGTGTTTAATTCTTTATTTCTTAAACAGAGCCCTTTATTAAGGTTTGGGCATGAACTGCTGTTGAGTCAGACCTGGGACCTAAGTAGAAGATGTTTTACGTAAGTTTGAAATTAATGCAAAAATACATAGATATAAAAGAATAACAGAGTTGGAAGGGACCTTGGAGGTCTTCTAATCCAACCCCCTGTTTAAGCAAGAGATCCAATACCATTTCAGACAAATGGCTGTCCAATCTCTTCTTAAAATACTCCAGTGTTGGAACACCCACAACTTCTGGAGGCAAGTTGGCTTTAAATAAATAAGCATATTGCTTAGCAGATATTCACTGAAGTTGGCATTCAGCATTTGCAAATCAACTTCTGGGGAAGGGAAGGAGAAAGGTAGAAACTCTTGAAAGAGAAAACAACAACTACTGCGCCTAAGGGAATACAGAGATTATTGTTGCTTCTCATAATTGTTGGCTTAATTAGAAAGCAAACAGTGGAAGATAACTCTTCATCTTGCTTTCATGTTTGTCCAAAGAAAAAAAAAAAGCAAAGACAATGGCAAATGGAAAAATTCTCACACTGAGATTAAACTCCAACAGGTTCTTTTAGATGTGACATATCAAGGATCAGGATCTCAGGGCAAAGTCCAAAAATCTCTTAGGATCCTACAATCTGTTTCAAAAAGCTTGTTTCCCTAAAGCATTCAGTGATCATTAACTTAGTAGTGTTGCTTAGCAACACTGGAGCATTTCTTTGAATAATTGCTGGCATCTCAAAGGTACTATTAGAAGTTTAGAGAAAGGGGGCACCTGATCTTGATGAGATGGATGCATCAAAAAGAATGTGTGTTATCATATATTAGACATGTTCTCCAAATTTCTTGGGTTGTATAGAAGATGAGATGATATAATGAGGAAGTGAAGTGAAGGATTTGCTAACAGCAAGAAATGCTCAAGAAATATTCAGGAATTCTGGAGCTTATAAACAAGTGGAGGTGCACAATGAATTTACAGTTGCAATTCTGCTTTCTTGCTTCCTTACAAAGATACATACAAGTATACTCATGCACACTCGTGAAGAATGCTGCTCTTAGGGCAGGCCATTGATGCAGAAGTTCAGAATGATAGTCAATAGAAAGAGCAAGAAGGCGCTGTAAAAATCAGTCTAACTTTCCACATTTAGAAGGAATTGCAATAATTATATTACCCTGGAAATCCACACTAGACCATTAAATCCATAGTTTAACATTATCTAGCAACATACAGTTTAGGCAAGATGCAGAGGTATAGCATTTGGAAGCCACTGATAATTTTTCATTAAGTAAGAAGTGAAAATGCTAAGTGAAAATGGTTAAGTAAAGAGAGGGCAAAGTGATTTTTGTCAAGGATTGGACCATGAAGAAGATATTAGGTCTCTTTAGTAGGTGTTCTTTGTTGGGACCTACATGGGGAGATTGCATGCCTTTTGGTCCTACTTGACTTCTCCTAACATACTATTAACCATTGTATTCTTCTGGATCACCCATGGTGGAGATTAGAGGTCCTATTTAGAGTAGCTCCACGTCTTTCTTAGCAGACTGCTCTTGTCAGTCGTAATTGGGGAGGAGATGTTGACTGAATATTCCTTGTTAGGTGTCTCAAGAACCTCAGAGAGATGTCATATTTCAATCTGGTGTGAAACTTCAACAGTATGCTGAGCACATCCAGCTGTACATTGTCACCCAAGACTAAGCCAAAGATGCTTTAGAGATTTTGACTCAGTCAAAGGATGCTCATAAATTTCCAGCTAGGACAAAATAAATGGTGGTTGAACCCAAACAAGAAGGAACAGCTGCTCATCCAAAGATCTTCTGGTTCTGTTTGCTCTGGTGATTACTCCGTACAGAAAGACACTCACCCTTAAAGAAAAGGCATGTAAATTGGGTGGCCAATCTACTGCTTAAGGAGTGGATGAATGTCTTGGTTAAGAGGACCTCACCAGAGGTGGTATTCAGTAGGTTCTGACCAGTTCTGGAGAACCGGTAGTGGAAATTTTGAGTAGTTTGGAGAACTGGCAAATCCCACCTCTGACTGGAGATTTTACAGTATCCTTCCCCTGCCATGCCCACCAAGCTACACCCACAGAACTGGTAGTAAAAAAAAGTTGAATCCCACCATTGGACCTCACTCAGCTCCAACTCTATTAAGAACTCATGTCCATATTAATATACATGTAGACCACAAAACAAAACAAAAAGAAAAGTGTAGGTGGGATACAAAATCCATATGAAGATTGAAAAGGTTCAAATGAGAAACATTCATAAAGGGGAAAAAATTGAAAAGGAATTTTGAAAACAAAAACTATGGGTCTTGATTAACCTCTCTTGGGAAGCCATTCCACAGTTTAGGCATCAACATTTGTATGAACAAAACTGAAAAAGCAGCTTCAGTTTCAAAGGGGTGATTCTAAATGGGGGAAAGAAACATTTTGCCTTCTTCTCCACCTTCTTTTAAAAAGTTTAAGCGTTATATCTCAATTGCTTAATTTTGATTGCTCATTATCTCTAAACTCTGCAATTTTCTAGTTTACCATCTCTCCAGCTCTTTGCAGAACTCTAAAAATATCTCTATCTGCATTTATGCAGGGTATATTTTCGTTACCATTCAGACAATAAACAAATATCTTTTTAATACAGCTTAAAAATAGAAACATATGCTTTGGAATTGTGCTTGGAAACCATTTGAAATCTAGCTTGGATTGCCTGCACCGTGATTGGAGAGTTATCTAAACAGCTTTCTTTCTGCTGTTACATATAAACAGGTTTTCTGTGATTTACTGTTATCTGTGGACAGGGCATGATAGAATCAAACAAAACTTTGCACTGTGTATTACAGTGCATTAGAAAGCCAGTCCTTGCAGTACTGATTCTATTGAGTCAGATGGTTCAATCACTTTCTTTCTCTAGATGTAAAAGGCATGAAATACAAGAAGTTGGGTATACAAATACAAGCAGATGCACAAACTGACTACAGGAAGGTTCTTCCGGAATTAAGGCACTCCAGCAACCAAGAGAGGCTAAACACTGGTTAAGAGTGTATAATGAAATAAACTTAAAAGTTGAAGTTGGTTTGGTTTCGCAAAGAACCACATGATTTCTTTGATTTTGTTTCCATGTACGCTTTTATTGGGTTATAAGGTATTATAAACAGGGGTGGGCTTCAAAAATTTGAGCAAGGGGTTCTCTGCCCGGTTACTGGGTGGGTATGGCCATGGTGGGCATGGCCTAGTTGGCCTCCTGCACCATGGCGGGGGGGGATGTGTTTTTGCCCTCCCTGGGCTCCAGAGGCTTTCCTTGAGCCTCTGGGAGGGTGAAAACAGCATCCATGGGCTCCGGAGACTCTCTGGAAGCTGGCAATGGGCCCGTTTCCAGCCTTCCCAAACTTTCAGGAGGCCTGTTTTTCACCCTCTCCGAGCCTCTGCATGCACCCTGCACTTACCTGGGATCCATAATAGGCCATGTGGTGGCTCCTGGGAGGGGTGGGGCAGGACAGAGTGGGCAGCGCCAGCCAAGAGTGGGATTTGGGGATGTTCTGAACTGTGCAGAATCTTAGCTAGGGGTTCTTCCCAACCCCTGTGAACGAGGGTGGGATTCTATTCGCATCTATTCACTAGAACCGGTTGTTAACATTCTAAGCAGTTTGGAGAACTGGTTGTTAGAAGAAATTACTGGCCTAATCCTGTAAGGAAGGCAGGAAGGAAACATTTTGGTGTTGCTTACAGAAACTGCCTCTCTGTTAACTCTTATTACATTCTTGGCAGGACTAGACTTCCTGTCTCAGGAACTTCTCTGGAATTCTTTTTCCTCTCCTTTGCTGGTACTTTGCTTGTGTGGAGTGACCATTCAAAGTTACAATGGCCCTGAAAAAAGTGACTTATGACCATTTTTCACACTTAGAACTGTTGTAGCATCCTCAGAGTCATCAGAGGCCAGGCGAGGAGATGCATGCCTCGATGTGAGTGATATTGAGTTGGCCACGCCCAACCAGTCACATGACCACCAAGCCATGTCTGCCCAGTCACATGACCACCAAGCCACACCCACCAACTAAGCCATGCCCACAGAACTGGTTGTTAAAAAATTTGAATCCCACCCCTGCTGTGAACCCTCAGCAGCCCACTCCTGATTATAAAATACAAAATACAAATGCTTATAAGGTGACAGGGAAGAGCAAAGGGCAAAGAAAAGTAGGGAAAGAAATAGAAAAAGAAGCATTGACTTCCAACTCTATCTGTAATAATAGAATAAGGCATTAACAACAAATCACAAGTTTTTGTTTTACCATAATAGTATGTACCAGTCATGTCTACAAAAGTCTTTCAGTCTTATCTGTAAAACCTAAAATCAACGTTTCATTCTTTTCCACATCAAGCATGAAGTTCAGAAATGGCTACCATGTGGAAACAAAAGTACTTATGTTCATTTCTTTAACCAGAGTAGTCAATTTTGCTGTTTCTGCCATTTCTTTGATTTTGGATTGACTTGACAGATCGACCTAGCCAATGCTGGCTTCTTCAAGCAACCCAAATTCAAAACAAATGCCAACTTACAAGGGTTGTGGGAAATATGTGTCCCTTCCAAAATCCTCAGAAATTTATACAAGGGGGGAGGCAAATATGATTATTTCATATTTGTTGCTCTCCCACTGTATATTTTTATATTTGTACAAGCTGCGAGCAGACACTGAAACCTGAAAATGTTCATGGAGACCAGAAGTGGACAATGCTTCTGAAGAATCTGCACTTTAAAATTAAATACATTGCTGTAGCTTATAAGAAATATGGATGATATCTTCATATGAAGAGAGAATCTCCAGGACGGTACAGCAATTACTTTTATAAAAGACTCAAGCGCTTTTATGAACTTTGTGCTGAAAATGGACAAAATGGACAAAAATGAATTGGGAATTTGGGGATTTATGATTAAAAAGGATTGCTTACGAGAAGAAGGGCATCTTGATATGTAATTTGGGATAGTGGAAATGGTAACCATTATGTCTGTAACTGATGGCAAGAAGATAGGAAGTTGTTCCTTTAAATATTTTTCTTTTTCTTAATGTTTCCTGACTTTCTCTATTTCTTTTATTTTTTCATCTCTTTTGTTTTTTTCACATTAATGTTTTTGTAGTCTTTTAATTCTTAGTAAAATCCTTAGATAAATAAGTAGGGAGGTAAATAGCTAATTATGTAGCCAGGTGGATAGGGGAGGGAGAGAGAGGGAGGGAGGGAGGGACAGAGAGAGAGAGAGCACTTAGACTTATATACCACTTTACAGCTTTCTCTAAGCAGTTTTACTCACCTCAGAAGGATGGAAGACTGAGTCAGCCTGGTGAGATTCGAACTGCCAAATTGCAGGCAACCAGCAGTCAGCAGAAGTAGCCTACAGTACTGCACTCTAACCACTGTGCTACCATGGCTCATAAGATAGATAGATGATAACTAGATAACTAGATGGATGGATGGATAGATAGATAGATAGATAGATAGATAGATAGATAGATAGATAGATAGATAGATAGATAGATAATGGATAGGAGAGGGAGGAGGGGGGAGATAAATAGATAGATATCTCAGTTGCTGCTTGTTCATATGTGATGTACATTACACAAAGACAACATCCATAAAATTTTCATATGCACAATGTCCTTCACATGTTTGGAATAATCTGAGCAAGGAGGGCCCATCATTAATGGATTAAGTTTCATGTCCCTGAATGTTTACACAGTTCAGCATATGCAAATATAATGTTAAGGTTTAGTAGAGAAACCTCACTGAAGAAGGAACTAAGACATGCGTTCTATCCTGGTGTAAGGGTCACAGCAATTAGAACAGATTGGATGAATGAGTCCCTGTTGCAGAGAACAGATAAAAACCAAGCAAAGATAGGAATGGTCATCCCTATATTCTGGCTCAATTCCAGTCAAGTAATTGCTTTTTGCCCACACAGAAATTCCCCAAGAGGAGCTGTCATCATTTCTGTAGAGCTGTATTGGGTGAGGTAGGGTTGATGCCAGTCATAGCTAACGGCAAGGATAATGCAAATCACATTTTTGACTGGACCAGCTTGGGAAGGAAAAGACAAAAGAGAGAGCATTAAAATGTGCTTCCTCTTGGCTGGTCTTATGAATACCTGGCATCCTTGGTCCAAAATTTAGCAGCCAGCAGTTGGTGGTGCATTTGAAGGATCCTTAAAAATATGAAAAGTCAGCAGGCGTGCTGAAGTTGTTGGCACAGTGGAACTTCTGAAGAACAACACACCCCGTTGTTATCATTAATCACTGTTTGATGTATACTAATTGGACAAGGTGAAAGAGAAGGTCATTGAGAAGGTCATCTCTGTTTCTCAGAATGGCTCATGATAATGAGGACATTTCCATCTCTGGCAGCAATATGGTTGTCTTACAAGTGGGAAAAAAAGCATTGCTACCCTAATCTAAGAAGAACTGAGCAACAATTGAGCAAAAAGCCAAGCAAACTTTCTCGGAAAGAATCTGGAATACGCGAAGGCCTAGAATCCCAAAGTTGAAATTGACCTTAGAGGCCATTTAGTTCAACCCTCTATTCAATGCAGGATTCACTAAAGCTCTTCTGAGAAATGAATCATCCAGCTCATGGCCCCTCAAATGTATAAAAATTGACAGTGGAAAATCCAGAGGAAAATAAGAATTTTTCAACATTATCTCCTATAGAAAAGCAGAAGAAACAACTGTTATGGATTTGGGGACCTGTTTTCACTTATATATCTGGGCTTATTCTGTTTTCCTCCATCAGGCCACTTGGCTTTTGATTTGAAGAACTTGTTGATTTCCATGTGCAATTTGTGTTTGCTGACTCTGGGATCATGTTCAGATAACCCTACTTAATTAAATAGCAAAGGAATGGGAGAGAGTTTTGATTTATTCTGTGATAGAAAAATCTTGAAGTACTACTACAACACTGCAATCAGGAGAAGTTTGAATTAGCAAATTTATCCATTCAGGCAGATATTCAAAAACTCATCTCATCCCTTTTTCTCTTCTTCCCCCTTTCTTTTTAAAGCAATATTTCAGAAAATCAAAGCCCTAAAAGAGGGCCTTCTTTGTGAATTGTTAATATCTCATATTAAAATATTGGCATTTGAATTTGACCAAATTTAATTTCTATATTGTATTTGCTTTGCAGGAAAAGAATTGATCTGAAATAAAAAGTCAGGCTAAAAAGGACAATTACTCAGCTAATCATATTTTCCTGTCTTTCCACAATAGCTCATCCTCTTTTTTTTCAATCTTTGTTTTGCCTTCTCCCTGTCCATTTAATGATAAAACATTGGAGATGAGATTCAACTGCAATGAATACAAGAATTGTTGAAACTTCATGGTGCTCAAATGCTTGGAGTAGTCATTAAAAATTTAATACAACAGGAGATAAAAATGAAAATCCTTTTTTTAGGAAAAAAGAATTGCATGTAGATGAAGTGACAGAGGGACAAAAAGAAAAGAGAGAAAGAAAGAAAGAAAGAAAGAAAGAAAGAAAGAAAGAAAGAAAGAAAGAAAGAAAGAAAGAAAGAAAGAAAAGATAATGTCTAACACTTATTGTGACAGATCTCTTAATAGTCTAAGGAGCCACTAATTGGACAATTTGTTTAATTTACAGGTTGGACTTGCAACAAAATACTAAAATATTTAGGATCCTTGACTATAATTCTACTCAGTCCTTTCCATTCCCCTCCTATATGGTTTTTTCAGGATTTTTTTGCCCTCCGATATCTGTTAATATTCTATATATGTAGAATGTTGACTCCTTGTTGACTATGCTGCCATGCTTAACCCAGTTACTGAACTGCCAGACATTCTGGGTTTCCAGAATACAATGAGCTGTGTCCATGCAACTCAAGAAACCACTTCCCTCCCCCCCTTAAAAAAAATCCTAGCATCTTGCATGATAAAGCTACTAAAACATTGCCCAACTTGTTAAAGCATTTTGTTTGCACATATTTGGCGAATTGTTTCCAAATTCCACTTATGTTAGGGTTTCACACATACACAAACAGCCTTTCTTTTAACTGCTTGGCAGTTCATAGGCAGTTCATAGGCAGGGGAAGGACAACTAAGCCAAGAAGGCAGCTATGGCTATGTGTTCAAGATTTCTCCATTGTTCGAGGTATCATTTCATGTGACACACTTTTAAACAGGGCCTGGGCTTGGATCATATACAGGTAGTCCTTGCCTTACAACACATTTAGGACCTGTTGTGGCCTACTACTGGCCCCTCCAGCAGCCGAATCAGATGAGGAGGCAGCGTGGGAGTTGGGGCCAGCATTAAGGCAATCTGAGAGCTCCAAGACTGAAGAGGGAATGGAGTTGTCAGAGATAGAGACAGAGGCAGAGCCTAGTCTGTCCATCAGCACTCAGATGGAGAGTCAACATCCTCCAGGTCTGGATGTGGCTGATGAAGAGAAGAAACAACTGGGTCCAGTGCCTGACGCACGGATGCACAGAAGGCAGAGAGGAGAGCAGTGGAAATCTATGGGACGGTTCTTGGGACAGAAAAGCCATCCCTGCTAGCTCTGGGAATAAAAGTCAGGGAGCAGACAAGAATATATGTGGCAGACAACTATTCATCTCCTTGATGGACAGATGTTAGTCTGTTGTGAGAGAAAGTGTGTCAACTCAAAAATACTTCTTTGGTCTTTTTAGTTGCCAGCAGAAAGGGAGTGGAGGAAAGCAGTGCATTCCTTAAATGCTTCAGATAATCACCTTGGCAGCCGAAGCTGTTGGTGCACAAGATTATTACTGGAGAGCATGATTGATGACTCTTGGCTATGGATTGTCTCATTGGAGAATATACATCCAGGGGGTGGGGGGAAGACCAGGGTCAAGGGGGAAATGAATGATGTGTCAGAGTGGACTACAACCGGGAAACGCCAACATGTTAACTCCTAATAAATCAATATTTTTTATTATGAGAGATGTGGCTAGAGACTTATGATTTGAATGGGGGTGCCTATCAGAGCCTTGACAGACAGACTTTTTGCTGGGGCTACTGGCGCTCCTAATAAAAGGAATATTTAGTTAACTACAGAGGTTTCTTGTGTTTGGGAGCTGGGTCAGAACAGGACCCGAATTTCCATTGCTAAGCAAGGCAAAATGAGACATGCCTGATTTTACCATCATTTTTGCAACAATTGGTAAGCAAATCACTTCAGCTGGTAAGTGAATCATAGAGGGGTGAAGCAAATCTGGCCTCCCCCATTGACTTTGCTTGTCAAAAGTTGGCTGGGAAGATCGCAAGAGACAATCACATGACCCTAGGATGTCACAATTCTCATAAATACATGCCAGTTGCCAAATGCCCAAATTCTGATCCTGTGACATTAGGAATGCTGTGATGGTTGCAAGTGAGAGGACCGCTCATAAATCACGTTTTTTCAGTGATGTTGTAATTTTGGATGAACAATTGTAAGTTGAAGACTACTTGTAGGTGTGGTTGAGGTCTTGACTTGACTCCTCTATGGTAATTTAGAAGGAGGTCCTGACCTTGCCAATATGCCCCTCTTGAGCTTGTGATATTGTCTTACTCATATAAGCCAAAACCAGAGGTGGTATTCAACTAGTTCTGACCAGTTCTGGAGAACCAGTAGTTGAAATTTTGAGTATTTTGGAGAACCGGCAAAACCCACATCTGACTGGCCCCACCTCCATCTATTCTCTTCCTCCCAAGTCCCAGCTGATTGGCTGGGTCTTCTTTTGTTGCCCTGCACAGGAGAACAGAGCTAGAAATCAGGTTAGTGGGATGGGGAGGGAATGGGATTTTGCAGTATCCTTCCCCTGCCATGCCCACCAAGCCATGCCCACAGATCTGGTAGTAAAAAAGATTTGAATCCCACCACTGGCCGAAATACACCCATACCTAAGTAATCAAAGAGAGATGACTTTGTTCTTCTTTTGTTTTAAACAATCTAGATCTTTTCAGGTCATTTTTTTTTTTTCATTGCTGCATCATGAAATGCCTCTGGCCCAAACAGCAGGAGAAATCAATTCAGCTTCCTTCTGAAGAGATCGGTAACAGCTGGTCTGATCAGATCTCCCCTATAGCTCCAGGGAGAAATCTCATTCTAAGTTAGAGTTTGCAAATGTTTCCCAAAGTTTCCCAGCTATTAGAGAGCTACAACAGAGCTCAGAACAACAGAAATTCAAGAGAGAGAGAAATTCACAAGATTTACAGCTTAAGCAATACTCATTAAATACATACTGGGAGGATGCTCAATATTTTCTAGACATGAGTCAACATTTCTCAAGTAGTATTTCTGAACGATTTTTATAGTTCTTTTTCCTCTCTGTCTGTCTCTTTTCTACCCAACCAAAGTTTAAACCTTTGGTAAAATTGTCTTCAAATATTATCTACTGAGCTTTCTTTGGATATGCTATTTCTTCTTCCTGCCCTATATAAACATAACCACAGAAGTGTTTACAGGAGGGATAGGTCAAAAAGATGACAGCTATGATTGTACAAACGGTGTACAATCAGTGGAACAACAGCTCATCTCCAGAGGTTGTGGGTGCTCCAAGATGGACAGCCACTTGTCTGATATGGTATAGGATCTCCCCCTTGAGCAGGGAGCTGGACTAGAAGACCTCCAAAGTCCCTTCCAACTATGTTATTCTATTATGTTATTCTATTATATCTGTTGTAC
Source organism: Hydrophis major (assembly GCA_033807585.1). Taxonomy (NCBI): domain Eukaryota; kingdom Metazoa; phylum Chordata; class Lepidosauria; order Squamata; family Elapidae; genus Hydrophis; species Hydrophis major. Next base: position 13,022,800 of record CM066336.1, on the reverse strand, counting down.
AATTAGAATTCGACCCATTTGTGTATCCATTAAGAAGCAGATAAAAAGGGAAGGAGTTTCAATATGTGGTCACCTCTACCATCTTGACTTTTTTTCCATTCCCCATCTTACAAACACACCTGCACAATGTAATCTTGAAACCAGTGGTCAAAAAAGTCTAAACTACGAATACGAATACGAATACGAATACGAATACGAATACGAATACGAATACGAATACCTTTATTGTCACTATCCACGTGTACAACTTGCATCATACGCATACACAGTGAGATTAAGCGACTCGTCGTTCAGTACAACCATACATGTTAAAAAGAGAATGTGCATAAGAATATCTAAAAATATCTAAAACAACAAAGAAGAATAAAATGAGTAAAATTACCAGCTTATTGCACTTAATTTGTGCCTATTCACAGTAGGAGTTATTGCACTTGTCAGCCAGCACAGTAATAGTCATGATATATTGTTTAACTATTGTTTAACTATGATTTGATCAATTAAAAACAATCAACTGCCTTCATACAATACACTCAGACTAAAAGCTCAGAGTGTGGATTCAGATAGTTCACTAAGCAAAAACAAACAAACTACATTGTAGCTTAATATGATATGTACACTCAGTTATACTTAACTGACCTGCCTCAGAGATTTTAAACTTAATATAGTTTGCTTAGCTTAGGTTTAACATACCCTAGCCACTTTCCCTAGGTTTCCAGCTGCCTCTTATTTCTAAATTAGAGAAAAAACTCATTCAGTGGGAGGGAATGTAGAATGCTGTGCAGTGTCCTGCAATTCTTTTTCTTAGTTTCTTTCATATTTTGTATTGTCTATGGTGATTCTCAGTCATTCAGGTCATGATTGTCCCAAAGATGGTTTTTCAAAGGCAAATGGACTTTCTTTGTTTTTCCTTGAAGACTGTACACTTCTCATCCAAGAAGTTTCTGTATATCTGGGTTCAGTTCAGAACTCAGAGTGAAGAAGCTTCTTGGATGAGAAGTGTAAAGTCTTCAAGGAAAAACGAGGGAAGTCCAGTTGCCTTTTGAAAAACCACCATTGGGACTTATTTTGTGTTCCATTTGTATCATGCTGAACCCTGTGTGACCCATGGATGTTCGCAGTAACATACCATGGAAACAATACCTAAAACTAAGGTTTTAGTTAAAAACCATAAACAATGATAATATCACATGTAAAACAATTAAAGAAACAATACAACAGCTACTTTAACTAGTGGTACTCACTCAAATAATCAAGTGGCCACATTTCCAATATGCATAGCCAATACAATGCCAGAATACAAAAGAAAAGAAGAATACAACAGAGAGGGGAAACTAAAAAGGCGGAGGTTAGGAGAGGGTGTGTGTGTGAAAAGACTAGGTGGGATAAGAAAGGAAGGGAAAAGGGGGAAAAAAGCTGCAAAGGTATAAAACAAGATGGGAAAAAGAAATTTTTCTTTAGGGACAAAGGGTAACGCATAATTTATAGGAAAAAAAAGGATCTGCAAAAGTACATAAGATAGTATTGTAATATTTGTATTAGAAATAGAAAACTAGAATATTGAAGGGAATGTTTAAAATATAGAGTTTATTGGCTATGTTAATGTTATTATAAATGTATTATTGTAGCATTTGTTTTTGAAATAGATAATTGGAATATTACAAGATTTAATAAATCAAAATATTATAGTGTTTAAGATTTAATGATAGATCTTACCATTTAATATTATTGAGAATGTGTAAAATGTTTAAGATTTAATGATAGAGATTAATTTGTTATTCTCTTAATGTTATCACAATTTTTTTTTAAACAAATTTTATTAATTTTACAAAAACAGTGCACAAACAATCAAGGCATAACAGCTTACAAATTCTTTTCTTAAAAAAAAAAAGTAATAATTAAAGAAGAAAACCAATAGAACATAATGATTCCAAATTATAATATCAATATTTACGTTATCTATTTAACTTCATATCTTATCCCAACTTCTCCTTTTCATTCTAAATATCCAAATTATTTCTTGCTAATTAAAATTTTATTGCCTTTTATCAACATACAAAACACAAAACATAGAAAACATAACAAAACCTAAAACATCTTTTCTGAAGGCTGCTTGATCCCGAGTTAAAACTCTTCACACAGACGAAATTTACACATTAATAAAAATTAATACTTTTCTTCCTTCTTCTATTTCTCTTTCTGGGGTTACTGGGTTTAATCAAAGAGGTCCAATTACCATATATCTTTCTTTGGGATTCTAGACAATCTCCTCCTTTTTCAACTTCTGCTCCAATTTTTTTCCTCTCCCTTCCCACTTGCAACAACAATTTTTAGATGATCAGAAATCCATACCTCTAATAAGGGTTCTCCAATTTCTTAAATTTTTAAGTCCAATGTCCAAGAAATCTTTTGTCCCTTGGCTTCAACTTTCAAAATAGTTCACCTTCAGTGCCCAAATAAATTTCAAATCTTCATCTGCTGTTTCTATGGGGTGGGAGAGTGAAGAAAAAAAAGTTCCCTTTAACAACTTCTCTGCCGCTTTCCGATCTTCTTAGGGATACCATGTATCCTCCAGCAATTCATACAGTTCAGTTCCAGAGAGTTTAAAAGATGTTGATTGACCCGGCTCAGCCAGCACTTTCACTTTTCTTGCTTCCTCCAGCATGATCTTACCCGATTGCAGGCTTCTTCGTGGCGGCCATTGCTGACCGCCGCTCCACCACCTTGGGAAAAAGGGGTTTTTCCAGACGAGGAGGGGGTCTGCGACACCTCCAACCCCCTGTCCGGCTCCCGGCTCTCTTCGGCTGCCTCTACAGGGCAGCCATATCCCCCTGACCCATTTGGATCGAGGGTACCTTGGCGGCAAGCGCAGTAGGAATCGCAGACAGTCACGAATTCCTGCTGCCACCGAAGCCATGCAGAACCGGAAACCGTTATCACAATTTTTTGTATTCTTTTTCTTTTTTAATTCTTTTAGTTTAAAGCGTATTATTTAAAATGTACTAAAAAAGTAGAATGGTAATTATGTACTTAATTATTTTATAGATTTATTATTCTCTTTCTTTTTTCTTTTCTTTTCTTAAAAGTTAATAGGTAGAATGTACTAAGCAGAATCAGATTGGGAACTAGATATTATGCTAAATGTTAACTTAGGGGATAGAAAGGCATCATACTTCGATCAGTGATTTCAGGAGAAATCTTTCTTTTTTATATTAAAGAGATTGTGATAAATTGATAATTGGAAAAGAATGGGCAAAAGATACAAGTATAATGATTTAAAGTAAGATGAATTAAATAAAATAAAATTAAGAAGAGTGAAAAGTGGGGAGAAGTTATATAGAAGATATAGAATGGTTAATAAGATAAGTAATGATATATAAGATGACATGAATTTAATTGAAGTCCGTACAAAGAGAGGTATTCTGGAGCCAAGCCACTTTCTTAAAAGAAGTTTTATGTTTTTGTGTTTTGTGTGTTTATGTTTGATTAAGAATTAATAAAACCTTGGAGGATGAGAATATCTGTAAATAAGTCAGATGAAAATATAAATATGATGGTTATAAAATAGATGAATATAGAAAAGAAATTGAATAAAAGTAAAGAGAAATAATGAGAGATTTGCTAAAAGATATTTATCTGTCTATAAGGAAATGGGATAAATTAGAATTATGCTGTATAAAATAATTTACAATGGAAAAAGGTTTTATGTTTGTAATGTTTAATGATGTTTTGTTTGTCTTTAAAACTAATAAAATTTGTTTCAAAAAAAAAAAGAGCCCTGTTGGTTCAGTCACATTAAAACATACAAGAAACTAACCATGCCTACTCTAACCAAATAAGACAGGGAATAGAATATATGGGGGTTTTTTCCCCCCAAAATAGGGTGTGTGTTTTTTAAAAAAGCAAATCAATAGACAACCTTTTTCTAATGTCAGTGGGCCATATATTCTCCAGCTCAAGATAATACAAGAATCTCCTAACCCCCTTGTTAATATGGACTAAATTGAGGCTCATACTTTGTCCATTGTTAGCAATTAATGTAATTCTCAGATAATTGGTTAATGTGCATTCAGTGACTTCATATTCTCATTTCACATTCATTTCTCTTGATTAATAAGACCGTCCAATTTATCTATTATCTCCTTACATTTACTCTTGGGGTGGTGGTAAAGAGCTGGCATTTTCATTAAAGTGATAATTTTAACAACCCCTTTTTTTTCTCATTCACACAAGTAACTTAGGGGAAAAGAAGCTTATGAAAATAAGTCCAACATACAAAAGAAACTGAAATGACTCAAATGGTCAGAGAGACAGAGATTGTCAGGTCTGTATGGAACTTCAAAGGATTGTTTTGGCTGAAGCTGTTTTCTGAAGTAATGTATTGTCCCCATTTCCTAAAAGCAAGGAAGCGGCCTCACCTGGCCACTTGGTTCATCTTAGTTGGGTGAGAAGCAGAGGTGGTATTCAGCAGGTTCTGACCAGTTCTGGAGAACTGATAGTGGAAATTTTGAGTAGTTCAGAGAACTGGCAAATCCCACCTCTGACTGGCCCAGCCCCCATCTCTTCTCTGTCTCCCAAGTCCCAGCTGATCGGCCGGGTCTCCTTTGGTTGCCCTGCACAGGAGAACGGAGCTGGAAAGCAGGTTAGTGGGGTGGCAAGGGAATGATATTTTGTAATAACCTTCTCCCAGAAGTGGGGAGGGAATGAGGATTTTACAGTATCCTTCCCCTGCCACACCCACCAAGCCATGCCCACAGAACTGGTAGTAAACATTTTTGAATCCCATCACTGACAAGAAGACCTCAAAGTTCCTTCCAACTGTATTACTCTATGTTCTATCTTCCTTGTGAGGTGCCCTTTAGCATTTCCAATAGGTAGAAGAGGATTCTACAAATTTATGCCTTAGCTTGAAGACAGACAAAGCTAATCAGGACCACATAGGTTTTCCAATTTCTCACAATTGAGGCCACTGTCAGTGCATATCAAATACGACACAAGCAATATTGGATCAGTGTGGGCATTTTCCTACGGGCTGTTTTCTGCCTATGAGCTGAGCCAAGGTATTTCTCTCCATGTGCAATACGATCAATAATGAAAGCTTCAGAGGGCAAGATTTGATCACTCCAAGAAGAGGCTTGAGCTGTGACACATTGCACAGCTCATTGTAGAATTATCCAATTTTTTAAAATTTCATTCTCACTCTCTCACCTCCCTTGATGTAATGAATTATAGTGGTTGGCTATGCGTTGTGCAAAGACAAGAGTAGGGTTGTTATAGGGAGAACATTACTAGCTATTAATTTACTATCTTATTTCCTTTATCGCTCATAGAGCTGGACAGGGTAGGAAAGAAGAGCTAGCACCTTTTTCTCATCATTCCTATCTAACAAAATATCCAACATGACCTTCCAAAACTCTTCTTAGATTTAATTTTGGTGACTGCTATTATCTATCCACCTTTTGATAACCATGCAAGATGTTTCTTTGGATATCCCAAATTTTAAAAGTGCAGCTCAAAAGTTGAGCAAAATTCTGAATTTCTGAATGCCACCTTGGTTATCTTCCCGCACATTATATGAAGGCCTGGCTCTCTGTTAAAAGGCTTTCATGCTGGAAAAGGTAGAAGGAAAGAGAAGAAGAGGGTGATGGACTCACAGAAGTAATAGCTGTGCCATTCTTCTTCTTTACTTCTTGTTTCACCATTTCTGATGTTGAAGGAGATACAAAGTTCTGGATTTTGCTCATCTGGCAGCCTCAACCATTGTTATTTGATGCTGTTGTGGTGTTCTTCGATGTTGTCTCTCCATCTTCTTCTGGTCTGCCTCATGTTCTTTGACATTCTCCTCCTTCTATACATGCCTTGTATGGTATGGAATCCCAAGAATGGCTGTGCTATTGGAAGACTTGATTATGTGTACGATTCTATTACCATTTTGAAATTACCATATTTTGACTTCCCCCGTTGACTTTGCTTTGTCAGAAGCTGGCTGGGAAGGTCACCAGAGGAAATCATGTAACCGTTGAATGCTATAACCATCATAAATATATTCCACTTGCCAAGCACCCTAATTCTGATACCGTGACCATGAAGATGATGATGCAGATTTAAGTATGAGGACCTATTGTAAGCAATCTTTTTCAGTGCCATTGTAACTTTTAACAAAATGAAAGGTTGCAAGTCAAGGACTATGTCAGAGTTTTTGCAGCATGACTACTATTGTGAGACAATCCAGGAGCACAACACAGCACACAGGCTTTGTCTTTTAACAGTGGTTTATATACAAGACTGCTATATACATAAATATACATGGTGAGCAAATACCTGGCAAGCAAGCAATCTTCTTTACTATGCATGGAGAACCACAATGGAGACAGAACACAAGGAGAGACAGATATGCCCTCTCATGGCCTCATTTATATACACAGCTTCTTAAAGTGGTAAAACTCTGTGAACCCATCCACAGTCTTAAAGCAGCAATAACCATAAGGCCATAAGTTTGTATGCATTGTGGCTACCAAATGCACAGCTTTTACTTACATAGAAATGATCTGCCCATCGAATAGTAAACACCTTGGCTGTACATTCATAATTCCTCTATTTTCTCTCTCTCTTTCTATTGTGCAAGATAATAAGCATTATGAATTGAGTAGCTTGAAGCAACTACTGTTCCTTCAATCTGTTCAGCTCACATCTGCAACCCCTGGTTTTTTTTAAAACACACACATTAAAAAAAAACTGCAGACTGCCATAGAAAGGTAATGAATAAAAGCAGTGATGGAGGGATACCAGGCCTTTTGATCATTTAATAAAGAAATGTGGAAGAATGAGTATATCAGGAAGCCAGGAAGAGACAGATGCCTCCTTTCTGGATGAAACCCCCCTAAGAAAGTTCTGCTTTTCATTAAGGCTTTCCGAAGTTTCTCTTGCCCACAATTCTTCAGCCTGGCTTTTTTTCCTAAGTCCTACTTTCAGGGAAATGAACCAAAGAGAGAGCGAAGGGGGAAGGGGAGAGAGGGGGAGAAAAGGAGGAGAGAAAAGGGGAGAGCGGGAGAGAGCGGGAGACGTAGAAAGAAAGGGAAAGAGGGAGAAGGAGGAGAGAGGAAGGGAGAGGGAAAGAGAGGAAGAAGGAAGGAGAAAGAGGGAGAGGAACAGGGAAAAGGAAAAAGAAAGGGAGAGTGGGAGGAAAAAGGAGAGAGAAAGGGAGATGGGGAGATAAAGATAGAGAGATCATATGTAGAAAAAACAACAAACTTTAAAAAAAAATAGAGCTGAACTTACAACAAGAATAACAGCAAGTCTTTTTTTTTTTTTACTTGGGATTAATGTAGAATTGAAATATAATTCCAAATTTCCGGAAAGTTTGTTTTTGTTTTAATCTCTCATCCCCAGAGTGCTTTTGAATTTCTATAGAATATTTTAGGAGAGTTAACTTGATTAACATGGATGTGGTTTTGTTTTTCATGATTCATCTATCAACCTATAGCCTCTCTAGCTGCTCTCATTTCCTGCTCTACAAAAAAAATAAAAACCCCACAGTAAAAGTTGATTTATGAATTAAATTAGTCTTTTGCTTTGGGATTTGATTCACACATATGAAATAGGGAAAGTGCAGATCACCGGAGAGAAGTTGTCGCATGAAATATAAGAATCTCATGTGTATAATTAAGGTAAGTGGAGAAACTTCGCAGCCCAACTCTGAGAATTTAATTAAATGGTTTCTTCTCCTTGGGAGAAAAAAAAAATCAAAAGAAATTTATTTTGCATCACATTGAGGCAAAACAGCTAGACCTGAATGCAGAAGACATTTTCAGCACAGCAGGGTTTGAAACGGAAGGAGAAAAGCTATCAAAGAATCACCCATGGGCTCATTTTTAATTGCTGTAATTCTGGCAATAGATCGTGAACCACCCAGAGTCTCATCAATTGTGCCTTCATTTTTATTCACTTCATGATGATGTCATAAGACCATACACCATTGTCATATAACCAATCAGAAAGAGAACGGGCCTTACTTCCTGCCCTAAAGGGGACTGGAGGCTAAAACATATGAAGAACCGTTTCAGGAACTGGGAATGTCCAGTTTAATGAAAAGAAGGACTAGGGGAGACATGATAGCAGTGTTCCACTATCTCAGGGGCTGCCCCAAAGAAGAGGGAGTCAAGCTATTCTCCAAAGCACCTGAAGGCAGGACAAGAAGCAACGGATGGAAACTAATCAAGGAGAGAAGCAACCTAGAATTAAGGAGAAATTTCCTGACAGTCAGAACAATTAATCAGTGTCACAACTTGCCTGCACAGATTGTGAATGCTCCAACACTGGACGTTTTTAAGAAGAGATTGGATAACCATTTGTCTGAAGTGGTATAAGGATTTCCTGTCCTAAGCAGGGGTTTGGACTAGAAGATCTCCAAGGTCCCTTCCAAATCTGTTATTATATTCTAAATTTGCAGCCTACCTGGATGTGCTGAAATGTAATGGGTTGAATTCCCAGGAGGGAGGAGGGGCATTCTAAAGGAGTAAGAGCCAACTCGGTTTAGATAGTTTGTGTGAGAGAAAGAGAGTGAAGACAACCCCTCCTTAATGGTTCACAAAGTATATGTTTGATGTAAGTACAGATAGTCCTCAACTTACAACTACAATTCAGTCTCAAAATTTCCACTACTCAGCGAGGCAGTTATTTACCTCTGCCCCCTTTTATGATCTTTTTGGCAATGGTTGTTATGTGAATCACTGAGATTTTTAAGTGAATCATGGAGTCCTTAAATGAACCATTGACTTTGCTTGTTGGGAGCCAGCTGGGAAGGTTGCAAATGGTGATCACATCACCTTGGGGCTCTGGAAGTGTCATAAAAATACATGCCAGTTGTCAAGCACCAGAATTCTGATCGTGTGACCATGGGGATGTTGCAGTGAAAAACAGCCATAAGCCCCTTTTTTCAATCCTGTTGTAATTTCGAACCATCACTAAACAAATGCTTGTAAGTTCAGGACTCCTATAGTGGAGCGCTTCTCTGTTATAGAGAAGAGTATAGGAGTATATACAGAAAAGAGTCTGTTTGGAAAAATCACCAGGGGTCTTTCTTGGTTTTGGGACCTGACACTGGGGCTAGGGTGGGGAGAACTGATGACCAGCCAACAAAACCAACATTGCTGCCAATATTAAACTTCCCAGAGAGTTTTTCCTTTCCAAAGCTAACATGCATGTTGTCATCCCTTTGGATGGTCCTTTGGGTCACTTCGCATAATAACAATTGCAAAACTAATATCTTACACTGATAGGTTTCTTTATTCATTAGCAACCCTTACCCTAGCAATGCTGAAGAATTAAGAGAAAGAAGTGTTTGAGCTCAACCATGCTAATGAATAAAGAAACCTATCAGTGTAAAATATTAGCAATTGTTATTATGCCATCCAAAGGGATGACAACATGCATGTTAGATTTGGAAAGGAAAAAATAAGTAATGAGTCTGTTTTGCAGATGTTCCATTATCCAAATAAGTAATTTCATCATCATCAATTTCAACCAATAAACATATATCCCTTGAAACTATTCCAAGGTGATCTTATTTTTTGGGAAACAACTGAACTAGAGAAGCAACCAGAGAATTTGTGAGACTGCCTGCTTCCAATTGTCTCAGTTCAGCCCACCAGATCCAGCAGAGAAGAGGTGCTGTGGATCCTTTGCACCATACAGTAATATCTTCTGGGATCTCGGAATCATCCTTTCTCTACAGTAGTCTCTGTCCTGGGAATGAGCATCTCTCTGGAATTATAAGGTGTCCCCCAACCCTGTTAACTTTTCGTAAGTTGCTCGGGACAGCTTTGCTTTTAATGCTGTTTTTATAAGTTGGGTTTATTATTTCAATCTCAGGCATCATGGTTTAGATTTTTAGATTTTAATTTTTTAAATCATCTACTGTTGTGAGATGGTTAGCCTTATAAATCTTTAGAATAAAATGAAATAAAAATAAAATATAAAGCTTCCAGCAATGGCATACTTTATGCTGGAAATAATACTTATAAATCAGATTCTTCTCCTACTATATTATATTCATTCCTTCCCTCTTGGTATTTCATACTGCACATCTAACTGTGCTTTGAATAGTAAAATTTGGTCTGGGTGCTCTTGGGATTTTTCACTTGCTTAGGAACCTACTCCAGTTTATCATTAGATAAATGAAGCACCCAAGTTCCCCACTGCTAACTTCCCAAGGATCGTGCAAAACGGTAATTTACTGCTCTGAGAAATAACTTGCGCCTAGCTCTCAACACCTGATATCCTATAAACATTTCTCTGAAGGAACTAGCAGTGTGTGGCAGCAGCCAAAAAAACCAATGCAATTCTAAGTTGCATTAACAGAGGGATACAATCAAGATACGAACTAATATCACTCTATAAAGCCTTAGTAAGAACATGCTTAGAGTACTGCATCCAGTTTTGGTCACCACACTATAAAAAAGATATTGAGACTATAGAAAAAGTGCAGAGAAGAGCAACCAAGATGATTAAGGGCAGTGGTAGGATTCAATTTTTTTTACTACCTGTTCTATGGGCATGGCTTGGTGGGCGTGTCAGGAGAAGGTTACTGTAAAATATTCAGTCAGTGGTATTTGCCAGTTTTCTGAACTACTCAAAATTTCCACTACCAGTTCTCCAGAACTGGTCAGAACCTGCTGAATGCCATCTCTGATTAAGGGACCAGAGGTTAAAACATATGATGAATGGTTACAAGAACAGGGCATGGCTAGTCTAGTGAAGACAAGGACCAGGGGATACTTGATAGCAGTGTTTCAATATTTGTGGGGCTGCCATAGAGAGGAAGGGGTCAAGCTATTTTCCAAAGCACCTGAAGGTCAGACAAGGAATGGAAGCTGATGGAGAAGAGATGCAACCTGGAAATAAGGGGAAATTTTCTGATAGTGAGAACAGCTTGCCTTCGGAAGTTGTGGGAGTTTCATCACTGGAAGCTTTCAAGAAGAGATTGGACTGCCATTTGTCAAAAATGGTGTAGTGAGGTCTCCTGTTTGGGCGGGGGGGGGGGGTTGGACTAGATGACCTACTTCCAACTCTGTTAATCTGTTAAACCTTTCATTATCCATTGTTGAGTGGCTGTGAGATTTTCCTACATGGGTAGTCATTGAGGCCATCTTCGTGCATCACTCTGAAGATCCCCTTAGAATAGTCTTTCCCAACTTAGCAACTTCCAAAGTTTCAGATCCCAGAATTTCACTGCCAGCATGACTTTGATGAGAATTCAGGGAGTTGAAATCCACCTATTGAAGTTGGAATGATTGGGAAACACTGCCTTAAGAATGAATGTAGTGTGACCAGGGATAGATAACAAGCTTATATAAATAAGGGAGCATGGATCCTCTTGGACTACCCCTTACCATCTGTTTTGATTTTACTCACTGAACCACTCCGGTGAGCTTAATAAAGTGCAAGCATATGTTCTTCCAAATTGCACAACCTCCCTTCTTCCACAACATGCCCTGTTTTGATTCTGTACGCTGCCTTGCTGTCTGGAACAAAGGGGTGGCTAGTCTAAACATGCTTTTAAAATGATAATTAAAAAAGAGGTGCTAAACAGAACTACTTTGAAGATGCAAACAAACCAGGTAGATGGTTAGCATACAAATTGAGAAAGGAGAAAGAATCAAGGAAAATATTGCAATTAATAGATGACCAAGGCCAAGTTTGCCATGGTAGCAAAGAGAGGAAGGAAATCATTCGAGACTTCTCTGGGAAATTATATATGCAAGAGAACATTGATGAGGAAAGAGTTAAGCAGTACTTACAGAATGCTAATTTACCTCAGATACCTAAAGAGACTGAAAAAATGTTAGAAAGCAATGTAACGATGATGGAGTTAACTGAAGCACTCAAGAAGCAAAATAATGGAAAGGCACCAGGTCCAGATGGACTTCCGGCAGAATTTTATAAAACATTACAAGAATCGTTGAATCTTCCATTGCTAGAAGTTATGAATGAAGTTATGTTAAAGAAGAAGATACCAAAGTATCAAAGATTACTCTCATATTGTCTTTAATTTGTCTCTTTGGCAGAAATCCATTTTGATCAGGATGGATAAAATTATTTAAATATTTTTAAGTCTTTCTGCCAATATTGAAGCAAAGATTTTATAATCTGTATTTAGTAGAGAAATGGGTCTATAGTTCTTAATTTGTAATGGGTCGGCCTCCTCTTTTGGAATAAGTGTAATATAGGCTTCTGACCATGATTTAGGTATCTTCTTCTTTAACATAACTTCATTCATAACTTCTAGCAATGGAAGATTCAATGATTGGTTGGAGAAAATGACGAAAAAGCATATAGACTTGCAACCAGAGATATTTCTATTGGGAATTTTACCTGAAATATATAGTAAAGACTTGAAATACCTGATTGTAAATGTATTAACAGCGGCTAGAATTGTATTTCCTAAAAACTGGAAAAATGAGAAAATACCATCATAGGAGGAAATCATTAAGAAAATATTGGAATGTGCTGAAATGAGTAGATTGACATTTGAAATTAGAGAACAAGAGGATAAACAATTTTATAAAATTTGGGGTCTTTTCTATCAATGGTTAGACAATAAAGTACAGTAATGAAATATGTAGAAAATAATAAATATATAACAATGTACTTCTTTCTTATTATATCTACAAAATGATTTTAGGATAGATTTGGGGTGATAATATGAACTGTTATGAAATAAACTAAGTAAATTATGGTTATCTTGTAAGACATGAATGAATAGAAGTATAGTCAAATGATTGATTAATAATGATACTAAGGTATTTAATTTTTGATTGACAATATGAGATTATATGTAATGTAATTGCAATTGAAGACTACGAAGTGGAAGCACAGAACAATTTGTAAACCAACCGGTACACTGTATGTACACCTATGGAAGACAGCTTGATGTTTTATGTTTTGTTCGTTTATGTTTGTTTTTAAAAACCAATAAAAAATTTAAAAAATGATAATTAAATGTAATCAAAATATTCTGCAAATAAATGAATTGCAAATCCCTTTTATTGACTCAGGTAATCATGTTAGGCTTTTGAAAGGCTTTCAGCACCACTCATTTAGAGAACAAATTGTGATTTTTCTCTAGGTTGCTATGGGGGGGGGGCAGTCGAGGAAGGGAGACAGGCTCATCTGAGAGCTGCTTGCAGGCTGGAAATTACACCCCCCCCACTCCCCACTTCCCACTCCAAATAGTTTTAAAGGGTTAACTATTGGAGGCTGGATTCACAAGAGATAATCAGGCATGGCAGTGTGCCCAATTCCAACAAAAGAAAAATGCTCTAAAGCCAACTAAAAACCATGGCAGCCATTAAGGGAACTTCAATGCGGAGCATTTTAAAGTTAATTGGCTTAGCAATTAAAAGATGCACAGAACATGCGATGCAATTAATTTTACATAAACTTGGCCAGGAATTGAATATAAAAGTAGTTGGTTACATCTCTAAATGAAGCATATGCTTCCTTGCCATGCAACAAACTTTTCTATTTTCTTTTTTGCATCTGGTGTGGGAGGCTTACAGTTGCAAACTCAACTGCTTCAAACCTGTATTTGCTAGGATGTTATGGAAGATTTTTTTTTTTAATTTTTATTTTCAAATATTTCCACAATGCTTGGATCTGATGCACCTGAGGTGATCTTGGCAAAAATGGAAAGGCTAGAGAATGGAGAAAGATGCTTCTACCATGACACTGCATTTGGAAGTGTCATTTAATGTTGTTAATTGTTAATCTGTTGGCATATAGTTTTCCGTCGATAAGTATAAGCAGTCATTTAGGTGTTATTGGTTAATTAGCCTTTTCCACTGTTCAGGGCCTGGGGAAAATAGAGGTTTCCATTCAATAAGGGCATTTCCGACTTATTCACTGCCATATCTTAATCTTTTTTAACAGATATAGGACAGTGTTAACCCTAAAGCTGACCTGACCAAAGCCATGTTGAAGCTTCAGTGTTGCCACACTGAAGCTGAGGGATAGGGAGGGAGGGGTTTGTAGCCAAAACAAAATACTTTCTCCTGGGAACCAAGGAAATTCTCACACCTGGTCAGAGAGAGGAGTGACATTACCAAGCAACTGGATGGCACCTTGATTGGACCATGTGACTGATTATTTGGGGAAGGGGAAAAACTTTTACATTTAATTAAGTAAAAACAGTGGGAACCTTTGGAGTCGGTTTTCACCAGAACTGTGCCAATATGATATATCCAATAAAACTATTCTCTGAGGAACCTGCCTGCCTTAGAATTTTGTTTGCTATGGGATTATTACTTGGAAACCTGACAGGAAGTTGATAGAGAGCCTTTGGTATTCAAATCTGAATTCCATCTGCCATTGGCCTCAGCCAGAATGGCAGGTAGTCATAGAAGATGGAATAGTTGAGTGGTCCTTCATCTCTAATAGCATTCATTCGTTTATTACATGCAATAGCAATAGAAATAGCAGTTAGACTTATATACCACTTCAGTGTTTTACAATCCTCTCTATGCAGTTTACAGAGTCAGTTTATTGCACCTCAAAATATGGGCCCTCATTTTACCAACCTTGGAAGGATGGAAGCTGAGTAAACCTTGAACTGGTCAGGATTAAACTCCTGGCTGTGGGCAGTTTGTTTATTTGTTTGTTTGTCAAATATGTACAAGATAACAAGTATAAGTATGTACATAAACAGGAACAAAAGAAGTAAATACAGATAAATGGGGACAGTAAGACAGGGACAGTAGGCATGCTGGTGCGCTATGCACGCTCCCTTTAAGGATCTCTTAGGAATGGGGGGAGGTCCATAGTAGACAATTTGAGGTTGAATCTGTGAGGGGTTGAGGTTGTAGCCACAGAGTCGGGTAGAGCGTTCCGAGCATTAACCGCTCTGTTGCTGAAGTTGTATTTTCAGCAATCGAATTTGAAGCGGTTTATTTTGAGTTTGTATCATTTGTTTGCTTGTGTATTATTGTGGTTGAGGCTGAAGAAGTCATTGACAGGTAAGACGTAACAGACAATTTTGTGTACTACACTTAGATCAGACCACAGGAGGCACAGTTCTATATTGTCCAGGCCCAAAATTTCAAGCCTAGAGGCATAGGGAATTTTATTGTGAGTGGCGGAGTGGAATACTTTTCTCAAGAAATACCTCTGAACCTGCTCAATTGTGTTAATGTCCGATATACAGTGCAGTAAATAAAATGCAGTATTAGGGATTAGCCTGCAATACTGCATTCTAACCACTGTGCCACCACAGCTTAGATATGCAAATCTTACTTTCCTTAAGGAAGCCTAGTTGAAGACCATACACCTGACAATTTTCAATATTATACAGCAGGGTTTCTAAGTCCATGCACCTGACTTAGAAATTATGCTGTATTATATTGCAATTTGGACAAACTCAGGAACAAATTTTTGTGTGGCTGTTGATAAAAATAAGATCGCCAACATGATTGCTTATGTCTGATGATGGATATGGAAGAAGAAGAAGAAGAAGAAGAAGAAGAAGAAGAAGAAGAAGAAGAAGAAGAAGAAGAAGAAGAAGAAGAAGAAGAAGAAGAAGAATAATATTGCAAATTCAACCATGAGTCAAGCATGCAGATCCATTTCTCCTGAAAAAGTAAGTATATAAGTAGTCATTATTATTATGTTTTGCACCACTGTTTTCCAGAAGCTAAAGTTCTCAGGAAATTTTTTTAAAAGTAGATTCTATTGTGACCTCCTCCTACCCCAGATTTTGAGAATGAAGATACCACTTAATAACTCCACAGAAGTTACTCAATGAATGGATAGCTCCTAACTGATCTAGAAATGTCTTAATGGAGGACAAAGTATTTCTCTGAGGCTGCACTTCCCGTAGAGTGAAAGCAAGGTCACAAGAGGATCAGGTATGCTTATATTCTGAACAATCCTGCCTCAAACTCACAAAAGGCAATTCCATTTCAAATAAAATATACTGTTCTGTTAATTCTTCCCCACCACCCTGCCCGCAAAGTAAAATATTCTCTTCTGCTAATCCACCCTCCCAGCATTATTTAGCCAGATGTTTTATGAGCAGAATGCAATGGGCTTCAACCCAGAGTCCCTGCATTTTGTTAAGCAGCAGGCTGTTAACCGAGAATGGTTTGAAATGCAAGCATAAGCTGATGGGCACAGCTCATTAATCAGGCAATAAAACTCAGATTTCAATAGGAAAAAAAGGGCAGAAATCTGATTTGCAGTAAAGGGACTTCAGCCAATATCCCTCCTAGGAAGGAATAGCAGCTCACTGCTAGAACATATGCTCAGCACACTGATGAGCTCAGGTTTACCCCACAGATTTTCAGGGTGGGGTGAGGAAGGAGGAACAGAGGGGGGAAAATTAACCAAAATCTTGAAGAGCTCCTTCAAGTCATTGTTGACAATATTGGAATAAATGGGCTTCCAGGAGAGTCTTTGTGAGCACTGAGTGAATATGAATGTAGTTGTTTGTTTACTTTCATCCTCCAAAACTGATTGATTTGGAAGTGTACTTTTTCAGAGTCATGTAATATATAGGGGATTGAACGCTGCAAGAATCTCCATGAAAAGCACCCCATCAAACAAGAATAATTTTGTCAACTGCAAGAAATCAGGAAATCCAGGCAGTTCAAATGATTAAAAAGGTTTCTTGCAAGTTTAAACTCTCTAGAAGATTTTGAACGACTAAAAGCAAATTGGCAATAGACAAGAGTCAATGGAATTCAAGGTGGATTGAATTTAGATCTCTTGTGGGTGTGAAGGGACTTGAGATTAATGATGTGTGACCTTTCCTTCAGGCTCAGCCTGGTCATTTCCTACAATTTTCAGATAAGAGCTCCGGTATTCATGGGCATCTCGCTTGGTGCGTGCCCAGTTTGGAATTTTGTGTGTTTGCCTTACACTGAAGTTTCATTTAGGATTTTGGGATGATTCAGCCACAAGGCACAAATACATATAATTCTATTGCATAGATGACAACATTGCCAAAATCATCTGCACAGGGCAGTTCTCTGTTTTTCTCTTGTGGCTGAATCATAAGCAACAATTCAATTTTATGAAGCCATCACAGATCCAACAACAAAAGCAGAAAGTTTAAGCCAACCCCATAATCTGAAAGAAGTGAAATAAGTCATGCCTACTACAGGTACATTTAGTGACCGTTAGAAGTTACAACATCACTGAAAAAAGTGACTTAAGATTGTTTTTCACACTTATGACTATTCCAGCATCCCCATGGTCATGTGATCAAAATTCAGATGCTTGGCAACTGGTTCATGTTTATGATTGATGCCATGTCCCATGTGATCAACTTTTCTGATCTTCTGACAAGCAAAGTCCAAAGGGAAGTCAAATTCACTTTATAACCATGTTAATAGCTTAACTGCAGTGGTTCGCTTAACAACTGTGGCAAGAAAAGTCATAAAATGTGGCAAAATTCACTTAACTATCTTACTTAGCAACATAAGTTAATTTTGGGCTCAATTGTGGTCGTAAATCAAAAACTTCTCATATACATGAACAAGTAAAATAACTCATGCCTACTACATGTCAACAGAGTCAGTCCTAAAACAACAATGCTGGTATACCAACACTTACAGTATATCCCAGAGAAGCAAAGTTCAATTCCATGTAAAGCAAAGTAAAGTTCAGCTTCTAGTCAGACCAAGTCAAGTAAGGGAAGGCAAATTATCAATCAGCACCTTGGACAGCTCCACGGAGCTCACTGTTCCATGAAAAACCCTAATCCAAGCTTTCAACAATTTGGAGCTGTGGAGGGCAAAAATTCCCCCCCACACACACACACATCATGGTGCAAGAGACTAACTAGGCCATGACCACCATGACCACGCCTACCCAGCAACCTGGCAGAGAACCCTTTGCTAAATTTTTTGAAGCCCACCCCTGCATAATTCCATCAGTGTTTCCAGCCAGTCATCCATTATGGGAATTAAGGAAGACAAGAGTTCTTCTGCGATTCCCAAACTAGAGCACTTACAGAGGACAGGAGCTCATTATCTTGAAGGTAGGAGATAGAAGTAAGGAGAGCTGAGTTTTCCAGAAAAGTGATTTATTATTGATGGAGGACCCCACTCCCCTTCTTCTATCATCTCACCCTCTCCCCCAAAAAATCTGGATAGTTTGAGATAGGCACATCAATTTTGGAAAGATTTTGGTTCCTTTCTTTTTGAAATCTACTCATTGGCCCATTGACTTATGTTTCTGGGGATCTTTGAGTTTCTCATTCAGAAAAACGCATATTTGGGGAAATAAATACGAAATTAGATTTTCACACAGACTCCTTGAAAACAAAGAGAATAAATTTATTCCAAACAAGAAATAGATTAGAAAAATTGGAAATGAGCTAAATCCAATATAGACAGCTTTGTGCTCTTTCACCCTAGTTGGGAAAAAATTAGGGACTGTATTCTCTTTGGCAGAAATCAGAATGGAGAGAGAGAGCCACTAGGAAGAAAGAAAAAATAGATCATCTTTATTCACAAAACTGCTAGGTTATCCATTGCATTTCTCCAATACAGGAAGTTCTCGACTTACAACAGTTCATTTAGTTACTTATGACTGTTTTTCACGTGACTGTTGCAGCATCCCCTTGGTCACATGATCAAAATTTAGATGCTTGGTAACCGACTCATATTTATGATGGTTGCAGTGTCCTGGGGTCATGTGATCTCCTTTTGTGACCTTCTGTCTCTCAGCCAGTCCTTGAGTATTGAAGAGTTGTCCTGAAATGAATACAAACTCCAGCTCCTTTGTAGTGCAATGATGGTTTATACATTAGATCAGCAAACAACAAATACTCTTGTCTGGCAAGAAAGACTAAAAGCCAGGCAAGGTAGTGTTGGGTTTGAGTTTGCTCCCTTTCCTTTTATTACCATTATCATGAGACACACTTCACCACAACCAGGCCTGCATGCAGTTCTAGTTTTGGCCACGCCTACCCCATTATCCCTAAATGCTATTAACTCTATAACATGTCTACATTCCTAACTTATTCCGACCCTCACTAACTGGTCCCCGTCTGCTGCCTCCTTCACCATGTTTAACCTAAGGCTTACTTACCACCTATATGTGCCCCAACCCCCTCTAACAATATGTACCACATCAATACATGAAAAGAACCATTTCCAGCCCCACAGTTGCTTCAGAATCCATCCTGCAGACCCGCAGTTGCTTCAGAATCCATCCTGCAGAAACTCTCAACACCACTGGCCAGCATACAAGCAGAAATACAGATCCTGCAGCAGCAGAGATACGGTGATATTCTCCATGGCCAGCTGACTTGCTGTGAGGTGTGGGCTCTGTAGCGAACTTGGAGCCTGACACTGACAACCAAAGTCAATAGGCAAGCCAGATCCACTTAACAACCATGTTGCTAACTTAACGATTGCAGTGATACACTTAACAACTGTGGCAAGAAAGGTTGTAAAATGGGGCAAAACTCATTTAACCAAGGTCTCACTGAGTGGCAGAAATTTTGGACTCAACTGTGGTCGTAAGCCGCAGGCTACCTGTACCATGTGTGCACAAGTGGAACATGCATAAACCAAAAATAAATACCGTAAATAAAATATGTAGCATCGAGAAAGAAAATCGGATTGCTATCAATGACATTTGCATCCAGAAATACATTGGTTTGCTATAAGCTGGGTTTATAGATGAAGAAATAGTTTAGTTTAGTTTATTGTCATTACACCTTGTACAATGAAATTAAATACCATCTTCAGTGTACCTTATGACTATGAAAATAAACACAAACACATATCCTTCACATTCTATACATTGAATTGAAAACGCATGATATTGCATTAATATTGCACAGTAGAATTCAACAGAGCTACTGCCCTGGGGTAGAAGCTGTTTTTCAGCTTATTTGTCCTTGTCTTTATTATCCTGTACCGTCTGCCAGATGGTAATAATTCAAAAAAAAAAAGGGTGCCCAGGATGAGATGGATCTTTGAGAATGTTTTGAACTTTCTTAAGGCAGCAGGAGCTATAAAGCTCTTCCAAAGAGGGGAGAGGGCAACCAATGATACTCTGGGCAATGTTGTTAACCCTCCAGAGTGCTGTCCTATCTGCCACTGTGCAATTGGCAAACCATACAGAGGTGCAGTAAGTTAAGATACTCTCTCTGATGCACGGTAGAAGGTCACCAGCAGTTTTTCATTCAGTTGTTGTTTCCTGAGAAGTCTCAGGTAATATAATCTCTGCTGGGCCCTTTTGACCAGGGCTGCAATGTGAGCACCCCAGGTCAGGATCTTTTTTATGGTAACACCCAGAAACTTAAAACCAGCCACTTGCTCCACTCGGTCTCCATTGATAAGCAAGGGCTGGATGTCTGATCTGTTCCTTCTAGAGTCCACTATAAGCTCCTTGGTTTTATTGGTGTTGAGGATCAAATTATTGTCTCCACACCACAAAAGCAACTGGTCCACCTCATCTCGGTGGGCAGACCCATCCCCCTGAAGAGAGTTATCTCATAACACTACAAAGCAAAGTAAAAGGGCATTAAGACACTTCCAGTTCTTCCTCCCCCCCCAAAAAAAACATGAGTGTGTGTGCATGTGTGTGAGTGTGTGTGTGCACGATTGTGTGTGTTAAAAGGACATGATTAGATACTTGAATATCTCTTATACAAAAGTATCCAGTAGACTATCATTTTTCTATTCTCATCACATCATTGTACCGAGAGTTTGAATGTTCTGACTGAATGGAGTGGTTTCAAAGACAATCAAACATCCTGTTGTCATGTTCTCTGCCCTCCTTGGGCAACCTTCTGCAAACATTAAGAGAAAACATAGTAGCTGCAATTAAATCCTTGTATTTTCCATGCAGTCTCTTGAGTCATGGTAACCTGATCTAATCAGTCCCTTTCTCCCCAGGATGTTACCTGACACCCAGGAGCTCACAATGACAGATAATATATTGGGAGACAATGCACCTGCCCTCATTAGAAAGACAAACAAGTCGTCTTCACTACCCACCTGGCTGTCACTTTTTTTTTTACTATTGTGATATACTTCCATTTATCCATTTTATTATTCTAGAATCAATGGAGTGCTTGTGGGAGACAAGAAGGAACACAGAAAGAGATTGTTTTGTTGACTTTTTTTCTGAAAAGCAGGCAGTTATACTGTTTTATTAGAAAGAAAATCTTCATGGCAGAACTGTGAGAGGGTTATATATTAGAAAGAGTTTGACCTACAGAGATTGAGATCATTGTTGCTAGGCAAATATTGAGTCTGAAGAGTTGAATTACATCAGTCGAATGGTCCAATCTGAATCAACAGTCCAAAGAGGACTCATTTTACTCAGCTCCAAAAAAGTAAGACTCCAGAAAGAGTGCAGAGAAGAGCAACAAAGATGATTAGGGGACCGGAGGCTAAAACATATGAAGAACAGTTGCAGGAATTGGGTATGTCTGGTTTAATGAAAAGAGGACTGGGGGATGACATGATAGCAGTGTTCCAATATCTCAGGGGTTGCCACAAAGAAAAAGGAGTCAAGCTATTCTCCAAAGCACCTGAGGGCAGGACAAGAAGCAATGGGTGGAAAACTAATGAAGGAGAGAAGCAACTTAGAACCATGGAGAAATTTCCTGATGGTTAGAACAATTAACCAATGGAACAACTTGCCTCCAGAAGTTGTGAATGCTCCAAAACTGGAAGTTTTTTAAAAAGATGTTGGATAACCAATTGTCTGAAGTAGTGTAGGATTTCCTGCCTAGGTTGGACTAGAAGATCTCCAAGGTCCCTTCCAATTCTATTCTATTCTAATTCACTCTAATTTCTGTGGGGTCCTTGGTGCTCTCTGAGCTTGGTGGTTCTCTTGCAGACATTTCATTACCCAACTAGGTAACATCATCAATTCTAGTACAATCCTGAGCTACAAACATTCTCTTCTATCATTATTCCAATATTTGCTTGAACTTCAAGAACTAATAGAAGAGAACTTGGAATAATTTATTGCCCAATTAGTAGAGAGTTAATTCTTTGGATTAATGCTGGGCAGGCCCTGTTGTAAGGATGTCAGTCCATCGCATCCCTAAACAGCTCCTTTAGGGTGAGCTGTCTCAAGGAAAACAATTGCAAGGAGGACAAAGGAAGTGATACAAAGACATGTCGAAATCCTCTTTCAAGTCCCTGGACATCAACACCACCTTCTGGGAAATCCTGGTACAAGATCAGTCGACAGGGTGCATGTTGTTCCACCAAGGCTGCCAGACATTTGAAGACAAAAGAACTACTACAGCACAAAGGAACCAAGCTCTCTGCAAAGCCAGAGCTGCAAATGCTGCAACAATGGTGCCCACACATGTCTGCCCGACATGTAGCAGAACATTCCATGCTCATATGGGCCTTACCAGCCACCTGCGGATACACCATGGACAGCCCGCAACCCATTACCTGTCAAGGTCCTATTCGAACACGATGGATGAACATCATCAATTCTTTGGATAAATCAAAGGCCAGGAATGCACCAAAGAATTAAAAGGTATCTGCAACCAGAGATACTAATATTGTTTAGCTCTGAATTTCATTTATACTGTTGACTGTGGTTAGCCATTACTCTTCTCCAACTTCTATTTGGATGCTTCTGCTCTAGCTCTGAATCTGTGGCAGATTTTTCAAGCTACTTCTGACTCCTCAAAATTGACCTGTTCAACAAGTTGAAGAAAATATAACCAAGCCATGATTCCCCTGAAGTAACAATGCAAGTATGCTCAAAATAGGATACTCATCACAATGCTTCTGAAAAGACTCTTCTAAGGAATTTCCCTCTCCTAAGGAAGACTTATAAATATATTCATGTTTCATGCATATGCAAAGAATGGAGAACCTATCATCCTTCAGATGTAACCAAAGTGCAACACTAATTTGCATGTCCAATGGGAAGGTATGCGGAGAACTGAAGTTGGGCAAAATCTGAAAGCCTAAAAGAGCCTTGCAGAGCATTCTCTCCTCCTGAACACTTTGTTATTTAACCATGCAAAGGGTTGACCTTCATTTATCTTCCTTTTATTCTCAGAGCAACTGTTTTAAAGTCATATTCTTCTTGGCAAGTCTTAAATAGGATGAATTAAGTTCTCTGTTGGTGTGCATAGTAATTGAATCAGGGCTTACATTTCCTTCAGCTAGGTGAGTAATATTGTTCAACTGCAACAGATTATGCATGATAGCTGCTCAATCTTAATGCATTTGAGTACTCACCGTTAATTGCTTAAACCTAAGTAGGATATAATTGGAACATGTGCATGCAGGCACACACACAAGCACAGCCATCTATACCCTTGGTGATACATTGGTCTCATTCTGGAACTGTTTCTATGCTTTTCAGTTATTGTTTGAAGGAAAGCAACCACTAAGTTCCTTTGCTGTTTTAGACAAACACCTGAGAAGCAATAAATCAACAGCCAACAACCTTTTGAGTGCTATGGACCAGTTCCGTGGAGAGCAGTTTTTCCACGGATCAGGTAAGGATATGGTTTCATGGTTCTGCATGTGAATGGATGGGCTTTGCTTGCTTGCTTGCATGGACCAGTTCCTGGCAAGCTATGGACCAGTGTTTGTCCATGGATTGGGGGTTGGGCATTAAATGAATAGAATGCCATAAATTTGCAAGATACATGGTATCAGGAGGCAGAAACCTAAATATAATGTGAAACCATTGAGTCTGGGACCATGCAAATAAGAGCTTAACAAAACTTCCATGCTTTAGTTGAGTTCAAACAACCTGGTAACACAGAGGTGAGAATTTCCCAGAAATGGTTCAGCATCAACTTCCATCAACTATGGTTAATGTTCTGAATTATGAAACATGTGGAGTTCTAATAAAGAGAGGCTGCTGGATTGAGTTGTACACCTCAGATGAGAGTGAGACACCCTGGTAGGAGGCAGGAGGTGTGGAAAGGGGAATTATGCGCAAGGCAATTTGTATTGAGTTGCCTAAGCTAACCTACGTGGTCAATGAAGGACATCCTCTCTTTGCAGGTTTTGGAGAAGATTAGGCTGCACTATCATTTAGCTTTTATATACTAATCTGAATGGGATGTCTTTTCTTCAGCTACCAAACTGTCTTGAGCCTTTCTTGAGGTTCTGTTAACAATTGTGGCTGAAAAAGAAGAGATGGAGAAAAGCCATGTGTTTCCTTTCCTACATCTTTCATTAAAATGTGTCTATGTTATCAGGCAAGGGGGTTTAATTGAAAGCCAGTATGTGCTTGCCTGTTTGCATTGTCACCCAATGTGTATCCTGTCTGGAGCACTGGATTGGAAAGAAAGCAGTGTTTTCATTTCAAATAGCAGCACTGGATGCAATTAGTCCTTTCCTGTTTGAAGTGTAATAAAGTCTGCTGGTTAATTATATGCAACTTTTAGCTAGGTTCTTTGGCTGCAGCATTCCAGTGTCAGAAAGACTAATAACTACAGAGACATCCTACACTCTACCCATCTCATTTCCCTCACTTAGATATATTATTTTTACTTCCTAGCATTTTCCTGTAAGTGCAGAGTCTGGGTTTTTTTCCCCTGGATCAATCAAATGTTGATCTATTGGTTACAACAGGAATTCATCAAGTGGCTTGTTGCTTAAACTTGACTGGCTTTTGTGCCTAAGGTGGGACTAGAACTCACACTCTTTTGATTTCTAGCCTGGTGCCTTAACCACTAGGCCAGGGGTGTCCAACCATGGCAACTTTAAGACCTGCTACTGAGTATCTTCTGATGTATCTAGCAGGCCAGATTCCCAGGAGGGACAGAGGAGTAAGAGAATGAGTAGGTGTCATTTCCTAGTTCTTGGAGCCTGATACTTCTATTTTTAAGGAGGTCAAATTTATTTATTTATGTATTTATTGAATTTATATTGCCACCTATTCACCCAACTCAAGGTGGCTTACAGAATGTAAAACCATATTTAAAACAAAAAAACCCAATAAAAACTAACAAAAAGAATCAAATAAATTAATAAAGTACAATAGAATAAAATCTGGCGAAAAATTGAATTGATGTGTCTTTAGGCATAAAGCAGAGTAGGTGAGAGGAATTCATTATAGCTCTCTGTGGTCAGCTATGAGCCTATGAATGGCAAATGCTAACTGATAATTGGTTGTTAGCACGGGTTTATAAACCCATAGAGATCTGAATATATCTGTGCTCATTAGGTTGCAATGCCCACAGACTGTCAAAGCAATCCTGCTTATTTTTCTATGTGTTTTAATGAGGTTTTCAATTGAACACACCAGGAGTGTGATGGCTTACATGGTTTAGATGCTGGCTTGGAGGGGTGCTTCATGCCCCTCACAAGCCCCTGTTCAAGACCCGAGTTCTGCTGTGTAGCAGGGTGAGCTCCCATCTTTTGCTCCAGCTCCTTGACAGGGACAGGAAAGAGGCTCCCCCAGGCATCCCCCGGGCAATTATGATGTCACCGGCTAATCTTTTCAACCCAGAAGCACCTTAAACAGTGCCTCCAACACAAATGGAAGGGGGGGGGGGAACCGAACATGCCCATTCATATAATGATTTCCCCTTGCGGATAGCAATAGCAATAACACTTAGACTTATATGCTGCTTCACAGTGCTTTGCAGCCCTGCCTAAGCGATTTACAGAGTCAGCATATGGCCCACAACAATCTGGGTCCTCATTTTTACCCACCTCAGAAGGATGGAAATCCGAGTCACCCCTGAGCTGGTGAGACTCAAACTGCCAAACTGCTGGCAGCCAGCAGTCAGCAAAGTAGCCTGCAGTACCTCATTCTAACCACTGTGCCACCACAGATCAAGTGGAAGAGACAGTTAAGACATCTACAAAGGGGTAGAGAAACGTCTAAAAAGAAACCATTCCACAGCACCTTCCACAGTTTTGAAAGTAAAACAGCCTCAGAAGAACCCCTTGCAAATATAGAAACAAATTAGGCATTGTGGCTAGCTTCTAATGTGCACCTGTTGAATCAATTTTATAAGACACTTTGCATGGACCCTTCAGTTCTACATATAGTCTATCAACCTAAGTTCAAAATATCTGACCCCACATGTTACACTCAGTAAGTAGACACATTTCTAAATAACATTTTCAAAAATAAGCTGCTACTTAATTGTGGAAATGCTGCTACCCTACCTGTTCTGACCTAGGCTTCTTGAGAAAGCATAAAACACAATCTTAGTTCCAGCAAAATCTCTTTTATTTCCACAGCTGTGGATTATATTCATTCACAGCCTGCAAGGCTTCACAAACAGTCTTTCAGGGGAATGTTTATAAACATCAGACTTGGAATGCTGCCAGAGAACTAATTGCCAAACACAGGGCAAGGCCAAACTTGACACAGAGTCAAACAGAACTTTTCAAAGCTTGAATCGACCAGACAAACTAATTGCTTCCTGCAAAAGCTCACGTCCCATTTGCTCCTCTTTTATGTCCTATGGGAGGGGCCAATCATCTCCGAGATGTGGCCTTACTCCTGAGTCGACCCTGCTTTCTCAATTGTTCTTGTCTTCTGATAGCCGTGCGTGTGTGCAGACTGGGAACTGGTTCCAAAAACTCCCCCACCTCACTGCTGTCTGAGTCTGAAGGCAGCTGATGACTGCCAGCCTGCCCTGGCCCCATGTCTGCCTCTGATACAGAGCCCTCATCCGAGCCCTCCCCAGCCTCCAAGACTGGCCCAGGTTTCTCCCCAACCTCCTCACTACTGTCCAACTCTGCTGCCAGGTCCGTCAGCCGCCAGAGGCCCACAACGAGTGGTGTTATTCAGCCAGTTCACACCAGATCAGGCGAACTGGTAGCAAGAGTTTGGTATGGGTTGCCAAACTGGGAGTAAGTTCTGGCTGGCCATGCCCCCAATCTGGTCTCCCTCCCGCCTGATGCTCACTTACTGGCCTACCTGACATTCGCCTAAGGTATTTCTTTTTTTTTCCCCTCCAGGCAATCAGCTGTGCATAGATCAGCTGTGCCAGGACTCCCCTTGTTGAGGCCCAGGAAGGCAAAAAATGGAGGCAGGAGCTCAGCCCCCACCTCCATTTTTTGCGTCCCAGAGCCCCAGAGGAGCCTTAGGGGAGCAAAAACGCCCCCCAGAGCCTCCTCTGAGACTAGGAAGCTTCCAAAATGGAGCTTGGAGGAGTGCTGCGTGCCCCTCCCATGCTCTGTTCCTTTTCTTCCAGAGCCCCAGAAGAGCCTTAGGGGAGCAAAAACACCCCCCCCCCAAGGCTGCTCTGAGGCTAGCAAGCTCCCAAAACAGAGCTTGGAGGGGTGCTTCATGCCCCTCACATGCTCTGTTTTTTCCATCCTGGGCTTCAGAAGAGCTTTAGGGGAGCAAAAATGCCCCCCAGAGGCTCCTCTGAGGCTAGGAAGCTCCCAAAAATGGGTGGGGGCAGCAAAAAAGCAAAAAAAAAAAGCCACACCCACCCAGCCACATGGCCATGCCCACAGAACCGGTAGTAAAAAAAATTTGAAACCCACCACTGGCCACAACACTACCCTGAGTACAAAGTTCTGCTATTGTAATGCAACTCCTAAAATCAGAGATGATAAGCCTGCCCACCCGTCTTGTTCAGTGGCTTCCATTCAACAGCATGGCTGCAAGCTGATTTAAAAGCAGACATAGCAGAAGGCCCCTTATTATAGAATTTCCTGGCTCTTGCAAATGACTTTCACTTGGAACATTAATGCCAAATCAAAGCAGCATTTTTCATTTGGCAAATGTCAATTTACTTCTGCATTTCCAGTGGCCGCACACTCTTTCTTATCTATAAGTAACTGTCTTGAGCATAAATATTAGAAAGAAAACCCTCAGCGAGAACCTCGGTGCATACATGAGGGAAGCACACCAACTAGTGGTTAATCCAAGGCAAATAAAATCCAAATCATAATATTCTTAGGCTATAGAGAGAAATAAAAAAAAAAAAAAAGAACATGTTAAGAGACTCTTTCCAATGCAATGCGGTAAAAGAAAAACAAAAAATTAGAAACATGTTCAGCTGTTGAGATGAGGTTTTCAGCAATTGAATTGGGCATCCAGGACTTTTGAGGGACATTGTCAAATGCTTTTAATGACAGCATTGTATTATCAGCCATTTTCTTGGGGTGTTCTTTTAAAATATAAATATGCTATATTTCTATACTACCATATTTCTAGCAACTTATGGAAGCATACGCTTAAAAGCAGGAACACATTGCAATCCGTCAAAATTTCAGTGTAAACAGGCAACCGATAAAACCACAAAAATTATATCAACAATAACATTCAAACTAATATAAATACGTTCTGATATAACAAGGCACTTGGCAAGCAGATGTCAGTCCTCAAAAGCCCCAAACAGTTCTGTTTTTCAAGCTTCCCTGAAACACAGGAAGGATGCCATCTGGATCTTAGAGCTGCAGGCTGCAGGCAGCCCCCAAATTCTTCTCTCCTTTTTCCAATCTCTTTTGGAGGAAAAACTCACAGCATGTTCAACTCGAAGAAGCACACTGAACGGTAGGAGCCCATTTGAAGTAGATGGTCCTGCAAGGACCTGGGTGCTAATCAATGTGGAACCATTTGAATTGTAGCATGGATGAACTTTGGCTGAGTGGCCATAACTTAAGTTTTCTTGTTATCCTGATGTTTTACCACTTGTGACTGATGTCTTCAAAGTGAGATGTTTTATTGTGTATGTCATGTCTCTGTTGGAGTCTGAATACAAGGAGGAAGACAAACAGCTGACAGGAAGTGGGAGTGTGGCTTTGTTGGCTGTGGAGGAAACTGGGAATGGGCAGAGCAGGAGAGAGGTAGAACAAGGAGAGGGAGTTCAGTGGAAGACCCAGGCCCACTCCCTCTTCATCCTAGGGCACACAGGGAGGAACAGAGAAAAGAGCAGTGTGGGTTGCATGGCTTATGGGGGAGGAAAGGGCCCTGATTCCCTTCATTAGCCACACCTGGGAATGAGAGTTTTAAAAAGATGCATGCTGAGTGTGGGAACAAAAGTGAGTTTATCTTGTGTTGACTTCAGTTATCTGTGTTCCTGACCTCTTTCCAACTGTGTTGAGTTATTGCCATGCCTTCATGTCTGGAATTCTTGCTCCTGCCTTGCCAGACTAATTACCTCATTTTGCCTAGATTGGACTTATAGTTACAGTTTTTGTTGACCACATTTTGGACTTGATTCTCTGCAGCCAAAGGCTGTTCCTAGGAGAGTTTTTCTCCAGCCAGAAGGTAACCTGGACATTGGGGGCAAAGTTGGAGCTAATAAAGGGACTCCTGCCGATTATCTGACTGTGTTGTCTTTGTGCCATGTCCCGGGTCATCAGTGTACTTTTCTACAGCCCACAGGCAACCTTACTGACTGAATCTGACAAGATGATGTTTGATTGGTTCATGTCCTGAGTATCCAAGCAAGATAGTTCCCAATTGGCTCCATGATTAAGTAGATCACTAAACCTTGGACCACTTTGGCTCCTTATTTAAGTACACCTTACAGGCAACCTTACTGACTGGACTTTCATATTTGAACCCAGCCAGTTGATCTCTGATTGGTTTGTGCCATGAATATCCAAGAAAAGTAGCTCCTAATTGGCTCCTTGATTAAGTAGATCACTAATTCTTGGACCACTTTAATCTACAATCTTCCTTTCACAAATATCTGGGAGAAAAACTTTGGAGGTTAAGCAAAGCTGGGTTAACAGAAGAAGCAGGAAATTTTATGAAGCTGTCAGATTTGATCTGATCAGTGTCAATTATCATTCCAAAGCACCTACTAATAAAGAAGAGCTAGGAAAATTTGGTGTGAAATAAGCATTCTCTTTACATTTAATCAGCCAGTTATGTAAATTAAATATGATTTAAAGGGCATTTACTGGATTGAAAAAAGGTGCATCTGAGCACCTAGATAATTAGCCCAGAATAACATAGGCAATAAATGCAAAATCTTATCAAATACAATAACCTTGAAATGAACATTTAGGAAGTTCCACCCACTCAGGACCTTCTTCTCCCTTTACTTGGATAAACTTTCTATTCTGAGTTACACACCAAATAATATTTACCTGGGAAGTCGACAAGTTACTTCAGTTAAATAATCCCACCTTTGCCTGATACAGAATTAATCATTTTAATTCTTCTCCTTTTTGAAGAGTGCAGGGAACATTTTAAATGTGTTATTTTTATTACCTTACATTTTTTCCTTATTTTATCCAGTTTATCCATTCACCCATCTTTTACTTTCCTCTCTTCAAGTTTTAAATGATAGGCTTCTCAGAGCAAAAAAATTCTTTCTTTCTCTCTCTCTCTCTCTCTCTCTCTTTCCCCCTCCCTCCCTCTGTTAAGTTCTGAGTGTGGGCGCGAAGAATGGAGATGAGCCGGTGAAATGGTGAACTTCAAAACTCTTTATTAACATGGTGTGACAGCTCAGCTCAATGGCTGCTACGGCCCTCCTAATATAGGCAACTTATTTAGATATTCAACCAATGAAAACCAGGGAGCGCTAGCTCCATTAACCAATGGGTGAGGCTCGTTAATGGCCAATCAGATTCATCTGAATGGACCATCTGATGTCGCCATTAACGGCCAATCAGAAGTGCAGGGCCAGAACCCTGCACTTGACTTCAAGCTCTTGATAACTTTATTAATACATTTATTCATTCACATTCATTCGGGGTAGGGGCAGCGATTAACACATCATCAAAGTATGGGACAATGCCTTTTATCCCTTGTAATAGTCTTTCCATCAAGCTTTGAAAGATCCCCGAGGCTACGCTCACTCCAAATTGGAGTCGATTACATTTAAAGGCACCTCGGTGCGTAACGATTGTCTGTGCCTCTGCCGTTTTTTTGTCTACCGGCAGTTGTTGGTATGCCTGGGCTAAGTCTAGTTTAGTGAAGACTTTTCCACCCCCCAGGGAATGGAGGAGATGCTGCACCACCGGTACCGGATACGTGTTTTGTTGAAGGGCGTGGTTCAGGGTGGCTCGGTAGTCCCCACAAATTCTTATCGATCCATCCGGCTTAATGGGTGTAACGATTGGGGTCTCCCAGGGAGAGTGATCGGTTGGATCTAACACACCCTGGGCTATTAATTTATCAAGCTGCTTGTCAATCTTTGGTTTAAGGGCAAATGGAACTTGACGAGGCTTAAGGCGGATGGGAGCTATTTTGGGATTGAGGTTAAATGATATCGGGGTCCCCTTGTACTTGCCTAGTTTTTCTACAAAGATGTCTTTGAATTCTTGGACGAGGTCCTCTTCTCAGTCACTGCTACCGATTCGGTGAATGCCTGCCACTTCAATTCCGAGTGGAGTGAACCATTGGAGGCCTAACAGGCTAGGCCGGTCCTTGTCGATCACAGTCAGGGGTAGGAATGCTGTACGGTTCTTGAACGATACCCGGACTCGACTGGATCCTGCGACTGGAATCCGATTCCCTTGATAGTCTTTGAGTATGAGTCTTTGGAATTGGAGGTCTTGTCGCCGGACAGTAGGGATGAATTGCTTGAGGGTCTTCCAGGAAACCATCGAGAGGGACAATCCTGAATCGACTTCCATCAGGCAGGGCTGGTTTTCGATGGCCACTTTAACTCGGATCTTCTTGGCATCCAGAGAGGAGGCGTGATCAATCGTGATAGTTTGGTGAGCCTCTTCTCGCTTAGTGGGGCGGTTTAGAGTTTTGTTTCTGTAGGAGTGGTTGTTCCATTGATGGTTCACTGGTTCTCACCTTACAGGATGGCTTCCTGTTGGTTGGCAATAGTTAGCCCCCCTTGAGGGCTGGCTGGGTCCTATTTGGCTTCTACAGACCTGTACGATATGGCCTCGTTTCCCGCACACATAGCAGAGCATGTCGAGGAACGTGCACTCTGATCGAGGGTGGCTTGCCCCACAACCAGCGCATTGGTACTGAGATCTCTGGCGTTGGTCCCGTTCGGATCGAAGTCGGTGGACCTCTTCTTCGTCGCTGTCTGACGACGAAGAGAGGTCCTCGTGATGAGTCGTTTTCAGTTGACCCTCTGACTTGGGTGAAATATCGGAGGTCGGTTGGTGAACCAGGGCACGGTTTCGGCGCATTCGGGCAGCCGACTTCCTGGTTGCTTCTGCTGCAGTAGCTTCATGGATAGCATCGGCAAGGCTGATGTCACCTTTCGCCATCAGCTTGCTTTGGATGTGTGGTGCATCCAATCCCAGAACTATTCGGTCTCTCAGTGTTTCTTCGAGGTCGGCAAACCCACATAGGCCTCCCAGATTCCGGAGATCCGCTATGAAATCAGCAACACTTTCGCCCTTCTGCTGACTCCTCTGATAAAATTCATGCCATCTAACGAGTGTTGGCATGATCGGTGCATAGTGGGCTCTCAGTAGGGGTTCAAGGACGTCCCAGTCCATAGACTTGACTTCTGCCGGTTTCGCTAGTGCCTTGGCCATCTTGAATACGGTCGGCCTGCAATGCGTTAGGAATACCGCCCGTTTCTTTCCGGTAGTGGCATCCTTCAAATTGTTGGTTTCCAAGAACATTTGGAAATGATCCATATAGGAATCCCAGTCTTCTTGCGCTGGGTCGAATGGAGCGGGTAGTATGACGCCGGCGGACATGGTTTCGCCGTTGTGCGTTCAGTCACGTCCTCAGTTATCGTTCTTCATTGTTCAGTCAGCTCTGACGTCTCCACATCCCACCTTCGTTGCCAGTGTTAAGTTCTGAGCGTGGGTGCGAAGAATGGAGATGAGCCGGTGAAACGGTGAACTTCAAAACTCTTTATTAACATGGTGTGACAGCTCAGCTCAATGGCTGCTACGGCCCTCCTTATATAGGTAACTTAT
The DNA here is from genome assembly GCA_033807585.1 of Hydrophis major. NCBI lineage: Eukaryota > Metazoa > Chordata > Lepidosauria > Squamata > Elapidae > Hydrophis > Hydrophis major. Next base: position 12,990,011 of record CM066336.1, on the reverse strand, counting down.
TAGATATTCAACCAATGAAAACCAGGGAGCGCTAGCTCCATTAACCAATGGGTGAGGCTCGTTAATGGCCAATCAGATTCATCTGAACGGACCAATCTGATGTCGCCATTAATGGCCATTCAGAAGTGCAGGGCCAGAACCCTGCACTTGACTTCAAGCTCTTGATAACTTTATTAATACATTTATTCATTCACAACACCCTCCTTCCTTCCTTCCTTCCCTATCCTACCCTTTCCAGTTTGGTCAATAGCAATAGAACTTAGATTTATATAGTATATCACACCTTAATGCTTTACAGCACTTACTGGGTGGTTTACAATGTTAGCATATTGCTCTTAACAATCTATATCCTCATTTTACCAACCTCAATCAACCTTGAGCTGATCAGGATTGAACTTCAGATTGTGAGCAGAGTTTGCCTGCAAATACTGCATTTCAACCACCAGTAGTTGGTCAAACATCCATGAGCTTATGATATGTCTGCAGGAGATAAAGGGAGCAAGCGATGAAAAATGCCTCAGGATGTCATGAAAATGCTATGACTTGGGTAAGTTGAGATGGTGACACACAAGTTCAGGAATTACATCACTACATGTACATTCCAGACACAAGTTGAGTCAAGGCAACGGGATTTTTCTTTTTGGTTTGAAACATTTTGCTGACTATCCAAGTAGTTTCTTCAGTCTGAGCAAATTGCTTAAAAGGGACCTCAAATATGTCCTCTGGGTTTTTTTCATTTCTTAGCTAATGTGCATAGGCTCATTAGGTGAGTAGGCAGACAGTCGTTAAGAGTTGCTTCCAGTGGTGTATTAACTATTAAGCAGACTAAGCATGTGTTTAGGGCGCCAGGCCCAAAGAGGACACCACAAAGTTAAGATTTGTCAGTGCTTAGGGCACCAGTGAGCCCTAATCCTCCACTGGCTGTTTCTAAATCCTTTTTCCTTGGTTGGTCAACAAGTGTGGCCACCCTGGTGAACCTTTGAAGTGGTCTTGATAAATATATCACCACATGTGTGTTGTCTTTTGGATGAAATCTGCTTTACTGCACATGCCTCCGATATCAATCTGTGTTTTTAGCATCCGAGCTCTTTGAACAAAAAAACAAAAATGGTCCGATTGAGACTATTTGAACCAAATCAACTTGGACAACCTAAATGGATAGATAAATTAAATTGGAGCAAGTCGAGAGTTTGAATCAAATCAACAATTCAGATCAGACTGGACCTGATTTGCACAGGCCTAATTAATAGTGCTGGGATTAAGAGAAGTGAGTGACTCAAACAGTCAAGTCATATTTTTCTGGCATATCATCTCAGACCATCAAATATTCCTGGTGGATACCTGTTGATGATTGCTCTACTCATCAATTTCCTTAAACTTTAAACTAGAGGCCATCTTTTGGCAGTGAATTATATCGAAGGTGATGATGCATTATGCAAAGAAAAATGTTTTCTTCTCAGTCCTGAATCAACTGGCAGACAGTTTTATTCTAGCTTTGTAGGAGAAAGGAAAACCACCTCCCTCAATTTTGAACTACCAGATACAGGGTGGTTTTGACTGTAGTTAAAGATCATTTCAGATTTATATGTTTATTTTCTAAATATTACATCACGTTGCTCGGGTTCCACATTTACATACATATACAATTTATTAAAGGTTCTAAAAGGGTCTAGGACAGCTAGAATATGGCTTGAGTGCTTGTCTCTTGTCATTGGTTGTGTATATGTCTTGTGCCTTGATGATTTCTACCACTTTCAAGTCTGCCAAATGGCCTTTCTTACTGCTTTTTAAATCATCTGTCCTAACAGTAAACTCATTTTCAAATGCTTATTCCTGTACAAGAGAAGTTTGGGAGTACCAGTATGGCCAAAAACAAACAAACAAACAAACCCCAACCTCTTTCATGACCATCAACCTTCAAACTCCATGCCTAACTTCATTTTTAATGAGGATCTGATATTAAAATATATAAATGGGTGTGTGTATGTGTATATACACATACATACATTCATATATAAATGTGTCCATGCATGATAGAAACAAATACAGATATGCCAGTGTAGTGTAGTAGTTAATATATCAGCCTTTCCTTATGTATGATTGCTGGCTTGGGAAACTTTGTGAGCCATGGCGGTGCAGTGGTTAGAATGCAGTATTGCAGACTAATTCTGCCCACTGCCAGGAGTTCGATCCTGACCGACTCAAGGTTGATTCATCCTTCCATCCTTCTGAAGTGGGTAAAATGGGGAACTCAGATTGTTGGGGGCAATATGCTAACTCTATAAACCACTTAGAGAGGGCTAGAAAACACCGTGAAGCATTATATATGTCTAAGCGCTATTGCTATTTGGGCCAATTATTCTCCCTCACTAGGAAGTCAAAAAATATTTCATTGCCAATCTGCAGTGGGTCAAGGAGGTACATACTGTCCATAACCTTTAATAGAGATGCCTTCATCCTGCAATGGATGGGTTTGGACTGACAGTAATAATATATTATGTGCATGTAAGTTTGTGTGTGTTTGCAAACATAAACCCATTGTCAATTCTGAAGCTTACCTGGTTGAAGCCATCCTTTCCTGCCTCATAGTTGCCACAAATTTTGAAAGGGGGAAGGGAGGGGGGAAGCAGATAGACCGGCTGCCAGTCAAAACAAAATGTTTTCTTGTGGGAACCAAGATCATCCCAACAGATGGCAAGTGAAGGAGTAGAGGAACCAAGCAGCCTCCCATCTACCTTCATTGGAGAATGTGATCGGTGATACCTGGGGAGGGAAAATTTACTCTTTTAATTAGGGGGGAAACCGTGGGAATCTTGAGAGTTGGTTTTCACTAGTCGTGTAGATATGATGTATCCAATAAACATGTTCTTTGAGGAAGCTACCTGCCTCAGAGTTCTGGTTTTGGTGGATGCATTACTCAGAACCCTGACACCCATTGTTACACATGCACAAGATTATATACAGCCATATTTTGCAATGTTCAGCCCTGGGGGACAAGGAAAGCTACTTAAAACTGAGTTACTCCAGGGAAGGGTGAACTGTGCCTTTGTCAATGTCATGTTATATGATTTTGATTTTAATTTTAATTTAATATACTGGGAGCATTTTATTGCTGTGCTTTATAACTGCCAATGATCAAAAATTGCAAGATGAGGCAGAATGGGAATACAAACAGATATAAATTGAGAAATTGTAGAATCTCTTGGGGCCTAAACAGAATATTATTGGTTGCTGCCTGATAGGAAGGTGTTACCTGACCCGCTTCACTGACCAGTTTATGAATGCTCATTACATGAGGAATCCCCCTGCATGGTCTAAATGTCAGATGAATTAGAAAGGTGCTCCCTGACTTTAAAAAATGCCCATCTCTTCTACCACACTTTCTACAAACAAAAAGGGGGCATGAGATCAGCACACTTAGGAGAATCTCAAAGATTGAAGAAATATAAAGTCAGGCGAAGAAGACTATAGTGACAATCCCTTCAAAATTAAAAAAAAATGGGGGAGGGGGGGAAACTGAGTACGTTTAGTAGACATGAAATGAAATGTTAGTCTTCTTTTTGCAAGAATTGACAAATCTAGAAAGCAGGATGGAACATCAGACGTGGCAAGCTAAACAAAAAAATGAAAAGGAACAATATATTCTTGAATATCCAACTAGTATGTCAGGGGTCTCCAACCTTGGCTCCTGGAAGCCTGGCGGACTTCAATTCCCAGAATTCCACAGCCAGCTGGCTGTGGAACTCTGGGAGTTGAAGTCCGCCAGGCTTCCAGGAGCCAAGGTTGGAGACCCCTGTAGTATGTCCTCAACTTACCACTTACCAATTGAGCCCTAAATTTCTGTTGTTAAGTGAGGCATTTGTTAAGTGAATTTTGCCCCATTTTACAACCTTTCTTGCCACCTTTTTGAAGGGAATCCCTGCAGTTGATATGTTAGTAATCCGTTTGTTAAATGAATCTTGCTTCCTCAGAAGGTCACAAAAGTGGATCACATGACTGTGCTTGTCAGAAGGTCACAAAAGTGGATCACATGACTGTGCGACACAGCAACGGTCATAAATATGAATCAGTTGCCAAACATCTGAATTTTGATCACATGATCATGAGGAAGCTGCCATGGTTGTAACTGTGAAAAATGGCCATAGTCACTTTTTTCAGTGATGCTGTAACTTCCAGTGGTCACTAAATGAACTGTTTTAAGTCAAGGACTACCTGTATTAGTTTGAGCTGTCTCACCCAATTCAATAGTCATGTTCAGGAATGTGTGTAATTATTTATTTGGGCATCTTTTAATATCCTAACACATCCTTCTAACATAGCGAAGTCCATAGCAGAAAACTCTGAAGTTGTTGACAGTTTTGCTCTAAATTTATCAGAGTGTTTTATCTTTTTTCTGTGCTACTCTTAACATAGCGTGAAGCATTGATTTTATACCTAGTCTACATGGCGCCAGTATATTAGAAAATATATGTCTGGCTGTCACCTTCAAAAGCAAATGAAATTGGCCCCAGTCTAGGAGCATCATCAATTTTTTCAGAATTAGAAACTTCAATATTAGTTCAATTTATTTGTTGAAAAACACACAAATCAGGAGAAAATTGAAGGAGTTGACTTTCTGAAGTAACTGTGATGGAGTATCAAAAGGCAAAAATTGCCATCTGATGCATATTGCTACAAGACACGTTTTATCTTTCAAAAATCTAAATGAGTTGCACCAAAAGCAAATCTTGGTCATTCATCCTTTAAAAGCTGACTTATAAATAGAACATGGGTTTGCCTCCAAATACACCAAGAAAGAGACATGTGCTGTCAGGCTTCGCTTCATTTTAAAACCAATGAAAAATGAAACAAATGCATTGCCATTCATTTCCAATTCATTTGAAGAGGCACTATTGAAATCCAAGTATGGGAGCAAAATCCCTGCCATTCATTTCCCCTGAGAAGGATTTCTTGATAAGACACACTGCATTGTAGGGATGAGTGGGTTGCTGTATTACACTGACCAGTGCAAGACATTCTCCTTGATGCTGTGAAAAGGTCAAGAGAGAGAAAAATTTCTGAAAAAGCAAACAGACCCTGAAATATAGGGTTTAATAGATTTTTTGGAGAGCTCCCGATTGACCAAGGATGGTGAAAAGGTGCTGAGCTGTTAAGATGCTGAAATTCAATTCTAACATAATAACAAAGTTGGAAGCTGACCTTGAAGGTCTTCTAGTCAACCCCCTGCTCAGTCAGGCAAGCTTATATTATTTCAGACTAATCATTGTCCAATCTCTTCTTAAAAACCTCCATTGGAGTACCCACAACTTCTGGAGTGAGTCATTCCAATAATTAATTGTTCTAAATGTCAGGAAAGTTCTCCTTAGTTCTAGGTTGCTTCTGTTCTTGATTAGTTTCCATCCATTGTTTCTTGCCTTCCTTCTGGTGCTTTGGAGATTAGGTTGACCTCCTCTTCTTTGCAGCAGCCCCTCAAATATTGGAACACTGCTATCATGTCAACCCAGGGGTGGGATTCTACCAGTTCACACCTATTCGCTAGAACTGGTTGTTAACACTCTGAGCAGTTCAGAGAACTGGTTGTTAGAAGAAATTACTGGCCTAATCCTGTAAGGAAGGCAGGAAGGGAACATTCTGGTGTTGCTTACAGAAACTGCCTCTCCGTTAACCCTTATTACATTCTTGGCAGGACTGGACTTCCTGTCTCTGGAATTTCCCTGGAGTTTTTTTTCCTCCTTTGCTGATACTTTGCTTGTGTGGAGTGACCATTCAAACTTACAATGGCACTGAAAAAAGTGACTTATGACCATTTTTCATACTTACGACTGTTGCAGCATCCCCACAGTCTTGAGAGGCCAGGCGAAGAGATGCATTCCTTCGATTTGAGTGATATTGAGTTGGCCACACCCAGCCAATAACATGACCACCAAGTCATGTCCACCCAGTCACATGACCACCAAACTACACCCACCACCTAAGCCACGCCCACAGAACCAGTTGTTAAAAAATTTGAATCCCACCCCTGCATCAACCCCTTTCTTTCACTAGCGGTTGACACTGTGTGACCACATAGATAGATTGTCTGCAGAATATTGTGTTTTCAGCAAGGTCTCTTAGATCTCTCAGTGACTACAGAAAGTTTTGGAGACTTTGAAACTAATCTATCCAGAGGCCATTGCACAGGAAATGGGATCTTCAGGGTGTCCCAGGAATGACAAAACAAGAAAATGGTTCCATTATAACAAAAAGCAATGAGATGATATCAGCTTATTTTTAGTTCTCTATAAAAGGGGGAGGGTTATCCAGTGTGCCCAAAGCCAGGCCTGTTTCTTGCATACCTGCAGCACTATTTGAATAGGAAATGTCAGAACCAAAGGCTTTGTTTGATGAATTTTTGGTGGGGTTGTAATCAGTGTTGAAATAAAACCAATGAGGGGTGAAAAATAAATGGAATGGTAATGCAGGAAGTACAGAATGAATGATGTGACTGTAATAAATATAAAATGAATAAAATAAGAAAGCTTGTTTGGGTTCTGGCAGTCACATTTGTTTCAAGCACAACATTAATGTTTCAGAAATCCGGGAGCTGAATTTTTTAAAATGCATACATTTGAGAGAAATAATTAAAATGTCCCAGATATAATACAGACTGACACATTATATCATAACTTAGCTGATGATGTGTACTTCCTTTCTTTCCTATTATTTATTTATTGCATTACTTTGTAATTTCACCTTTGTACTCAACCAACCATTTTAGGTGTGTTATGAATTAGGCAATGGAATGATAATTTTATTACTCTCATGGCAGTCCTATGATTAATTTAAAGAAGGGAGTGAAGAAATGTTTAGGCAAATAGTGTTCCCCCGCCATGCTATATTTTGTGGGTTTTGTCATTAACTGGGATTAATTATATGCCATTTCCTGATCTCATTACCACCTCCTAGGAGAACGTGGCTTCTATCTTTTAATGGCACCTGTAATCTGTGACTTATGGTAGCATTCTCAGAGTTTGATGTTTTGGTTTCTTCAATATTTTGATTTTTTTATAGCCCTGCCTTCTCTATTAACTTGCTGTTATAGCATCACTAATCTGTGACAAAGGAATAAAACAGGCAATCAATCAAATGGGGAAAGACTAAGAAAGGACAAAACAGGCTTTTATAATTCTAGTAAGATGATATAATTAGATCCCAGAGGCTTAGAAAACAGTTCACCTTACAGGTAAATTGCGTATACTTTCAAACAAAACTTCCTCTGAACACATCGGATGATGCCCCACAAACTCAGTTTCAACCTGGGAACAAAGAGAAATGGCGTGGGTTAAAGGTATGCATTATTTTCTTTTTAGCACAGAAGGGCTGAAACAGTGAGAGCTTTGGAACTGTATTGGACAGTGGACCCTGATCCCCAAATGCAGCAGGAGTACAATTATTATAATCTCTGTATAGACAGTATGGCCAATTATCAGCCATGGTTGAACTTGTCATCTTGCAACATCGTGCTAAACGATTTAGAGAACCGATGGTATAGTTGCTAAACTTCTGTATCAGGGCTGAAGACATGTGATTTGTTCAAGTTGTTTCCAAACCTGACCGTATGAACAAGGATGGTTGGTCAGTGTTTTATATTTTGAGAAATTGCAAGTTTATGCTTGTGCCATTAAAGATAATATGGAGTTAACTTCTCTTTTGAGAAGTTAAGTGTTAGCTTAATAATATTTAATAATAATATTTAAGTGTTAGCTTTGTTATTAATGTTTCTAATGACTAGCCCACTTTTAGTAATTTAGGGCTGAGTGAGAAGTTCTTACAATCAGAGATACCTGCAACAAATTCATTCAACTTTTGTCCAACTTTCAGAGATATATTTTACAACTAGAAGAAAAATGGCCTTGATTGCCAGTGTGATGTCTATGCCCTTTAATATTTTGCCTAATTATAACATAGTCTTGTCTGCAAGTAACTGAAGTCTCTATTCTGTAGCTGCAATCACCATTCCCTCGGAATTTTGTGGGCAAGAAAGCTAACATCTATTACTTCTTTAGCTTCTCCCACTACCATATTTCCATTGCCTCTTGATAGCAACCGCAATAGCACTTATATACCTCTTCACAGTGTAAAGCCCTCTCTAAGCAGTTTACAGAGTCAGCATATCACCCTCAACAAACTGGGTCCTTATTTTACCAACCTTCAGAAGGATGGAAGCCTGAGTCAACCCTGAGCCTGTGAGATTCGAACTGCCAAATTGTAGGTAGCCGGCAGTCAACAGAAGTAGCCTGCAGTACTGCACTCTATCCACTGTGCCAACACAACTATCATCTTAGTTTCATTTTATATTTTAGCTGAGTAGATGATCTGTAAAGCATATATTGGATCTTGGGAGAGTCATTTCCTCTCATGTTAGCCTATATCATTGTTTGTTTGTCATATTTCAGTGGAATGGAGAAGAGAAAACTGATTTATAGGCTGCTGTTTCTGAGCTAGAAAAATTTGGATAGAAAAATCTGATGGTCCTGTAGGTAGAGTTCTTAAATGAAGAGTATGATACATTACTGATAACATTACCTAGTTGGGTAATGAAATGTCTGGAAGCAATCAACCAAGTTCAGAAAGTATCAAGAATTCTGCATAATAATAGCCCAATAGGATGTTGTTCTGGTATATTGATGATAGATATATTATCTTGGTACTCACAATTCATCATGGAGGTTATGTATTTTTTACAATTTTAGTTAGGATTTGATTATTTAATAGGTGCTCAGCCATAATTTCTTTTGCAACATTAATATTGTATGTCTATCATCCATAACAAAAGGTATATAGGTAACAGAAGGTATATAGGGCATCATATATTTATGTAGATATACTTACCTGAATATTCAGGAATATCTAAATTCATTTATTTCTCATGCATTTTAATTAACAAAGGCAATAGTAAAATTTATCTATAAAGTAGATTTTATTTTGGATTGTCTGGGAAAGTATTATCTTATGCCCAGTCTAATTAAAATGCTCATAGTAGTAGAGGGTCAAATATTTCAGGTTCTCATAATGCATACTGATCTTGTTTTTAGAAAGAATAGCAATATCATTTAGACTTATATGCCACTTCAAGCTGCTTTACAGCCCTCTCTAAGTGGTTTACAAAGTCCGCCTATTGCCCCCAACAATCTGAATCCCCATTTTTACTGCCCTTGGAAGGATGGAAGGCTCGAGTCAACCTTGAGCTGGTCAGGATCGAACTCCTGACAATGGGAATGCAGAGTTAGCCTGCAATACTACATTCTAACCACTGCATCATGAACAATGTCAGAGTAGATGATCACTTAAGGCACAGATTTTGGATGCCACGAAAGGAAAGCACATTTCAGTATCTGATTTATTATTGTCTTTTCTATTATCAGGAACGGAAGAAAGCCCATGCAGGATTTTAGTTAGCAGGACAGATAAGCAGGATGGCATAACTTGTTGCTGGTTTAATTAAGCAGACCATTCCATCTTTTCTTACCTCCTGCCCAGACATCTGTTGTTGGTTCCCACAACCTGCTGTATGACTTCAGCCTGCCTGTCTCAGAGTTATCAGCTCACCTTTGGCCTGAAAATTAAGTTTCGTTTCACCCTGTTTAAAACAAACGGTGAGTCACTGCAACTGTCAAAGCTTTTTCATGCATAAATCTCCAGCAGATTAAACATAGCTGACATTTGGCTTAGAATATTAAATGCTGAAGAATGTCATGTACAAGCATGAATGGCAGCGTGATGATAAAAATGAAGAAGTCAGAGTTGAAAGAGAAAGAGAGGGCATTTAGTGGCTAATAAATGACAAAGATAATGCCTGTTTGCATGAATGTTGAATAACTTTGAGAAGATTTCCCTACTACCTTTCCCCAACAATGACTGTAGAGATGGCCAAAGATTTTGACTTTCAATGTACTAGTCAAGAAGGCTGCTTTGCCTAAACTTGATGTTATTCAGGGAAAAGATGAGTGTCCATCAGTTTGAGTAATCAATGACATCAGTAACAAAGAAAACAAGTAGCTTTGAGAAAATTAATAGAAATATAACAGAATAACAGATTTGGAAGGAACCTCAAAGTCTTCTAGTCCACCCTCCTGCTCAGGCAGGAAATCCTAAACCATTTCAGGCAAATGGTTATCTAATCTTTTCTTTAAAGCAGGGGTCTCCAACCTTGGCCCCTGGAAGCCTGGTGGACTTCAACTCCCAGAATTCCACAGCCTGTGGAACTCTGGGAGTTGAAGTCCGCCAGGCTTCCAGGAGCCAAGGTTGGAGACCCCTGCTTTAAAGCCTCCAGTGTTTGAGCAGTCATAACCTCTGGAGGCAAGTCATTCCATAGATTGTGGCAGAGTATTGAGGCTACCACACTATGAACCATTTCTATGGTCTTATGTGAGCATGGTAAAAAAACAAAGAAGGAAAAGAAAGAAAAACAGGTTGTAATAAAATCCCATTAACAAAAGCTATAAAATACATTGTACACCAGACTGCCAGAGAAATGGATCTGAACTATTGAACTAAGTCAGAATTCTAAGGAAAAATCACTGCTCTGCAATCCCTGAGTGATTTAAGAGTAGAGACAGGCAGATCAATATAAATCTTGTCCATTTTAATAGCCATTTTAAGCAGGCAGTATTTCAGTTCACCATTGTCTTTTGTTCCCTATAGATTTTTAAGTAAACTTTTTTTTTAAAATATATGGTCATTCACAGTTTTCCCTCACATAGAAAACTTTGATTGACATTCTCTCCTCTCTAAGACATAAGAGTTTATTTGTCATTACACTCGCAAGCGGGTGCAATGAAATGAGGTGCTCTTCCACAAGTAAAAACTGGACAAACACCACTAAAAGAAAATAAATTAAATTAAATTAAAACTAAACACAACCGAACATACAATGATCTCTATGCAATTTAAAAATATAAAACCCCATTACTCTCATTCACTTCCACATAAATCTTCCCCATTACTCTCATTCACTTCCACATAGATCTTTGCTGTAGACAAATATTCTTGAATTTTATACAGAGAGAGACATTTAAAAAGGGGGACAGCAGAGTTACAGCTGCCATCTTGAATTGTGCCCCCTTCTTTATGCCTCACTGAGGATATCCTGGGTAATTTTTTCTTTTTTTAATTCTCCAGTTCAAACTTGATTTTTTTTTCTTTGTACACATCACTCCTTCCTTTACACCAGGGGTGTCCAACCTTGTCAACTTTAAGACTTGTGGACTTCAACTCCCAGAATTCCTCAGCCAGCTTTGCTGGCTGAGGAATTCTGGGAGTTGAAGTCCACAAGTCTTAAAGTTGACAAGGTTGGACACCCCTGCTTTACACCTTTTAGAAATAGTTTGCTTCTCTCCGGCTTCATTTCTCTCATAAAAGTTGTGCCTGTCTGGATTTTTGACTACTGGATCCTAGTTCAAGAAATTCATAGGCTTCATTTTGGCAACTTTCAAAATTCTGTTCTTGTAAAAAATCCATGGCAGGTTTTGCCTTCCTCAGCTAGCAATATTTTAGAAATGAGGGAGGAGACTGATAGGTGCTGTTTGCTTCATTTCATTTTTACACAGCAATTTGCTCACTGCAGTTATTTTCATAAGAAAGTAATAAAAGTGTGGCCTGAATTCCTCTTATACCCATATCTCACCATTTCTTCACTCTTTCTGAATGTTTAAACGGATGCTTGCTAATATGTTTTTCACTTATTACACAGGAAAAATAAGTCTGAGTGAAAGGCATTATGGACTCTAACAGGAGTTTGCATAGAAATATGGTGTATTCAGATCTGCACCTAGGTCGTCATCATCATCATCCTCAGGGTGGCTTTGTTTTTGTATTAGTTGTTGATTATCTCCAGCAACACGACTCGTGCTTTGCTCAGGAGAGTGTTTGCAAATGGCTTTCGGCCCTTTATTGCAGATATTACAGTATATGCATCACTTTATGGCCTCTGGCATGAATAATGTGAAAGCACCAAAAATATGGTTGTCATGGTAACAATTTCAAGCTGAGAGAAAGACTTGGTAGGGAGGTGAACAGTGTCCCAAGAACAGGTCACTCTTAACATCAAACTCTTTCCTCTTTGATTTCAAGAAATATCTCTGCTGCAATAATATATCCACTTCAATCCCATTGATCTCCATGAGATTTGTTTTGGAGGACACAGAGAAGATTGTACTGCTAGCAATAGCAATCACCCTTAGACTTATATACCGCTTCACAATGCTCTACAGCCCTCTCTAAGCGGTTTACAGAGTCAACCTATTGCCCCCAACAATCTGGTTCCTCATTTTATCCACCTTGGAAGGATGAAAGATTGAGCCAACCTTGAGCCTGATGAGATTCAAACTGCCAGATTGCAGGCAGCCAGCAGGCAGCAGAAGTGGCCTGCAGTACTGCATTCTAACCACTGCACCACCACGGCTCTGTAAATCCACATTAGATTCGGAAATGCCTGGTCCTTTTTTGATCTTTCTATTCCTGTGATCTAATTCTCTTATGCTAAACTGTCTTTGCTCTAAAGATGGATGAATCTAATTATTTTTTGGCCCACACCACCTTTGCAACAATTTTGTACCAGGTTCTGCCCCAGTTCTTCATGAAACTTTTATTTTAAAGACAAGGTCCATAAAGAGGATAACATATATCTGATGGAGGAATTATATGGGTTAGTTCCTCTATTTGAATTCTGCTTGTGGGTTAGTGCAAGAAATATGAATGTAATCAACATAATATTGAAAGGCACCAACAGTGACACAAACTGTCTTTTCCTTACATCTGATTCATGAATTTGTTTTTAATCTTTGAAGTTAATGTCCAGAGTTTCTAAACATCCTACTGGCAGGGGAATTCTGGGAGTTAAAGTCCACATGTCTTAAAGTTGTTAAAGTTGAAAAACACTACTATAAACAAGAATGAATGGGGAAGATGAAAATGCTGAAAGAATATTAGGAATGACATTTGAAGTTATTTGTTTTACTACCCTGAATTATATTCATCAAGCCATCTGATGCTATCAAATACTGAACCCTATTTTGGGGCCCAAGATAGTTGCCTCCATTATACTGTCTGCAAATCTTTGACCTCAGAGTTTGCTCAAAGTTCTCAAGCCAGGGAGAGTCCATCAGCCTTTATAACACAATCAAAGCATGTCACAAAAACTGCTTTTGCAGCCTGCAACTTCTCCTAACGTACTGAATTTTGTAAACAACTTTCTCCCAAATATTAATTTACTTTAACTTATGCATGTTAGACTTCTTTGTGAACAGTTTCAAAAAGAGAATGATGCATCTTTGAAATACAAGACATTGCCAAAATTGTAGAGAAGACAATGACGGTGTGTTTATTCAAACTAGATTGCTTCCCATTCTTCTACTCTCTTATTAACCTCAACTTATTTATTTATTTTGTCAAGCAGTTGTAAGATAACTGGTATAAGTATAAACATAGTTATGGATACATGAAATGGATACATATAAGAAAAATAAAAGAAATAAAAAGAAAAGAGAAACGATAGGACAGGGACGGTAGGCACGTTGGTGCGCTTATGCACGCCCCCTACAGACCTCTTAGGAAAGGGATGAGGACGTCTTGACTATTCAGCTTGTATTTCATTTTCTGATTATTATTATTTTTTGCCAATATGTAAGACAGAACATTTATTTGTTGAGAACTTTAAACCAGATGTGGGCTGGACAGAAGGAGGTTCAAAACAGGAGTTGTTAAGGATGTTTAATACGCACCAGTGCCACTTCACAGCATTTCAGAAGCAATTTTAGAAGGATCTGACCATTTCTGTTAACAATTCTAAATCCAGTTTTGGATGGAAGAAAACAAGCAAAATTCAAAACTAGTTCAGTTGAGTATGTTTTTTCAAATGTACATATTTTTCAGATTTTTTTAAAGTGAATATGATTTTAGCATAATGGAATTGGATGTTCCATCAGTCTAGAGCCATTGTGGTAAGCTAAGTGGCCCTTGATTTTTAGCTATTCTTGTACCCCGTAAAAGCTGTTTCCAGCTTCTTTTTCCCTCTGCTAATATTATTGGTAGTGTTGCTCTGCCTGGCTTGGCTAGTATATCATATAATAAAACAGTTTTACTTCAGGGGTTTAGATGAGAATTCTCATAATTTATTCATGATTCATTTACTCATCCTTGGTTGAAAACTTGAGAAAAGGCCACCAAGCAACAGGAATGTGTATTTATTTACTGCTAAACTGATCCAAGGCAATGAATAACATGCCAGGAAGAAAATCAGTAAGACATCACTGCCTGTGCAGGTCTTTGAGAAGCTTGCAAGACGCAAACAAGAATAGCCATGCAGTAGGAGCGCTTGGTCAGATAGATTCTGGCAAGTGTTTTTGCTAGTTTCCTATCTTTTATGAAAATTGCTCACAACAAAACTGGTTTCCGATGTGACTAGTCTATTGTATTTATCTGTTAAGGAATTGCTGAATACTCAAAGTCCTTTTCATGTGAAAGGGTGAGTGGGAAAGGGATTTGTTCACCATCTTACTGATGAGTTATTTGGCCATATGGATGTTTGGAATGAATCCACAAGACTGTTTTCTTTCTTTTGTAATTGCATGTGGGAAAGACCTAGGGAGACAGAGCAAAAAGATGCTGCCTAGGAAATGGTCTGATAAGAGAGGGCATAGTACACAGCAAGAATGGAACCAGTGGTGGGATTCAAAATTTTTTTACTACTGGTTCTGTGGCTTGTGGGCATGGTGGGGCATGATGGGCGTGGCTTGGTAGGTGTGGCAGGGAAAGGATACTGTAAAATCTCCATTCCCTCCCCACCCATAATCTGCTTTCCAGCTCCGTTCTCCTGTGCAGGGCAACAAAAGGAGACTCAGCCGATCAGCTGGGACTCGGGAGGCAGAGAATAGATGGTGAAGGGCCAGTCAGAGGTGGGATTTGCCAGTTCTCTGAACTACTCAAAATTTCTGCTACCGATTCTCCAGAACTGGTCAGAACCTGCTGAATGCCACCTCTGGGTGGAACAAGAAGCTAAGAAGTTTCCCTCCCTAGTTTCTCATATTATAAAGGAGATGGCTGGAAATTGGTAGATTTAAACTGATTCTGTTAATGTAGCCTTGTCATAAAGTAGAAATATCTGATCAGCTTCCTCTAGTCGCTGGAAGACTTTTAACTCTGAACAGCTTACCATTAAATAGACTTAGTTCTGATTGTGTTTCCTTCCTGGTCTACTTGGAAAGAGTGACACTTTTTTGGTTTCTTAAATGCATATGTTTTGATAGAATCAGTTGTAGACTAAACCATCAAATTAGGAGCAGAGAGTCTTTAAAATCTACTCTTCTTTTCCTAAAGTCCCAATTAGTAGAAAGTGTGTGGTGGAGTTGTGGATCCAGATACCAAGTGGTGGCTTGGGGAGGGGGAATCAATGGTATGTTGTATATTGACCTTGAAAGTCCACAACAATATTGGAGGAGTCCTTTTCTTGAATGTGAAATGGTAATAATAAGACAAAATAGATGTATTTTGAATGTTTCACTGTGAAAGCATTTTGTATATCATGTCCCACATGACCACTTGACCACTGGGTAGGGTGGGATTTGGGGAGGGACTCTTCATAATGCCACTGAGCTGATGCAGCCAATTCTTCTCATTGATCCCTGACTTTGGAATTGGCATAATTCTGTCAGACATAAATTGGAGTTCCTGGTTTCCATAGCTAATACAACTCAATAATGCCACATAATTCTAGATTATGGATAAGACTTTTTCCCAATGAAAAGGATGTTCAGTTAAAATTAGAACATTTTCAACCAGCATTTCAGATTAATATTAGAAAGCTCTTTTCTTTCTGCTTCTCAAATGTCAAGTAGATCTTTTCTAACTCCTTTTAAGAAGATATGGAGGATTAGTAGATTATTTTATCCTATTAAAAACTAGCTTTGAGAGTATCAGAGTAAGAGGCACATTTTGAAAGATGTTAATTTTGACACGTCTCCTCCTTTGTTGCTATTTGTTTTGCCTTTCCCTCTCTTCTGGTTCCCACATCTGGGAGTAAAATCTTTTGAACATTGAGTTCTGACTTCTTTCACCAAGAAAAGCCCAGCATTAACATTAAATAACATTTCTGAAGTTTAAACAAATTTCTAATTCTGTTTGTTGATGTTTGTCCATATGACACTTGTTTTATTTTATTTTTTGGACTGGTTGCTCAATGGATGACTTTTCGGCCTGGGGTGTTCCAAGCACTTTAATAATTTAAAAGAAGAAGCAAAAATGGAACCTTACAAAATAAAAATGAACATCCATACCACATTTTGACTGAAGGAAAGTGTTAAAAAAAGGGTTATTGATATGACCAGAGGTGTGCATAGCTTAACAATCACAACATCAAACATAGGGCATAGAATGCACTAAAATCTGAATAGTGTTTGAAAATGTAATAAAAATGAAGAATGGTAGGAATACTTTTTAGTTTTTGTTCATGAGCTACTTCTGTTAGTACAAGGGTCTTCAAACTTGGCAAGTTTAAGACTTGTAGACTTCAACTCTCAGAAGTCTTGAGCTAACATGACTGGAGGAGGAATTCTGGGAGTTGAAGCCAACAAGTCTTAAAGCTGTCAAGTTTGAAGTCCGCTGTGTTAGTAAAAAGGTGAGATTCCCCTATTCCAGCCCCAAGTCCTCAGATTGGCTTGGACTGGTTGAAAACCCATATGAAACAAATCTGGAAGGACATGGGAAGATGGAGAAGAACAGATCATTATCCCTGCTTGATTCCATAGGTGGAAACAGCTTCCTTATCAGAAATCCAAAATGGATTTCATCTAGTGTGAATTTACTAGAATTTCAGTGGTGTCATTTTACAAAGAAAATCACAATTGTAAAATCTGAACGGATGTTTCCATTTGAAGAATTTTTGATGCATCTCCAGGGTCTTCCAAACCTATGTGATTTGAAGATCACTGTTTTTCTGTAACAACTGCCTGTGAAATCTTCAGGATTGTTGCATGAAAAATTCATCATTTTGAAATAGGACATTTGGGTGTTTCACAGAATTTTCCATGTTTCTCTCGGAAGTGACTTACAGGCCAGACAAGATATACACCCAGAAGAAACGGCTTCATTTAATTGTATGGTTACATTAACAGAATCTTGCAAGTCTGAAAATATATTTTGCTTTGCCCCTGTCAGGTTTATATCCTGAGAAACTAGGGAGGGTTCCTACCAAGATGTTTGCCATGCCCACATTACTTCTGTGAGCTAAGCTGCCTCTTATCCTACCATTGCCCTGGCTGCGGCTCTTCCCCTTGTCTTCCAAAATCACACCAGTGCCTGTGTAGCCAGTTAAAGAGTGATTCAATAATATTTTTGAAATTCTAATGAAACATGATGAGACCCAATTTGGTGTAGTGGTTAAGGCATCAGGCTAGAAACCAGGAGATTGTGAGTTCTAGTCCTGCCTTAGGCATGAAGTCAGAGGGGGCTATCCTTGGGCCATGCCAATTCTTCTCTTGGTCCTAGGAAAAAGGCAATGGCAACAACTTCAGAAAACTTCAGGGACTAGTTGCCAGGAATCAACACTGATTCGAAAGTTCCTCTGCCCCACCCAGCCACTCAAAAAAATGATATTCAGCTATATCCATAGAATTTATTTGGTAAAAAAAAATAGCAATAGCCCTTAGACTCATACACTGGAGTCAGAGGAAGTAGTATGATAGCATAGCAATACATTTTTAAGCTTATATACCTCCCCTTTACTCTCTGGTTTACTGGGTCCTCGTTTTATTGACCTCAGAAGGATGGAAAGCTGACTCAACCTTAAGCCAGTCAAGACTGAACTCTAGACTGTGGGCAGAATTAGCCTGCAATACTGCATTCTAACCACTGTACCACCACAGCTTTTATTATTCTTATAATATCCTTAATTTGTTCTTTGACAACCCAGAACTTCCAAACTAACATATTTTGGGATAAAAAATGTCCATACTTGGGAAAACTAACATGTTCTATGCTTTGAATGGCAACTTATAACCATTCTCTCTTATGAGGCCTAATTTTAGAAGGTTTTTCCCAAGAAAGATGCAATTGGGACCACTTTAATAATATATTGATTTTTGTATTCTCTCAATTACTCTTCATATAAATTCTTCAGCCTTGTGTATTTAGATAGTTAACCATTTTTTATATCCCACATTAATCCCTCAGGCCTCTGGATGGCTTACAAGTAAAAAAGTAGAAACAGAAGATAAAATATCAATTGCCAAATAAAGTCCTTTAAAATAAATAGGTGTCACTGATGCAAAAGATGGAGCACACCTCTTTAGAGGAAGATTACAGTTTATTGAGGCAACAATTATTGGGTTCCAGTTTTGAAAGGAAGAGGAATGGGGAACAATAGAAAGATAGATCTTTGATGAGAATTTATAAGGAATTGTGGAGTGGGAAATTCTAGGGCTCTATATTACTACCAGGGTTTTATAGGCAACATATAATGTTTTTAATTAAGTGTTGTACACTGCTCAGAGCCACTTTCATGTGACATGGGTAGCTATAGAAATTAGATAACAGAGGGACAGAGACAGACAGAGATGATGGATGAATAGATGACTAGATGATATATAGATGATATATTGATGATGATGGATGGATGGATGGATGGATGGATGGATGGATGGATGAACGGACGGGCAGGCAGATGACAGATGTAAGAGAGAAATGGGAGAAAGAGAAAGATAAGAGACAGCAAGATTAGATGAGAGAAGGAGAGAAAGATGATAGATAAATGATAGATTTTTATACACACAGGGAGAGAAATAGAGAGGGGTGTGTGTGTGTAAGAGAGAGAGGGAGGGAGGGAGAGAGAGAGAGAGACTGGAAAGGACCTGTTTCATTGTGCTTTTTAGCACAATAAACATGTGTTTTTTAGAGGTCCCAGGGTGCTAGAAACTAGTCTCTCCCAAAGCAGATTCATACACTGCACCAGTTAAAAAAACAGCACTGCTGGACAATGAGAGCAGTTGATTTAATGCCTGACTTTCTGAAGATCTGCCTGTGTGTTTGCAACCCTGTTTGTGCATTCAGATTAGCCAGAGTGAGACAACTCACGGCAGCCGACTCTCTCCAACTCACCACTGCAGAACAGGACCAACTTGCCGCAGGACAACTCACCATGGGGACAATTCAACCATTCCATTTAATAATGTAAAATAAATTTTTTAAAAAATATTTTAATTTTCGCCATTCACATTTCATTCTGGCCCTCCTTTGCATCCTTTCTCCAATGATTCTATTCCATCATTTCTTTGCTATTAGGGTCATGCTTGTCCTGCTGTGAGTTATCCTGTGGTGAGTTGGTTGTGGCGAGTGAATCACATTGAATTGACAAGAGAGGCCCTTTTCAAGATCTTCCACTTTCAGATGCCCATCCAGACCACTGGAAAGTTGCATTCAATCCCTCCCTTTTCACTATTGGGCAAAGAGTTCAACACTTTAGAATAGAATAACAGAGTTGGAAGGGACCTTGGAGGTCTTCTAATCTAACCCTCTGCTTACGCAGGAAACCCTAGGTACCATTTCAGACAAATAGTTGCCCAATCTCTTCTATAGGTGGGATTCAAATTTTTTTTACTACCGGTTCTGTAGGTGTGGCTTGGTAGGTGTGACTTGATAGGCATGGCAGGGGAAGGATATTGCAAAATCCCCATTCCCTCCCCACTCCAGGGAGAAGGTCACTGCAAAATCCCATTCCTTCCCCACCCCACTAACCCACTAACCTGCTTTCCAGCTCCCTTCTCCTGTGCAGGGCAACCAAAGAAGACCCAGCCAATCAGCTGGGACTCGGGAGGTGGAGAATAGATAGGGGCAGGGCCAGTCAGAGGTGGTGTTTGCTGGTTCTCCGAACTACTCAAAATTTCTGCTACCAGTTCTCCAAACTGGTCAGAACCTGCTGAATACCACCTTTGCTCCGTAGGATATATGTATATTGAGTTTTCTATAATATTTTTGTTCTGAGTGCCTGGAAGCCAGCCATAGGATCTGCTGGGGGCAACACACCAATCATGGCAGGATAACCAAAGATGGACTTTTTAGAACGTGCATCAATTCTGCACACTTGAAAAGGCGCACGGCTCAATTGCACTGTTGCAATCATTTAACCACCCACCCACCCACTCATTCACTCTCCCCCCACCTTATGGGTGCCACTGATAAGCAGAAAAATGGGATGTGTATCCAAACAGAAGCATGGGATTAGCAGGAGCTGTGACATCTGAAGTCTATCTATGGATTTGTTTGAGTGGCTAGATCAGTAAAATAGAAATGAGCTGAGGGATACGAATTCTTTCTATAATGCTTTTAAAATCTATCTGCCTCTTTGGATTTGCTTTCAACTCAAAGCTAAAGTCAAGAAGGATTAAAGAGCATATTTGTATCTTTGTTAAGGAATAATAAGAGGGGGAAAAAACAATTATCAAAGAAGGAAGAATATTTCACATCAAGGCTATCAAGAGATTATTGGAAAAAAGGAATTAAAAATAGCACTCTTTTTAAAATCGAAGAGAAAATAACTTGACAGCATTCTCCATGTTTTTAAAGGTCTTTCTCTTTAAACTGAAACAATTAGCTTAGATCTGGTATGCCAAAGAAATGAATGACTGAAAAAAGGCAGAGTTATATGAAGTGAAAATCAATTCAAATAATTCTGCTTCTCTCAATCTTGATAACCACGTCTCTTCATTTTTGGTGTTTTCTCTTTGCAAGAAGGTAGCAGAAACTTCCTTTGCAAAGTCTCCAAAGGATGCAGGCTATTAATTAATTTATTCTAGTTATGCAATTAACATTTTCACTTCTGTGTTTGACTGTAAATAGGGAGAAGGGATCAGGAATCCTTTTTGGTTCCAACCATAATTCCATTCAAGTTCAAATACGATCTCTATAGACTTTTTTGTGGGGGGAAGAATGCTAACTTCTATATTGCAAATGGATATGTGCAAAATAGTGGGCATAGTGATAGGCTTGGTATAACCTCAAAGTTCTTCAGGGAAAAAGAGAAAAATGAAAATTGTGGCTTAGAATGGAGAGTCCCAGAGCAAGATGAAATCATCCTCCAAATATCCTCCCTCTGTTGCTCAGAAATTTCAACATAAGAAGAACACAATATTTTACCAGCACCATTTCAATTTGATCATACTGCTGGATCTCATTCTAGTTGGGGAATGGAATGGAATAGAATGGAAGGGAAGGGAATAGAATAGAATAGAATGGAGGAGAAGAGAAGAGAAGAGAAGAGAAGAGAAGAGAAGAGAAGAGAAGAGAAGAGAAGAGAAGAGAAGAGAAGAGAAGAGAAGAGAAGGAAGGGAAGGGAAGGGAAGGGAAGGGAAGAGAAGAGAAGAGAAGAGAAGAGAAGAGAAGAGAAGAGAAGAGAAGAGAAGAGAAGAGAAGAGAAGAGAAGAGAGGGAAGGGAAAGGAAGGGAAGGGAAGGGAAGGGAAGGGAAGGGAAGGGAAGAGAAGAGAAGAGAAGAGAAGAGAAGAGAAGAGAAGAGAAGAGAAGAGAAGAGAAGAGAAGAGAAGAGAAGAGAGGGAAGGGAAGGGAAGGGAAGGGAAGGGAAGGGAAGAGAAGAGAAGAGAAGAGAAGAGAAGAGAAGAGAAGAGAAGAGAAGAGAAGAGAAGAGAAGAGAAGAGAAGAGAAGAGAAGAGGAATTGAATGGAAGGGAAGGGAATGGAAGGGAATAGAATGGAAGGGAAGGGAAGGGAAGGGAAGGGAAGGGAAGAGAAGAGAAGAGAAGAGAAGAGAAGAGAAGAGGAATGGAATGGAAGGGAAGGGAATGGAAGGGAATAGAAGGGAAGGGAAGGGAAGGGAAGGGAAGGGAAGAGAAGAGAAGAGAAGAGAAGAGAAGAGGAATGGAATGGAATGGATTAAACTGGACTAGACTAGACTAGACTAATAAGATTGAAAGAGACCTTGGAGGTATTCTTGTCCAACTTACCATACAAGTAGTCCTTGCCTTACAACCATTTGTTTAGCAACTGTCTGAAGTTACAACACTGAAAAAAAATAATTTATAACCAATCTTCACACTTACAACCCATTGCAATATTCTTACAGTCACATCATTAATCTGTGGAACAGATTTTGACATTGAGTTCATTAGCATCCATAGGCTCTCACACATGAGCAGGCAAGTGACACCACAACTGCACATAAAAAGTGGGAAATACTCATATCATAAGTCTGTAGTGTTTTTCACATTAATCTGCATGTACATGCACACACACACACACACACACACACACACACACAAAGACACAGAGATGCTACTGATATAGTTTATGGTCTTAGTTGATGATCACTGTAGCATGGGTGAAACCTTTGCATTTTATCAGATGAAATATGAATGGCAATGGAGGGAAAGCATAAGATTCTACATGCTGGTTATCCAAGGAAGACTCATTATCATGCTTTGTATACAGTTCCTGTCTTTCCCAGATAATTTTGGCATTAACTGAAGACAGGCCTTCAGTAGAGTAAAAGAGTCATAAAGAGTTGGGAGCTAAAGAATCATTGAATACTTTTGTTTATGCAATGCTTTACAAGTGCTCTAAAATATTTATTTCCCCTCCTCTGAGTCCTTGGTCTACTTCTCCACAAATGTTGCTACCAAAATATAGTCACGCACGTCACTCATATTAATCCTAATCTCCTTTTCGGGGTTACATTAAAATAAAGTAAGTATTTGGCTCTTCAGCCTAGGAAGGACCACATGGAAACCAAGGAAGGGGAAAGTGTGCAATAAATAATGAATGCTGAATCATGAAATATTTAACGCATTGATCTGCAGCAGCCATGGGGTTGTATCACCACTTGAAACAAATCCGCCTGCTGCTTTCTGAATGGTCACTTTTGACTTCAGTCTTCCAGTTAATCAGATGGTTAAAAACAGATATGGATCTGCTCTGCTAGCCACACTGAAAGCCTATCCTTTTGCATGTTTATATTTAATACTTTGAGGGCGTTCTTAGAACATGTTCTTCAGATTATGCAAGGAAGAGAAGCAATGTATTGTATATTAATAATGTACAGGTTTCTTCTCTCGTGTACACTGTATCTTTTCAGATTTGTGGATAACATAATATCTTGGATTCTACCACTTCTCTGACTTAATCCTGGTTTGATGTGATATAGACTTTCAGTTGGGCTGAACCAGAAACAAGCAATTAAAAATCAGAACCTAGAAAATTGGAAATGTTGGACTACTAGTCTGTAATTAGATATTTATTTGGTTTGTTTGTTTAAATAGAATAGAATAGAATAGAATAGAATAGAATAGAATAGAATAGAATAGAATAGAATAGAATTGAATTGAATTGAATTGAATTGAATTGAATTGAATTGAATTGAATTGAATTGAATTGGAAGGTACCTTTGAGGTCTTATAATCCAACCCCCTGCCTAGGCAGGAAACCCTACAGACAAATGGTTATCCAACATCTTTTTTAAAACTTCTGGTGTTGGAGCATTACAATTTCTGGAGGCAAGTTGTTCCACTGATTAATTGTTCTCACTGTCAGGAAATTTCTCCATAGTTCTAAGTTGCTTCTCTCCTTCATTAGTTTTCACCTATTGCTTCTTGTCCTGCCCTCAGGTGCTTTGAAAAATAGCTTTCTTTGTGGCAGCCCCTGAGATATTGGAACACTACTATCATGTCTCCCCTAGTCCTTCTCTTCATTAGACTAGCCATGCCCAGTTCCTGAATCCGTTCTTCATATGTTTTAGCCTCCAGTCCCCTAATCATCTTTGTTACTCTTCTCTGCTCTCTTTCTAGATCCTCAACATCGTGGCGACCAAAACTGGATGCAGTATTCCAAGTGTGGCCTTACCAAGGCATTATAAAGTTAGCATTTCATTTGATCTTGATTCTATCCCTCTGTTTATGCAGCCTAGAACTATATTGGCTTTTTTGGCAGCTGTTGCACACTACTGGACCATATTTAAATGGTTGTCCACTATTGAGCAAGGTACCACATATACTGTACTATGAATTTAATTTTTCTTTTCTAAATGTAGAACCTTACTTTTTTCACCATTGAATTTTATTTTGTTAGATACTGCCCAATGTTCAAGTCTGTCAAGATCTTTCTGTATCTTAAACCTATCTTCTGGAGCATTGGCTATTCCTGCCAGCTTGGTGTCATCTGCAAATTTGATGAGTTCCCCATCTATCCCCTTGTTCAAGTCATTGATGAAGATGTTGAAGAGTACTGAGCCTAAAACAGAGCCTTGGGATACTCCACTGCATACTCCATGTAGATGAAGTTCCATTGACTACATGTTGAGTGCGGTTGGTCAACCAGTTATGAATCCATCTGGTGGTGATGCTGTCTAACCTACATTTTTCTACTTTATCTAGTAGTAGGTATGGTCTACTTTATCAAATGCCTTACTGAAGTCCAGGTAAATATCCCATCTTTATTATTGTTATGAATAATTCAAGGCAGTGAACCTATCCAACACACTTACCTCTTTCTATTTTTCCCACAACCTCAACAATCCTGTGAAGTGGGTTGGACTGAGAAAAAGTGACTGATCCAAAGTCACCCAGCAGGCTTTCATGGCTAAGGCATGATTTGAACTGGGTTGGACTGAGAAAAAGTGACTGACCCGAAGTCACCCAGCAGGCTTTCATGGCTAAGGTCGATCCTAACTGGCTCAAAGTTGACTCAGCCTTCCGAGGACAGTAAAATAAGGACCCAGATTGTTTGGGGCAATATGCTGACCGCGTAAACCATATAGAGAGGGCTATGAAGAACTATGAAGCAGTAGATAAGTCAAATTGCTATTGCTAACTATCATTCTCAGCTCACAAAGTCAATCTTTGCAAAAAAAAATAATGTTTAAAATACTGAAATGCCTCCCAAAGATCTTACAAATTAAGTAAAGTTAAAAAATTTAAAATCTACTTTGGTTAAATGTAACCCACTGAATAAAACAGGTGATTCCCTATTCTGCAACGATGAATCTGAGGAAATTAGGCAAGCCACTAAATTGAATTATAGTTATTATTCTGATAGATGGCTCTCTAAACGAGGACAGATTTCTATTTTATTAATAACTTTAGTTTGTGTTTGTTGGTTTTGTTTTTGTGCTTTCTGTAACAATACATATTCATGCCATGTTAGTTGCATAGTACAATTTAACTGGTATTGGTGATAACGGCTAACATCTGCTTCCTCTGGTAACAATACTGCATTGAATTCAAAACAAAACAGCAATGGAAGAAAGATCTATAAACTATATTTATCTCATATGCTTTTGAAAGTAAGCTCACCCTCTCCCCAGGGAGTGGATTCAGAACTCAGAAAAAGATATTGGATAGAATGTTTTCCAAAGCCTCACATTCCTTTGTTTGCTGTATAACATGACTATATTCTACATTCTCTGGTCTGGTCCCTCTTACTCCTTTGCCTCAATTCAATGAAATATTTCTACTGAAAAGCCCAGGAAAGGAATAATGAATATCCTAGCCTTAAAGGGGATAGAAAAGTACTCCAAAATGGGTTTGTTTGCTTTAATATACAAGCTTCCAATCATTTCCCCCATGCGTACTACTTTCCATTCTACTTCATAAGCATCATTGATTCAATTCCAGAGTTACTTTAGAGTTAGGCTTTATTGATTGATTTTACTTGTAATGATCCTCGTCTTTGTAAGTGATGATGCATAAAAAATTGGTTTTAAACTTCCTCTTATGGTACATTGATTTAGTGTGATGAAATGTGGATATAAAGCTTTAAGCTAAATAGTTCTTGCCGCACAAGGGATAGCGGAGGTAAGAAGGGGATGGGAAAAGCAGAACCATGACTTGGGGGTAAAAACTGATTGGACCAAAACCAAAGGAATTTGCAGAGGAAAAAAAGAGAGAGAGAATTTAAGTCCCTAAGTGCCAAGCAAGGAATATAATAGCATCAACATACAACTGGAAAAATCCAAACAGGATAGTTTGCAGTGAACTGAGCTTGTCCTAAAATATTGAGGATGATGTATGTGGATGTTTATGTTTGGCAGAACATCAGAAATTATACGAAGCCCCAGAAGGAGAGGAGATGCTAGAAGTAATCCGTATATCTATATGTGTCTGCACAAGGGAGCAAGGAAGAATGATTGACCTCATATGTTTTGTAACAACATTGCACAAATGACACGGATTATATAATGTATGCCACAACTCCCATTCCAGAATTCAAGCCATCTGCATGATAAAGTCAGGTCACACGTGACCTCAGCACAACTTCTACTGGCTGCTAAAATAACATTTTGGGGGTATCTTTCCCTCGGTTGGGAGGAGATATGTAGATATGGCAACCAAAAGGTCTCTTTATCTAGTTGCCGCTTGGATTTTTGCAGCTCAGATATAAGAAACTACATTTCAAGCCTTGCTTTTTGGGAAAATGTGGGTCTATAACCCTGTTCTCACAATGTGAATAACATGTTGATAAAGCAGCATGCAATCAGTAATGACCAGGTTTGTCTTGGAACTTTTGAGGTCTTTAATGTCCTTCTAATTGTGCAAAGACTGTCATTTTCTACCTCACTACCCCTTTTCCCTCCTAAGCTGGAATTGAAAAGAATTATGAAAAATGACAACAACAAATAATGTTAGTATTATGAGGGATGGCATCATTGCAATTTCAAGACAATCTTTCCCACCTTCTACCTGTTGTTCTCATTTCTCAGGTTTGAAGACCAGACAAGCTGTAAAGACAGAATTCCTAGAGAGGTTCTAATTTTTACAGGGCAAGTCTAGGGTTTTGTCCAGTGGTACGTGACCTAATGGTAGAGCTCTCGCCTCAGAATCAGCAGGCTGTGAGTTTGAACTTAGGTAGAGGCAGATATTTCTCTCTCTGGGCATGATGAGAATATATCTGCTGAATATAACTCTGCATTGGAGACAGGAAGGGCATCCGGCCAGTAAATACTCAGCTCCATTCAGTTGCCCAGACTTCACCCTGAAAGAGATTATGGAGTCATTAAAAGAAGAAGATGAAATCAAGAGTTTTGTTTCAATCTCAGGAGAATTAAGAGTGGCTGAACCTCAAGTCAGCTATTGCCACAGCAAAGTTGACTGAGGGAATTTAACTTAATATTACAAAAGATTGAATCTCCTCGGGACAAAATATAATTCCTGAGGGTTCACTGAAAGGGTCAATTTGCTCCTTTTTCATGTTTCCTTGGCATATTAAACCTACTATGAAATGGGTTGTGGGAACCAAGCCTAAAACAGCTTCAGGTTTTCTCCCAGACAGGAAATAATCGTGAAGCAATGCCATTTAAGAAGGAACTAGGTTGGCAAAGATTACTTCTGGCATATTTTCTCTTCTTTTCCAAATCCCTCTTCTCAATCGCCTTTGTTACGGACATTATAATTCTACTGTCAACGCCAGTAGCAACAGAAGAAAAGTTTTATGGTGTCTTGGTCACTGCCCAAGTAAAGTTTATTCATTGTTTATGCATTATGTTTCTTTCTAACATTTCCATGGCATCCCTCTGCCTTGAACCACTGAAGGCAACGATGTGGCAATTAAACTTCACATTGAAGAAACACAATCCAAAATAACCACAATGCCCTGGTGTACTGCTGCAAAGACTAGCTCAGCAACAGGGAAAAATTCTTAAAACAGCAAGCCAAGTAATAGAGAACAATTTTTTTAAAAAGTAAATACACCCAGCCCTAGAAGACAACACCCTATACCAATACAATGAAAGGAGCATAAATCTGAAGAATGAAATGAGTAATAAAGAAAGGCGGACACAAACTATAAGATGAAAGTCAAGGATCTGTTAGCTGCAGGAAAAAAAAGGCAGTTTTATTAGATGGCACAATGATACTCATAAAGGTGAACAGAATTTGTTCTCTGCATTCCCTTCCTTTATTATTTGTATGTTTAATCTCCTTGACATTCTGTTACTCCTGAACTCTGAGGTTATTCGCTCTCTTTTGTTGTGATGGAGAATTTTTGTCCGTTTCAGAGGGTTGGATAAAAGGAAGATCAAATCCACATTTAGCGAAAATTTCCTAGCTTCGGTTGCCCTTCAGTTGGGGAAAGGGTCTCCAAGGCCCACAATTCTCCATTTTATGCCTGCCCACAGACCCCCCCCCCCACATCTAGAAAATGGTAAATGTTCTCTCAGTGGCCCACAGGCATTAAATCGGCATTCCCCAAGCTTTCCAGGTTGGTGGTTTGGCTCAGTGGGTGGGGGGGCAAGAGGGGATGGTTTTGTGTGAGGACTAGATGTGTGTATGTCACATAAGTGGAGCTATGGTGCCGGTGACTACCGCTCTTGCAAGCCAGCAACCGCCACTTACGTGAGTCAGGCTGGCTGCATGCACCAGCCCACCGCTCCCATGATCTGCTTATGAATAGGTAGTGAGTCATGCCCCACAACTTGGGGGCCCCTGCATTTGATAGGAGCCATCAAGTTGATGGGGCTTGGAAAGTCCCCAAAATTCAATATGAGGCAGAGCAAATTTCCAGAGCTCAGAGGGACCTCCATCATCTCAATAAAGTTGACATTCTATTACCTTTGGTGTATTTTTTTTTTTTAAATGCTCACAACTCTATTTTATTTTGAGTCATGGTGGTGCAGTGTATTCTGACAAAGGCTTCCTGAGACCATAATTAAGCACACGCTGAGTCCAAACAACTCTTGTTTTATATCAACACTGGGAATTATTTTCATTCCCAGCCTGTCATGAGTCCCAAACAGTCCCTCAAGATAAGCACCCACCTTTCTCTGCTGCCAACAACTAAAGTGCCAAATGAACTGTAAAAAAACCAACCGAAGTACAAGTCCACACAGAGCTTCAAGGTTTAATCCGAACAGAGTAAACGACTTCGCTTCCTGCAAAGGTTTCTCTAACTTTGCACCTCCTTTATACCTTAGGAGAATTCCAGCTGGCTGTGGAATTCTGGGAGTTGAAGTCCGCCAGGCTTCCAGGAGCCAAGGTTGGAGACCCCTGCCTTAGGGGGATGGGCAATCACCTCCAAGCCTAACTCCCGAGTTGCCCCTTTTGTCTCAGCTGCTCTTGCCTTCCAGCAGCTCTGTGCACACACGTACTGGGAACAGGCTCCCCTTATTCCTCTGCCTTGCTGCTGCCAGACTCCGGAGGCTCCAGAGTCAGCATACCATTCCCAGATGGTCCTGGCCCCATCTCTGCATCAGATGCAGAACCCTCATCCGAATCCTCTCCATACTCCCGGACTGGTCCCCATTCTTCCCCACTGTCTGATTCCATTGCCATCTGCACAGGCTGCTGGTAAACCACAACACAGTGGTTTGTGTGCAGTACTACAGGCTACTTCTGCTCAATTCAATTTGGCAGTTCAAATATCACTAGGCTCAAGGTTGACTCAGCCTTCCATCTTTCCAAGGTGGGTAAAATGAGGACTCAGATTGTTGGGGGCAATAGGCTGACTCTGTAAAGCGCTTAGAGAGGGCTGGAAAGCACTGTGAAGTGGGATATAAGTCTAAGTGCTATTGCTATTCCCCAGTGACGTTGCCAACTGCTTGGAAACTGCTTTTGGAAAATACATTCACTTGAAGGAATTGGAAGGATTATATGGGAACCTGCCCAGAAAAGATTAAGACTTGTCATTTTGGAAGAAGAACGCCCGGCAAGTGATGACATTCAAATAAGGGAAATACCCTAACAATGACATGCCCCATACATTTCATTGTGGTAAAAATGATAATCTTTCTGCCGGTGAAAGGAAAAAGAAAGTAATTGCTTCCTACTCATTTAGTTCTGGAAATCTAAATGCACAATGGAAACGGGAAGATTTTAATTCTACAGACTGCATAAATAGTCCAATTTTATTTCCACTGTTATTTTTCATCTTTTGCTGAGGGTTTTTTTCGAGACTCAAGGATTCTGAGAGCACAATTTAATTAATAGGATTCCATTAAAAAAGTACAGCCACCATTTTCATGGGTCCTTTAATTGAAATATAATGCTATCTCATTTATTTTTTTGTATTTCTTTATTCTACATCATAATGATATCCATTGTGCTGTTCTCTGACTAGTTTTGTGAATTATGAACAACAACAACATATTGTTGTTATTATTATTATTATTATTTTAAACAAATTTTATTCAGTTTTTCAGTTTGAAAACAAAAATCTCTTTTTAGTGGACAACATATTTCCGGGTCATCACTTTTACATACAAATATGACAGCAATTATACATTCATATATACTTAATTCTAATATTACCTTTTCCATTCTAAATTTTCAGCAAGGAGAGAAACAAACACATTAATTCTAGCCTCTTTCATTAATCTCAATCGAAACATCTTTTTGTTTCATTTCAATTATTTCAAATATAATCCTTTAATATTTATTTTAAAAATAAAAATAAACAAAATGTATTTGCCTAATAATAGTAATAATAATATTATATTATCACTATTATAATATTATTATTATTATTGAAGTGACTGCAGGTACATGCAGGGGTGGGATTGAAATTTTTTAACCACCAGTTCTGTGGGCTTGACTAGGTAGGCATGGCTAGGTGGGTATGGCTATATAACTGGGTGGCCATGGGGGTATTTTGTTTTTGTTTTGTTTGTTTTTTGCAGCATCTCCCTCCCCCCATTTTTTGTGCCTTCTGGGCCTCAGGGAAGCCTCCTGGGTGAAGCAATAAGTCAGCGAGGGGAATTCCAGCATAGCTGATCATAGGAACAGCTGATCGTTGGGAGGGGAAAAAAAATACCTGAAGGAGTGACTGGGTGGGAAGAACGCAGTCAGCGATGTTGGGCATGCACACAATGTTGCTCATGCATGATAAGG
Organism: Hydrophis major; assembly: GCA_033807585.1. Lineage (NCBI taxonomy): Eukaryota > Metazoa > Chordata > Lepidosauria > Squamata > Elapidae > Hydrophis > Hydrophis major. Next base: position 12,959,163 of record CM066336.1, on the reverse strand, counting down.
ACTGACTGGGTGTGAAGGGGAGGGGAAGGGCGGTTGGAGAAGGGCGGGGCCAGCCAGGGACATGATTTGCCAGTTTTACAAATTGTGCAGAATCATAACCACCGGTTCCATAGAACCAGTCTGAACCGGTAGTTCTAACCTCAACTGCATTTTCAAATGTTGGATTAAAATGAACCAGGGCTGTTTCTTGGCATGTACCATATACAGGTAATCCTCGACTTACAACAGCTCATTTAGTGACCATTAAAAGTTACAACAGCACTGAAAGAAGTAATTTATGATGGTTGCAGGGTCCCAGGAATGCAGGATCACCTTTTGTGACCTTCTGACAAGCAAAGTCAAACCAGATTCACTTAACAACCATGTCACTAATTTAACACCTGCAGTGATTCACTAAACAACTGTGGCACGAAAGTTCATAAATTGGACTAAAAGCCATTTAACAACCTTCTTGCTTAGCAAAAGAAATTTTGGGCTGAATTGTGCTTGTAAGGTGAGACCTACCTGTACTCACGTTCATACTTGTGCCTTATGGTTCTCATGATACGTTAGTGAGCTATGCGAGTGCCAGCTTGCCATCAATTAACTTAGCCTCTGTCGAATAGATCCTACATAGATGACCCAAACAGGCCCTTTTACTTGGGTAAAAATTCTTATTTATTATGCACTTGATACAGCTAGCAAAGCATTCAATGCTTTAGCAAATGCAGCCACAACAGACTGAAGAATCATACTTCACTTTTTCTTTCTCCTAAATCAATATATGTACAAGTCAGAGATGAAAACAAATCATGATCACTCCAGCAGCTTGCAGCAAAACAAGACCGACAAGGAAACAAATCGATAAAACCTTGTTTCTCCTGAAGATCATCTTTGGCATTGGTCAATAAATGTACAGGTTGACATTGTAGATCATGGAGTCTTAAAGAAGGCTGGTACCCAGTCAGCACATGCATTTGCACGTAGAACATCGATACAGCAACAGCTGTTGGTTGAGTGTTTCAAGGGAATACTCCCACTCAATCTTCAACAGTAGAGTACAGGTAGTCCTCGACTTACAACTGTTCATTTATGGGAATGTTGCAATAGTTGTAAATGTGCAAACTGGCATTAAGAGCAACTAAGATGATCAAAGACCTGGAAACTAAAACATAGGAAGAACCGCTGCAGGATTTGGGTTTGGCTAGTCTAAAGAAAAGAAGGACTAGGGTTGACATGATAGAAGTATTCCAGTATTTGAGGGGCTGCCACAAAGAAGAGGGGGTCAAATTATTCTCCAAAGCATCCAAGGGCAGGACAAGAAATAATGGTCGGAAACTAACCAAGGAGAGAAACAACCTAGAATTAAGGAGAAACTTCCCAACAGTGAGGACAATTAACCAGTGGAATAGTTTGCCTTCAGAAATCATGGGTGCTCCATTACTGGAGGTTTTGAAGAAGAGACTAGACTGCCACTTATCTGAAATGGTATAGGTTCTCCTGCTTAAGCAGGGGGGTGGACTAGAAGACCTCCAAGGTACCTTCCAGGTTCTATTCTATTCTATTCAGTCACATTTTTCATTGTTGTTGTAAGTTTGAATGATCACTAAATGGATGGTTGTAAATCTACCTATACATATATTTCTGTACCCAAGTATCATAACCTGTTTCAACAGGTTTTTCCTTCATGCCATCACTTTGCTGAATGTCTAATTCTGACAGTGCTGTCTTATGTCTATTCACCCATGTTGTTTGGCTGTAATATTGTTATTGTCCTTCTCATCTTCTCTCCTACCCCTTCTTAATGGTGTTGTTATTATGATTATTGCTTTTTCTGTTGCTTTGCACGTACACTTCTGCACCAAAGAGAAATTCCTTTACAGATTAACAGTTGGAAGGGACCTTGTAGGTCAGTGGTGGGATTCAATTTTTTTTTACTGCTGGTTCTGTGGGCGTGGCTTGGTGGGCGTAGCAGGGGAAGGATACTGTAAAATCTCCAGTCAGAGGTGGGATTTGCTGATTCTCCAAACTACTCATAATTTCCACTACTGGTTCATCAGAACTGGTCAGAACCTGCTGAATACCATCTCTGTTGTAGATCATCCAGTCCAACACCCTCACCCACCCAAAGCAGGAGACTCTACACCATTTCTGACAAATGGCAGTCCAATCTCTTCTTGAAAGTGATGAAGCTCCCACAACTTTTGAAGGCAACTTCTGTTCCATTGTTTGATTGTTCTCACTGTCAGAAAATTTCTCCTTATTTCCATGTTGAATCTCTCCTTGACCAGCTTCCATCCATTATTCTTTGTCTGGCTTTCAGGTGCCTTAGAAAATAGCTTGACCCAGTAACATCTTTCAAACTTGTTGGAACTGAGCTGTTTGAATTGCTGGAGGATATACTGTATCCCTAAGAAGATCGAAAGCGGAGGAGAAGCTGTTAAAGGGAACTTTTTTTTTCTTCACTCTCCCACCCCATGGAAACAGCAGATATGTTTGGACATATTGGACATTGAAGGTGAATTATTCTGAAAGTTGAAGCTAAGGGACAAAAGGGTTCCTGGACATTGAAAAACTTAAGAAATTGGAAAACCCTTATTAGAGGTATGGATTTCTGATTATTTAAAATTGATGTTGCAAGTGGGAAGGGAGAGGAAAAAAAAATTGGAGCAGAAGCTGAAAAAGGAGGAGATTGCCTAGAATCCCAAAGAAAGGTATATGGTAATTTGATTAAACATTAACCCCAGAAAGAGAAAGAGAAGAAGGAAGAAAAGTATTAATTTTTGGAATTTTTTTTTGAATTATTTTTGATTAAAAATATTTGTGGTTGTTTTGGGAAAAGTTCCTCTTTTCATGATGGCATCGCTTGTGGATGAACTAAAGACTGAGTATCAAAAATATAAAAAGGAAGATACTTTGGGCACTTTGTTTCAATTTTTAGAAATGGCGTTATGTACTTATGAAAAGTTGACTACGCAGCAGAAGGACTGGGACAAAGAAGAAGAGGAAGAAGAAGCCATCTTTGATGAACAATGGGTTCTTTCCGGGGAGGAGGAGAAAAAGGATAAGAAAAAGGGGATTTTAAGAATTATAAAAACAACCAAAAAAGAGAAAAATGAGAGGAAAGGTGGAGGCAAGGTTAGAAAGCAAAGGAAAGGGAGTAAGAAAAGGGAGGAGGAGAGACAAAGGGGTAAAAAGGGCAAGGAGAAGAATAAGCAAGAGAGAAAGGGGGGGGAGGAGAAGCCTCAATGGGGGGAAGCAAGATCTAAAGAAAAAAAGTTTATTCAGAGACAATGGGTGAATTTAATTTAGGATAAAAGAGAGATTCTGGAGGGTAAATAAGATTGTGTTTTTTATATGTGTATTTAGAGTATAAAATTCATTGTGTAATTTTAGAATCTATTAAGCAGAATCCCAAGAAAAATTGTTATATGAAGTACTTTTAAGTTAGGGTAATGAGTTATAGATGTTACTCCAATTAGTGTATAGGAGAAGTATAGTAAAAGAAAAAAGATGAATGGATAGTTGGAAATAGAACAGACAAAGAATGTTATTGAAAATGGTAATAAGATATGAAAGGATATATAAAGGTTTTGTTATGTTTTTTTTGGATTTTGTATATTGATAAAAGGCAATAAAATTTTAATTAACAAGAAATAATTTGGATGAAAAGGAGAAGCTGGGATAAGATATGAAGTTAAATAGATAAAATATTGATACTATAATTTGGAATTGTTATGTTCTATTGGTTTTCTTCTTTTATTATTTTTTCTTAGAAAAGAATTTATAAGCTGTTATGCCTTGATTCTTTGTGCATTGTTTTTATAAAATTGATTAAAATGGTTTATATATATATATATATATATAAAAAAGAAAATGATAATAAGATATGGAAGGATATATAAAGTGAATATGATGTTTGAATTTGTGTCTGTGTGAAGAGTTTCAACCCGGGATCAGACAACCTTCAGAAAAGATCTTTTAGTTTTGTTTATGTTTGTGTATTATGTTTTCTGTAAAATTAATAAAATTTGTTTAAAAAAAAAAAGAAAATAGCTTGACCCCTTCCTCTCTGTGGCAGCCCCTCAAATACTGGAATGCTGCTATCATATCTCCCTTGGTCCTTCTCTTCCTTAGACTAGCCATGTCCAGTTCCTTCTGTGTCTAATCACACTTGGCCAAATAAAGTATTCTATTCTATTCCATATTTTCTATTCTATTCTATTCCATTCCATTCCATATTTTCTATTCTATTCTATTCCATTCCATTCTATTCTATTCTATTCCATTCCATTCCATATTTTCTATTCTATTCTATTCCATTCCATTCTATTCTGTTTCATTCCATATTTTCTATTCTATTCTATTCCATTCCATTCTATTCTATTCTATTCCATTCCATATTTTCTATTCTATTCTATTCCATATTTTTTATTCTATTCTATTCCATTCCATTCCATATTTTCTATTCTATTCTATTCTCTTCTATTCTATTCTACCTTAACTATACTATACTATACCATACCACACCATACCACACCACACCACACACCACACCACATTATTCTTTGTCTTCTCTATCTTAAGGTTATATGTATTCCTCAGAATATTATAGGTTTCAGACCAATGGGCTTTTCTGCACCTCTTCAAAGAGACATAAGGCACAATGTGTGTTCCTTTTGCTCTTGCTCCAGTACGATTTTTAAACACGGAACAGGAATGAAATAAATGAATAAAAATTAATAGCAACACTAACGAGCCACTCAGAGCAGAAAGTAACAGATTTGTGTGGCATCTTCTGCCCTTCAGTTCTGCCCCCCAAATCAGAGGTCACCAGAAGTGACACAGAAATTCACCATTCTCTTTTTATTTGTTCCTCAATGATCTCTGGGTTTACTGTATATACCCAATTTAGGTTAGCTTCTTAGAGCTGATGTCTCCAATCTCCCTGGTTGAAAACATCTGGCTGAATAATTTATTATTTTGACCTAATCCAGCATGGACAAAGACATGCTGCAAGATTCTTCCCACTTCCATAACCCAAAGATATTCTCCCAGTGAGCCCCTTTAATTAAGTATGGGGTAATCCAATCTCATGGGGATCTTCTCAAAGAGCAACTCAAAAGCTCCATAGCAACCACCAGCCTTTTCCATGCCTTTGAAAGTGTGCTGCACTTTACAAGACATTCATTTGCACCAAGGAAGACGTGCTCAAAGTTCAGCTGCAAATGAACTGTTTCAAAATAGGCAGCATAGGTTCCGGTTTCGCGTGGCTTCGGGGCAGCAGGAATTCGCGACAGCTCGCGATTCCTGCTGTGCTAGCCGTCGAGGTACCCCCGATCCAGATGGGTCAGGGGGATATGGCTGCCCTGTAGGGACAGCTGAAGAGAGAGGGGAGTCAGATAGGGAGGTGGGGGTGTCGCAGACCCCCCCCCTTCTCCAGAAAAACCCCTTTTTCCCAAGGCGGTGGAGCGGCGGTCAGCAATGGCCGCCACGAAGAAGCCAGCAACCGGGTAAGATTGTGCTGGAGGACGTGTGAAGAGTGAAAGTTCTGTCTGAGCCGGGTCAAGTAACATCTTTTAAATTGCCTGGAATTGAGCTGTTTGAATTGCTGGAGGATACATTGTATCCCTAAGAAGAGCGAAAAGCGGCGGAGAAGCTGTTAAAGGGAACTTTTTTTTTTTTTCTTTACTCTCCCACCCCATGGAAACAGCAGAAATATTTGGATATATTGGACATTGAAAGTGGATTGCTTTGAAAGTTGAAGCTAAGAGACAAAAGGATTTTTGGACATTGAAAAATTTAAGAAATTGGAAAACCCTTGTTGGAGGTATGGATTTCTGATTATTTAAAATTGACATTGCAAGTGGGAAGGGAGAAAAAAAATTGGAGCAGAAGCTGAAAAAGGAGGAGATTGCCTAGAATCCCAAAGGAAGATATATGGTAATTGGACCTCTTTGATTAAAAATTAACCCCAGAAAGAGAAAGAGAAGAAGGAAGAAAAGTATTAACTTTTGGAACTTTTTTTTTTTTTAATTGCTTTTGATTGTCTTTGATTAAAAATACTTGTGGTTGTTTTGGAAAAAGTTTCCCTTTTCATAATGGCATCGTTTGTGGATGAACTAGAGATTGAATATCAAAAATATAAAAAAGAAGATACTTTGGGCGCTTTGTTTCAATTCTTAGAAATGGCGTTATGTACTTGTGAAAGGTTGATTACGCAGCAGAAGGACTGGGACAAGGAAGAAGAGGAAGAAGAAGCCATCTTTGATGAACAATGGGTCCCTTCCGGAGAGGAGGAGAAAAAGGATAAGAAAAAGGGGATTTTAAGAATTATAAAAACAACCAAAAGAGAGAAAAATGAGCGAAAAGGTGGAGGCAAGGTTAGAAAGCAAAGGAAAAGGAGCAAGAAAAGCGAAGAGAAAAAGCAAAGGGGTAAAAAGGGCAAGGAGAAGAATAAGCAAGAGAGAAAGGGGGGGAGGAGAAGCCTTAACGGGGGGAAGCAAGACCTAAAGAAAAAAAGTTTATTTAGAGACAATGGGTGAATTTAATTTAGATTAAAAGAGGGATTCTGGAGGGTACATAGGTTTGTGATATGTGTATTTAGAATATAAAATTTATTATGTAATCTTAGAATCTTTTAAACAGAATCCCAAGAAAAATTGCTATACGTAGTATTTTTAAGTTAGGGTAATGAGTTATAGATGTTACTCCAATTGATGTACAGGAGAAGTATAGTAAAAGAAAAAAGAAAGATGAATGGATAATTGGAAATAGAACAGACAAAGAATGTTGTTGAAAATGGTAATAAGATATGGAAGGATATATATGCTTTTTTTTGGATTTTGTATATTGATAAAAGGCAATAAAATTTTAATTAATAAGAAATAATTTGGATGGAAAGGAGAAGTAGGGATAAGATATGAAGTTAATACTATATGAAGTATTGATATTATAATTTGGAAATGTTATGCCTTATTGGTCTTTTATTATTATTTTTTCCTAGAAAAGAATTTATAAGCTGTTATGCCTTGATTCTTTGTGCATTGTTTTTATAAAACTGATAAAAATGGTTTTTTATATATATATATAAAAAAGAAAATGATAATAAGTTATGGAAGGATATATGGGATGAATATGATGTTTGAATTTGTGTCTGTGTGAAGAGTTTTAACCCGGGAACAGACAACCTTCAGAAAAGATCTTTTAGTTTTGTTTATGTTTTGTGTTTTGTATGTTTGTGTATTGTGTTTTTGGTAAAACTAACAAAATTTGTTTTTTATAAAAAAAGGAAAAAAGAATCAATAAAACCTTGGAGGAATGTTAGATGAGAATAATTTAAACAAGCCAGAAAGAAATGAATATGAGGACTATAAAATGGATAAATATGGAAGAGAAATGAAATTGAATAGGAGTAAAGAGAAATAATGAGAAATTTGCTGAAAGATATTTGTGTGTCCATATGGAGATGGGATAAATTGGAATTATGTTGTATAAAAATAATGTTTTATTCGACTTGTAAGGATTTATAATGTTAAGAGGTTTTATGTATTTATGTATTTAATGGTTAATGATGTGTTGTTTTATCTTTAAAATTAATAAAAATTTGCTTCAAAAAAAAAATAGGCAGCATTGATTTTTTTTTTTTTAAGCATCCATTATGGAGTACAAAGAAGATTCTATGCAAGAGAATCCCATGAGGATTTTTTTAACTAATTCTCATTCAGTTTCACAAAAGAGTGTTTGCTTTTGAAATGACTTTTAATGAAGGAGGGCATTTCAGGGAAGAACTCCAGATAGAACGTGATGCTCCAGCATTATTTGAAGAATATTTGTAGCTCAGGATTGAACTCTTGGTGATCCTGGTGGTTTTCTTGCAGGCGTTTCATGACCACACCACGTAAAGCCATCAGTGCTAGAGCACCTAGTTTGGTAATGAAATGCACCACTGCTTATCAGCCTCTTATATTCTTCCTTGTATATTTTAGCACTTGCAATCCACAGCGTAACTTACATACACATATATCATCTTGCACTGCATATAGCATCTTACCATTTATAACATATTGTACTGATATTATGTTTACTTTTCCAAGTCACAGACTTAGTTGGGTTCAAATGGGTTCCCTAAAGTATTTGCATAAAAACCTACGTTCTCAATATTGTCTGGATAGTAATGTTTCCTGGATAGTAATATTTCCTGTTTATGTGAAGCAATAACTTACTGTGGATTATTATAATTCTAAAGTAACCACTAAGATGCTTGGCGGGCGGGGGGAAGCCATTAAATCATGAATTTCATTAACTCACGGACAAATTAATGTTAACCTAATGAGCTAGTGGCCTTAAAGTTAAAATGATCACAGTGGGCTATTTAAATCATTCAAAAGTTTGGGAAGAATAAACGTAGGTGTCAAGCTTCCAAGTAACATGTCCCCTGAAATAAAATCCAAGGTGTCCATCTTTCTTTAAAGTCTGATTATTAGGAACATAAAAAATTGGCAAGGACTTGGTGTAATTCTGACTCTAGTTAGATTGTGAAATTACACCTAGTAAAAAGCAAAAATTTGAAACGTCTCCCCAGAATCACAATCTTCAATCATTTCTCAGTCCATCAGTCTGGTGACTCCAAACTCCACCTTCCTTCACTTGCAGGCCTGTTCTTTGTTCTCACGGGAAAAAATGCCACCTAGACATCTCATTCCCCCTTTATCTCTATAACCCCCACCTTTCAGGGGAGGGATTCAAAACTTTTTACTACTAGTTCTGTGGGCGTGGTGTGACTTAGTGGGTGTGGCTTGGTGGGCATGGCAGGGGAAGGATACTGCAAAATCCCATTCCCTCTCCACTAACCTGCTTTCCAGTTCCATTCTCCTGTGCAGGGCAACAAAAGAAGACCCAGCTGATCAGCTGGGACTCAATGGGAGGCAGAAAAGAGATGGGGGCAGGGCCAGTCAGAGGTGGTATTTGCCGGTTCTCCAAACTACTCAAAAATTTTTCTACCGGATCTCCAGAACTGGTCAGAACCTGCTGAATACCACCTCTGCCCCCTTTCAACAGCTACAGAGTGGTAAACCTGAAATAGTATTAAATTCCTTTGCAGAAAGCCTAAAGAAGATAGGAAAAGAATAGACAAAAGCTAGAATAAAATATGGCTACACGTGTCATCTTTAGGGTCGACAGTAGGAGTTTATAACCCCTTCATTTTTAATAAATAAATTCTTTATAATCTCAGCCTGCTATGCTCTTACATATCACCGCAATCTTCAAAAATGGCAGTCCATAAATTTTTTCTGATCATTGACCTTTGAGTAGAAGCCAACAACCTCACTAAATAAAGAAATAAAGAAATAAAAGCCCAGACAAGATTACATTTAAATTAATAAAAATTAATCTTACTTCCAATTAATTGCTGTTCTCATATTGAACAATTTATGCATTCTATTACCGTTTATAATTTAGCACAGCTCTGGGGGCTAAATCTAGACTTTGGAGGACCACGATCTGTGGGCTCCTACCAAAGACGGTAGCAGAATGATAAAAAGTTTCCGATGACATCAGGTCAATGTTGTGACTTACATATGTGCTGGCTAAAATATTAAGCACCCAAAGGCAGGAGAGGAAATAATGGATGGAAAATCATCAAGGAAAGAACCAACCTAGAACTGAGCAATTTCCTAGCAATGAGAACAATTAATCATCTAGAAGTTGTTTAAGAATTGTGGACTTCAACTCCCAGAATTCCCCAGCCAGCATGCTGTGTAGACCCTGGTTGTAGGGTCTCCTGCCTGAACAGGGAATTAGACTAGAAGACCTCCAAGTTCCCTTCCACCTCTGTTATTCTATTCTATTCTGTTCTATTATTGTGATAAGAGATGAGTTGTCTGACGGTTGTCAAACTTCTGAACTCAAAACCAACCTAAAGGAGAAGAAAGGGAGATAATTTTGCAGACGAATGTGCTATTCCACATGTTTGCCCAAAGAATCCATTTGATCAAATAAATCCAATATTTCAAAAGAATTTGGTTGACGTTCTTCATCATTGAAAATGGATGGCAAGAAAGGAAAAACATAGACTAGCTGGATACAGCTAATAAATTCTGGAAAGTAATTATCACCAGCGTTCTCTTTATGAATTAGGATTCTTAACAAGCATTTGACATCTTCTGAACTCATTTATAAGCTTGCAGATTTATAAACTCAGCCATTCATCCAGGCAATTGCGGCTTCTTTCAACCAGTTTAGTAAAGACACCTCTATTTAGAGTTTGTCAAAATGATTGCTCTTTGGCACTATTGATGAGATGACGGAGTGTTTCTGGCTGCTTCTTCCAAAAAAAGAAATAGAACTGGGAACCTCTTTTTATGAGTTTGGGCATTTTCCTTGCATTAAACAAACTGGTTTATTTTGCAAAACTGACAAGTAGATAAACAGGTTTCATCTCAACTTCCTGGGAACCAAATCCTTAAGGTAGTTGTTCCACTGGACCTTCTGAAAGTAAAGGATATAAGGAAATCTCTAAATCCCATGCTATTGAATGTGATGGGTGAAGCTTATAGAAACTATAGTCCAAAGAGTAGAAGATGCTAAATTAGGTACATCGGATGGCCCAGTGGGCAACATGGTAGCTCAATGGTTAAGATGCTGGGATTGCTGGCTGGAAAGCTGACAACCCAGGTTTGAGACCTGAGCACCGCACGACAGGTGAGCTCCCATCCTCGCCCTAGCTCCTGCCAAACTAGCAGCTCGAAAGCATGTAAATGTAAGTAGATAAATAGGTACCAATTCAGTGGGAAGATAACGGTGCTCTGTGATGTCATGCTGGCCACATGACCTCTCTTCCTTCCAATGCTCTATATGTAGTTAGGCATTCACAGGATCTGATGGTTTTGTCAAAGTGAGGAAACCAGCACTGCATCATTGTAACATGTGGTCCCTCCATTCCATGAAGCATTTCCTAAAAGGACAGTGCTTGGATTACAATCTATTCATTACTGTATTTTGCCCTCATTTCAGATGAGGAAGCAGATATTTAAATAAATCTGATCCGTGTTCTGATGAAAGCTACCTTTATTTCTTTCACTCTTAGATTTTAATTTTTTGGTTTGCATATAGAATTTGTACAATCTGGGTGCCTTTTATTTCTGCTAGCCCTGATAGTATTATAGAACTTCATTTGTTCCATCTAGTGGGAGCGCAAATGAAATTCTGAACAGGGTGAAGAAAATTCTGTCTGGGGTGGGAGTTTAGCATCATAGGCATGAACTCTTTGGGACCCCCAGGTATGAAAATGGTCAAGGTTGAAACAATCCATCATATTCAAAGCTTCTTCTTTTTTATATATAAATTCTACTTCCTGTGGATATAGCAGGATTGCAGACAAGTGAAGCTTGCTTTTTCCTGAGATTTGAGTTAATCCCAATCTTAATCCCAATGTTGTGGCCTGTTGGCTGCCGGCCCCTCCAGCAGCTGAATCAGATGAGGTGTGGGAGTTAGGGTCAGCATGAAGGCAACCTGAGAGCTCCAAGGGGGAAGAGGGAATAGAGATAGCAGAAACAGAGACAAAGGCATCCATCAGCCCTCAGATGGAGAGTCAACAGCCTCCAGGTCTGGAGGTGGCTGATGTGGAAGAGGAGGAACAGTTGGGTCCAGTGCCTGACGCACAGATGAGCTGAAAGCAGAAGAGAAGAGAGCAGTGAAAATCTATGGGCCGGTCCTTGGGACAGAAAATCCACCACTGCTAGCAAAGCCCTACCCACACTCTGGGGATAAAAGGCAGGGGGTGGAGATGAATAGCTGGTGCCAGACAACTATTCATCTCCCTGGCAGACAGATTTGTTAGCCTGCTCTAAAAGAGAGAGAGGCTTTTTGCTGGGGCTGCTGGTGCTCCTAATAAAGGAGTCATTGATTTAACTACAGAGGGTTTGTCATATTTTGGAGCCGGGTCTGAACACCCAACTGAATTCCTTGCAGAAAGTTTTTAAACTAGCCTACAGCTGTTGTAAAAGTGAGTCGTGTAGATTTCTTAAGCATCCCTACTTCAAAGCAGAGTTTACTGTGATTCTGATTTATTTGTTTGTTTATTTATTTGCAATATGGTTGGCCAGTTGTATTTTGAGCTCCAACTTGGAGGCAGCATCTGCTTGCTGACCTTTCTTCCTGGCTCAGTCTTGTTTGCCTGTTATTCTCAGCAATCTCCCGTAATGATGACAATCACATTTTGAGAGTTGGCAAACCCGCCTTGACCTGACCCCTGTTAAACTCTCCAAGTTCAGGATGTGATGCTGTCTTGAATTCTCAACATTTCAAATCTATCTTATCTCTGTTTGGCCAGCCATGTTGGTGAAGTCTGTTGGCTTTTGGAATAAATAGCACATCTCCAATCTTTCAGAAAAATAATGCAACAGTAACATAAATATGGGGAACTAAACTCCCCTCCACCCCCCCAGCCTCCTAAAAAGACATTGAGCAAAGCACAGTTGATGCAGAACATTTACACAAAAATGCTGATGAAATCTTTTTCATGGGACACAGTTATAGGCGATTCCTTTGACAATTCCAGAACTGAAAAAAATAAAATCTACTATGCCTGGGGCAAAATAGATTCAGTTCAAAAACTGAACTAATTCATATTTCTGGAGCCAATTTCCAAAGCTATACTTCAGGTTTTCTACTTCTCTGAATTTTGCAACACAAGTGGTCAAAAATATATATCCAGCAATAGTGCTTTTGCAGCAAAGAATTAAATATAATTAAAATCACGATGTCTCCCAGGATTAACAACAAGATCGTCACTGTTTTACCTTGAAAGTGACTTTACTGGTTTTGTTTGGAATCTCAAAATTATATGTAAGTTAAGGAGAGGATTTCCAAATCCACAAGGACTAACTGTGATAAAGACTGTGCAAGCTTTTCAGTTCTTGAGAATTCTTCATAATAAAAGAAGGGAAGGAAGAAGAATCCAAACCATATTGTCCAATGACATAGCCATGAGTTTGCTGGCCAGGGTCAGTTTCCAGATGGAGGTATGGAGAGAAAGCTTTCATGAGAATGAAAGAATATATCCTAATTTAGACACACAAAGACTCTCAGCATCTCAGATTTGACTCTTGCTATGAACACATCTCATGGACTTCTGGCCTGGGAAATAGAAGACATGGAAAGGAGAAAAAAATCATATACAGTATTGTCATGCCCCTGTCGGAGTCTGAATCGGAGGAGGAAGCCATACAGCTGACAGGGAGTGGGAGTGTGGTTCCATTGGCTGTGGAGGAGGCTGGGGAAGGGCAAAGTCCGGCTGGGAGAGCAGGGTGAGGTAGAACAAGGGAGAGGGAGTTCAGAGGAAGAACCAGGCCCACCCCCTCTTCATCCTAGGACACGCAGGGAGGAACGGAGAAGGGAGCAATGTGGGTTGTGTAGCTTACGGGGGAGGAGAGGGCCCTGATTCCCTTAATTAGCAATAGCTGGGAAGACAATTGATAAGAAAGGCAGTCTGAGTGCAGCAGGCTGCTGGGAGCAAAAGTGACTTTATCCTGTGTTGTTGTGGCTTATCAGTGTTCCTGGCATCTTCCCAACTGTGTGAGTTTTGCCGTTCCTTCAAGCCTGAAATTCTTGCTTCTGCCCTGCCAAACTAATTACTTCAGTTTGGTTTGTTTGGACTTTAAGTTACAATTTGTGTTGCTCATGTTTTGGACTTAATTTTCTCCAGTCAAAGGCTGTTCCTGGGAGAGTTTTTCTCCAGCCAGAGGGTAACCTGGACATTGGGGGCAAAGTTGGAGATAATAAAGGGACTCATTGTTTATCTGAATGTGTTGCCTTTGTGCCACGCCCGGGTCATGACAGATATTCCTCGACTTACAACCACAATTGAGCCCTACATTTCTGTTGTTGAGACATTTGTTCAGTGAGTTTTGTCCCCATTGTATCACCTTTCTTGCTAGAGCTGTTAAGTGAATCACTGCAGTTGATAAGTTGGTAACATGGTTGTAAAGTGAATCTGGCTTCCCCATAGACTTTGCTCATCAGAAGGTCACAAAAGGGGATCACATGACCTTGGGACACAGCAGCGGTCCTACATATGGACCGGTTTGCCAAGCATTTTGATCACACGATTGTAGGGATGCTGCAAAGATCATAACTGTGAAACACATGTCATCTGTCACATTTTTCAGTGCTGTTGTAACTTTGAACAGTCCCAAAACAAACAGTTGTAAATCAAAGATTACATGTATGATCATCCTTTCAGCATCAAAGCCAAACATAAATTTTCCATAATGCCCTACATGCACATAGAAATCTCTACCTACCAAGGATATTTGAGAAATGCAATATTTGCAAGGGCAGATACAGATTGGTCTGCTACACACAAACACAAGCAGGGGTAGGATTCTACCGGTTCTGTCCAGCTCTGTAGAACTGGTAGCTCTGAAGAGCAGCAGACACAGAACCGGTTCTATGTCTGCTGATGTTTTGGCCCACCCACCCACCTGGGCTCTTACCTGTCCTTTACTTCCTGTTTTTTTAGCGCAGTTGCAGTTGAAAAAGCAGGAAAATAGTGCTTTTTCAAATGCTGCACACCTGAGTGCAGCGCTGCTCAGCTGTCCGGGCAGCACAGCTCAGGATGTTTCACACATGCGCACAGTGCGTGGAAGGCACACAAAAATCATAAATCACCAAACCGGTAGTTACACCGTTCGGATCCCACCCCTGAACACAAGTCTTACTTTGAAAAGGTTGGCCTTAAGTTCCAGGTTGGATCAGACTTCAGCAGAGACCTTCTACAGCAAACTCAGCCCCACTGAATTAAATGAATCTATGGGTTTTTCTTTCCCCTACCTTTCTAAAGTGGGCATGAGCTAAAATCAACTACAGGTAGTCCTTGCCTTACGACCACAATTGGGAACAAGATTTCCTAAGTCCAAGGTGGTTGTTACAGGAGTCATGCCCACTTTTACCACCTCTTTTTTTTGCCATGGTTGTTAAGTGAATCACTGCAGTTGCTGAGTCATGCAGTTGTTAAGCAAATCATATGACTCCCCATTGACTTTGTTCGTCAAAAAGAGGTTAAGAAAGTCACACAAGCACGTAACCCCAGGATGCAACAACCATGATAAATACCTGTCAGTTACCAAGTGCCCGAATTTTGATGTTGGGAGTGTCGTAAGTATGCAAGTCATAACACTTTCTGTGTTACAAGGGCCAATATAACGTTGAACAGACTCTATATCAACCATGAAACTGATCTGGCCAAAGCCAGTTGCCACACCGGAGCTGAGGGATAAGAAAGGGGTGTCAGCCTCCAAAACTGTTTCCTTGACATCTTTTGCTGCTTGATGCTTGTCAGCTGCCATAGAAATGGGGGAAGGGGTAATTTGGTATTGGGGGGGGGGGAGATTGTTAGAGTGCGAAGAGATTCCTGTGTGAACTAAAAAGAAGGGGATACTTCCCTGCTTACTACGCAACTGCATAAACTTATCTCTACTAAGCCAAGGTCAACCTTCTTGGCATACCCGATGAGTGAGAAACCACCTGAAGACATTAGGCACATTTCAGAATAGCTGACCGGTCTGGACTCCTGGGGGAGGGAACTTGGGATAACTTTCAATATGTAATTTCCATGCCTATTTGCCTCAGATCTTGCTTTCCTTTTGTTGCTATCGCTTCAAATCCAGTAAAAATAATTTTCTCTATTTTAATGGAGTCTAAGGATTTCTTTCTTGGATTTTGAATGGAGGCACAGTTGACCGGGGGGGGGGGTGTATTAGAGAAAGCTGCGATTGTGTAGTCAAAACAAAATGCTTTCTCTTGGGAATCAAAGACGTTCCCACACCTGGCCGGAGGAAGAAGGAGTGGACGATGCTTTGATTGGGCCATGTGACTGTTTGGGGTTGAGAGGAAAACATTTACTTTTAATTAGGTGAAAACCAAGAGACCCCCCAGAGTTGTTTTTTACCAGATATGTGCCAATATGATATTTCCAATAAAGCTATTCTTTGGAGAATCCACCTCAGTGGTGAGATTCAAAAAAATTTTTTACTATCGGTTCTGTGGGGATGGCTTGGTGGGCATGGTGTAACTTGGTGGGCATGGCAGGGGAAAGATACTGCAAAATCCCATTCCCTCCCCACCCACTAACCTGCTTTCCAGCTCCGTTCTCCTGTGCAGGGCAACTAAAGAAGGCCCGGCCAATCAGCTGGGACTCAATGGGAGGCAGAGAATAGATGGGGGCATTTGTCAGAGTCAGAGGTGGGATTTGCTAGTTCTCCAAATTACTCAAAATTTCCGTTACCGGTTCTCCAGAACTGGTCAGAACCTGCTGAATACCACCTCTGATCCACCTGCTTCAGGGTTTGTGCTTGTGATGATCTATTATTTGGAAGCCTGACACTCGATCCAAATGGTGGTTAGTCAAAGACTACCTCTACACACTCCTGTAGCTGAACTGAAGGTTAATGGATCTGAATTCCTTCCATATTCCTGATGCTTCTTTCTCCCTCTCCATCTTGCTCTCAGAAATAGGAAGAAGCTTGCAGTGATGTTAGAACGAACAGTATTCCTTGCTTGGCCCAAAGAAGCACCATGTGCACCTCAGGGCTGACAATTTGTATTTCAGAATTATTTCTCCATCTGTCAGAGTGCCAGTTTTAACAGTGAAAACACTGCCTAGCAGTGAAAATAGACAGTAAGGTCACCATTAATCTCTGTAGATGGTTCACGTTGACATGTAGAGCACAAATACATATTTAAGTGGAGGTTTAATTGTCAAAGTCCTAAAGGCCTTTTTGAATAAGTAGATCAATTCTCTGCTAGAGAAATTAAAAAAAAATCATTGAATTTATATGTTGGTTTGTGACTGTAATAAAGATTGGATTTGATTCATTTAAATGATCACTTCCTGGATTTGGAAGAAGACAGAAGAAGTATTGCAGTTTTCATTTGTTATTGTTTGTCATTGTTATTTCTTTAAGAAAAGAAAGGAAAGAAAAAGCGCTATATATTAATTAACAATAATTCCTGACCGACTTTTCTTTTAAAAGAGAAAGTTCACTGTAGTATCAAAAGTTTGGTCAATATATGCCACCCATTCCATGTTATGTCTGGAAAAAATATAAAGGTCTTCCAAATATTGGAGTCAACAGTATGGAATTAGGTGAACTAAATTGGTAAAAGGCTGGGCCTTGTATATGTGAGTGTCAAGGACCAGCAAAGGGCAACAAGAGTTAGAACTTCCTGTAGTGTTTGCTACCATCTAGTGATCTATTAAATTTTTGCAACATCGATATCTTCTATTTCAAATATTCCAATTCCACTCTAAGTGGTTTTGCCTAAGTAGTAAGTTTACCATGATAAAACAAATTGGAAAAATGAAAATTAATCAGCTAGGAGGTATTTGTTCCTATGTGCATTCACACATTCTATTCATAACGCAATCTTCCCCTGAAGATTGCATCCCTTGCATGAATTTGTCATGAATCTTGATGGCATTCTTGCCAAATTGATTTGTTACATGGCCTTAATTTTATTTAGGGCTTGCCAAATACAAATACAAAATACTTTATACATTCTTACAGTTTAGAACCTACTTGTTTATCTTCTTCGTTCAACTATGAATAACATTCCTGACTCACATTAAAGGACTCCAGTATTTCCAGTGGAGTCCCTTTTCCTCCTTTCTGACCCACCCACCAAGCTTTTAACCATGATGGCCTAAGATATCCCAGTAATTGAAATAGAAGTAAGATATGGTGCTTGAGACTGAGACCTGCTCCAAATAATTCCTTTCCATGTTTTCCCTTTTGCACATGCCTTTCACAATGGCAACAGACTGCGACTCATCACTTGGCCCAGAGCAAGGTTTTGTTAGGTCCTATAGATCTCTATCAGGATACTGCCATTCTGTTGGTGGGGCAGGGAGGGCTGGATGCATTCTTCACTTTATAACATTTTTCCTGTTGCATGCAAATCCTGTACTTTGAGAAGGGAATGGCTAGAGGGCCATCTGTTTTGTCTCAGCACTAGGGGCTCCAGCAGTCTGAGAAGTCTGCTGAGAAGTCTGAGAAGAACTTATCACCTTCTCAGCCAGAGGTTCTCAAATCAACTTTGCACCTGCAGATTGGCTTGTCCTGCACCAGACTGAGGGGGAGGGTTTCTATCTCTTTTAACCTAACAGTTATGCACGGGAATCCTCAGATCCTGCCTTCTTTGTCTTGCTGTCGCTTTCTCCCAGTAAAAGTTTCCTTTTGAAATGCGAACCCTTTCAAGAGTTCTACTTTCTTGAGTAGGAAGGAAAGGCAAATCCAAGTTTTTCAATTACAACAACTTTAAGTCACATGGACTTCAACTCCCAGAATTCCCCAGCCAGCCAGCCAGCAGATCTGTCCTAATAGTTTTCATTTCAATTCCAACCCTATCACACTTACATCAAAAATGTTTGCTTCTTTAGAAAATAAAAAGATATGTTAAGCAGATGTACTTCCTGCCAGTATAAAAGTTCTAGGCCAGGGGTGTCCAGCCTTGACTCGCTAGGAAATTCTGGGTGTTCAAGTCCACGAATCTTAAAGTTTCTATGATTGGACATCTCCACTCTAGGGCAACTTATAAATATGCCAAGCAATGAAGAGTTGAAAAAGTTTCAGTTACTAGGTATTTTTTTAATGTACATCAACTCCTTGATTGCCTTTGAGAATACAAGTCTTTGTGTTAAACAATCCAAATAGTAGACTCTTGTAAAGGCTACAGATTTCAAAAGATGTCCATCCTGTGTTTTGAAAGCACTGTGTCTCATTCTCTGTGATTCATGTTCTGGTTAGACTACGCACTCAAGTTTTTCAAACCTAACAAAAGACACATTAAACTGAAGTGGGTCCTTGAGCATTTTTGGGCCCTTGTCTCAGATCATCCAATCAACTAGGCTTCCATTGTTAGGGAATGTTAGTATTGCTCAAAATCACTTGTGAGTTTTCAACACATCTCTGCAGAATACCCAAGATGTATGAAACATTCACAGGCTTTGGTGATTTTCCCTCAATATTCATGAAGGTGGAGGTGAAGTAGCTAGAGAAATCTCTTCGATCTAGCAACTTCATGCTGTGGAAAATTCAGACGGGTCATCCAATTAATCTGACAGCCAGAGCAACCAAAGGAAACTTTTCTTGAAGTTGCCACAGCAACTTCAGGAAAACTGGAAAAAAAATCTGTTTCTGGTAGTATAGCCTTTAGAGGCCAGAGGCTATTTCAGCCAATGGACAGGAAGCATCATGGTATTAAATCAAAATTTATGTATTTGCAACTAAAAAAAAAAATCTAAACGGCTACTAGAAGGCAGCAAGGTGGTCATCTGGAATTTTGCAACCCAAATTTGATAACTCTATTTTTGCATCTGATGAAAATGACTCTACATCAGCATACGATGAAAGATGGCTATTTCTGGTATTAATCACTTTCACTTATATTTTGTTAATGCAGTTCTCGGTTGGACTTGTTTTGTTAATGCAGTTCTCGGTTGGACTTGTTTTGTTAATGCAGTTCTCGGTTGGACTAGATGACTTACAAGGTCCCTTCTAACTCTGTCTGTTACCTGTTATCTGCACAGATCAGAGCCAGTCCAGGATTATCTTTCTTTTTGTTATGCCTGATTTTCCTTTTCCTAAAAAAGCAGCACTATATGTTTTAAACTTAAGCTTTGAGTGCTTCCTGTTCAAAAACAAAAGTTTTAGTACACACAGGGAACTTAGGTAACACCTGTTGGCAACTCCTTAAATCAAATTCCATTTTTCATGGAATTGTACAGCTGCTTAGCAGCCTAATATGCATGTGAAAAGACAGACGATGCATTCAAAACCATCCTCAGAAGTGTAGTTGGGGTGTATGATGAATCCAAATGCTGCAGAATAGATCAGACTAGGTTAGAATTTAGTCACCCTGCATCTTTCAGACTGCAAATAAAGATAGCAGCAAAAAGATTTCAAATACTTTGGGGTTTGGGTTATTTAAAAAAAGGAAGAAAGAAAACACACTGAGAATTATGTATTCAAATTAGAATGTTTGTGTGGAATTCAAAGAAAGAACTTACAGGTCAATTGACAGATAAGGAAAACATAAAAGTAAAGGTTCCCCTCACACATATGTGCTAGTTGTTTCTGGCTCTAGGGGGCGGTGCTCATCTCCATTTCTAAGCCAAAAAGCCAGCGCTGTCCAAAGACGACTCCATGATCATGTGGCCGGCATGACTAAATGCTGAAGGCGCACAGAATGCTGTCCCCTTCCCACCAAGGTGGTCCCTGTTTTTTTACTGGCATTTTTATGTGTTTTCGAACTGCTAGATTGGCAGGTTAGGATAAGTAACAGGAGCTCACTCTGGTACACGGTGCTAGGGATTCCAACTGTCGAACTACCGACCTTCTGATCTACAAACTCAGCATCTTATCCACTGACCACCACGTTCCTCAAGGAACACATAGAAAAGTGTTGTGAATCATGAAAATCCTAACAGACACATTAATAGAATTTGGGTCAGATATGCTCAGAAAGCCATAATAGGGAAAGAAAAAGATTTTGATTTACCAGTTTCATTAGGACAATTTTAAACTATTCAAGCAATATCTTTATTCAGTCAAGCTAACTTGCCAAATGATGAAGTGAACTTTCAAGGTCTTTAGATTATTTTTAGGTCAGATAGATATCCTGCCTATATTTTAAAGCATTCAAAGCAGTGTAGATAATTAAAATAATCATATATTTTTCTCCACAACAACAATCCTGTGAAGTGGGTTGGGTTGAGAAAAAGAGGCTGTCCCAAAATAGCTCATCTGCCTTTCCCACCTAAGAGAGGACTACAATTCATGATGCCCTGATTTCTAATCCAGAACCTTACCCACCAGAGACCCAGTATGGTGTGGTGGTGAAGGCATCAGACTAGAAACCAGGAGGTCAGGAGTTCTAGTCCTGTTTCAAACATAAAGCTGGCTGGATGGCCTTGGGCCAGTCGTTTTCTTTCAGCCCTTGGAAGGAAGCAGTGGCAAACAATTTCTGGAAAAAAAAAGAAGCCCTTGTCAAGAAATCTGCATGGACTTGTTCAGGCAGTTTCCCAGAACTGGATATAACAGAAGGAAGGGAGGAAAAAAACCATACCTTCCATACGAAACTGATTCTGAGATCTTTTTAAAACCCAACTTTATGCATTGTTCTAAGTAACAATGTCCAATATGATTTGGGCTAGGTGTTAAGTGAACTTTGCCATGTTTTTTATAAGCCACATTTAGTTGTTTAGGTTTATATAGATGAGTCGCTTTCAGCTTTTCTCTCAAACCTTGGTTAGATAAAGATACTGATTAACAGAATTGGAAAGGATCTTGTAAGTCATCTAGTCCAACCCCCCCACCCAAGTAGACTCCACATCATTTTTGACAGATGGCAGTCCAGTGTCTTTTTGGAAGCCTCCAGTGATGAAGCTCCCACAACTTCTGAAGGCAGGCTGTCTCATTGGTTGAGTGTTCTCACTGTCAGAAAATTTCTCCTTATTTCCAGGTTGAATTTCTTGATCAATTTTCATCCATTATTCCTTGTCTGGTCTTCAGGTGCTTTGGAGAATTAGAACTTTGTTAGCAGGCATATACAAATGGTTTTCAGTTCTATGAGTGTGTGTGTGTGCAGAACTGAAAACTTCAAGGAGTCTCACTTCAGAATTGAAACTACTGATCAGTAGACTTATGATTCTGCTAATGCAATCTTTGATTGGCTGCAAGTATATTGTGCCTGCCTTTTATTTACTGCACTAAAATGGAACTATAAATCCTATCATATAAGCAGAGACTTCATTCACTATGCCTTAAAGGTCAACTAATAATATGGTAATTGCTTCTTGAATAAAGGTACTGATGGGGTTATTAACAATAAATTGGAAATTAAGGAACGGTACAGAAAAATAAACAGTGTTGCAGGTAAAGTGGCCAATGTTTATTCACGAGAGTAAATCATAATGCAATTTTTCATCACTACTCGAATATTGCACTTAAAGTTCTATCTATTGGAATCACCTGGCAGGGACTTTCACTTAATTTGATGGCCTGTTTTCTGATGGATTGGCAGAATGGCATAAAGGCAGGGTGATATTAGTTAAGATGGCAGAGAGAAAGCTGGTTTTATTATAAACCTCTTAAACATTTAAAGGAAGATACCAAACTTGGTCAATTTTCTCTGGGCTAGGAAATGAAGAGGAGACAGACCTGACTTTTCTGAATAAAAGATCACCAGAAAATATCAGGATTGTGGTTGGAAGTTAAAAAAAAAAAAAAGCAGATTGGACAATGTCAATCAGACCACTGGTGTTGCCCCCAAACCAGAGGTGGTATTCAGCAGGTTCTGACCAGTTCTAGAGAACCGGTAGTGGAAATTTTGAGTAGATTGGGGAACCAGCAAATACCACCTCTGACTGGCCCTGCCCCCATCTATTCTCTGCCTCCCAAGTCCCAGCTGATCGGCTGGGTTTTCTTTGGTTGCCCTGCACAGCAGAAGTGAGCTAGAAATCAGGCTAGTGGGGTGGGGAAGAAATGGGATTTTTCAACCTTCCCCAAGAGTGAGGAGGCAATGGGGATTTTACAGTATCCTTCTACTGCCACACCCACCAAGTGCCACACCCACACCACCAAGCTACACCAAGTGCCACACCCACACCACCAAGCTACACCAGGCCCACCAAGCCATGCCCACAGGACATAGTAAAAATTTTTGAATCCCACCACTGCCCCAAACTGCATGAACCTGTCCAGTTAGTCCCCAGAATCTATTTTGACTTTTTTTAAAAAAAATCATTGGACCAGTCTTTAGTTCTATATGATCCTATTATGGATTCCTTTGGTATCATGTTTCCTTAAATCAGGATTTCTCAATCTTAACATCTTGAAGATGTGAGGACTTCAACTTCCAGAATTCCCCTGCTGGAACAGTTTCCTTGGGTACCAAAGGTTGTTTGATAGAGTTGCTTCTTTTACAATAATGGTGAATATCTGTAGCTTGGATATAGGATGGAACAGCTGGCTATGTAAATTATATACATTAAATTTAAAAAACAAAACAAAATAGAACAATCAAAAAATAATTGGGCAACATAAACACTCTTCTTATACCATTCTTTTAACAGAGGATCTTTCTGTAACTCTGATTCCATCACATCCTGGTTTTACTCCAATGAAAAGACACCAAAGTGGCTTTAAAGAAGGGCAGTGAAAGTCTGAAGAGGCCAAATGATACTTAGAGAAACCAGGTTTATGCAAGGAGATAAATCTATACATCCATCCATGGATAATTAACTTCCCTGAGTAGCAGCTTTCTAATGAGCTCAAAAACAGAAGCAGATCGCATGCAGCTACATTGTCCAATCTAAATGGATATGACTTCAAGGATCAGTTGGTGATCAAATACAGTCCATCAACCATCTTATGAAATTTTAATTAAAACTCTGGGGCTGAATAGTTTAGCATAGGGCCATTGGAAATACATCAACAGAAATCTGTAGGCTCTTTAAAATATGAATAAACAAGATGCTATGATTTCAGTGGTCCTCCTACTTGATGAGCTGAGAAAATGAGGGGATAGATTAAAAGAAAAAAAGTCCTATAGTGTTAGCACCTGTTCTCACTGATGTATTTCAGAAACTGCACACTCCTACAGGAGGCCCATATTCTTAGCAACCGAAAGATGAAAGAAGCATTTTAATAATGGGAAGGAAAAGTAAATTAAAGAAGCATATTCTAAAAACTCAAGAACTGATGATTGATAAACATTGCACTTGGCTATATATTCTAGCATGGGGTAAAGAAGTTATCCAGAATTTTTCTCTAACAGAAGTAACATAATTAAAATGGGTCTTGGAAGTCTTCTAATCCAACACCCTGTTCAGGCATGAAACCCTATACCAGGGGTCTCCAACCTTGGCAACTTTAAGACTTGTGGACTTCAACTCCCAGCTGGCTGAGGAACTCTGGGAGTTGAAGTCCACAAGTCTTAAAGTTGCCAAGGTTGGAGACCCCTGCCCTATACCATTTCAGACAAATGGTTTGTCCAATCTCTTCTTAAACACCTCCAGTGTGGGTGCATTTACAACCTCTGGAGGCAAGCCATTCCACTGATTAATTGTTCGATCAGGAACTTTCTCCTTAATTCTAGGTTGGATCTCTCCTTCATTAGTTTCCATCCATTGCTTCTTGTCCTACCTTCAGGTGCTTTAGAGAATGGGTTGACTCCCTTTTTCTTTGTTGGCAGCCCCTGAAATATTGGAAGATTGCGATCATGTCACTCCTAGTCCTTCTTTTCATTAAACTAGACATACCCAATTCCTGCAACCATTCTTCGTATGTTTTAGCCTCCAGTCCCCAGTCTAGGAGTGTTTATTCAGCTTAAGAAAGAGATATTGGTTTGGTTTCAAAGGAAACCAAATTCTTTTGAATTTTGGAGCAATTCCCATAGTTTGGAATTGAAGTCTGGTTCTTTGCTCTGATTTCATGATAAGATATGAATCTGTGTATATATAGAAGTTGATCTATTGGCAATTGCAACATTGTGTTATGCTATAAGCCTCATTATTTTTGACATCCATGCAATTCCATGTGACATATATAAAAGTGGCACTTCCATCAAAATGACCAAGTCAGCTCCCTCTATGCCCACTGCTGATCCTGTACATCCTTGTACAGATCTCTCTCTCCAGCAATCTATCATTCCTTGGCTTGTTAAACTGATACAATTGCAAGGATCTGTTGATGACTGATCTAGCTTCTTTCTCTTGTACAGTCTGCAGACTTTCTGCTTTCTCACACTTCCATCCAAAAGGAAGGAAGGAAGGAAGAAA
This sequence comes from Hydrophis major, assembly GCA_033807585.1. Taxonomy (NCBI): domain Eukaryota; kingdom Metazoa; phylum Chordata; class Lepidosauria; order Squamata; family Elapidae; genus Hydrophis; species Hydrophis major. Next base: position 12,934,340 of record CM066336.1, on the reverse strand, counting down.
CTTCCCAGAGGAAGTTTGTCCCATAGAGCTTTTTTCAATATCAGCACAATAAACAGTTCAAAAACAACACTGCTGTCATGACCTTGAGAAATGGTTGGAGAATTTCACCTTCTTCTGGAGAAGGTTGAAGAATTGTCTACCCCATATTTCTGCCTTCAAATCAGGTGGCTGCTTGTGCCCAGCTCTTGTAGGTTCCTTTTATTTATCTATACCAGTGTTGTTCAACCTTGGTGCCAGGTGCGAGCAAGGGTGAATGCAGCCTGGATGCATTGGCAAGAACTCAATGGTGTGTTATGTGACAGAGGAATGCCAACTTGTCTTAAATATAAGATTTACAAGACAACCATCTGCCCTGTTGCACTGCATGGCACTGAATGCTGAGCAGCAACAACAGGGACTGAACGCTATCTCCATGCCAGAGAAATGCAAATGCTCCATTGGATATTGGGCATCTCCCTTCTTGACCACATCACAAATGACACCATTCAACATTTTAGTGTGACACCAATTATAGAGACGATGAGAGAAGGCTGGCTCCGCTGGTATGGACATGTCCTGAGAACAGCACCTTCCACAATTGCCAAGACTGCCTACCAGTGACTTTACATGCACCCAAAACAGAGATGGCAAGACACCATCAACAAAAATATGCAAGCCGTTGGCCTGCGCCCTGGAGATGTAGCTGACTGTGCAAAGTGATCCAAAAAGCAGATCAATGATCCAAAAAGCAGATCCTGCACTTGCAATAATACAAGGAGGAGGAGGAGGAGGAGATTGAACAACATTGATTTACACTGAGTGGCTATTTGTCACTATGTACATAGCATCTGATACAGATGGGAACTTTGTAGAGCAGGAGAGAAGAACTAAAGTCTTCCTTACTTTATGCTGCTTCTGATTCTGACAAGAAGAAGGCTTCAAATGTTTTTAAACCCTTCCTTTATTCTTAAACTGCCACTACATGCAAAGGGAGCCTTTAAAATGCAATTATGAAATATCCTCTATAGAGAAGTCCAGCTGGTTAACATCTCTGTTAGGTTTTTGCCAAATTTAGACTTCTTTTCAATGTTTCTGGACTTCCCTCCTTCCTTATTTTGTTTAATGATTCCTAACTGACTCCATCTGCTGTGAACTTCCACATTACCCTTTTTTCATTTTAATGAAAGAAATATTACTAGGCAACGTTAGCTGTTGTTTCTTTGATAGTTTTATTTTATTGCTTGTTTTATTTGAAGGTTTAATTGCTGGGCTTGTTTTGTTTTGCATTACATTTCATTTCATTTTGGAAAAAGTGCTTGAAACTGAAAGCAAAGGATTAATCCTCAAAATCAGCAAATTACAAGTGTTCACAATCTTGCTGCCTTGACTTTATTTTTGATCATTCTGTTTTTTTTCTTCTCATCCTATTCCATCTATTGTGCAACCTAGCTGTTTCTTTCCATTTCTTTCCTGTGGGAAGGAAGGAAAAGGAAGGGAAGGGAAGGGAGGAGGGAGGAGGGAGCAGGGAGGGAGGAAGGAAGGAAGGAATTGTTGGAAGAATTATCCTTCTGGGTTCAGTTCCAAAAGACACTGGAAACATGGAGGCTGTTTGGAAAGATGGTTTAATGATGGAGAGGACTTCCAAAGTGAAAAGGACTATCACAAGATTCAAGATGTTGGGTGAAAGAAAAGGAGAGAAAAAGAGGGCAGAGATGCTGAGAGTCCCTTGGTTATATAACCTCTGTTGGGCCCCACCTTAATGTTTCCTGTTCCTGTGCAAGAAATGTATCCCATTGGCTGTCAGACTCCCAGGGGTGGGGTCTTAGTTAACTTTGTAGGCTTTGTCTGGACCACATGACTTCAGTTGAGTGCTGGCTGATGCAATCTTCCCAGGCCAGGTGGTGAGATGGGCAGAGGCCCTTGTTATGTAGAATACTCTGGCCTTGGCCTTAATGGCCCACCCATTAACAAAGGTGGGGGTGAGCTTCTGCTTCTGAGTTTCTACTCTTTTTAGAGGAAATATTCTGCCTTTTTAATATTTCCTAGGATATTTCATTTTTCTAGAAGAGGGATGAGTACCAACTTCCTACAATCGGAAGGAAGGAAGGAACTGTATCTTCTGCTCCAGCATCCTTTTCCAGATATTATTGCAATATCTTATCTAGTTTCTCTCTATTTATCTTCTATCACGGACATGCAGCTTGTAAGATCTGTGGGCTACACTAATCTTTATTTCCAATGGTAACAGGAAAAGTAAGAGTTTGAGGCTGGGATAAAAAGTAGCCTTGATTTTCCAAAGCTAACTATATTATTCCAGTCAATATGATGATTCTTGGCACATTTCATAGCTTTGTCTATCATTTCAAACTTGGCAACTTAAGACTTGTGGACTTCAACTCCCAGAATTCCCCAGCCAGTTATGGCTGCCTGAGAAATTCTGGGAGTTGAAGTCCACAAGACATAAAGTTGCTAAGTTTGGAGACCCCCTATTTGAAATATTACAATTAGTACCCAATTTTAGAGCATCCACGTGCAAGACTTTGAGAGAAGGGGATCCATGCAACCCTATTCTTATGAGTAGTTCATGACACAGTTTAGTTCGTGTCATGGTCCAAATCAACCCATTTGCAGCTTTTGCTCCTTTCCTATTTTGTAGATTTTTTTTTTCAACCTTTTTTTCCCCCATTCTCAATTTCTGGTTCATGAAACCTCTAACTTCACTTTTTCTAGCTACCTGAAAGCCTCCTTCCTCCCCTCTACAAATGTCAGCAAAGCCATCTAATTTCACTCTTCAAGCACTGCTGATGGACTTGTTTCCCAATCTTGACCAGGAATCAAAAACTGCCTGAAAAATTGAAGCTGGATCCTTCCCAGGGAGTTTTTATTCCTTGATTGCTTTTTTTTTTCTCTCCAAGTCACTGTTAACTCCTGGCAACTGCCAAAGACAAGTCCCTGCAGGGTTTTTTTTAGCAATATTTTCAGAAGTGGTTCATCACTGCATCCTTCCGATGTATGCAAAGATGTTTAGCTGTTGCATTTTCTGCATTTGCCTTGAGAGCCCTAATTTTCCGTCTGGTATTTCTAAAGCTTCCATTTCATTAGGATGCCATAGACTGGATAGAAGCTTGATTCTGTCCATTGCTAACAAGAAATGCAGGTAATCCTTACTTAATGAATATTTGAAATTATAGTGGCATTGCACTAATGGTAGTATTGGAAGAAATATCCAGGTCCTGTTCTAAGCTGGGAGAAAGATACTGGAAACATGGAGGTTGATTGGAAAGATGGTTTAGATGATGAATAGAACCATTAAGCAAGTGTGAATCGGGGTAGCTGATCACAGAGTTGAGAGTGAGGGGTTTTTATACCCTTTCTTGGGCTTTGAACTTGAGCTTCCTGTTCCTGTGCAAGAACATGTGTTCTGTTGGCTATTGTAGATGTCATTGATGGCTTTTTGGTTGTTTGAGGTCCCAGATTTGGTTGAAGTTGGGCTGATGCAATGAAGGGGCTTGTTGGGCAATTCCTATTGTGGCTGAGAGCTAATCCTATCTTTGTTCAGTCCTTGCTGCAGGGAATTTGCTAATGAATAGAGCTAGCTATCTCTTTATCTCTTAAGTGCTGACATCTGCTATGGGCTATTATGAAAGGTGGGGGCTGATTTCCAACAGCGTATTTCTCCATTTCTCATTCAGAGAAATATAATATTGTGCCCTTTTAATATTTCTCAAAATATTTTATTCTTCTTGGAGAGGGATGGATGCTAACTTTCCACGGTAGTTACTAAGGCTAGCCCCTGAAGTCATGGCTGTGGTAATACTCCTGCAGTCCTGTGATCTGCAAACAGCCATCATTGATGACTGCAGCATTCCTCCTGCCTGCCTGCCTATTCCTTCCATCTCTTTTAGCAGTCCTGCACTCCACCACCACCATGCACTTGGCAGGTCTCAGTTGTCCTGGGTTCCAGGTCAACAGTGAGAGAAAGAAGACAACTGTTGTGGCCTGTTGGCCTCCAGCCCCTCCAGCAGCCAAATCAGATGAGGAGGCAGCATGGCAACCTGAGAGCTCCGAGAGGGGAAAGGGAATGGAGCTGCCAGAGAGAGAGAGACAGAGGTGAAGCCTGGGCCGTCCGTCAGCCCTCAGATGGAGAGTTTCAAGCCTGAAGTTGGCATATGTGTAGCCATTTTAGTTAGGCTTACAATATATTCTTTTTCTTACTTTCTCTTTGGCAGTCATGTGGGGGAGGGGGGGAGTTGTTTAGGCTAGATGATTCTTCTTCCAATGAGAAAATGAGCTGTTCATGCTTAGGCCCCTTGAGGTGGAGATTTATGACATCAAACAACGTTGAACTACTTCTATTGGAGAATGTGACTTTTGGGGGTTTCTAATTTCTAATATTGTGGGGTAATTCCGAGTTGTGTCAGATATGGAATTACTAGGAACTTTGCCAATTTGATGCTTTCCTAAATAAAAGAAATTGTCTTGGAAGATGGACTTTGTTCTTTTCTTTTTAAATGGATTTCATCACTTGGAAACCTGACAGAGAGTCAACAGCCCCCAGGTCTGGAGGTGGCTGATGAGGAAGAGGAGGAACAGCTGGGTCCAGTGCCTGCCGTGTGGATGCACAGAAGGCAGAGGAGAGGAGAGCAGTGGAAATCTATGGGCCGGTCCTTGGGACGGAAGAGCCACCACTGCTAGCAAAGCCCCACCCTAGCTCTAGGGAAGGAAAAAAGCAACACAGGCAAGATAGGGGCTGGAGGACATCCACAGATAACACACACTGGGAAGGACGCCAAACTAAAGATATTTACAAGATTTGTTTCCAGTGTTTGCCAGTACACAGGTCTGTCCTCTTATTCAGTTGTCACACCTGCAGCCCATGAAGAGGATCAAGGCCCTCTCCTCCCAAGGAAACCACTTCTCTCCCTTATCCTCTCCTCCCTGCATGCCCTAGGATGGAGAGGGGATGGGCCTGGGTCCTCCTCTGCCTGCTCAGCCGGCCTCTGCCGGCCTCTGCCCTTTCCCAGCCTCCTTCACAACTTCTGGAGCCACACTTCCATTCCCTGTCAGCTGTTCCTCCTCTCCCTCAGAGTCAGTCTCCACCAGGGGCATGACATTTTCATTGAACCATCTGGAACCTTGAAATAGATGCTCAGTTTTGACACGAAGGGGCTCCCCTAATGATCAGATCATACTATAACTGGGGAGGTGGGTATCATTGTGAATAGTTCCAATAGATCTCAGTTGTTTCCTAAATTGGGAAAATGCCATTTCAAGGCAGAAAATAAGGAGAGTAGAAAGATGCCAAAACTTCCATCTGGGTTAAAATTATGCCTGCAGTTAAATCCTTTCTTCCTGAACATACAACAGTCTGGAGATTAGAGATTTCCTAAGGAAAGAGAGAGGGGTCACATCCAATGCTCCTGGAAATACAAAAGTAGAGAAGGCAGCCAATCAACTTAGTAGAAACTCTGAAAGTGAGAGTTATTTTGCTTTGTTTTTATCCTCTGCTCCTCTCGCAGCACTTTTTTTTCCTTTCCATCATAACAGGGAGGAAGAAAGAGAAAAATACAGTCTGCCATCTTACAGAGAGCCAGCCCTACCCAGGTGTCCCATTTTAAATCAGAAATTAACTGAAGCAGCACCAATCAATTTTCCAGGGCATTTTAAAATAAATTCAGAAAGACAGGGAGAGGAATGACTAGAAGTGTTTATGGTGGATGGTTGCCAAGACAGAAATTATTACAGCATGAGCTCTTTTGTTTTGTTTTGTTGACTATTTCAACATATAATTAAAAAAAACAAACAGAGTTTTCCAAAGCAGCCAATAGTCCCATTCCATTCCCATAAGTGATCTATTTTCATAAGTCTCTCATTGTTTAGATGGATCTGGGTTAGATACCTATTCTAATCACTGTTTGAAATTGGTTAATGGTTCACCTGAAACACTGTATTATGTTGTTGTTGTTGTTCAAAAAAAGACTGTTTAGACTGGAAACTAAATCACAATAAGTCTATAGATGATCATTATACCATTTGTGGGATCATAACAACTCTAGGGTAATTCCTCTCTTGACTCCACCCTCTGTCTCTGCCTGACTTTCTTCTACATGGACCTGATCACCAAACCATGTGAACAGGAGAGTCAAACTCACATTGTCACATTAGTGTCGCATCACGTATTGAGACTTTTTTTCCCCTTTCACTAAACCATGTGTGGGCATGGCCAGCACATGACACATCCGGCCCATGGGCCGGGAGTTTAACAGCCCTGATGTAGAGATTTATAGGTCAAATCAGCTCCTAGTACACGGAAGCCTATTGGTAGTAAACATAGGCCTTTACAGACCAGTGTTATATTCGTATAATGTCTCTTACCTGTCCCAAAGCAGATTGCTGCATTTTGTACCAAATGCAGTTTCTGAGTAGCCTCATGCATTATTGCAATAGTTACTTTCAGAGGGGAGAAGGACATAAGCAGAGAAGAGGTGGTATCCAGCAGGTTCTGACCAGTTCTGGAGAACCAGTAGCAGAAATTTTGAGTAGTTCGGAGAACCGGCAAATGCAACCTCTAACTGGCCCCACCCCTATCGATTCTCTGCCTCCCAAGTCCCAGCTGATCATCCGGGTCTCCTTTGGTTGCCCTGCACTGGAGAACGGAGCTGGAAAGCAGGTTAGTGGGGTGGGGAGGGAATGGGGATTTTGCAGTACCTTCCCCCTGGACTGGGGTGGTATTGGAGATTTTATAGTATCCTTCCCCTGCCATGCCCACCAAGCCACGCCGGCCACGCCACGCCCACAGAACCAGTAGTAAAACAAATTTGAATTCCCCCACTGGATATAAGTTACTATCATCAGGACTTCTTTTCCTAGGATAGGCCACAATTGTTGCACAAGCCAACGCTGAGTAGAGACTCACATTTTTGTGAATATTTGGAATATTTTTCATTTGGAGTCTCCCTGGAGAAACTAAGGCTAGGTCAACTTAATGTTCAAACTAAAGTTCACAACTAGCACATATCTGAACACAGTTGCCCAGTACAGGACAAAGTTCCATAAATGGCATCTCATCTCATTGGTATCTCTATTTTTACACCTCTTTACATCTTGCAATGGGGAGTGGGGGTTATTTGTGGCAGAGAGCATCCTTAGGAGCAGAAGAGACACTGAGGCTAGGACAGTTTCCCTTCTGGATCTAGACAACTTAGTATCAGGTTTCCAAGTGATGAAACCCATTTAAAAAGAAATGAGCAAAGTCCAAAACAAATTTCTTTTTATTTAGGTAAGCATCAAATTGGCAAAATCTACTGCCAAATCTACTCCAAAATCTAATTTGGAGTTTTGTTCCAAAACAAATTTCTTTTTATTTAGGTAAGCATCAAATTGGCAAAATCTACTGTCATTCCGGATCTGACACAAACCAGAATTACACCGTATAATATTGGAAATTAAAAACAACCCCCAAAAGTCACATTCCCCAAGCATATATTCCTTTCCTTTCTCTTTGCTGGTAATGTGGCAAGCCCGAAACCCTCCACCCTTTACCAGCAAAGAGAAAGAAAGAAAAGAAACATATGATTAGAATATAGAGCTAAATAAAATGGCTACATATATGTCAGTTTTGGGCTCAACACTTAGGGAAGAAAAGATTAGATGAGCAACTTTACTACAGTCCTTAGGTAAAATTATAAAAGTAAATCTTGACTTACAAGCATTCATGTTCAACAGCACTGGAAAAGTGACTTGTTAGGGATTCAAATTTTTTTTACTACCTGTTCTGTGGGTGTGGCTAGGTGGGCATGGCATAGTTTGGTGGGTGTGGCTTGATGGGCATGGCAGGGGAAGGATACTGCAAAATCCCCATTCCCTCCCCACCCCACTAACCTGCTTTCCAGCTCTGTTCTCCTGTGCAGGGCAACAAAAGAAGATCCAGCCAATCAGCTGGGACTTGGGAGGCAGAGAAGAGATGGGGGCAGGGCCAGTCAGAGGTGGGATTTGCCGATTCTCCAAACTACTAAAAATTTCCACTGCCGGTTCTCCAGAACTGGCCAGAACCTGCTGAATACCACCTCTGCTCATTACCAGTTTTCACACTTGCAATTATTTTTTTGCATCCCCATGGTCATGTGATCAAAATCCAGCTATTTGGCAGCTAGCATGTATTCACATGACAGTTGCAGTGTCCCAGGGTCATGTGATCACCTTTTGCAACCTTTGGTCAAGCAAAGTCAATGGGGAAGCCAGAGTCACTTAACAACTGTGTTACTAACTTAACAACTGTGGCAAGGAAGGTCATAAAATGGGGCAATACTCACTTAACAACTGGCTTGCTTTGCAGCAGAAATGTTGGGCTCAATTGTGGTCATACGTCAAGTTTTATTTTCCATCCATTGCTTCTTGTCCTGCCTCCAAAGTCCCTGAAATAATGAAATCCCCAAGATCAATTGTAACACATCCAGTGGTGGGATTCAGGCAGTTCACACCACTTCGGGAGAACCAGTTGTTAAGTTTCTGAGCAGTTTGGTGGACTGGTTGTTGGAAGAAATCATTAGGGCAGAGAACCAGCTGTTAAATTATTTGAATCCCACCACTGAACACATCCCAAAAGATCTATCTGTCAAAATGTCATAGCTAGTTTCTTTTATTATATTCTCACTTTTGAAGGGGGGGAAAAGTTCAGTTTTCTATTTTCCTAACTGTGCTACAAACCTTACTGTCCAGGCTGCAGTTCATAGAGGTCCCAGTAGAGTTATTAGATCCCCCCAAAAGACAAAGCCCTCTTCCAAGGTCAGAAAGGAAGCCTTCTATCTCAGACTTCCATATTCTCTGTTAATCAAAGTAATTAAGAGAGAGTATAAACCCCAGTTCCCCTTTAATCCTTCTTAACAATAAGAAGCCCTGTTAAATCCTTAATGTGCCTGCTTTAATTATAACCTATCAAAAAGTGAATCAATCTAACTGGTAAACACAAAAAGCAGTATTCAGAGTCTAGGAAAGATCATACCTTTTAAAAATGCAAATTGAGGCAGGGGTATAAAACCTATAATAACATTCATCTTTTCCTTTAAAAGCATCCAGGCAAAGTATCCATTTTGCTGTCAGGGTGATGAGATGGGATCTGGACTGAAGGCAGCACACCTCCTGACATCCCCCACTTTGTTTTATGCAAAGGAAGGACCAAAACACGTCTCCTTAACGATCAAGTCCCCCATTGCTAAGATGAAAGAATTTTGCCACAATCCAGCAATTTCACACCATTTTGTAGATAGCAAAAAAAGTCACATCTTGCTTACTACATGGCTAAGTGATTTCACCTTTGTTTTACTTACAGTATCTTGAGGTGAGAAGCTATGAAGAGAGGGATTCCTGATTTTTTTTCCCCCTCTTCACTTTTCCCCCCTCTGGCTGCTCTTCTAAGGTTATCTTCTAAATACACCTTTTAAAAAAGCCTTTATATCTTTTTTGATACCAGGGAAATTGTTCCCATTCAGCCTTTGAAGCAACTATGAGCCAGTCATGCTTTTTCTCAGCTTAGCCTCTCCCAAAAATGTTGGTGGCAGGAAAAAAAAATGGAGGTTTGGATTCTCTCTGTGCTACCTTGAGATCCTGGAGAAATGATGTGCCCTAGCCAAGAATTAAAGCCAATAAGTAATATTGGTATCTTGAACTGGTTAGGTACAGGATGAATGGACCTTGATAGCCATACAATGGCTCACTCCCCAGACCTTTTCTTCTGCTGACTTGAAATGCTGAGAATAAAGACAAAATTCATTGCCCATCCGCCAGGCTCAAATTATCCCACTTTGGATTGTTATGCAAAGAACCAGCTTCCTAGATAAGGCTTCAATGATGGGAAAGGTGGAAGAAAAGAGGAGGAGGAGGAGGAGGAGGAGGAGGAGGAGGAGGAGGAGGAGGAGGAAGAAGAAGAAGAAGAAGAAGAAGAAGAAGAAGAAGAAGAAGAAGAAGAAGAAGAAGAAGAAGAAGAAGAAGAAGAAGAAGAAGAAGAAGAAGAAGAAGAAGAAGAAGAAGAAGAAGAGTTATAGTAACAAATGAGTGAATTATAAGAAGACCTGGAAAGCTAGGTGGCAGGTACAAATAACCTGGAGCATTCTTTGAGTTCAAAGCATAGAAGAATTTATTATTGCTATCTATGTATAAGAATTTAGTCAATGAACCATCAAAACTAAATTGCTGCTAGATAAGGGTCAATGGAATTCAAGGAACTTGGATCTTTTGTGGCAGTGCATTGACTGCAAATTTATGACATATTTAACTCCACTCTTCTCCTGCTCTTCTCCTACAGTTAAAGGCAAGAGTTTTAAAATAGAAAAGGAAGAAGATTTTTGTCATATAATTTTATTAATTTCACATCTCATTTTGCATGGACTATGCAGTGCTGTCAAGGTAGCATTTCTGAACTGGTCATCTGAATTCTCCCACACTATTGATGTCATGAGAATCCAGACATCCAAACCTGGTTTCAGTCTGGCTCTAAATCCTCACATCGATGTGCTCCAATTCCCCTTAGTCCAAGGGGACATTTATTTAGATCTTCAACTGGAGGTGTTCATAATTTGCCTTGTGATTCTTTTTGCTTCCTCTTGAGCAAAACAAAATATGTGGAACAAACCTCTTCACCTTATTTGCTGCCCTGATGAACACTGCAAAGGCTTTGGGGATAAATAGGATAAACTAAGAAATGACAATGAACCTAAAATGACACTCAGGGATCTCCATGGCCCAATAATAATTTGAATGTCAATTTTCCAATTTCTAACTTAACACTAACCATTAGCCCCACTGGCTGTGTTAATGTAGCCATCCATCTGATCATTTAAGACCATTCTTATCCTCTTCCTCTTGAGTCCTAGTTCCCAGGAAGTTGAGATTAATATTATGTTCATGTTTTAATTCAGCAGTTCATCTATGGAAAATTTCAGTAAATCCATTATTACAGCACATAATGTGCTCCCCTTAATCACTCCCGTTAGTTGTGTTCATTCTGAAATGATTTATTGCTTCATGGTAGCAGGTCTTAATTCAAAACCACCCTGGGGCAGTTGGACAATTTCTGCTAAATTCATAATGTGGGATTCCTCTTAATTTCAAAGGGACCATAGCTTCTGAGGTGAATCAATATATAAATTGATTGTATACCATGCAGCCATATATTGTGTAAACTGCAGATTAGGAGGATTTTAAAAGCATCCTAGTGTTGGAAGAAAAATCCTTCTGGGTTCAGTTCCAAGTGGGGAAAAAGACACTGGAAACATGGAGGCTGTTTGGAAAGATGGTTTAATGGTGGACAGGACCACATGGCTTGGAGCTCCAAAGTGAAAAGGACAATCACATGCTTCAAGATGTTGGGTGAAGGAAAAGAAGGGAGGGCTGAGATGCTGAGAGTGCAATTATTTTATACCTTCTGTTGGGATTTGAATTTGAGCTTGCATTTTGATTGGTTGTCAGGCTCCCATGGGGCCATGCAGGGGCAACTCTATAGGCTGTCCTGAGTCCCCAGGCTTGGTTGAGCATTGCTGGATGATGATGTAATGAAAATTGGGCAGTTCCTATTATAGCTTTACCTGGAATAGATCTTTGTTATGTAAAATACATTGGCCTTGGCCAGAGTAATGGCCCATTAATAAAGATGGGGGAGGGGCTGAGTTTCTGCCTCTCTGAGTTTCTACTTTTCTTTTTAGGGGAAATATTCTGCCTTTTTAGTATATCCTAAAATATTTTATTTTTCTAGAAGAGGGTATGTTTTAACTTACAACTCTAGTTAAGAGTTCCTTAAATATTGATTATTATTATCTTTGCTTCAGTATATCAATGATACATTTGAATCTCCCTGTCAAAGACTTGTTCACTTTTATCTTTAAACAGCTTCAGATGCCTACATCAGTGGTGGGATTAAAAAATTTTTACTACCGGTTCTGTGGGCGTGGCTTAGTGAACGTGGCAGGCGAAGGATCCTGTAAAATCCCCATTCCTTCCCCACTCCACTAACCTGCTTTCCAGCTCCGTTCTCCTGTGCAGAGCAACAAAAGAAGACTCAGCCAATCAGCTGGGACTTGGGAGGCGGAGAATAGATGGGGGCAGGGCCAGTCAGAGGTGGGATTTGCCAGTTCTCTGAACTACTCAAAATTTCCACTACCAATTCTCCAGAACTGGTCAGAACCTGCTGAATACCACCTCTGGCCTATGTATTCCATGGCTGTACTAGAATAAGAGCCTTATATTCTCCCTAGTAAATATCATTACATGCCAGTTCTCTTTCTTTTTCTTTTCTTTTTTTCAAAAGGGAGACGTTTTATATACAGTATATTTTGCTAATTTATTTCAAAAAGCAAAATTCAATGAGAGTTTTTTTCCAGGTCTAAAGAGAGAAGGGGGTCCCTCCTAGGTTTGCTTATTATCGTTGTTTTTGTTGTCATTATTCCTGCACAACAATGTACAGAAGAAAAGTAGAGATGTGGAGAAGGAGGAGGTCTCGTCTTGTAATCATATACAGGAATTAAAACTGCCATGTGTTGTGTTGTCTGTTTGATGAGTGATAATTAGTGATAGACTAATTCCAGTTGTGACACAAACTTGTTTCTCATTAAAATGAATCGTGGAACATTTGTCTTAGATGTTACAGCTATTCAAATCCCTAAGGATATGTAGAAACACACACACACATACACATACACACACACACACACACACACACAAAAGTTCCAGGTAAAACTGAAAAAAGAGACAGACATCCCAATCTCTGGAACTAAAAAGGCCCCTTTGTTTTGTCCACTAGATTCATTTGTTGCTTTGCTGGTGATAGGAAGTAGCCTCTGCTGTTCTTGCAGGATCTTTCTTGGCTCCTTAATGCTTGATAGGTTGGTAGCAGTTTGATATGTTTATTGATGAAGAAGCTTTTATATATAGTGTAGATATAGCAATATATATGTATAGCAATATATACAAGAAAGAGAGACAGAGAGAGAACTGCTTTGATGACAAATTTATTTATTTATTTTGTCAAGCGATTATTAGATAACAGGTATAAGTATAAACATGGTTATGAATACCTGAAATGGATACAAATAAGAAAAGAAGCAATAGGACAGGGACAGTAGGCACATTGGTGCGCTTATGCATGCCCCTATTGACCTCTTAGGAAAGGAGTGAGGTCACTTGTTTAGATGCCATTTCTAAATCAATAGTAGGCAAAGCAGTTTAAATGCTATGAGTATGACTGGTTTGGCCCAAGGAACGCTGTTTCTTTTTAGAGTGTGTATTAGGGATGGATGTATCAGTTGGATCTATCCATTACTACTTCTTTTCTTTTCCCAGTTTTTTAAACTTTAGATTTGGTTCCTCTCTTGTCTGCCTCACTTTGGAGATAAAGCTAACTACTTAGACAACCGTCATGCAGGTATCAGCAAACTAGAAGACATAGGTTGGAGCATATTAGTACGGATAACATATAAATCAAACAATCAAACAATCCAGTGTCAACTCTTTACATGCCAGCTTTTTAAAACGGTAGGTCTTCCCACTAAATCATATTGTACTGGAGGGGAAGGGAAGAGAAGAGAAGGGAAGAGAAGGGAAGAGAAGAGAAGAGAAGAGAAGAGAAGAGAAGAGAAAGAGGAAGGGAAGAGAAGAGAAGAGAGAGAAGAGAAGAGAAGAGAAGAGAAGAGAAGAGAAGAGAAGAGAAGAGAAGGGAAGGGAAGAGAAGGGAAGAGAAGAGAAGAGAAGAGAAGAGAGAGAAGAGAAGAGAAGAGAAGAGAAGAGAAGGAGAAGAGAAGAGAAGAGAAGAGAAGAGAAGAGAAGAGAAGAGAAGAGAAGGGAAGGGAAGGGAAGAGAAGAGAAGAGAAGAGAAGGGAAGGGAAGAGAAGAGAAGAGAAGAGAAGAGAAGAGAAGAGAAGAGAAGAGAGGAAGGGAAGGGAAGGGAAGGGAAGGGAAGGGAAGAGAAGAGAAGAGAAGAGAAGAGAAGAGAAGAGAAGGGAAGAGAAGGGAAGAGAAGAGAAGAGAAGAGAAGAGAAGAGAAGAGAAGAGAAGAGAAGAGAAGAGAAGAGAAGAGAAGAGAAGAGAAGAAATCTGGCAGAAAGGGCATATTGTAGATCCCATCTGTGAAGGGATGTCATCTGGTGAGATCCAGGAACTTAATCTTTTCTACTGCAATGACCACTTTTTGGAACATCATTCCTTCTGAGGTTAGTGTGACCCTAACCATCTTGGCCATGTGGAAGAACTTGAAGACGTGGCTTGGTCATCTAACTTGGGAATCAAGTCATGTTGGTGGAAAGCTTGTTAAATGGTTATGTTTCTAGAAAATGAATGGTGCTCTTCCATAATGCTTTTTATGGTTTTATTGTTTTGAGTGTGTGTGTATGTGTGTTTGTATTGTTGTTGTTGTTGTTGTTTTTGATGTTTAAATCTTAAAGCAACTAAAGTTTCAGCAACAAGATGGACCGCTACATAAATTCAATAAACAAATGAATAAATAAATTTTAAATACTTTAGATTTACAGATCTTCCTCTCTGCTATATTGCGAAGGAAGTTCATTTTTCCAGACACTGCTATAAATCGTGGGTCACAAATGGTGTTAACATAATAAAGATACTTCAGTTCAACCAAGGAAATAAAACTGCCAGGTGGATATGGATTTAGCAGTGATGTGAGCTATCCATGCATTTCTAAAACATGACTTAAGTTAGAAGAGATATCAATAACCAGAAAAGTACAAACAGAAGTGAAAGAGAGGGAGAAAGGACACACAGATGTACAGATACTGTTACAAAGGGGTTGCCTTCATTTATACATTTGGGGAAAGCAAGATGACCAGACCAAAACATATCCTCCTTATTTGGGCCATGATAAAAGTGCATTGTAATTGCATATAGAATCTTGAGGGACAGGAAGAGTTGCTGCCTGTGGGCTGCCAGCAGCTGAAGGAGCTGGCAGCAGAGTCAGACAGTAGTGAGGTGGTTGGGGAGGAACCTCAGCCGGGCCTGGAGGCTGAGGAAAATCCAGAGGAGGGCGTTGCATCAGAGGCAGAGATGGAGCCAGAGCAGGCTGGCAATCAGCAGCTGTCTTCAGACTCAGACAGCTGTGAGGTGGGGGAGCTTATGGAACCAGTTCCCAGCCTGCACATGCGGAGAGCTAGCAGAAGACAAGAACAATTGAGAAAGCAGGGTCGACTCAGGAGTAAGGCCACACCTCGGAGATGATTGGCCCCTCCCACAGGACATAAAAGAGGAGCAAATGGGACGTGAGCTTTTGCAGGAAGCAATTAGTTCGTTTGCTCAGAACACAAGCTTTGACAAATCCTGTTTCACTCTGTGTCAAGTTTGGCCTTGCCCTGCATCTGGCAATTAGTTCTCTGGCCACATTCCAAGTGTGATAAGTTGAGTGTTTATCAACATTCCCCTGAAAGACTGTGTGTGAAACCTTGTGAATGAATGTAATTCACAGCTGGGATTAAGATTGTGTTCTATGCTTTTTAAGGAAGCCTAGGTCAAAACACTAAGCAATGATCAGATAAGAGAGAGTACAGCCCTGCAGCTGCATAAGGGGAGGAGAGGGAAACTTAGAAAGGACCCTCCTTCACTTATCAGATTGTAAAGGAAATGATGGGAGATTTGTATTTTCAAACTTGCAAGATTCTGTTTAATGTAGCTTTATAATAAATAGCCCATTTGGTCTGTTTCCTCTAGAACAGGGCTGTCAAACCTGTGGCCCATGGCCTGGATGTGTCACATGCTGGCCACGCCCACACCCAATTTAGCAAAGGGGGGGGAAGTTATGATATGTCATGTGATGCCAATGTGACGACCCAAGTTTGACACCCCTGTTCTAGTAGCTGGAAGAGACTTGTAGCTCTGAGCTTCATGCTCTGGTAATGCTGCTCTAACTCTTCCAATAATATCTGCTTCCAACTACTGGAGCCACTTCAGGCCACTGGTTCTATCCTAAAAGAAGACTAGAGTAATGTAAAATACCTCACTAATATCATAACAATAATGTTTAGATTTCCTAGTGCTTTACAGCACTCTCTGGGTGGCTTACAATATCAGTATGTTGCACCCAACAATCTGAGGTCATTTTACCGACCTTGGAAGGATGGAAGACTGAATCAACCTTGAAGTAGATTGGAGATAGATGATGTCATATCCCTTTCCCTCTGTTGAGAAAAGGCTGTTCAATTTTGACATAGACGGCCTCTTTAAACCCTCTTTCAAGAAGCAAAATGTCTTCAAAGAAAAACCAGAAAGTCTAGTTGCCTCTTGAAAAAAAACCACCTTTGGGACAACTAGAGCTCTTTACTAAGTGTCTGCCCAATGAGGCAGTAGTGGTTAACTGCCAGAAAAGTAGAATTTTAAGGTGTACCTGATGCTTCAGGTCTCTAGTTCCCCCATAATGAAAATATTGATTGGCATCTACTTTGTGGTGGGTTGGTGCAGAGATGGTATCCAGCAGATTCTGATCAGTCCTGGAGAACCAGTAGTGGAAATTTTGAGTAGTTCAGACAACCAGCAAATCCCACCTCTGACTGGAGATTTTACAGTATCCTTCCCCTGCCACGCCCACCAAGCCACGCCCACAGAGCTGATAGTAAAAAAATTTGAATCCCACTGCTGAATTGGTGATGGATGGAGAAATGGAGGTGGAAAAGGAGAGAAAGAGGAGGAGGAGGAGAAAAAGGAGGAGGAGGAAGAGGAAAAGGAAAAAAGAAGGAAGAGAAGGAGGAGGAGGAGGAAGAGAGGAGGAGAAGGAGGAGAGAAGAAAGAGGAGGAGAAAAAGAAGGAGGAAGAGGAAGAGAGGAGGAGGAGGAGGAGGAGGAGGAGACTTTTGAATTGACACAAACTTCCAGACATTTCAGGGCATGATCCAGATTATAAGTAATACTTTTCTAATAATGCAAAGGATATGGGGTAGGTCGGTTATTCTTTTAGGCAAGAAAGAATGAATCTGTTTTAGAAGTGAATTTATAATCTGTAGGAAAGTTAACTCAGATCCTCCTTCAGTATCAGTGAACCTGTATTACCATCAAATGCATCCCAAACTTCGTGTGCATCCTGTATTATTTTCTACCTACAAAAAGACGAGATGGTTCCCATTTGAATTATTTGAGTGGGGAAATCACAGCAGCTGTAGGAATGCCTCCCAATGATGAAAAGATACTATACAGAGAGTAACACAATCAGAAGCAGTCGTGGTGCCCTTCATCACCTCCAGCCCATAAAGTCAGCTTACAAACCACCAAGAGGAATTTGAAAAGAAACCCTTCTGATCCTTTAGTATAAGACAGAAAAATAAACATAAAATGAAAACTTCTTTGTGCAAGATTTTGGTGCCACTTCATTTAAAATACCACCTGCATCCAATTCAGGCAGTCTTTGAAATGAAACTAAACTGTGAACTCCATTTGTACCCATTTTTATTAAAGCCTGATGTGCTTTTTTAAAGCAAGTCAAGATTCCATCTATGGAGGTCAATAAAACACAGTTTTGGGATCCTAGCATTTGGATATTTGTCACTTGATTCAAGAAACTTTTTTTAAAGAACTCCGGCCAGATTAGTCCACAGCTTCTTCGTTTCAGGCAAAGCATTTTTTTTTTCTTTTGCACATATTTCTCACCATATGCATTGGCAGAATTCCTACAGCCCCATTACTAAATCCTCATCAGAGCATAGGGGTATGATTATACCCCCAAAAAAATTGTAATAAGCATCTTGATATTTTTCCTACATATGGGAGATAATTATCGACAATTACACTGTGCTTACCCTGTAGCTTGTATAAACTTTATTCTCTCTGAATACAAGCTCTCAGTGTGAAGCAAACTATTTCAGCAACTTCGTTTTGCAGTGAGGCAGCAAAATGCTTTTTACATATTCTTGGTCTATTATGATATAGGAAGTGTGGTGGCACCATGGTTAGAATACAATATTGCAGACAAGCTCTGCCCACAGCCAGGAGTTCGATCCTGACCAGCTCAAGCTTCACTCAGCCTTCCATCCTTCTGAGGTGGGTAAAACGAGGACCCAGACTGTTGGGGGGGCATATGCTAATTGCGTAAACTGCTCAGAGAGGGCTGTAAAGCACTGTGAAGTGGTATATAAGTGTAAGTGATATTGCTATCATGGAAGACCAGAAGTAGGAATTGACTTTGAGTTGCCCAACTTCTTCCACTTCCCACAACGTCTTTATTTAGTAGCAGCAATCAACAAAACATCCAAAGGGACACTTGGTAAAGTCTAGGTAAAGTCATTCTTTTTGGTGTGTTAAGGCTAGGCTGTTTCAAGGACTTTCCCAGCATGGTAGGGAAAGTGCATGCATAGACATGTCTTCTGACAGGACTACCATCAAAAATGGGCTGTGTAGGCCCATACAAGTAGAAACTAGCTGTGGAAGATTTTAAATCCAGAATAAAGTTTTGCCATGAAGAAGGCAATTCGTGTTTGCAACAACCAACTTCCTGGTATGTCCTTCCTAATAGTTTGCAGAGCTCATTTAAATAGCACCATTCTAGTGTGATTCATTAGGAGAGCACAAACTCTCCCAATGAGATGTTTCCAGCTAAATCCTTGATATCTCTAGCCAAAAAGCATCTTAGATACTGGATAAGATGTTGTATATTGGATGGAGAGGGGGGTGGAGAGAGAGAGAGAGAGAAAGAGATGATATGGACTCAATGGCTCCTGTTGGTTGATAACAAAGCAATAACAATAATAATTGAAGAATAACAAATGAAAACAATACAGCAACAAATTAACACTGAATAACTCTCAAGTCCATGTCTAAGGAGCACTATTCAATCATAACACAACTCATATTATCATACTCTGCAGCAAAAATGCTTTTACAAGAAGCAACTGGACTTTCTTGTTTTTCTTTGAAGAAGTTTCCCTTCTCATCCAAGAAGCTTCTTCATCTCTGACTGGATGGTAGGGAATGGAAGGATTTGCCCACCATCCAGTCAGACCTGAAGAAGCTTCTTGGATGAAAAGCAAAATGTCTTCAAAGAAAAACAAGAAAGTCCAGTTGCTTCTTGTAAAAGCATTTTTGCTGCAGAGTATGATAATATGAGTTGTGTTATGATTGAATAGTGCTCCTTAGACATGGACTTGAGAGTTATTCAGTGTTAATTTGTTGCTGTATTGTTTTCATTTGTTATTCTTCAATTATTATTGTTATTGCTTTGTTATCAACCAACAGGAGCCATTGAGTCCATATCATCTCTCTCTCTCTCTCTCTCTCTCTCTCCACCCCCCTCTCCATCCTATATACAACACCTTATCCAGTATCTAAGATGCTTTTTGGCTAGAGATATCAAGGATTTAGCTGGAAACATCTCATTGGGAGAGTTTGTGCTCTCCTAATGAATCACACTAGAATGGTGCTATTTAAATGAGCTCTGCAAACTATTAGAAAGGACATACCAGGAAGTTGGTTGTTGCAAACACGAATTGCCTTCTTCGTAGCAAAACTTTATTCTGGATTTAAAATCATCTTTGGAACGACCATGACCTGGATGACTGACAATCTCCATAGACATAAAATTCTGCATGTCTCTCTTTTTCTTTCCTCCTCCCTCCCTTCCCCCTCCTCTCAAGGCAAGTCAGTAAAGAAATTGACTTACTATTTCTTCAAACATCGATGAATATTAGAGGGAAAAGAGGAAGAAATGAGCAAATATGATATCGAGCTTGTAGCAGTCAAGTCCACATTTTGTAGAACCACGTCCTTTTCTCTTTCTCCTCTGATGGTACAATAGTTTCAAAATTGATATACAAATCTGTTGAAGAATAACTTTTCAGTGCACTGGATTTTTATTTTGTTTCCCTTAGCAATTAATGTTGTTTACATTATCCAGACCTAAGATTATGCAAATTGCCACAAGGAAAGAGGATGAAAACTTTAAGAGCAAACAGGGAGAATAAACTATGTAAATGATCAATTAGAAATATCTCCCCTTTCATCTCTGCAGAATCAAGTATTTACTTATTCCAACTTTCATTCATCAGTCTTATGCTGACAGTGAATACTTATGGAGTGAATACTTATGAAGTGTGTAAGCCCTTGGCAACAGGCCCTATCTCAATCTATGTACGTATATTCAACTTTTGATTGCATATGGATCTTTCATACACACTCTCTCCACCAAAGATGTGGCCCTCCAGTTGTTATTACCTCCTTAATTCCTATCAGCCTAACTAAAGATGGGGAAAATGTATTACTAAGATTGTTGGCCAAGCAGGTACAATCCAGGGAAATTATTGAAGCCGGAGAAACAGGCCCCATGTCAGTCACAGAAGTCCTGATTTACAACCAGCTTATCAAGTACTTAGAAACCGAGAGCTTGACAGCACAAGAAACATCAATCACTGGCCATCAATACATCAATCAACCAACAGGAAGGCATCACATAAATACAACTCATAACATCATTCAAAACACATATTCCAGTAGAGGGAATTTCTCTCATTGGACTCCAGCACAAGTCCAAAAGTTCAGAAAACTGAACCTCTGATCTTGGTGACAGACCCAGATTGGATCTTGCAAACATGTTTTGCTTAGCATTGCATAGAAATGAGGTTTTATGTAACTAGAAACATAACATTGGGCACTAGATTGCATAATCTGTTACAGGAAAGTGTACACAAGTAGAAGATGGCTTGATGTTTTTATGTTGTGTTTGTCTATGTTTGTCTAAAAAAATAATAAAACTTTTTTTTTTTAAGTAGAATAAACCAGATCACAATAATTCACAGGGTTGATTTCTTCAGACATACGGTAATATGTTATGTCAGTACTGCAATTGAGTTTTGTTTTGTTTCGACTCAGTCCTGAAGCAACGATGGGGGGGGGGGAGAGAGAAGCTGGTTTGATTTGACAGGATTGAAGAGAATTTGACAGCTTTCATTCTGCTGACAGATATGATCAAATTAGTGGGCAAAAGTGCCTTTTCTTTTTGCCAGGAGAGTGTTATGCATTTTTTTAAATAATGCATTTTATTTCTCTCGTATATTCTGTAAAATTGGAATTGATTTACTGCCCACTCTTATTGTTTTGCATTGCTCTGCTCTCCAACCCAAAACAGACATCCCTTCCAAGTGATTCAGAAGAGGAAAAGTACAGTCATCTGTCTATGGAGATTCTCTCTCTCTTTTTTAAAAAAAAGTTTTTATTAGTTTATAATACAGTATAAAGTACTCCTTCAGTAGATCATTGTTTAAGAAGGTTGTCAGATTCTCTTACTGTCCTTTCAGTTTGCCTCGTCTCCTCCCATCTTCCCTTGGCATGCTAAACCACAGTTTGTCATAAGCCAGAGATAGAGGAAAATTTTCCTCTAATCTCTATTAAGTTGGGACTCCTTCTAGTAAAAACTCTTGTGTCGATCCTTGTTTTATGTCAGGCTGGGAATTTTGCGACCCTCCAAATTAGCCTCCCCCCCCCCAAATGTAAGCATTCTTCAGACGTATGGAGGTCCGTTCCCAGAATTTCCTAACCAGGGTGGCCAATTTGTGAATTTTCTGAGCTGTGAGTGGATCCCCATATTGAAAGAGAATTAAAGTCAGGTAGCATATCTAGCCAGGATATCTAATGGACAGAAACTCTGCAAACAGAAGTCCAGGTATATTTGAAGGATCACAGTTTCGATCCTTCTATGATAAATTTTTATGTGACTGGGCTGAGGCTTGAAACTAAATGCTAAGGTGATGAGAATTCTGTTACAAATGAAATCCCATGGCAACCTCTTCTGTCTCAAGGCTTTTATCATTATAGTAGTGATTTCCAATGCAGTAGCTGGTGTTTAACATACAAAACAAGGTCTCAGAATGTATGTTGAGCAATAATTAGCTAACTAACCATCTTTTTTTGCTTAGTTTCAGCGGACTTAGTAATCAATGTAATAGGGAAGATAGTGTAATGAAAGCATAATTGGATTCTGTACCACTTGTTATGCACAACTGAGTGCTCTTATGGATAGGCACATGTACTCTAAACATTTTGTGGAATATCATTTGCCAAGTCTGCTCAATCTCAGCAGATGAGGAACACAAGCAAAATTTATATGTTGGGGGTGGGGGAGGAAGAATTTATAACTCAAGGTTTTTCAGATAGAAATAAAACTCTTCCTTCACCTCAAACAGTAAGACAGGCCAGAAATAAAGGTAGACTTTGGCTTAGGATCACAATTGAGCTTAAAATTTCTGTTTTGTTAAGTTGAGACATTTGTTAAGTGAATTTTGCCCTGTTTTCCAGGCTTTCTTAACAGATAACAGATAATCAGAGTTTGAAGGGACCTTATAGGTCATCTAGTCCAACCCCCTGCCTAAGTGGGAGACCCTACGCCATTTCTGACAAATGGCAGTCCAATCTCTTCTTGAAAGTCTCAAGTGATGAAGCTCCCACACCTTCCAAGGGCAACTTCTGTTCCATGGGTTGATTGTTCTCACTGTCAGAAAGTTTCTCTTATTTCCAGGTTGAATCTCTCCTTGTTCAATTTCCATCCATTATTCCTTATATGGCCTTCAGGTGCTTTGGAAAATAGCTTGACCCCTTCCTCCTCTCTGTGGCAGCTCCTCAAATATTGGAAGACTGATATCCTGTCTCCTTCTCTTCACTAGACTAGCCAGGCCCAATTCCTGTAACCATTCTTCATGTGTTTCTTGCCACAATTGCTAAGTGAATCATTGCAGTTGT
The DNA here is from genome assembly GCA_033807585.1 of Hydrophis major. NCBI lineage: Eukaryota > Metazoa > Chordata > Lepidosauria > Squamata > Elapidae > Hydrophis > Hydrophis major. Next base: position 12,911,664 of record CM066336.1, on the reverse strand, counting down.
TAGGTTTAGTAACACAGTTGTTGAGTGACTCTGGTTTCCCCATTGATTTTGCTTGTCAGAAGGTTACAAAAAGGGATCATATGACCCCAGGGACACTGCAACTGTCATAAATACGAGTCAGTTGTCAAGTATCTGAATTGTGTTCACCTGATTGTGGGAATGCTGCAACGGTCATAAGTGTGAAAAACGGTCATAAGTCACTTTTTCCAGCACCAATGTAACTTTGAACGGTCCCTAAATGAACTGTTGTAAGTCAAAGACTACCTGTATTTTAGAAATTTTGTAGGACTTTAGCAAATGTTTATCAAAAAAAGCAGCTGTTGTAGCCCTCAATTTAGCATCTTATGTGGTTTTGTTAATATACTAGAGTCCCCATTGGTTGTATTAGTTGCTGCTCTTATTCCCTCTGCACTGTACTTAAGGGACATGATTAATACATTTACTATTACTGCTACGTACTACTGAGATTAGTACTAGAAGGAGCAACCAAGGTTTTGAAAGCTTAGCTAGCACTTTATCTACCTGACATTCTTCCTTTCATTTTGTTGGATAAACAGAGCTCTTCTTGCCTGTAATATCCATGGAATCAACCAAGAGAAGAAAAAGGACAACATTTATATGTGTGTCAGGCATCATGACATCATAAGCGTATTATTTGTGATATATATAGATATAGATATAGTTATATATATATAGCTCACAGACGAACACTACACAGAAGCCTGATGATGGCAGATGAGATTCTGCTGAAACATTGCTACAACTTTAAAAGCACCACTACTATGACGTGGGAAAATACCCAAACAAAGCTAAATGCCAGACATATATATATATGTATTTATTTTATATATATATAAAAGAGACCCTTGAAATCATCAAAAATAAATACCAACCAGCTAAACACCTCATGGAACTAACAGAACACTGCTTAACCAACACATATTTCATATACAAAGGACAAAGATACAAACAAATTGAAGGAGCCCCCATGGGATCACCACTGTCACCTATCATTGCAAACCTGTTCATGGAAGAATTCGAATCCAGAGCCCTGGCCAATGCCATCCTCAAACCCAAACTATGGTTAAGATATATCGATGACACATTTGTGATTTGGCCCCATGGACAAGAAAACCTAAACAATTTCCTAACACACCTAAACAGCGCACACCCCAAAATCAAGTTCACCATGGAAACAGAAACAAACAAACAACTACCATTCCTAGATGTACTAATATACAAAAAAACAGATGGCACACTAGGACACACCATATACCAGAAGAAAACACACACCAACCGCTACCTCAACGCCCAATCCCACCACCACCCAGCACAGATAAATTCCGTGGCTAAAACACTAATTACTAGAACCAAACGCCTGGCAGATAAGACACACATTGAGACTGAACTATGCACCCTGACTAAAGTACTGACAGCCAACGGCTTCCACAAAAGCAAAATCACCAACTTGATCCACAAAAACACACTGAGACATAATAGAGACCCAGAAGATGAACAGACCCATGGAACAGCTGTCCTGTCCTACATAAGAGGCACTACAGACAAAATTAGTAAGATTCTATACAGACACCACATCAAGACTGCCTTCAAAACAGACAGAAAAATAGCAGCCATCCTCAGGAACCCCAAAGATAAAATTGACCTGGAAAACCAAGGCATATACGAAGTCCCCTGTGCATCATGCCCGGCCACATACATTGGACAGACCAATAGAAGAATAAGCACCCACCTGGATGAACACAAAAATGCAGTCAAAAAGCTGGAACACACTTCCTCACTAGTCCAACACATGGAAGCCACAGGTCATAGCATCAACTTCAATGGCACCAAAACCCTAGCCACTATAGAAAACCCCAGCCACAGAAACATCAGAGAAGCCATAGAGATTGAAAAAAGACCAGAAAGCATGAACAGAAGAGATGATTCCACCAGGCTGTCAATCATTTGGAAGCCTGCACTCACAAACAAAAAAATCTCCACACCACAAGCCAGACAAACACATGGGCACAAACAGATCCCCCCTAATACCTCCAGCTCAAAGACACCCCAACCAGGCACCCAGATGAAACCCAGCTTCCTAACTAATGATAGCCATCCATTTACCCGAAGCCAAGCTGCACTAAAGGCCTCCAATAAAGTAACACAATGTTGCCAGCCAATCAAGATACAAAAAGAGCCCTCCCCCCAAAAAAAACAGACAGAAGATATTAGAAGCAGAACACAGCAAACTCCAAGACCAATAACTCTCAACAGACCAAGACTCTCAACCAATCATAAGGAAGAAAAAACCATTCTGAGACAGCAATAGGCTGCCCCAAATTTAAATCTGAAACCACTGTAAAAGTCTGACTCACAGACAAACACTATACAGAAGCCTGATGATGGCAGATGAGATTCTGCTGAAACGTTGCTACAACTTTAAAAGCACCACTACTATGACATGGGAAAATACCCGAACAAAGCTGAATGCCAGACACGTAAGTACCCGCGAAAACTTAAGAAAACAAATATATATGTATGTATGTATGTATGTATGTATGTATGTATGTATGTATATATGTATGTATGTATGTATGTATAACTTTTGTGCTACTTGTGCTATATATAACTATAGATAAACTGCAAGGGAGGAGCTGTCTTTGCCTTCTTCCTGCCTAACAGACATTCCAAGCTCCACCAACCCTATGCCCATGAGAGACAGACCCTCCTTTCCATAACCTCAGACTTCATTCCATCACAACATTGACCTTTATCTTTAGGATGAGGGTCCCAGTCCCACTACAATGGATTTTCCCAGCTGTGATGACCTGGGCCATAGCACAAAGGCAACCCAGCCAGATAATAAGTAGAGGTCCCTTTATTAGCTCCAACTAACTTTCTTTCTTTCTTTCTTTCTTTCTTTCTTTCTTTCTTTCTTTCTTTCTTTCTTTCTTTCTTTCTTTCTTTCTTTATCCTCACATCTACCTTTGCCCCCAATGTTCCAGTTACCTTCCGATCTGGAGAAAGACTCCCCCAGAAACCTGCAACAGCCTTTGGCTGCAGATATTCCAATCCAAAACAATGTAAACAGAAAACTTTCAACTATAAATCCAACAAAGCAAGACAAGGTAATAAATCCGGCAGGGCAAGATAAGGAGTTTCAGAAGTGAAGTATATCAAATGGCAGAATATCAAAACAGTTGGGAGGATGCCAGGAACTCAAAAACAACATTAGATAAACTCAACAGTTTGTTCTCGACAAACGCCCCTCCCAACTGGTTCTCCTTTAAACTCCCTTCCTAGGTGTGCCTTGTGAAGGAAATCAGGGCCCTTTCCTCCCTTGTAAGCAATGCAACCCACATTGCTCCCTTTTCCATTCTTCCCTGCATGCCCTAGGATGAAGAGAGGGTGAGCATTGCTCTTCCTCTGAACCCCCTCTCCCTTGTTCTACCTCTTCCCTGCTCTGCCCAGCTTGATGTTGCCCTTCCCCAGTTTCCTCCACGGCCAACGGAGCCACTCTCCTGCTCTCTGGCAGCTGTTCATCTTCCTCCTCAGATTCAGACTCCAACAGGGGCATGACATCAGCTCAGATTGTACAGAATGCCATTTGTACCCCCTGTTTTTATTATACTTAAGCCCAATAGAGTGTATTCCTGAAAAGTTCAGCCACACGCACCCCCCCCCCAAAAAAAACCCAGGCTACCTATGTTGACATCACATTCATTATTGCTTTAGTGGGGGAGAGTGGTTTCATTGGGTTTTGTTCCCTTCACAGCAACCCCTCCATTCTCTCTTAATAAAACAGGTTAACTCTGCCAGGCAGGGACACCACTGGGACTGACATAATTAATGTCTCTAATGTGAAAGTTTAGGGGTTCATTAGATTTAGAACTCAGGCGGGTTTTTAATCAAGCATGTTATGGAGAATCATTAACAGCTAAACACAATTTGTAATAGAATATTTTGCACTATTTAGTCATTCGTTGGCTCAGAGCAATCTGGCCATATAAAGGATTTTGGCTTGAAAATGATCGTCTTTAATCATTGTGACTTGAGGACTACCTACAGATGGTCCCGAACACTTAAAAATCTACTTAGTTTCAAACATATCATTGGGAAGACTAACTTTTGGATCCTGTTGGATGGAGAAAAAAGGTTGTTAAGTTCTGCGCATGGGTGCAAGGAACGGAGACGAGGCAGTGAACAGTGAACTTCAACTCTTTATTAATCATACTGAACAGAGCAAAACCCTAGGGCAGCAGTAGCCCTTTTATAGGGTTGGCTGCTGACCTATTAGCCAATGAGAAACATGGAAGTGTTAAACCTTTGAACCAATGAGAGTTGGCCCGTTAACAGCCAATCAGATTTCCCAGAAAGGACCAATCCGATATCGCTATTATCGGCCAATCAGAAGTGCAGGATTAGAACCCTGCTTTTTCTTAAGGTTGTTAAAACTTTATTAAACGCCTTTATTAGTTCATAACACCCCTTCCCCCTAGGTTCCGTTTAAGGGGTGCGGTGATGTAATCCCATAGATATGCAGGTTGTTTTAACTGTCTATTAGATTTGCGTTGTCCCACTGGTTCCTGTCTGTAGTCCAGTTTCGGCGGGACGTTTTTTGATTTATCTGGTACAGGCAGTTCCGCATCCTCATTGGACGACTCGGTGCCACTAATTCTGTCGTTGTTGTCCTCCGATCTCTGTGGGCTCGCCTCCGTTGAGGTATTCCTCTGTGGCGAGGCCATCCCTCTCCCTGATTCTTCTTCATGTAATGCGCCTGGCTGCTGACTTCCTTCGATTCTGCTTTCCACCATCTCGAATTCGGTTTCTTCAACATCCCCTCCCTCCTCAGTTTGAGAGTCACAGGAGTCGCGGGAACTGGGTTGTAGCCTAGAGTGAAGCTGATCTATATGGCGTTTCCATATTTTTCTGTCCAATGTTTGCACATGGTACGATCTGAGCCCGGTGATTTGAGTTACGGTTGCTTCGACCCATAATGGTTCGCTGGAGAGGTTTTTAGCAAAAACTAAGTCGCCTACCATGAACTTGCAGCATTTTCTGCTAGATCCACAGGGTTTCTCTGGCGCGTAGGATGGGTGGAGCAGGTCGAGGTGGGAACGGAGCTTGCGTCCCATCAACAGTTCAGCTGGAGTCTTGTTGGTGATGCTGTGCAGGGTGATGTGTTGGAATAGGAGTATTCTGTTTAGTTTGTCATCAATGTCCCCATAGTCCATTTTGTGGAGAGTTTTTTTAACAAATTGGACCATGCGCTCAGCCCTGCCATTGGCCGCAGGGTGCGCCGGCGAGGTTAGCGCATGGCGGATACCCCGGTCCGCTAAGTATTGTTCAAACGCCAGGGCAGTGAACTGGGGTCCGTTGTCAGAGACCAGAACATCTGGCAGCCCATGCATTGCGAATAGCCTATTCAATTTGCGGATGACTGAATCGGTTGTAGTAGTCTTCATCTTGTGGATCTCGAGCCAGTTGGAATAGGCATCCACTGTAAGGAGGAACGTATGTCCCTTAGTAGGTCCTGCAAAGTCAACGTGGATGCGGGACCATGGCCCCCAGGGGGTTTCCCACTCCGTTGGAGTTGCTCTAGGTGGGGCACTGCTGACTTCTTGGCACTTTAGACAAGTCTTTACCCAGGCTTCAATCTGCTTATCGATGCTCGGCCACCACGCATAGCTTCGTGCGAGCTCTTTCATACACACAATGCCGGGGTGACCGTCATGCAATGTTTTCAAAACTGCTCATTGTAACCGCTCTGGGACGACGACTCTGCCTCCCCATAGGATGCAGCCTTTTTGCGAGAAAAGTTCTGTTTGCTGGTTTCTGAAAGGGGCGAAGTCGTCAGGGGTTTGTCCTACTGGCCATCCTCGTTCGACCCAGCTGAGGACTCACGCCAGGACAGGATCTCATTTCGTTTCAATAGCGATGTCTCTGGCTGTTAGCGGCGATGAATGTAGTGTTTCAATCTGGAGTGTCGTAATGGTTGGAGCTGGGTCATCGACGGTTTCCGGAAGTGGGGCACGGCTCAATGCATCAGTGTGGGGAATGGCTTTCCCTGGGCGGTGTTGTAATTTATAGTTGTACGCAGCTAAGAACTCCGACTAGCGAGTCATTCTAGGTGACAATATATAGGGGGTTGGCTTGTCTTCCGCTATAATCCCCAGCAAAGGTTTGTGATTGGTAATAATAGTAAAAACTCGTCCATACACATATTCATGAAACCGTTTCACAGCAGATACAACAGCAAGAGCCTCTTTGTCAATTTGGCTATAGTGATGTTCAGCCCTCGATAAGGTCCTTGAAAAATAGGCAATAGGGGCCTCACTACCATTTGGTAACACATGACTCAAAATGGCTCCTACTCCAAACGGTAATGCATCACATGTGATTGTTAAAGGCAAAGTCTCGTTATTAAAACAGCATCGGAGGTTAGTAAGTTTTTCACTTGTTGGAATGCGTGCTCCTCTCGGTGTCCCCAGACCCAGGTTGCTTTTTTGTCAAGAAGTCTATGTAGGGGCTCAGCTACGGTCACTTTCTGGGGCAAGAAGATGTTGTAAAAGTTAATGAGCCCCATGTCCATGCTGTATGTGCCAAACAAGGTGCCAACGTTCACCTTTTGCCTTAATTGATGGTATATTGACATGTTCTAAGCAAAGTATGTGGGAAGAATTACAAAAGCAGAGCAATAGATATGCAGGATGGGGGTGAGGGAGATCATGGACAGTTCTAGGTTGAGGCCATTGCGGCTGGTACATACACCCTAGAGCAGCAAACTGTTGTTCCTCAGCAGAGGGTTTAAATTAAAACTGGACCACTCAAGGCTTCTAGCTGTGCTACCTACTAAGAAAATTAATGATGCTTTAAATGACAGAGATTGGTATTTCAGGTATTGAAATATCAGGGGTTGAATTCTTCTAGGTTGAAAACCAAGGAGGCAAGGAACAGTGATGAAGATGAATGTGGTAATGGACCCAGGAGTTGTCTATTCATAGATGTCTTCAGCAATGTGACAATTATTTTCTGGGAGTCAATTTCCATATCTCTCTTACGTCCTGATTTTCTTCACCTAAAGAATACAGACCCAAAAATTCAACTTTTTTTTTTTTTGCTTAGGGGAAGTTTCTGAATTGAAATCATGGACACATCTATCTTTATTATATTTAGCTGGGTTTATGGATTAGTTAGCATAGAGTGACTTGTCAATTTTTTTTCCACACACAAAATAACACCTAGTGACAAGAAAGGCTACCAACTCAAAAGAAGGAAAAAAATGTAAGTTATGCATAATACTTATGCATGTAATAATATGCACATAATGTGAATATTTTTCTAATAACTATCCTTTCTGAAAATATAATGAATAGAGACCAAATGTATTTCTAATTTTCACAATTCATCTTCCCACTCACCCTACCAGCACTTAATTTGTTCATAAACATGGTTTCCCACGGTTTATCAGCCAGTCAATCCTTGCACCATTTAATCTTGCAATTCAAGTTAAGCTCCTATCAGCTCTGCATGCAAATCACTCACAAAATGTCTATGGAGATTCTCTGTCCTCCAGTTCATTGGTTGTCCCAAAGGTGCTTTTTCAAGAGACAACTGGACTTTCTGTTTTTTCTCAGAAGATGTTTCGCTTCTCATCCAAGAAGCTTCTTCAGCTCTGAAGCATCATTCTTGGATGAGAAGCGAAACGTCTTCCAAGAAAAAACAGAAAGTCCAGTTGCCTCTGGAAAAAGCACCTTTGAAACATTCGTCAAATGTTTTAATTGTCTCAGAAAAAAAATAGATGAAGGAAGAAGATGCTATTTCAGACAACATGTTTCCCAATAGGTTTACCTTTTGAAAACTAACATCACATATGTTTTTTTGTTCATGCAACATGCCAAATCCATTTAGGATTGGGTCTCCATGAATTTAGTTAGTAAAACAGACATCGCCATTAGATTTGTAGCAGATCAGTATGTTTAGGAGGTCTCTGAGCCCACCTTATCTATGTTTCCTAATAAAATACATGGATGGAGAGGAGAGAGTAAGAGTGAGGACAGGAGTCTGCCATCAATCCAGCAGTCCTCTCCATGTTTTTCTCCATTAGGGATATATCTGCTGTAGTCCAAACAAGAGATGACCAGAGCTTAACCAACTGAGCATGGAAAGGTTGCAGCTGATGTACAATATTTAAGAGGCTTTGCCCATGTCTTCCTCTTAACAATGAGTCTCTAATGTAGACTGGAGTGAGTGAGCTCCCTCATCAAGTAAAAACTTAAGCCTGGATGATATCCAGATGACTGCCAAGAATACAAACCCTTTGATTCCCTACCATTCAGTCAGAACTGAAGCAGCTTCTTGACAGAGAAGCAAAACGTCTTCAAGGAAAAAACAAAGGAAGTCCAGTTGCTCTTTGAAAAGCAGCCTTGGTTTAAACCTGGGTGGTTCTAGTCCCGGTCAACATATTAACCATGTATTTCACTGGCTGATTGACAACTGTATTATCCAGTAACAATAATGTGTGAAAGTGACCAAAAGTGCACAAATAAGTGAATCTATAAAAGGGAATAACTAAAAAAAAAGATATTATCCAGCCACTCTTTTTCCCCGGAGTTATTTTTCTTGTGCCTGTTTTCCTAAGCTATCTTTCAATAATGTTAGCACTAAACAGGAAAAAAAGTAACTTTTTTGAAAAAGTTTTGCGCAAGTGACATTTCTTTCCCAAGATTCAGCTCTTCTAATTGCAGTCCAAATAATAATCTTAAAGAGTACAATGTGACCGAGAAGACTGAACGACAAACTGTGAAGAGAACAAAAGAAAAACTGTATGAAAGTTGATATCAATCAAATTGCAGTAATTAACAGAGGGCTTTCCATTTATATTCATTCCCAAAGTGAGTGGAGAGGGTGGAGGGGAGGCTTTCAGCTGTCTTGTCAAAATATCCACTTCAGACTGGAGAGAAGAAAAATGGTTGAGCTGAGAAATAACTGCTTGTCCTTTGAAAATTGTATTCCATCAAATATCCCCCCCTCCTCCCAGGTTTCTCCTTCTCTGGGCTGGAGAGCATAATAGATCAGGTGGCCTTCTAAAGAGAATGCATACGGACTAATTCTAATGCTTTTTGCAAGAGCAGGAGGCTGAACCACAGGCCCAGCAGGAAAAGAATCCCTGCTAGCAATCCTAAGATTGCAAAGCAAGCCGTCAGCTACTACACACTTTGGTGCTCGGATAGCAGGCTAATTGTACAAGGCCTCCACCATCAAATGTTATTGTCAGGATTCCAACAGTTACCCCCCTTTAAATCATGAGTCTCGAGCAAATAGATTTACTGGGTGTTAACATGTCTGGCACTGCCTGGATGTAGCAAACTCTGAGGCACATCATTCATTGTCACCCTTGACCCTGATTTCCCCCCCCCCCCGGGTGTATCCTAATTCCTATTCTCCAATGGGACACATCCATAGCCAAGAGTCATCAATCATGCTCTCCAGTTAGAATTTTGCGCGGCAGAAACTTCAGTCATCTAGTTACTATCTTTGAAAACATTTATGGAATGCAGTTTCAGTTTGCAAGCTGCCACACTGCTCCCCTCTCCCTTTCTGTTGGCAACTCTAAAAAGATGAAAGAAATATTTTATGAGTTGACAATTATTACCAGAAAGATTAACAGACACTGATTCCTTTCCACCTTGCTGCTCTTGATGGATTACAATGTCTGTTCTTTCTGAAATAAGAGCCCAACATTTGCTGGGAAGAGACCACGTACACATCAGGTTTGCGTTTGACCTTGGGGGGGCCAAGTGGGTGTGGCTGGGGTGAGTGTGGCCAGCTTGATATCACTCATGTTGGGGGTGCCTGTAGTGGCCCAGGTGGGGCTGGGGAGATCCTTTGTTTCCAGAAAAGGAAGGCGAGATCAGGGAAAGCACCAAACAATGGCCTCCTGCAGCCCTCTGCTAGCAAAAATGGAGCTGGCAGCCCTCCTGAGCTTTGTTTTCCCTGGCAGAAGCACTGTGGGCTGGTCCTTCATTGTTTTCAAGGCAGCCCCGTGGATGAGGTCTAAGCATCGCACAGACAGGATCTGGCCCACAAGCTTTCAGTTTGAGACTCCTGATCTAGGGTAATGTAATAGAGATGTAGATCCCGTAGGGGGCGCAAGCAGCACACTGCTGTGCCTCTGGACCTCAAATACCTACATGACCTCACTTAGCAGAGGTATCCCTGGATTGTACATGACCTCACCTGCTAGCAACATCACTTCCTTACTTGTATATTCTTAAGGATTGGTGGGGGAATTCACCAATCCAAAAACTGTTTTTATATTATGTTTTTCTGCTTGTAAAAACTGTATAAAAGCAATAAATGCTGCCCGGGCAGTCAGACATCTTGGCACCTTGCAAAATGACTAGTCTTTAAACTCCATCAGGTTAAGGAAATGTGGCCAAGGCCTGTGCAATTCACCCGTGACATAGATCAAGTTTGATTTGATCATTCAACCCCATTTGGTTAAAAAAAAAATCCAATTTGGTTCAGTGTTCAAGACGAATCGGCACATCACTCAGCCTGATTCCAAAGGGCCTGAATGGATTGCAAAGCATCTGATTCAATGAGCTAAACTATCTTTCCAATTCTGAAGTCAAGAACAAAGCTAAATTGGTGCCCATCAGAAAAAGTCTATTCTTATAAAATATCCGTGAATATGTGTAACAATGATGGGCTTGCAGCAATTACATGATTCAAAACTAAAGATTTGTCTTTGCTGTTCTATGATACACAACATTGTGCATTCAAGGATGTGTTTATCCTGAAAGTCATTCATTCCCATTTTTAAAAAACTATTCTTCTCTCAGTCACCTGCAAACATTCTCCCTCTGCTGGAACCTGCCTGTTTCTCCCTTGAGATCTGCTTGAGATTTTACCCATTTAAATTTTGGTTAAAACAAAATATCCTGTGATAGGTCATGTGCTCAAATTGCACTTTGAGATAGTTACATCTCGTCTTTGAAAAAGTAAACAGATGTAGATCTCACTTATTATGTACTATCTCTTCTAGGTACACGGTACTTAGGACCAGATAAAGTCTTGGTAGAGCTTCAGCAGAGTTTCAGACCTAATATCCAAAAAGAAAAATCTAACATCTGCTTGCCCTTGATCCCAAATGTGCTTTTTCAAAAGGTAATTTTACTTTTGTTTGCTTGAAGACATTTCACTTCTTACCCAAGAACCTTCTTGGATAAGAAGAAGCTGAAGAAACTTCTTGGATGAGAAGCGAAACGTCTTCAAAGAAAAAAAAAGTCCAGTTGCCTTTTGAAAAAATATCTTTGGGACAAACATAACCTTGATGACTGAGAATCTCCATAGATGCTTTCCCTCGATATTTTGTCTTAGTATTATCATTTCCTATGTTTTTTTGGTATGTAAGCCCATTGATTTACTTTTCCTTTGACTGCTGCTCTTAAATTTCCTTTGCAGTGCAGGCAGAGTCCTTTATTAATCATTGTCACCTTAGCACTTATATCTGCCTCCCACATTCATAAAGATTGATCTCGGAAACTTCATTTCTCTTCATTCACAATATATAACACAAACCCATTTCTGTGTCTTTCCCTTCACCTCTACATAGCAAGCCATCTGTTTTTTCCCCTGTTCTTCTGGTATGATGGAATTCATTCTTTTTTGAGTCTGCATTAAACAAGCCAACTTTTTTTTTTTTCTCACTGACAGTCTTGTTTAGGCGTTTGTGAAATTTGGGACCATTTAGCATTTACCAGTAAGGGTAAACAGCCTCTTTTGAAACAAATCATTGGCCTGAGGCTAGAGCATGCATAATATTTCATGTGGAAGGAAGGTGAGAAGGTCTAGAGATTACTAATCAGTTCTTGATTCTGAATCAGAAGCCTTTCCCAGATCTCTTCACAGAAGTCCTTGAGCTCAAAGGTGGGAACTTTGGTCTCATGAGCTACAATTTCCAGTGGCAATAGCAATAGCACTTAGACATATACCGACCGCTTCACAGTGCTTTATAGCCCTCTCTAAGCAGCTATAGAACTTTTATCCAAAATCAGTCAGCATATAGCCCCTAACAATCTGGGTCCTCATTTTACCCACCTCAGAAGGACGGAAGACTGAGTCAACTTTGAGATTTGAACTGCCAAATTGCAGGCAGGCAGCAGTAATAGCCTGCAACACTGCACTCTAACTACTGCGCCACTGTGACTCACCATAACTTCTATTGTCCTTGACACAGGAGAAATGTCAAGACTGAATCTCTTGAATCGACTTGAGATGAGTTACACAAGGAGCACATATATATTATTTCATTTTGCCAATTTTCAAAGTGAATATTATTTTTTTTTATAAAAGATCCCCATGGCTATATTTCTGACTCTGTGAGTTTGGGCCGCTTTTTTTTCCACACCATACTTTTTTCATAACATACTTTGGGGACAGCAGGCTAAACCACAGGATGAATAGTTTCAAGAATTGGGTATGTCTAGTTTAGTTATTTCCAATAATCTAAGGAGCTGCCACAATGAAAAGGGGAGTCAGCCTATTCCCCAAAGCACCTGAAGAAAGAAGCAATGGATGAAAACTGACACACTAGATATAGATTAATAGAGTTGGAAGAGACCTTGTAGGTCATCTAGTCCAACCATCTACCCAAGCAGGAGACCCTATACCATTTCTGACAAATGGCAATCCAGTCTCTTCTTGAAAATCTCAAGTGATGACGCTCCCACACCTTCCAAGGACAACTTCTGTTCCATTGGTTGATTGTTCTCACTGTCAGAAAGTTTCTCCTTATTTCTAGGTTGAATCTCTCCTTGTTCAGTTTCCATCCATTATTCCTTGTCTGCCCTTCAGTTGCTTTGGAAAATAGCTTGACCCCTTCCTCCTCTCTCTGGCAGCCCCTCAAATATTGGAAGACCGCTATCCTGTCTCCCCTGGTCCTTCTCTTCCCTAGACTAGCCAGGCCCAGTTCCTGTAACCGTTCTTCCTATGTTTTAGTCTCCAGTCCCCTAATCACCCAACTAATCAAGGAGAGAACCAACCAAGAACTAAGCAGAAATTTCCTGACAGTTAGAAAAATTAACCAGTGCAACAGCCTGCAAATGTGAAGAAGTGATAGTTGTTGTTTAGGAAGCCCATTAAGAATATAGGAAATTTATTCTTTCAGCCAAGATGGTTTAAACCATAGGGGGAACCATTCCCTGGCAAAGGATACAAGCATCTTCATAGTTAACTGATGAGCTTCTATGCAACATCTAGCAGATGCTCAAGCGACTTTACCGAGATCTGAATTTAATTGAAAAACTGGAGGATCATAGTTATTTCCAGCATTGGAAGCCTGGAACGGGGGTTTGCTTACATGGAGGGCAAGTCTTCATTATTTTGCACGCAGCTGCCTCATTTCACTTGTAAGATTATTTATTTTGATACATAATTATGTGGGTTGATATGTTAGTCAGCCATTAATTAGTTCAAATTGAAGTGGAAATTAATTAAACGAGCACACTTTGTCACTTGCAATCAGTCTGGATCCAGCTCAGTACTGGGATAGGTGTGATAAAGAAGAACAACAGTCCATAGGGAAGGGCTTTAGGTGCCTCCCCTCAACCGATAGGAAGCTTCGTTTGATTAGAGTAAATTTGGCAAGACTTCATAAGAATGGGAGTAGTTCAATGAGGGTCTTATTTCAGCAGGTGCTCAGTTGAAGCTGTGCTCTTGCGGTTGCAACTACAGCTACAGCTTTAATTTGGTTTGTTTGATTTGGCTTAATATGTTACGTGTTTGTTTAATTATGGTTTAGAGCTAAAGGCTCCCTGGTAATCCAGCCACCTGTGATCTGCTTAATAACTCACAGTTCCACCAAACTAAGATTGGTTTTGTGTATTGTGTTGTAGGAAGGAGGAAATTCAGTTCAATAAAGATGACATTGTATAAATTGTGACGTTATTGTGTAAGTTATGCATACTGCATCATTTCTATCAGTTGTGCAACTCAATTTGTCACCCAACTTTTGCCTTCATGCATACCTATGGAAGGAAGGAAACAATAGTACTTCAAAGGAATGCCGAATAAATGCATATAATTGAAATGAGTAAATAATCTAATGGTACAAATGAACAATGAAAGAAAGATACAACCCATTGCTTGCCTCCATTAGGGATACCTGGCTTCCTCCTACTGCATAGCACCTACCAGCATGTTATATTCAGATGGCATCTCCCTTACTAATGGGATAAAATCCATTTCCTTCCATTGCAACCTTTGCATTTTTTTATTGCATTCACAGCTTTAATTACATTGGTTTTCAGAAATGCTGGGTATCTGTAATTGCCGACGCCCAAGGAACAGTGCATTTATCAAATGCTGATCACTTGATCCTTCAAAGGAAAGTCTAGTCCTTCTTTTTCTTAAACTAGACATACCCAATTCTTGCTGGGAAGCCCAAATATATACATTCTATATTGATTTCAATGCCATAAAAGAACCGATTCTGCTGCTGAACAGGACCAAACTTTCCATTGTTAGAAAGAGCCATGTTTATTTATTTCAATTTAATTCTTAATTGAACATAGAAAGAACAATAAAAGCTAGGAGTTTGTACCAATTTAAGCAATCTTAATGGGACACAGAGACAGACAGACACATTCATTTTTTGACTGCTAGCGTGTAATTCAGTGGCAAATAGATTTCTTAAATATATTACAAAGCCAATTATATGAAACTGGATTGTTAAACCCCAGCATGATTGCATTAAACTATCTGAACAGAATATTGAAACATTTGGTACAGTACCCCCATGGATGAGTTGTCATCTTGGTTAGCAACATAGCTAGGTCTTTGCTGGATTTGGTGACTGTTCATCCAGCTTGGTGTGACACAGTTCTGTCTTAATCAGCATCCACTTAATAATCATCCAAATGAATGTGCTGTGTTTACAGGCAAGGAATGCTGGCTTATGAGGGACTCTGACCAAGTGAAGTCCCTGATCATGTATCAAATCTGTCTGTATCTACAGACAACTGGGCACATCATCTTGTTAGCTGAGCATCAAACAAATGTTCAATGGGTGCAGAAGGCATCAGAATGTGGTGATAGAAGAGACCAGGGTTAGGCCAGACTAAGATAGGAAATAACCTAGAATTATGGGATTATAATTGCAGACTTGGAAGGGAACATAGACTCACCTGGTTGGTGCAACCCCTGTCCAAAGCAAGAATCCTCTTAATTATCCAAGAGAAATGCTTGTCCAACCTTTGAGGTTTTCAACCTCCATTAATTCCATTCTTATTTAAAACAGACTTAAGCCATATCTGCAGCCTTAAAGCATGTCAGAATGTAACTTATCCTTTAATCATCCACCATTTCCTGAATTTGTGAGGAAAGTTCCTCCTGCTTCTGAAATTGAATAAGTTGTAGGGAATTCCAAACAACCTAGTGAGAAACCATTTGCATAAAAAAAAAAAAAAGAGCTCAAAAACAGCTAGAAATTGTTTGGGGGGGGGGGGAATTGTCCACTGGTGCACGTAAGCATGTATAAATTATGAGAAATAGACTTCAAAAGTTTGACATGGACTTTTATCACAATATGCACAAATTGAGATGGCAATGAGGTGGAAAGATCCAGAATGAGTAAAACATAGAATGTAGAATAATAGAGTTAGAAGGGACATCGGAGGTCTTCTAGTCCAACCCCTTGCTCAAGCAGGAGACTTCACACCATACCAGACAAATGGCTGTTTAATCTCATTTTGAAAACCTCCAGTGATAGAGCACCCACCACATTTGGAGACCTACCTTTCCACTGATTCTTGCTGATAGGAAAGTTCTCCTTAGTCCTAGATCGTATGTCTCTTTTTAAAAAGAAACTGAATGAAATCAAACTTGGAAGATTCATTTTCTCCTCAGAGCCATGTTACACCCATGTTGGGCTCCTATTTCAGAAAGAACGGACATTGTAATCCATGAAGAGCTAATAAGGTGGAAAGGAATGAGTGTCTGATAATCTTTCTGGTAATAACTGTCAACTCATAAAATATTTCTTTCATCTTTTTAGAGTTGCCAACAGAAAGGAAGGGGGGAGCAGTGCAGCAGCTTGCAAACCAAAACTGCATTCCATAAATGTTTTCAAGGATAGTAACTAGGTGACTGAAGTTTGAGTACAACAACAGGGCCAAAAAGGCAGTCAGTTGAATGAAATAATGGTTCATGGAGTATCCATCTTAAAATATGTTAAACATTGGAACATAGGTATAGTCCCTTTGAATCAAGCCAAGACCTAGCCTGGTCCTGTATTTTATTTATTTTAATGAGCAATTAAATGCCTGTGGGAAGTGTGTCCATACCTACTCCATATTGGTCTTCTGCCAAGGTTTCTCTCAAAGTGGAATTTAGAGGCCAAAATGGAGGCAACATCAACACTGAGACAAAACTCTTGCCCTTTTGAATTAAAAGCTTTCAACATTCCCATTATCCATGGAACTGGTTCTTCTTTTCTCATGTCTCTCATGAGAAGTAATCTATGGTCAGAATGAATTTTTAAAATATGACAGTATGCAAATCTGACATTTTGGAAGCTTGCAAGCATGCCAAGAATCCATGGTGTTGTTGATCTAAGCAGTGTTATTGAAATGATGACAGATTTCAGTAGGCCTGCCAATATATTTGGACAGGGTAGGAAGTGATGGAAAGACTTTAATTGACCCATTTTTCCTCCTTTCTCTCTGTCTCTTGTTTGCTTCAATTTGGGTAACAATTCCAGAAAATCTTTTCCAAGAGTCTGTTATTTGATTTGACTATCTTTAGGCAAATTTCCACATTCCTTTTTATTGAGATGTTGTGTTCATTCCTCTTTTTCTGTGGTCTGTTTTCTCGGGAAAACCTTTATTTCAGAGTAAACTGGCACCGTCAGCATACAGGTTACCTTACCTACAAGACTAACCTCCCCAACAATCTAGCTCGAGACCCAAGGATCACACAAAGTAATTGGCAGATCACAGCCAGGACACAAAATTCCGATATGAAAGCAAACAAGAACAGCAACAGTTTCTTTTAATGTTCTTCCCACACCCCAAAAGACAAGACCTTGATGAAAAGCAAAGAGGTTAAAAAGTCAGAAGTTACCCCTTTATTTAAAATGTGGGGCTTCTGACAGCAAACTGTTTGGCTGTTCTTGATTGTTTCTATTTCCTTTCTTCACTTGAGAAAATCCATTCTGTATCAACTCTGGTTTGTAGAAATTCCCAGTCATGGTTGTCCCAAAGGTGCTTTTTTCAGGAGACAACTGGACTTTCTTGTTTCTTCTTTGAAGTTGTTTTGCTTCTCAGTCAAGAAGCTTCTTCAGCTCTGATTGGATGGTAGTGGGGAATGGAAAGTTTTGTATCCCTTGCAGACAGCTGGTCATTTGCATCCTTTTAGAGCAGGGGTCTTCAAACTTGACAGCTTTAAAACTTGTGGACTTCAACTCCCAGAATTCCTCCTCCAGTCATGTTAGCTCAGGAATTCTGGGAGTTGAAGTCCACAAGCCTTAAACTTGCCAAGTTTGAAGGCCCTTGTTTTAGAGCAGGGGTCACCAACCTTTTGGACCTCGGGGACCACCAAACTCATAATTTTAAATCCTGCAGACCACTAATATGAATTTTGACTGACAGTGGCTTGCTGATGTTGGTGGGAAAGTCAGTCCCATATTCCAGAGCTGCTGTAGTCACAGGATTGGCCCTTTGGTCATCCTGGAGCAGCTGCTCCTCCACCCGGATGCATCGGCCTGCCATGAACTGGAGGAGCTGCTCCAGGATGACTAAAGGGCCGACTTTCCCACCAACGTCAGCAAGCCACCCCGGGGTGGATTTCCCTCCCCCGCCATTGGTCTTACCTTCCAGTTCTAGCTCCCATGGCTCTACTCAAGGTAAGGTTTGCACTCAGCCGAAGGGTGGAGGCCAGCAGGTGGGTGGGCCATGTGGGCTGCACAACCTTGTGTTCCTGTGCAGTCTGGATTAATTGCTTTGGGGGGAATGCTTTGGGGGGGACATTTTTCTGCAGACCACCAACATTTTCTCATGGACCACCAGTGGTCCCTGGCCCAGTAGTTGGCAACCACTGTTTTAAAGAGTCATTGACCTCCTTCAATGACCCTATAAAAGGATGCAAATGACCAGCTGTCTGCAAGGAATATAAATCCTTCCATTCCCCACTATCCTATCAGAGCTGAAGAAGCTTCTTGGATGAGAAGCAAAACATCTTCAAAGAAAAAAAGAGAAAGTCCTGAAAAAGCATCTTTGGGATATCAACTCTGGTGTTTTCTTTAAAGTAGGAATGGGGGATTGAGTTAGTTCTGGGTCTAATGCAAATTTGATTGATGGCTGAGGAATTTTGGATGTTGAAATCCACATATTTTAAAGTTGCTGAGGTTGAGAAACTGCATTTTAACCAGGCTCAAGGTTGACTCAGCCTTCCATCCTTCCAAGGTGGGTAAAATGAGGACCCAGATTGTTGGGGGCAAGAGGCTGACTCTGTAAAGCGCTTAGAGAGAGCTGGAAAGCACTGTGAAGCGGGATATAAGTCTAAGTGTGATTGCTACTGCTATTGCTATTTTTCAGCCATAACAGATGAGTTGTTGTTAGCTATGGGAAAAAAAACTTGGCCTCAATGGGAATTTCCTTCCCACTGTGTATAGCAGCCACATTAGTGGGTATTGGGGAAGAGTCCCACTTGGAGCAGAGCACACAAGGCTGGCCCTGCTGTGAGGCAGAGGGGATTGGCTTCCTCAAGTGGCAGATTTTGGTTGTCATGAAAGAGCAATTAATTAGTTATTTTAGTTTTATTTGCAGAGATGACTAGAGAAACTCTAGGACATTAAGAGCTGTGGTGTTGAAGTCGTTAGAATGCAGTATTGCAGGCTAATTCTTCTGACTGCCAGCAGTTTGAGTCTATGGCTCAAGGTTGACTCAGTCTTCCATCCTTCCAAGGTCAGTAAAATGAGGACCCAGATTGTTGGGGGCCATAGGCTGACTCTAATAAACTGCTTAGAGAGGGCTGTAAAGCATTGTGAAACAATAAACAAGACTAAATGCTATTGCTATTAGAGTTTCCAGGACAATGTTAGAATTGTTAAACTCCATCCAATAAGCATCTGGTACAAGATTCAGGTGTTACCTAATTTATGCCAACATACAAACTATTTTTTGCAAGCCAGGAGAACAATTGTCAGCAGCCGCTCTTGTTTCAGAAATGGATGAAGTAGGATTCCCAAAGCTAATTTACTTCCTTCGTGTCATTTCTAAAGGTGCAAACAGGAAATGTAAAACAGGGTTGGTTGTCCCAGAGTGAACAAATCTACATGCTGAAATGAAAGAATTCATTTGGCTGCCTTTTCAAAGTGCAATCAATGTGTTTTCCCCCCATCTCTCTCGCAATATATACATATATATATCTCTTTTCAAACATTAATTCCATATTTAAGTGATATTCCTTTTCTTTAGATTTCACTTTCAACTTTTCTCTTTAAAAAGATCCATTGCTTCTCCAAATATTTGAACTTAATCTGATATATTATCCATAAAAGCATGTGGTGGTTGGGAATACTTAAAAGGAATTGTGCATGGAATGCTGTTTCCATCTCCTGGTAGTCAGAGAAATTGCAATTCCTGACATTTTAAAATATGCTATGCTAGTTTGACATAATCCTAAATCATAATATCTGAATCTGATTTAGTGTTTGAAACATCATTGCAGTTTGCAAAACATGGTCTGTGGCTTGGTGTATGCTGAGAACTCAAACAATTATGCGTTTTTTTAAATTGCAATGGGAAAACAAAGCCAGGTCTTTAGCAAGCCAAGTCTACAGAGTTTCTATGCAAATTCCAGGAAAATATGCATTTAGTTTAAAGATTACTTTTTCATCATCTTTGTAAACGTGAGTGATCACTAAACAGGCAGTTGCTAAGCAAGGACTGCTTGTTCTCCTAATGCCCATTGTCACATGTCACAATCACTACAACTAAATCAATAGAATTTCAGAGTTGAAAGGATGAACTCAAGTACACCTCTCTCTTTAGCATAAGAATCTACACTCCATTATTTCCATCTCCACCCCAATGTGTATCAAATTAATGCTGGAAGACTTCCTATGAAAAGGAGTCTACCATTGAGTCAAATGGTATGCCATTCCTTTGAGCAGAACAGTGTTTGATAGCCTGAAATGCTATTAGCTGAGCTTATTGGTTAAGTCAGCAGCCCCCAACCTTTTGGATGCCAGGGATTGGTTCCTTGGAGGGTGTTTTTTCCACAGACCCGGGGTGGGGGGAGAGGGGAGGATGGTCTCATGCACTGCCTGGATCCCATGAGTGTGCAGATATGGTTTCGCTTGCTTGCACAGTCCAGTTCCTGGCAGGTTGCAGACCGGGGTTGGTCTGTGATCTAGGACTTGGGGATCCCTGGGTTAAGTCATATTATGATATCACAACTTAAAACATGGCCAGTAGTGGGCAAATAGATATTTCCGATTATCAGCTGGGTGACGATCAGCTGTCTTGCGCGAGTTAGATTAGCTAGAAAGCAGGAAATCATTGGATTTCTTGCTTTCTAGATACTCTAAATCGTGCAGCACATCTGATCCGCCCTCACTATTGTACTTACCTTAGAAGTCTTCAAAATGCTTTTTTTTTCAGTGCCCAGGAGGCTTCCCTGAGACCTACTAGGCCAAAAACGGGGCGCAGGAGGGTGCTGCAAAAGAAAAAAAAAAGTAAAAAAGACTTTAGACCCCCCCCAGTCCCATGACCACATAGCCATGTCCACCCAGTCCCATGACCACATAGCCACGTCCACCCAGTCACATGATCACCTGGCCATGCCAACCTAGCCATATCCACAGCACCAGTAGTAAAAAAAAATTGAATCCCACCACTGAACATAAAATAATTTGAAGTACAGAAAAAAGGAAATAACCATTGAGCTACTAGAAGGGAGACTGGGGTGTGTGCCGGGTGATAGGATCTGCCCAAGAGTGCCTTGAACAATCAGGTCTAAATAAATGCACTTCAGCCACAAATACCGTAGTTATCACAATCTTAAGCTTTTCTTGAAAAGAGAAAATAATGGACCCTAATAGCTAGAAGAGGCCAGTTTGAGGGAATGTATGTTTAGGAGTGATATCTTGATATAGAGATTTCCCAGCATGGTGCAGGCAATCAGAGACTTAACTCCCCACTAATGGTAGAAGGAAAATAAAAGCAAGGAAATGAAAGAAATCTGCAAAAGCTGCAGATCTTTCGAATTTGATCTAAATTTTAACCAAAAAAAGGGGATGACATCAATGGACATATGCCAAAAAAATTGAGAGGGAGAGACTCAAATCATCAATAGATAGGCCACTCTCTGTATTGCCTTCCTGTCCGAATCAGTAATGCTTTCAAACCAGACAGTAATGCAGTATGACAAGATGCTCTTGATCATCCCTCTATAGAAAGTGGTAAGGAAAAGGGAAGGAAGAAGAAATAGCAAGACAACATCCTCTCTATGGCCCACAACCAGCTCAGCAGAGGCTAAAATCTAGGAAAAGCTTCCTTCAGTCAATGGAAAATTTTGAAGAATTTGAAAGCAGAGTGGACCTTTGGAAAGCTGTAAAGAACCAACACTGGATGGAACCAACAGAGGAGCTGGCCCTGGATCTGACAAAAGCTGGAAAGTGTGGAAATTGTTGAATAGACTCAGCACAGATACAAGAAGATCTGAACAAATAGGGTTCCATTCTTTGCAATTGTGGAGACATTCAAATAACAACACGTATGTATACCTGCCCTTTGTGTCTCTATCAGCGTACACTTGAGGACCTCATGGTAGCACAACATAATGCAATTAATCTTGCTGTCAACATCCAGCTTGAGTATCCAAATAAAAGTCCAGGATCATGTCTTTTCTGGCATGCTACGTGCCTCTTTGTTTCAACTTGTCAGTTGTTATTATCTGGGCAAGATCTGTTTTATGGATACATATTTTAATCTTGTATTTTATATTTTAATTTTTATGTCATATAATAGCCTTACTTTACTTGTGATGCTTCTCACACGAATAAAGAAACAATGCTGAAATCCAGGCACAGGTTGGGATAGATGTATTATTTCAAAAGGAAATTTCAGACGCTCCTAAAAGTTTTTTGCAGGCTAAGAAAGAATGGCATTGTAAAAAGGAGAAATTAAGTTAGAACCAAAGACAGATGGAAGGTGCCAGGCAGGAAAAGGATGGACTCTTTTTCCCTCCTTGAAATATACCCATTATTTCTCAACAATTAATAGGGTCAAAGGAAGAATGCTGTCATGAGCCCCTTGGACGGAGAACTCATATAAAATCAGTTCATCATAAAAGTAGAAATCCTGTTGCAAAATACCCAGGCAGCCAGGAGAGGTCTTAAGTAGGGAATTAGCCTTGAATCCTTGCACATCCTCAAGAGATCCAGAACTGACTCCCCCAAGCTCCCTTGAGGCTTATTTATCTATTCCCAGGGCAAGAAAGGCAGTCTTGTCCTGGGAATAGAAAGGAGATTCTTTTTTTTTTTTTAATTTTATTGGTTTTTAAAAACAAACATAAACAAACAAAACATAAAAACATCAAGCTGTCTTCCATAGGTGTACATGCAGTGTGCCGGTTGGTTTACAAATTGTTTTGTGCTTCCATTTCGTAGTCTTCAATTACAATTACATTGCATATAATCTCGTATTTTCAATCAAAAATTAAATACCTTAGTATCATTGTTAATCAATCATTTGACTTTATTTTTATTCATTCATATTTTACAAGATAACCATAATTTACTTAATTTATTGTATAACAGTTCATATTATCATCCCAAATCTATCCTAAAATCAATTTGTAGTTATAATAAGAAAAAAGTACATCTTTATATATTTATTATTTTCTAGAAATCTGCATATTTCATTACTGTACTTTATTATCTAACCATTGATAGAAAAGATCCCAAATTTTATAAAATTGTTTATCCTCTTGTTCTCTAATTGCAAATGTCAATCTACTCATTTCAGCACATTCCAATATTTTCTTAATGATTTCCTCCTGTGATGGTATCTTTTCATTTTTCCAACTTTTAGCAAATACAATCCTACCCACTGTTAATACATTTACAATCAAGTATTTCAAGTCTTTGCTCTATATTTCAGGTAAAATTCCCAATAAAAATATCTCTGGTTTCAAGTCTATATGCTTTTTCGTCAGTTTCTCCAACCACATGTGGATTTTAGTTCAGTATTTTTTGGCATCCGCACAAGTCCACCACATATGGTAATATGAGCCAGGTGTCTGATGACATTTCCAACATTTTTCGGATTTATTCTTGAACATTCTTGCTGTTCTTGTTAAGGGAAAATGCCACCCGTAAAACATCTTATACAAATTTTCTTTATATGCTGTTGACATTGTCATTTTATAATTTTGAGACCACAATTTTAGCCATTTCTCTAAATCAATCCCATATCCAAAATTCTTCCCCCAAACAATCATAGTTTCTTTAACTTGTTCTTCTAGTTTAATTTCTAATAAATATCCATACAATTTTTTAATCACCTTTTCATCAGTATCTGTCAAAATCTTATCTAAGTCAGTCAATTTATTATAGAAACCTTCTGTTTTAGAATCTTTATCATACCTCAAATGTATTTGTGCATATGAAAACCAATTCATCTTCATACCTTGTTCCTCTAATTTTTGCATAGATTTAAGTCCACTCTTTTCATTCAGTATTTCACCATATCTAACTGTTTGTTCCTTTTTGTATATTATAGGATATGAAAATACTTCAAAAGTCGATAACCAGACTGGAATTTTCAAACAACATTATCTCTTAACCTTCTCCCAGTTTAACCACAGAGACTCCCGTATATGATGTCTTCTAAAATACCCCTATGTTTTAGTTCCTTTGTACCATAAAAAAGCATGCCACCCCAACAACAAATCATGTCCTTCTAATGTCAACAATCTAGCATTTCTTAGTGTTATCCACATCAGATTTGTAGCTTGGTAGTACAATTCCCAATTAGGCAAACCAAATCCTCCTCTAATTCTAGCATCTTGCAAAAGTTTTAACTTTATTCTCTCTTTCTTACCTTGCCATATATATTTCAACATAAATTTATTTAAATCTTCATAATAATCTTTTCCAAGCCTAATTGGAATTGTTTGAAACAGATATAAAATTCTGGGTAATATATTCATCTTGATTGTTGAAATTCTCCCTATTAGTGAAAGTTGTACGTTTTCCCATTTCGCCAAATCTAGCGCTATCTGCTGTTTAAGTTTAATATAATTATTCTCTTTTAATGTACTACATCTTGCTGTCAAATATATCCCCAAATACTTGATCTTATTCGTGACTTGAATTTTCAATAGGTCTGCCAATTCTTCCTTTTGTCTTGATAGCATATTCTTTGTCAAAATCTTTGTCTTATCTTTATTTATTTTCAAATCAGCCACCTTTCCATAGGTCTCTATCTTTTCTATCAATTTTGATGCTGTTTCTAAAGGTTCTTCTAAAATGAAAACCAGATCATCTGCAAATGCTTGCAGCTTAAATTCTTCCTTTTTAATTTTCATTCCTTTTATATTCTTTTCATTTCTAATAGTTCTGTTTAACACTTCCAAAGTTAACAAAGGTGATAGTGGGCACCCTTGTCTTGTTCCCTGAATAGAAAGGAGATTCTTGTATAACAGGCAGAATATAATAAAGTAGTTGGCTACCACATTGCACATATGGTCTGGCCACTAATGCCTGACAAATCCCTTTGGATTGCACAAAGATTGTTTTGTTTTTTTTTACAACATTGCTTACTTTGGCAGTTTCGTAACATTTCCAATTAAAGAAAAGGTGGTAAGAATTTGGTTCCCTTCAGGGGATACATAAAAAGGGAGACAAAACCAGCCATTTATATTACAGGGTAGGATATAATCCATATCTGGATTAAAAAGAAAACAGCAACTGATGGGTACTGTTGGGAAAATACCTACCCAAACATGACTGCAATATGCCTGGTCTCTCCATACAACCAGACAGGGGTCTTACCTCTAAATGCTAAAAAGATTTGGAGAAAGGTGCTTTTTTTCCTCTCATCCCCTGCAGTTAGGATAGTTTATTTGCTTGGTATTGCTCTGGTGCATGGCATAAATCTTTTATCATATTGTTGCTTTTGTTTATCTTCTTTACTATTCAAACCATGTTTACCTTGTTTTGTGGCCCCAGCAAGTCTAAAAGGGGTGCATGAAAATTGCAGATCTAAAAGCCATGATTTTGTCTGGTGCAAAAAACCAGGACCATCGGTTAGGTTGCAGCATAGAAGATTTAGTCAAGCCTATAGACAAGAATCTGGTCAACTAAACTTCAGCACTAAACTGGAGCCAAATAAGGGTTAACGGACTTCAGGAGGAGTTGGACTTCAGAGCACTTGTGGGAATGAAACGACTCTAAGCTGATGATGCATTTAACTCTCCTCTCCTTCAGATATGCAGATAAAAGGTATGAGAAAGAAAAAAAGAATAATTGTACCCACACAACTTCTGCATGAATTGTCTCACTCACACCATTAGCAGGCAGTTGGAAATTAGCTGGAAATGCTCAAGCTGGGTGCTATATAAAAGGACATGTTTTCCATAAACAGAAAAAGATTATTTCTCAGCAACAACCAATTAAACCTCAGGGTGTATATCTTTGCCTAAGTATAAGTAAAACCCTTGCAACTTTACACAATATGGTCACGTTATTCTGTGCTTTTGCCAAAGATTTCCTTAAAATCATCAATGGGTGCCACTTATTTTTCCCTAGATTGCAGGATGTATTAAAGCTGGAAAGATTGTACATAAAAGCCTGATTTTCAATCTGTAAATAGCTAGTAATTTGGAATAAAGCATGTTATTACCTATATCAAAGCCTCTGTTTAGTTGGCTGCTTAAGATATCAATTAAGGAAAGTGTCTTGTGGAGGCACATGAAACAAATAGAAACTAAACTCTTAACCCAGATCACCAGTAGATTTCAGAGATACCATCAATGAAACTATGATAGCAACAGCAATAGCACTTAGACTTATATACTGCTTTACAGTGCTTCACATCCCTCTCGAAGTGGTTTACAGAGTCAGCCTCTTCCCCCCAACAATCTGGGTCCTCATTTAACACACCTTGGAAGGATGGAAGGCTAAGTCAACCTTGAGCCTGGTGGGATTTGAACTGCCAAATTGCAGGCAGCCGATAGTCAGCAGAAGTGGCCTATAGTACTGCACTCTAGCCACTGTGCCACTGAGGCTCATGATATATTACTACCTCTCCCACCCCACACCACCATCTCTGTTTTAGCATTTTCATCCATTGCTATAGCATCCCTTTTGCAGATTATGCACCATCAAGTCAGTGTTCACATTTAATTTGACCCTGGTTATTTGTGCCTCTAATGTCAGGCATGAAAGACTACATCCATACATGAAGATTCATCTGGGCTGATTTTTTGCTAAAAGCCTATGTACAAGATCTTCTCAACTAACTGTCACCTAGGTAGAGTTTGATAAGGGTTAACGGCACTCAAGAGCAGCTGGACTTAGTTCACTTGTGACTATGTATGAATTCTAGGCTACCCCCCTCTTTTACCCCCTCCCCCCCGGGGTTCTGCCATTCCTGCTCCTGTACCAAAGAAAACTGTTCAGTTTGGATTCATCTCGGATCTCCAACAATAAAGTTCAAGAAATTTCTATCCTGCTATAAACAAGTAGATAGATGGATAAATATTTCTAATAGCTTCCATATTTTAAAAAAAACCCAGCTTGGGTTTCATAACATTCTTTGGCAGACGATTTGTGGCAAGACTGAAGCTGTATTCTCCTATATCCGACTCATTCTTCATCACCACCACCCCAGAGGCTGCAGCATAAGAGCATAAAAGGTTTCTCTTCGTGCTTTGTAAGCACTGTCCAGCTTTCATTTTCAAAGCATCCAAGGTGGTGGTGGTGGTTGTTGTTTAAAAAGATAGTTTTAAAATAAAGCTGGGGAGGAGAATGAAAAGTCACTTAGAAGTAACACAATTGTATTTGATAACTAACTATCTTGTTTGTTCTTTTTTCCCCCCAACTACAGATATCAGAGGATTGATTTGTGGTGGTTATCTTTTATAGAACGCAAGGTTTTGTCAATGTGAGTGGATATAAGAGAGATTTGCTTAACGATTGTGAAAGCAAAGATGGGAACGTTTGCTTCAGAAGTGAATTTTGAAAACTCCACAAAAAGGCATATTTCAAACGTGCTGCATGTCTCAGGCAGATTGGCCAAAAAGAAAACTCTGTGGTTCCTGTCACAACAAAAGAACTTATTCCTGTTAGCAATAAAATTTCATAAGGGAGCAAAGGATATCACATAGAAAGACTGAAGACCGTAGAGATATTTTTCTATGTTTGGTCAGTAATATTGACTTTGTTCTCTCTCTTCTAAAGACAAAAGTGAAGAGCAAAAAAAATTGTTTTCAACTGTTCAAACGAATCCAATTTTTGGAGACAGCCTGGACAAGCGCCTGAGGATTTCTTGGCAAAGTTTTTCAAAAGTGGTTTGCCATTTTGCCTCCTTCCAAGGGCTGAGAGAAAGGAACTTGGCCAAGGTCACCCAACTAGCTTTGGGCCTAATGGCAAGACTGGAACTCGTGGTCTCCCTGTTGCCTTAGTTTCTACATCAAAACTGACTGGAAAAAAAATTAGAAGAATGTAAATTTGGCAATTGGCTCTCAAGCAAAATGAAACTGTCTCTCAAACAAAATTGAGAAGGCAATTAAATTAATTAAGAGGTGCTCTTGATCTTGCATTGAAATGGAGTCTCATTTTTCCAACCAAGTTGCTCACTGGATGTGTTAGAAGACAGCTATCATTCCAGCAAAGTTGTTATTAGTTTTGAAGTCATGTCCAACCCATTGTGATCACATGGACAATGTTCCTCCAGGCCTTCCTGTCCTCCACCATCTTTTGGAGTCCATTTAAGCTCACGTCAATTGCTTCAGTGACTCCATCCAGCCACTTCATTCTCTGTCATCCCCTTCTTCTATTGCCCTCAATCTTTCCCAGTATTAGGCTCTTCTCCAGGGAGTCCTTCCTTCTCATTAGGTGGCCAAAGTATTTGAGTTTCATCTTCAGGATCTGCCCTTCTAAGCAGCAGTCAGGGTTGATCTCTTGTAGTACTGACCAGTTTGATCGCCTTGCAGTCCAAGGGACTCACAGGAGTTTTCTCCAACACCATAGTTCAAAGGATATGCACTTACAATTGGGTGAGAGGCAGTAGGCATCATATCCCAGCATTTCTGGTGAGTACCAGGTTGAAGAAGGAAGGAAGGAAGGAAGGAAGGAAGGAAGGAAGGAAGGAAGGAAGGAAGGAAGGAAGGAAGGAAGGAAGGAAGGAAGGAAGGAAGGAAAGCTATTTTTTTTCCACACATAATGTTTTAAGGAGGAGGGACAAATCTAACATATTAGCAAGAGGCTGCTTCTTGCCTCCAAAATCAGCTAATATACAGGTTAAATTTCCTTTAAATTGAACTTGGCCCCTAGTGGCTTCAGGGACATACCCTGCCATTTTCTTGGCAAGAGGAGAAAGACTTGCTTGTGACTTTTTATTTTTCTTGTATTCTGACTCCCTCTACAGCCTGGATGTCAACTCTGAAGAGAATCTGGCTGAATCCATCTTCTACTGCCTCATAGTCGCTACGAACTCGTAAAGGAGAAGGGGGAACATGATAAGTGCCAAGCCCCCTCCCTGTCAAAGACAGGATTTTGCTAAACCGCCTTTCCAAACCGATTCTGAAATCTTCCTTGATTTTTGCTCTCATTCGAGCCAGGTAACCATACTCACCTTGGTCTTCCTCTGACTGGCGGTCATTAAAGCAAAGCTCAGGGCTTGCTGCTTGCCATGCGCAAGGTGTATTGCTGCTTGAAAATGTGATTGTGCATCTTTTCATGTGCGACTGCCGTATTCTCAGCAACATGTTCTTTCCACCGTTATCATTAATAACAAGACATGAATACAATAGCACTGCCTGCCGCTCCCTTGGCCTGCTGACAAATTGGTGGCTCAGATAGGGAGATTGCTACCAGAGGCCTTAAATAATTTCCTCATGTGTCTGGTTATATTTACTCAACCCGAGCTACCCTAAGCCAAACAAACATACTAAAATAGCTCTCAGCAGGCTTGGTTTCAAAAATATTCGTACATGGCAAAGACAGTCATGGATACAGACTAAAGAAGCATCCTGTGTGGGGAAAAATGTAAATAAAATGTTGATTGGCAAAGCAAATACCTCCTAGCTTCACCGCACGTAGGATGAAAATTGCAAATGAGCATAAGGCACCTATTGCATCTTATTTATTTATTTTTATTTATTTATGTATTTATTTATTTGTCAAAAGCTTACAATATAACAGAAACAAGGATAAACATAAGTTTAAATACAACAAATAAGAACTAATAATTGGGGACAATGGGACAGGGACGGTAGGCACGATTGTGCACTTATGCACGTCCCTTATCTTCCCTGGGCTCTCCTTCCATTCAGGATCTAGAATCTAGAGCCAACATTAAAATGATGTCAGAAGCTAAAAGAAGATTTCAAACTGTCAAGAAGGGAACCAGAAGTGATATCAGCCAGTTCTGATCAGTTCCTGAGAACCGGTAGCAGAAATTTTGAGTAGTTCAGAGAACCGGAAAATGCCACCTCTGACTGGCCCCGCCCCCATCTATTCTCTGCCTCCCAAGTCCCTAGTCCCTGGCTAGGTCTTCTTTTGTTGCCCTGCACAGGAGAATGGAGCTGGAAAGCAAGTTAGTGGGGTGGGGAGAGAATGGAGAGTTTACAGTATCTGCCATGCCCACCAAGCCATGCCCAAGAAACCAGTAGTAAACATTTTTGAATTCCACCACTGAAAGGAATGGAGAAACAAGTCAGATGGTAGGACATCATCTGAAGAAAGATCTGTGTAGGTAGTCCTTGACTTACGACTACAATCCAGCTCAATATTTCTGCTGCTAAGTGAGACAGTTGTTAATTGAATTGTATGACCTTTCTTGCCACAATTGTTAAGTGAATCACTGCATGGTTAGGAACACAGTTGAATCCAACTTCCCCATTGACGTTGCTTGTCAGAAGGTCACAAAAGGTGATCATATGACCCTCGGATACCATCATAAATGTGAGTCAGTTGCCAAGCATCTGACATCACGTGGCCATCAGAAGGTTGCAACGGATATACAGTAAGTGTGAAAAATGGTCATAAATCACTTTTTTTCAGTGTTGTAGTAACTTCAAATGGTCACTGAACGAACTGTTATAAGTCAAGGATTAGATGTAATGGAAAAGAAAGATGCGTGGAAAATTCTGAAAGAATAATTTGAGTTGAACAGGACTGAGGAAGCTCAGCATCAATGCTGCTTTTCCAAACAAAATAAACCAAGTTAAAAATAAGGCAGTATGAATGGTAAATTGTATCAAAACTGAAGATAACAGATAATCAGAGTTGGAAGGGACCTTGTAGGTCATCTAGTCCAACCCCCTGCCCAAGCAGGAGACCCTACACCATTTCTGACAGACGGAAGTCCAGTCTCTTCTTGAAAGTCTCAAGTGATGGTGCTCCCATAATTCCGAGGGCAACTTCTGTTCCATGGGTTGATTGTTCTCACTGTCAGAAAGTTTCTCCTTATTTCCAGGTTAAATCTCTCCTTGTTCAGTTTCCATCCATTATTCCTTCTCTGCCCTTCAGGTGCTTTGGAAAATAGCTTGACCCCTTCCTCCTCTCTGTGGCAGCCCCTCAAATATTGGAAGACTGTTATCCTGTCTCCTCTAGTCCTTCTCTTCACTAGACTAGTCATGCCCAGTTCCTGTAACTGTTCATTGTATGTTTTAGTCTCCAGTCCCCTAATCATCCTGGTTGCTCTTCTCTGTACTTTTTCTAGAGCCTCAACATCTTTTTTATAATGTGGTGACCAAAACTGGATGCAGTACTCGAGGTGTAGTCTTACTAAGAGATATCCGTTAGGCACAAAACACAAGCTCCACACATGAAGATTCAATTAAAATGACTTATTGCTAAAAGCCTATGCACAGGAAACTTCTCAACTATTAGTCGGCACTTGCTTAGAGTTACATAGAGTCAGCAGCACTTGAGGGGAGTTGGATTTAGTTCTCTTGTGGCTATGTAGGGATTCTAGGCTGATACCACTTTTCACTCCACCACCTGGTTCTGCCATCCCTTCTCCTATATGAGCCTCGGTCGCACAGTGGTTTTAGTTCAGTACTGCAGGCTGTTAAAAGATGCAAGAAGCAGGAAAAGGAGGCACGTATATGATACTCAGGTTCACCTGCACAAAAACACCCACCCCAAAACCTTAACTGATTCACCCCCATATTACAAAAAGCTAAATAATATTATTCTCAATTATTATCAATGTCAGGAAAAATCATTACAAAATTAAAAAGAAAGAGGAAATGGAAGCCTGTTTATCAAAACCGGGGAGGAAATATAAGGAGTACCAGCTTGATTTTCATTCCAAGAGTACCATCTAGTGGTTAGTGTGAAAGACTAATTGGTTGAAGAGAAAAGTGATTTGCAAAGCTTTTTATAAAAGTAACCTGCATTTACTTATTATGTTAAAGCTCTTGGGAAGAATTATTTGCAAACCTAATCTTGGTGGTCTTGTAGAGTATGATGCATTTTATTTTTCTATATCAGTGGAATTCTGGCTGAGATTAGACAACATGTTTCTTGCATGCAAAACTTATTAAAAGCAGGAAGGCTGGAATGAAGGTGCCTCTGTGGATATACTGGTAAAAGATAATGTAGTAGGATGCAGTGGAAGGAGAAACAAAGGCAGCTAGGCCAGACTCAATGAGTGGTCTGCCCTGGCTAGCTAACCTCTTGATTTTTGGGGAAAATATTTCAATGAAGGCAAGATAACAAATGAAAGGTCCACCTCTGAGGTCTGAGTAGAGTAGAGTAGAGTAGGGTAGGGAAGGGTAGGGTAGGGTAGGGTAGAGTTGCTTCTCTCCTTGATTAGTTTCCACCCATTGCTTCTTGTCCTGCCCTCAGGTGCTTTGGAGAATAGCTTGACTCCCTCTTCTTTGTGACAGCCCCTGAGATATTGGAACACTGCTATCATGTCATCCCCTAGTCCTCTTTTCATTAAACTAGACATACCCAATTCCAGCAACCGTTTTTTATGATCTAGCCTCCAGTCCCCTAATCATCTTTCTTTGTTGCTGTTCTCTGCACTCATTCTTGGCAGAGAAGACAGCAATATCTAAGTCAGTGGTGGCTAACCCTTTTGGGCTCTTGTGCCAAAAATTGTGCGTGTGCTTGCATGTTCCCGCTTGCGTGCCAGCACCCAGAAGGCAATATCCCCCATGTCCCCTATGCATGCGTGTGCAATTCCCCCCCTCCGTTGCCCCCTTACCTGCACTTTTTTCAGCCTCCCAAAGGCTTGAGAAAGGCTTTTGCAGGCTACTAGAGGCTTTGCAGGCCAAAAACTAGTCCTGTTTTGTCACTTCCAGTATTTTCGGAAAAACAGGACATGATGAAATGGGGCTAGTTTTCAGCCTGCAAGGCCTCCAGAAGCCTGCAGAAGCCTTCCTCAAGCCTTTGGGAGGCCGAAAAAGGCCTCAAACCACCCGAAAATCAGCTGTGAGGCACACACATGCGCAATGAGGTAAGTTTGCCTGCAGCTCCCATGCTGGCACAAATGGCTCTGCATGCCACCTGTGGCAAGCATGCCATAGGTTTGCCATCATGGATCTAAGTGAAGAGACCTGAAGTAGTCCTCCTTCCAACTCTAATTGGATGGGAATAAAACAAATTAGGTGAAGGTGATCCTGGAGACATTTAGATCCATTTAGATACAAAATGTTAACCAGCACTTTGGTTAGCATGCAGTAGCCATCTGGTAATTGGTGCAGCCAAGTCACATTCTGAATCAGCTGTCACTTCCAGATAGTTTCAAAAACATCCTCATGCAGAGATATTTAACTTGTCTTCCATTTTGTTGATAAATACCTTATGAAATAAAAACTGATGCAGTCAAACAATTTACGCTATTTTTTCAGAAACCAACACATAGCTTATTGGTTGTGTTTTAAACTTCAAGTTTTACATAAAGGAGGGGTCATTTGTTAACGTAGAAAATGCCTGACATTTGGTAAGGGATGCACATTCTACAAATATTTTAAATCCATATCTTTTAGGATGCAGTCATTTCTAAATCACAGGCTGCCCATCAGCCGCATATGGTTAAATTCAACGTTGCTTCTTTTATTACGTCACCTTTACTTCTACGTAATTAATGTGGACCGTGTAATTAAAAGATTAAGAATGTGTCTGGAATGAAGGCCGTACTTCTTTGCAGTTGGCATCAAAAGCTGGTTTGAGTCTTTTCAGAAAGTCTAATTACTTTGCCAAACATTTTTGCCTATCTAATGTCTAATTAACACTGATGCCAAGAATGCAACTTTTAGTATTTTAAACTGGTACAAGAAGAGAAAAGAAAGTTAATTAATGTTTCTTTCTATTCAATTGACCCAAAACAAAGCAGAAAGTAGCTTTCTGACTGCTAATATATTCTAGCTATTTTGGGCTGTTATGTAGCAAAATAGCTGGAGCATCCATATATTGGCACTAAATATGGCTCACAAAATTATCACTATGGATTGTGCTTGGGTCCTTAAAGGCTGTAAATATGTCTTGTGCTATATATGAGAAAAGAAAATGGATGTGGTGGCTCAGTAGCTAAGACACTGAGCTTGTCGATCACTGCACCACCATGAAGACAAACTGGGAATGCATAAAAGCCAACAACTTCCTGAAGATTTTCAGCCAATCAAGCCTGACTTTTTTATCTTTTTGACATTCCTTTACTTTGGAATACTTTTAATTTTTTATTCAGAAAAATAAGATTAAGATATGAAGAAAAGAGAGACGATCAGCATAAGCCACAAAATTCTTCTGTGATTTTTATTTTTATTTTTTTCAGACAAAACAACATTCATTTAGCATGAAATTTCTGCAAAGACCATTTATATATCCTCAAGTATCAATATTTTGATACAAACACTTTGAAAGAAAAAAAATGAACTCAAATTCAACCACTTGTGCTCACACACTGGAAAAGGTGCAGTGGTGGTAAATGGTAAAGACAGATAGCATAGCTTGGGACTTGGTTTTTAATCTTCTAAAGCCAACAGGAATGGTCATATCCCTGGGTGGGCTCACTGGCCTATAGATACTGTACCATCTAAATAGTTATCATATTCATCTAGCATATAGGCAGTAATGACATTCAGGAATATCTACAGGGTTTGGTAAAAAAAAAAAAAAAAAAAAGTCAAGATGATGCCAAGCCATGTAATTGAAGGAATGCCATATTTTATTTGTATCACACATAAAAAAGGATTTAGCTTCAATCACACCATAATGGCTACTGTCTTGACTTTTAATTACACCCTAGGAATATCCTTGTGTTAGAAATTCTGTTTATATAAAGTACCACATAGAGCGTATAAAGAGAACAATCACTATGTGCCTTACTGCTCAACTCTATTACTGTAACAGGAAACAGGAAACTGCTTGGAACAAAAGAGCATAGAGTATATACCATAGATATAAACTTATAAACATTGCCATCTACTGGCTGAATACTACTATGGTTGTTGCATATAAATGTTCCAACAATGAATTCCAACACTTTGGTACATTAGAAGTTATCTATCTATCTAGAAGCTAATGATAGCATCATAATTGCTGTCATTGTCATTACATTCATAGATGAATTCACTATAGAAAACTCAGATGTGGAAAGGGAGAGAAGAAAGAAGAAAAAGAGAAGAAAAGAAGTATGTCTTCTCTCCCTTTCCCTATACTGACAACTAAGAGACTTAAATAAGAAATCGGGGGAAAAAAATCCACTTTGACATCAACAGGCAATTAAGCTGAAAATAAAACAAAATGTCAAAGGGTTAATAAAGATTTCTGGACACTAAAAAAAAATTTTAAGCAGGAAAGGAGAGAAAAAGAATAAAAGGGCAGGATCTGGAAAAAAGGGAGGAGACTACCTGGAATTAAGAGGAATTTACAGTAAAACTTCAACAAGACTTCTGAAAGATACATTTTAACTGAAACTTGGCAACTAAATAATAGAACCCTGGGAAGAGAAAGTGAAAAAAAAGTAAAAAGAAACAGCTTGCGTGCATTTGGATTACTTGGTGATCTTTGGATTTTTGGTTATTGCATTTGAATGACTAAAATTAATTGGGTGGTTGTTTAAAAATTTATACAATGGCACTACTTCTGGATGAATTGAAAATGGAACTTAAAAAGTACAAAGAAGATGCACAAGAAGGCAGGGGTTCTTTTGACTTCGTTTTTCAATTCTTAGAAATGGAGATTTGGAACTAAGAGAAACAACAAGAAATGTCTGCAAAACAAGAAGACTGGGACAAAGAAGAAGCCATCTTTAATGAACAGCAACAGAAGAGGAGAATACAGAAGAGAGTCATAGAGGTAGAGAGACAAGGGGGTAAAAAGGGGAGAGAGACGAAGAGAGGGAAGAAGGAAAGGAAAAGAAGTTATAAAGGACAGAAACAAAATATAGAGAAACAGGGCCTATTTAGAGATAATGGGTGAAAATTTAACTGAAAAAGGGATTCTGTAAAGGTACATAAGAATTGTATTGTTATATTAGTAATAGAAATAATTTTAGAAAATTGGAAACAATGTATGATTAAAATGAGGAATAAAATAGTTACTGTAATCTAGTGAAATGTTTGTTAATAAAATAAATGAAATAAAATAAATGAGAAAATTGAATTAGGAAGGGACAGGAACATTTTAATTCGTTAATGTTTTATAAAATATAAGTGAAGGGGGGGAATTAATTATGGAAAGCTTATAACTGTTCCCATAGAAGTATGATATTTAATTGAAAAGTAATGTTAAAGAAAGATTTTAATGAATATTAACATTTATGATAGAATTGAATTGGAATGGAATGTGTTGTTTTAATTACATATATTTATAATCTTTTTTTTTTAAGAATATAGTGTGTATTTTAAGAATGTATCAAGCAGAATCCGAATGGAAGTTATGTATTATATTGAATGTTATAACTCCAAAAGTATATATTGAAGCTTAAATAAGAGTTAAATGGATAAAACTAAAAGATATAAAGGTGTCATAATCCAATCAGCAACTACAGGAGAAACTTCGTTTAATGAGAAAAGATAATATGAAATTGAAACAGGACAGACAAAAAGTATAAATATAATGATTTGAATTAAGACGAGATAATTAAAATAAAATTCAGAAAATTAAAAGAGGGAAGAAGCTACGTAGAAAATGTAAAACAGTAATAAGATATGGAATAGAACATAAAAATGAGCATGAAATTGAATTTGTGTCTGTACAAAGAAATGTAACCTAGGATTATGCTACTTTCAAAAAAGATGTTGTTTTTTGTGAAAACTCAAAAAAAAATTACAAAAAAAAAAAAGAATACTCAGATGTGACCTTTTAATACTAGGGGTCATGCTGCTAGGAGCAGAAAATTCAGTCTTTATTATTCTTCTTGTTATTATCATTATTAGATATCAAAACTCACCTTTTTTCAGGTGTGTAGCAGATGCATCGTATTCTAACATATTCAAGCAAGTATATCATTCTTTCATGTATTTGTAGGTAATTCATAGATATTTACCATTTTTAAAAAAAACCCACAATATTCAAAATCACATACATCAAATTATGTTCTTTTTAAAAAAATAAATACACAATGGATCCCCACCAACCCAAAAATATATCTCAGTTAGGATCCACAGAACCTGCAAAACAATACATTAAAATGTAATAAATGTATATATTAAGGTTTGGTTAAAACAATTCTGCAGGTAATTAATGCATGCATATTCTGTGAGGTAAAGAAAGTTTAGTGACATTCAATAAACAAGAATGTAAGCTTTTCCTATGGTTTGAATGCTAAAGATTCGACTTTTTCATTTCCCCAAGACACTTCCAATAGTTGAACTTTGGGTACCATCAGAAAGACATATCCATCTGCAAGAGTCTTCTGGTACATTCATTTTAAGTTGGTAAGGAGCCACAATATCCAACTTTTTAAACAGTGATCTTGTTTTCTAGAATCGCAAGCTTTTTTGATACAGCTTCCAGTGAGCAAGACTTAAGGAATAACATACATAGAAAGAAGATGAACATATTTTGAATGGTTTCAATTCAGTGAGATGGATGAATAAAAATCATTGAAATACTGAATAAGGGAAAAAATAAGTTAAAAACAAAGTTGTTGGATACAGATATGAATCAATCTCAGCAATTTTAAGATGTGTGGGCTTTGACTCCCAGAATTCATCAGCCAGCAAGGGAGTTGACGTCCACACATCTTAAAAAGTCATTCAGGTTGCAAAACACCATTCTAAGCAAAATAGAAAGGTTCTAATGGCTGCCAAGAGTAAAAGTCACTTAAGCAAAAAATGGAAAGGAGTGAGTACAGCATCTTTCTGTCTTTCTGACCTCCCCATTCTCCAGGATCATTTTTCACCACACCACGCCACACTAGTATATCTACCTCTATCTACCTAACTATCCAGAGAGGGGGAGGGAGGAGAGAGAGGGAGGAAGGGGGAGAGAGAGATCTATCTATCCTTCCATATCTCTATCTATCATCTTTATGTCTGTCTGTCTATCTGTGTGTCTGTATCTATCTATCTATCTATCTATCTATCTATCTATCTATCTATCTATCTATCTATTTACCTATCCATCCTTATCTCTATCTATCATCTATCTGTCTGTCTGTCTGCCTCTATCTATCTATCTCTATCTATCTACTATCTATTATTTATCTATCTGTCTCTATTTATCTCTGTCTACTTATCTGTCCATCCATCCATTCATATCTCCATTTATCATCTATCTATATCTACTTTTAGGTATACAGGATCGATTTATCTATCTATCTATCTATCTATCTATCTATCTATCTATCGCTACATCACAGCAGGAGATATGAGGAATATTGTATGCACTGTGGGTAGAGAGTTGGTTTTGAAATAAGATCAGTAGCTACATAAAATAATCCTAAACAACACATACAGCAATCACTCATTTTTTATTGCTTAGGAAGAACCATAAATATCCTCCTCTTCAAATCTCAAGTGCAGTGGACAGGTACATCACCTGGTGTAAATCAGGTTTGTGCTTTTCATAATCACCTCAAGGCCCAAAGAAGCCCTAATGCACTCTATTCCAAGTGCCCCCCAAAGGATATGTTTTCGGGTCAATGCCTTTATGAGATTGTCAACCTTTCTCTGGAATTTGACCATAGCTTCGCATTCACATGGATTTTCCTCTGAAGAGACAAGACAAAACGGTTCAGTAAGTAAAATATCGGAAATAGGTCTTGTGTATTTTGAAATGATGAAAGTTTATGAAAAGTATTTTGTCTAGTCCGCAGACAGGCAACCTGTGATTGTAGACTACAAACCATTTGAGAGCACTCTATTTTTGGCCTTGAGATTGCAACATTGCATCATTAAAATTCAGCAATAACTAATTCTCAGCTGAACTTTCCGCGTTTTATTTCCTCAAAAGTAAAAGTTCAATACAACCAAGAGGCCTATTCAAATCAATTTTCTTTCAAAGAGAAAATTGTACTGCTGAAATTCTGTCATTTGAAAACTAAATTTCAGAAGAACAATTTTGGATCATTTGGGAAGAAATGTTGATGTGTCTGTGTGTGTGTGTTTAAGAATGGAAAGAGAAACAATTTGACTTGCAGAGATTTATCATACTAACTTCTACCCCAACCCCTTTTTAAAACAATGAAAAGTATGTCTAGTTCAATGAAAAGAAGGACTACAGCAGAGGTGGTATTCAGCAGGTTTGGACTGGTTCTCGCAACCTGGGAGCAGAAATTTTGAGTAGTTCGGACAACCAGCAAATATCACCTCTGACTGGCTCTGCCCCCATCTATTCTCTGCTTCCCACATCCCAGCTGATCAGCTGGGTCTTCTTTTGTTACCCTGCACAGAAGAATGGAGCTGGAAAGCAGGTTAGTAGGGTGGGGAGGAATGGAGATTTTGCAGTATCTTTCCACTGCCATGCCCACTAAAGCATACCCACCAAGGCATGTCACGCCCACCAAGGCACACCCACAAATCTAGTAAAAAAAATTGAATCCCACTACTAGACTACAGGTGACTTGACAGCAGTGATAGCAATATTTGAGGGGTTGACACAAAGAAGAGGGAGGTCAGCCTATTCTCCAAAACATTTGGAAGAAGAACAAGAAGCTATGGTTGGAAACTAATCAAGAAGAAATCCAGTCCAGAACTATGGAGAGATTTCCTGATAGTTAGGACAATTAATGAGCAGAACAACTTGTCTCTAGAAGTTGTAGGTGCTCCATCACTGGAAACTTTTAAGAAGAGGCTGGAGAGCCATTTGTCTGAAATGGTATAGGGTCTTCCACTTGAGCAGAGGTTGAAATAGATTATCTCTGAAGTGTCTTCCAACTCTGTCATTCTGATATTTTGTTAAAAGTTCCCAACCCCTTCCTTTGGCACATTGATTCATCTGGTATTTTTACAGGTGGATCTGCAATGGGTTGTAAAAGCCAATGGGCTGCAGCCCTCACTTTTGGAAATGTGTTTGTCATGTTCTAGCCCCTATTTAGACAAAAAACAACAACCCCAAAACATCATTTCACAGAAAGAGACTGAACATCGTAAGCATTGAGTATGTTTTAACTCAAGATGCAAGAACAGACTAATCCTTGCTGTGAAAATAAGTTGAGCTCTTTGAGCATTCAACTGATGGCTGGATCAATCTCAAGGTTAATTGAGCATTTCAAATAATAGCTTACAAGTAACTCTTGAAGGGATTGATTCTTTCTACCATCTGTTCAGGGTCAGACTGAAGCACTTTGAAATGTGAGACCCAACAAGGGATGAGACTCTCCACCAACATCACTTTCATGGAGAAGTTCACCAGTTGAGCAATTTAATTCAATGTTGATCATAACAGTGTTCTCTGCCTTCCTTGAGGGAAGCAGGTTTGAAAAATAATAGACAGATTATATGATATGAGTTGCTATATCCTCTAACAGACTGTCTTCCCTTTGCTGGAAATCAGTGCTTAATTTTACATAATAATAGGTCCAGCTTTGTGTCTACCTGACAGTCATCATGTTTAAGAAACTTACCTTGATGGCAGGATGGGATGTTTTGTCATCAGAGGCCTTTCTTGAAGTCAGGATGTGCAAAGCCTGGCTGCAATTGTCTGAAGGTAAGCAGCTCAACACACACCCCTTCCCCACCCTCATTTGATTTTTACCTATGCACCTCACCCCACCCCATGCAACCAGGTGCAACGGAATGGGCAGGGTCTTAACTAGGGCTTATTTTGGAGATAGAGCTTACATTGGGCACACATGTAAAAATCAAACTAGGGCTTACTTTCAGGGTAGTTCATATTTTCAGGGAAACATGGTATTTGTCAAAACAAAAAGTCACAGTGTTGCACTCTTAATATCCTATGCACAACTTCACTTACCAACACATATTTTAGTCTGCAGCTTCTTTCCAATTTGGTTGATGGTTCGGAAATCAGCTGAATAGAAGTAGTGCTCTGCCACTGGTTCAGAGGCAATTGCCTTGAGTTCATCTTCAATGGCATTGCCCACTCCAACCGCAAACATCTTGTACCCTGAAACAAACCAGATCTAAACATTTGCGTCTCACCCTGTTCATGAAAGCAGAATAAAAGCATTATTGATCAAAAAGCATTGTGCGGGTGTGTATGTAAATATTTTTTTTAAAAAAAAAAAATCCTGGGAAACATGGAAGGATTATAAATAAAAAGTTTTTGTCTGGACTGTTAGTCTCTAGGGGCCATCACCTTATCTTCTGACAATGATTTTCAGGTATTGCATCAGGCAAATGACTTTGTTATGTTTCTCCTGGCTTTGTCAAGTTCACATCTGGCTTTGCTAAACATTATGAAATCATAGTTGCATGCGTTGGATGCAACAGAAAAGAGTGGATTGATAAACCCCAGAAGAGAAAAGAGATTGGACTATGCAGCAGTGGGATCCTATCTGTTCCACTACTGGTTCGGTGATTGAGTGTGTGCCTAATGCATGCATGCAGCTTTCCACACACCAGCTGAGCCCTGCAGCATCAATTAGCTGAGAGGACAAAGAAGAGAAAAGCGCAGGGGTGAGTGAAAGGACCGATCTGGCGCTTTTCTCTTCTTTCTCCTCTCAGCTGAGGCTTTTTTTTTCCTCCTCTCAGCTGATCGCTGGAAGCTTTCTTTACTACCAGCTCAGCTGAACCGGTAGCAATTTTTGCTACTAGGTCAGTCAAACCAGGCCAAACCGGTAGCATACCACCATGGGTGCTACTATGGTGGAAATATAATGCTCATTTATATAATACAATCTACCAATAAAGGAAAATATTGGCAGCTCAGGGTCGAAATGAGGGGTCCTTGGTATTCTCTGAGCTTTGTTGTTTTCTTGCAGATGTTTCATTACCCAAACTAGGGAACTGCAACAGTGTTCCAAACAACCAAGCTCAGAGAGCACCAAGGCCCCCTCGTAGTACAATGTTATCGATTTATGAGATTAAGCAGCTGACTTAACTGAGCTCTCATCCAATTGTGGTCCTAATTTCCAAATGCTTACCTAATTCTTTAGCTTTCTTGGCTGCATCATTGATGTAATCTTGGGAGCGTCCATCAGTAAATACAATGGCCACCTTAGGAACACCAGGCCTTGCTCCACTAGAGATGGCAAAGGAATTGTCGACGAGGTATTTCAAAGCCTGGCCAGTCATGGTGCCCTTTTCCATATATGTCATCTTTCTCACTGCTGTTTTGATATCCTTCTTGTTCTTATATTGCCCCAGTGGGAACTCCTGCTTGACTGAGCTAGAGTACTGGACCAGGCCCACCTGAGTGCTTTTATCTGACACCTCCAGAGAATCCACAATCTGGTTAATGAACCTCTTCACCAACTCAAAGTTCTCAGGCCTCACACTCTTCGATCCATCTATCAGAAAGATGAGATCTGTGGCAGCGTCTCCATTACATACTGTAGGAAAGTGAAAAACAGAAAACGGGAAAAAAGACACTACTGAAAAAAAGAATCACTTCTTCTATTCAGATAGCAACGCTTCTTTAAAAACTGGATTTAAAGAATTCAGTGGTGTGTCCTCACTACAAGAAGTAAAATAAGTTGTTATGTTTAAGCACTATAATTTCTGCTTTGGCCCCCTATTTTCAAGAATGGGTTATTCTACTATACACCATAATATACAATAATAAACTACTGAACTGTACACTAGACCAGTGGCCCCAAACCTTCTGGGCACCAGGGACCAGTTCCATGCATACAGGTTTTTCTGTGGACTGGAGTGGCATAATTTCATGCCTGCAGCCAATGGATGGGGCTTCACTTGTTTTCATGGACTAGTTTCTGGCATGCTTCAGACCGGTGCCAGTTTACAGACCCCTGCACTAGACAAGACAAATTCAGAATCTAAGATTCATGTCTGAAAGCATGTTCATTGTTCTCTTTGGCTGTTTTACAGCATGGCAGTTTACCCTCAAAAGAATACAGAGAAGAGCAACCAGGGTGATTAGGGGACTGGAGACTAAAATACTGTATATAAAGAATGGTTACAGGAACTGGGCATGGCTATTTTCTAAAGTACCCGAAGGCCAGACAAGGAATAATGGATGGAAGCTGAACAAGGAGAGATTTAACCTGGAAATAAGGAGAAACTTTCTGACAGTGAGAAAATCAACCAATGGAACAGAAGTTGCCTTCGGAAGTTGTGGGAGCGTCATCACTTGAGACTTTCAAGAAGAGACTGGACTCCCACCTGTCAGAAATGCTTGGGCAGGGGATTGGACTAGATGACCTACAAGGTCCCTTCCAACTCTGATTATCTGAATGAGGTGTTTCACACTTTGTGAATTGGGCACACATTTCCATGACTTTGAATCAACTTTGGTTCCCTTTACAAAGTTTTGAACAAAAATTATTTACCACTGCAGGTCTTCCCATCACTGTTAAGAATGAAACCCACTTCACAAGCACAGGCATACGAGGCTCCTGTGGTGACACAAAGCTGCTGGCAATCATGGTCTCCAGTGGCACACAAATCTGACATGACTGTAAAGTGATAAAACCATAAACTCAGTAACAAGCTGGTTTGACTTTAGCTTTCAGTATCATTCTTCTTTCTCGGTTTAACGTTTTTACGGAGTTATAAGATAAAATGAGATGCAATATACAAAAGTAAATAGGAAAATGGGGAGGGGGAAGTGGGGGAAGAGAAGTGAGCATGGATAAGGAAAAAAGAAACACTGACTTCCGACTCTGTCTGTTGCAGTAGAATAAGGCATTGACATCAAATCACAGCTTTTTGCTTTTTCATAATAATATGAACAAGCCATTTCTATAAAGATCTATCAATCTAATTGGTAAAACCCAAAATCAAAGTTTCATTCTTTTCCACTCCAAGCACAAAGCTCAGAAGCAATCTCTGCATGGAAACAAAAGTGCTTGTATTCTTTTCTTTGATCAAAATATTTTGGCTTCTTTGACATGGGTCTCAAATTCACACGTGACACATCCAGTCTGCAGTCTGCCAGTTTGACACCCCTGACCTAGAAACTTTATCAATTCCAATCTCCTGGAATCAACATCTGACCTTATAAACCATCTAAATGTTCCTTTCTTCATAAGTTTTTTAACCAGGTTCTCTTGCAGAGGTGGGATTCAAATTTTTTAACAACCAGTTCTCTGAACTGCTTAGAATGTTAACAACTGGTTCTAGCGAATAGGTGCAAACTGGTAGAATCCCATCCCTGATCTCTTGCTTAATTGCCCATGAGACATATGCATGCTTGGAGGCTCCTCAACAAAGAAGATGCATCAGCCCCCAGAACCTAGGCAAAAGGCACTTTATGGTGCAGGATATACAGGGACACAGGTGGCTCAGTGGCTAAGACACTGAGCTTGTCGATCAGAAAGGTTGTCTGACAGTTCAGCGGTTCGAATCCCGAGCACTGCTTAATGGAGTGAGCTCCCATTACTTGTCCCAGCTTCTACCAACCTAGAAGTTTGAAAGCATGTAAAAAAATATATATATAAGTAGAAAAATAGGAACCTCTTTGGTGGGAAGGTAACAGCATTCTGTGTGCCGTTGGCATTTAGTCATGCCAACCACATGACCTTCGGACAGGGCTGGCTCTTTGGCTTTGTAATGGAGATGAGCACCCTAGAGTCAGAAATGACTAGCACGTATGTGCAAGGGGAACCTTTACCTTTACCTATATTTCCTGAGACTTAGCAGGTGATAGAATGTGGCTGATTTTATCTAGTCTCCAAACCTAAGTAGGATCAGATATGGTGAGTATTTGGATGGGACACTACCAAAGAATATCAGGACAAGCAGCTTCTCTTCAGTTGCCAAGAATACTGCATGTATTTCAGGATAGTATCCCCCACAATTTTTTTTTATCACAATACAGT
Organism: Hydrophis major; assembly: GCA_033807585.1. NCBI lineage: Eukaryota > Metazoa > Chordata > Lepidosauria > Squamata > Elapidae > Hydrophis > Hydrophis major. The sequence continues at coordinate 12,867,055 of CM066336.1, read as the reverse complement.
ATTAGAGCTGGGTAAGCCCTAAACTAATATATATAAAGTATAAGCCTAGTATAAACTAAGCGACTTATAAAATGCCCCCTGTGAATTCTCTTCGCTTCCTAGTTATTTCTAATCACCTGCTTATTTTTAACAATGAAATACACAGACAGGAACATCTTGTAGTTGGGAAAGGACAACTTCTCATAGGTGTTTCCTTCAGGAAAGTTTCAGACTTACCACAGAAAGCTTCCTGAAATTTTTTGGTCAGCTTCTCAATGACGCTATAACTTTCAACATAATCCACATGGTCGTCCGAGGGCTGGCTGGCTATCTGTCGCAATGTATGCAGGTCAACACGGCCCACACCAATGGCAAAGATTTCAATCCCAAGAGCTCTTGCCCTTGCTGATACATCTTTCACCCCATCCTGGGGGTGACCGTCGGTCACTACGATAGCCACCTGGGAATGAGACGATGAAGACTTCATTGCGGGGGGTTTTCCCCAATAGGGCCCACCAATAGTTGGGATGGAGGGATGCTGTTTACCTTTCCCTGATGGGAAAGGTAAAGTGAGATTAATATTCAGCTATCTCAACCACAAATAGAAACCAAGGATCCTATTCCCTAGATGTTGTAATAATCTCTCACTCCTTTATTAAAAGGCACTTTGGCCCAAGGAAAGGCCCCCAGAGTACATCATAAAAGCAGAGAATGTATCTGGGCCTTAAAAGGGATGAACCATAACACAAGCCAATGCTGCCTGATTGCCAGGAGGGAGAGCCATATATTTGGCTGAAATGAGTGGAAGAAGAAAGAAAGAAAGAAAGAAAGAAAGAAAGAAAGAAAGAAAGAAAGAAAGAAAGAAAGAAAGAAAGAAAGAAAGAAAGAAAGAAAGAAGGAAAGGAAGGAAGGAAGGAAGGAAGGAAAGAAAGAAAGAAAGAAAGAAAGAAAGAAAGAAAGAAAGAAAGAAAGAAAGAAAGAAAGAAAGAAAGAAAGAAAGAAAAGGAGGTGGACAAAGGAAGGAAAGGGAGGAAGGAAGGGAGGGAGGAAGGAAGGAAGGAAGGAAGGAAGGAAGGAAGGAAGGAAGGAAGAAAGAAAGAAAGAAAGAAAGAAAGAAAAGGAGGTGGACGAAGGAAGGAAAGGAAGGAAGGAAGGAAGGAAGGAAGGAAGGAAGAAAGAAAGAAAGAAAGAAAGAAAGAAAGAAAGAAAGAAAGAAAGAAAGAAAGAAAGAAAGAAAGAAAGAAAGAAAGAAAGACTGGAAGTGCAACAGAATAGTTCTTTGATTTTTATTATTTTTTTCTCTAAAAAACTCATAATTGGATTTTTCTGGTCAGAATCAAATACAATTATTTCTCATCTTAAAATTACTTTCTGTCTTTTCTCTCCAGTTCCTTAAACATTTTTCATATAGTTCATATTTTATTTGCACACACCCACACACACGTGTGTGTGTATGTGTATGAGGATGCTGACTGCAAAACCATCCCTGTTTAATGTGGTTCATATGTAAAAAAGGAATAGGGCATCAATCACGCTGTTGACCCACCCTTGACAGATGTCACCTTATATAAACATTTGTCATGTAACTCTAAAAGGCCATGGGCAGACCTGACATCCCACCCCAATCCCATTCAGCATATTCTATGCCTCTTCTCCAAATTTTCAAGTATCTTCTCTTCAAAGGGCTGCAGCCTGTTGAAGCCTCATTATGTTCAGAGTTAAATGCAACTACAGCTGTTCAAATTGCTGGACATCTGCCTGGCTAAGTTAGGTGAATAAAAGGTAAAGCATTCTAATAATTAAATCAACTGAAGAACAACAAGAAGGGGGGAAAAAGATCTGAAAGGGGAGAGATCCAGATTTTTTTTTTTTACTGCATGCAAGCGCTTGGCTGCCCCATTCAGTTTCACGGTATCATTTGCTTTGAAGATACCTTCGTTGTTTCTGCTGTAGAAGTGTCAGGTGATACAATGCACCTGATTCATAGGCTCAGTTACATCCAGGGCTTTTTCTCGAGAGCTCAGTGGCAAAAATGCAAAAGCAGCATGAACGGTTGTGAAAGTAGGGCACCAGCCAGCATATTTTTGAATCACATTCAGCTATTGAAGAAATGAGGTAGCAAGGGATATCTCTTGCAAAGGACATGGATCTCATTGTCAGGCCTTCGGGGTAATCTAGACAAGAAGCAAAGCAAGGAATACTAACTCTATTGTAAGATTATATTAATAGAATTTTGCCAGACTGAAAACATTACCAATAAAGAATATTTGTTGCTCAGGATTGAAATGAGGCATCCTTGGAGCTCTCTGAGCTTGCTTGTTTTCTTGCAGATGTTTTGCTACCCTATCTAGGTAACATCATCAGTGCTGATGACTCTAGAAAAGAGTCTCTAGAAAAAGTACAGAGAAGAGCCACCAGGATGATTAGGAGACTGGAGACTAAAACATATGAAGAACAGTTACAGGAACTGGGCATGGCTACTCTAGTAAAGAGAAGGACCAAGGGAGACATGATAGCAATCTTCCAGTATTTGAGGGGCTGCCACAGAGAGGAAGGGATCAAGCTATTTTCCAAAGCACCCCAAGGCCAGACAAGGAATAATGGATGGAAATTGAACAAGGAGAGATTCACCCTGGAAATAAGGAGAAACTTTCTTACAGTGAAAACAATCAACCAATGGAACAGCTTGCCCTCAGAAGTTGTGGAAGCACCATCACTTGAGACTTTCAAGAAGAGATTAGATTGCCATCTGTCAGAAATGGTGCAGGGTCTCCCACTTGGGTGAGGGGTTGGACTAGTTGACCTACAAGATCCCTTCCAACTCTGATTATCTGTTATCTGCTGTTTGCTGTCAATTTATATTCTGGTGTCTTGAGTGTTTGTGGGTGGGTGGGAACAGTAATTGTTTCGTTGGGCTCTTCAAGGACCAATTTCTTGATTGGGATATTGCTTACTTGACTGTTGGTCTGAAGTTAACCTTGGAGTTAATCTATATTGATCCCAGTGCTGATTGCTGGTGGAGAGGGGCTGGAGTCTTTTTGTTCTCTTTTGGGCTGGTTGATTGTCTCTTTTACATAACCTACAGATGTTGTTAATGTCTATGTGTCTATGGACGGCTGACTTGTCAGAGTGCCAGGCTTCTAGAAACATTTCTACTGAACATTTACTGAAAACATTTCTCCTTTGTTTTAAAGGTGGATTTTTTGGTTTGCAAAAAGCAACTGGACTATTTTTTTTCTGGAGGAAGAAATGTTTTCTCTTTAAAGAAGAAAACATCTGCTTCTCATCCAAGAAGCTGATAAAGGTCAGAACTGATGAAGCTTCTTGGATAAGAAGTGATATGTAAAAAAAAAGCTTTTTTTTTTTAAAAAAAAAAGCACATTTGAACAATCATAATCTGGATGCTTGAGAATGTCCTTGTCAGCGTTCCAGCAAACCTCCATTCCAATCAGTAACTTCGAGATAAGCATATCTCAAAAGTACCTTTATTAGAATAGCACCTGGCACATCTGTGGAAACCTGAATCTAAAAAGTTTTTTGGCTTTCCACAATTTCTCAAACTACAAATCCATCCCCCCTTGGTTGCCATCACATTACGATGGCCCAATCATGATCCGTCCAAAAGTAAGATCCTTATTTCATCCTGCACCATACTAAATGACCTTGGACTAACAAAAGAATTTTATTTTGTCTACTTAGAGCTACTTAATTGAAATCACCCCTCTTCCACTCTCCCAGGCTATGTGGCAGTGTGGAATATGGCTTCCAAAGCTGACACTTCCTAGACATTTCTCTCCTTCTTTCCTTTTACTTTCTGGAAACTGGGGAGGGTCCTTTCTGAAATGGATCCCACATCTGCTCTCCTTCTGTAGGTTGAGAAATCTTTTACATGCCTGTTGTGCCATCCGGGGTTCTTCCTCCCATTTGCCAAGGTCCGCCCTATATACCATTACACTAATTATTTTTGTCTAATGTTAACTTTTAAAGCCCACACAAACTCCTTTTAAGTTCATTGTACATTGGTGTCAATGAATTGAGTTTATTGAAATAAATAAAGAAATTGAGAAATGAAAGATCAACATACAACTCGGCCTTAACTGGATTGTTATGCAAATACCATTTAGACAAACTGAATTAGACTACTGTGTTTGAAATGGTGTAACATACCAATCTCAGCAATAGGTGGAGCTGTAAAATCTCTTATGCCTCCCTCTTGTTTTAAGAAATCAAAACCGTGTGATATTTGCAACTTCACAGCTTCACTAACAAACCCTTTTTGCCTTTAAGCAATTCATTTATATAGTCCAAGAAGTGTTGCAGAGAAAGAAATCTCCCTAGGAAGCACGTTCCACTGCTGTGAATAAGCAGGTCAAAGAAGCATGAACAGATTTTTTGGCCATGTCATATGTTGAGAAAAACAAGTGAAAATACCTACCCACCTATTTTTTTAAAAAAAAAAAAAATGTAAGAAGATTCTGAACCAGCCTAACCTGGACTGCCAAAGCAGATAATCAGATCTTGAGTCATTTGCTCATTCTAAACAGACCAGATTGAAAATCAAGCTTGTCAGATGCTACATCTTTTCTATCCTGCTCTACTGAGTGGAGAATTGGTCTCTGACAGAAAGTCACTTGAAGAGACTAGAAGCATTTGAAATGTGGATTTACAGGCAGCTATTACATACAAGTTGGGTTGGCAAAATCAGAAATGAGGAGGCGATAACCCGCCTGGGAAAGGCAAGGGAAATCATCAAAACCATAACAAAGTGAAAGTTAGAATATTTTGGACATAGGATGCAACAACCAGAAAAATGCAGCATACTTCACTTAATCCTCCAAGGAAAGATTGAAGGCAAATGATGTCCAGGCAGAAGAACATCATGGCTTCAAAATCTAAGGAACTAGTTTGGACAAAACTCAACAGCACTTTTTCATGCGGCTATGGATAAAAATAGGATTACCAACATGATTGCCAACATCCAATGGCGGATATAGCACAAGAAGAAGGAACAGACCAGAGTTCTGAATCTTGATCCCAAATGAAAAGAAGGACTCCATTAGGAATTAGAGATTTAAAAAATAGAAGCTAAATAAACTGTGATTATCCAAGAAAAAGAAAAGAGAATCTGTCCCAGATAAATAAATATTTAGTCTTGATCCCCACACATAGAATGAAGACAGATGCCCATGTGATAATCAACTGTGATAATCAGCTTCCATCTTTAGGCATTCCTAGTTAAACACTATAAAAAGACTTCATGCATGCAACTTTATGTACAAACGTTTCTTACAAGTAAGTGTTGAACAAACATCTGTAGTCATGAATCAGAGCGCAACAACCAGTTTCCCATGTACATTGACTTGACATGAATCAATATTTGGAAACTGAATGCATGGACCATGTCGCACAAACTGTTCTTTTATGAGAAAAAGAGAATAAGCAGAAATTTTCTTTTCAGCTTGTGAAAGAAATTGAAACTCGATTTGGTTTAAAAACAATGAGATGCCAGCTAAATTGTGGTCTACCATTTCCTTAAGGCCAAAGGTCTTCATGATCCATAAGGTTCTTTTAATAAAGTTGGAAGGGCCTTCTGTCTGAGGTAAAAAATATTTCCCGTGCACCAGAAATAGTCATAACAACAAAAACAATAACAATAACAGGTAACTTTGTGAAAATGTTAAGGACCTGAAAGGAACTTAATTTAGTGTTTCAAGCTCTTTTCCATAAGAGATTTTTTTTTCTCTCATTGGCTTATGGCTCTCCTCAAGAAATACCTGACTTTAGCAATTGGTATATATTTAGCTTCTAGCCCACCTGTGAGGGAAATTCAAGATGATGAAGTCAACTATATTAGCTAATTTTAAATCCCTCCAAGAATAAAATGCTTATAGAAAAGGGCACTTATACCTAAAACCTAAATGCCTTGAAGGGCTCTTCACTTTTGCCCAAATCTGTTCTTCAAAGAACTACATTTTTATAGCCTATCTTAACCAGTTGAGCATCATGGCTTGATGAATTTGTTGACCCCATCATCCCACAAAGCTGAGGTGTACCAATTCTCCAAACTGTACCATGAGAGCTTTGTGGCTTTGTGACTAGTTCTATGAGATCAGGGAATCTGAAGTGGTGCTTCAGAAAACAACAAAGCCAAGTGGGAAGGAATGTATGGAAGAAGGTAAAATTTGTTCCTCCTGAAGGACTTAATGAGGAGACATTTAATCCAAAGGTTGTTATCCTGAGTTGTAACTAAGCATCAGTGTTAGGGATACACACCCTAGCAGAATGTGCAACGGCAGTCTAGCAGGCAGGAAAATTATGTGAGATAAACGTTGTTGTAGTTTACACTCAGTAAGACAGATACACTGTGCCAGTTAAATAATTTTTTATTCCAGCAAGAGCATAGTCAAAACAGTCCATATGTTATACACTAGTTCAGTCCATCCAGGGATTAATCAGTTGCAAAGTCCAGTGTTGAAAATAGAGGTCAGTAAACTTACAAATAATCAGTCCAGCAATATATCTCTTTTGCAGTCAGAGATATGAAGAAAATCAAACCCCTTTTCTTCTCTCAGCAACAGCAGGGAAAACACACAGTAATCACCATCAATCCAACATTGTCAGCTCTCCAGTACAAGCCAGCTAACAGTGAGCTCTCTTGCTCCCTCTTATGGTGATTTTACAACCACACCCAAAATACATGTTTTGCAGTTAAAGTGATACATACACTTAAACTCACTAACATAGTTTATATATTATTTTTACCCAAACTAAGTTAGGTAACCAATGTTATCCCTAACAGTCAGTTTGGTAACTAAAAAGCAGTAGAGCAGTTGGGGAAAGAGAAGGTATGTTATGAAATTAAATATGAAAAATAAAAGGAATGAAAGCATTTGTTCAAGGATAAACCTATATTCCTCTTGGGTGTTAGTGATCAATTGCAGATCTATAGGCCTCAAGTGACCTTCCAAGGCTTGTTAGATGTGGTGCACATGAAGCTGGGAATTCTAAACATTTTTCCTAGTAGCTAATAACAGTGGAAAAGCAAGTACAGTGGAACCTTAGGTCACAAACGCTTCTGTTCACGACCAAATCAGGTGACAACCAGAATTATTGCTTCTATTTTGCTTCTGGTCGCGAACAGATCTTCAGGTCATGACCAAGCAAACCCGAAAATCTCTGTGGTGATTTTCCCTGCCATGGCAATTTCCCCTTCACCACCAATTTTGTTATGTTTGGGGATCTGTGCATGTGCAGATGGTCATGCTTCCAGTCATGACCAAATCAGATTGTGACCGTAGTCTTGGAATGGATTATGGTTGCAACCTGAGTTTCCACTATATCTCATTAAATTGCTGTGAGAAGATGAGGCCCCTAGGAAGGGAGAATATGTCTTTTGGAGACCATGTCAGCCCTGAGACATGTCAGGAGCATTAAGTTTCCACACTTCCCATTTGTCCTGCAGTTTAATGGTTCAGATATTATTATGGTTCTTTGCACAGTCAGTCAGATGCTCAGACTGGATTTGGCATTTTTGTCTACCTATCAAGTCTTTCCCAAGGACCTGGGATAGGCAGAAGTGGATGTTTAATGGTAACAGAAATCATCACAGGATGTAAACTGTTTTGAGTAAAGCTGCCTTTTGCAAGTGACTGATGGTAAATTTGTCAATGCCAATGGCGTTCAAGTGCTGCTATTTGAACTATTTGATTTCTAATAACTATGCCAAATCTCATTAGACTTTAATCATTAAAAAAATCATCTAAGCACCCACAAAATGTAATGAACTTTGAGGACCACCAGTGCTCCTGAAAACACAGGTTGCAAACAAGAGACGGGGAGAACTAAGTTCATGGAATAATGGCCACAAAACAAAGCAAGAAGAAAATAAAAGCTTCTTGACAATCTCACCTTGTTGATCTCTGGGGATCTCACCCTGGCTCCTTCTCCTTCACTGAATGCTCTGTTGATGGCAAATTGTATAGCCAGGCCTGTCATGGTCCCAGTGGAGAGAGGCTCAATCTTGCGAACCGCTTGTAAGAGGCTGGTCTTCGTCTGGTGTGTTCTTAGGGACAATTCGTTCTTGACAGCACTGGCATAGTTGATGACCCCAACCCGGGTTGTATTAGGACCTACATCAAGTGCCTCAATGACCTGAGACACAAAAATCTTGACTTTGTCAAACTCATTGGGGCGCACACTTCGGGAGCTGTCCACAATGAACACCAGATCTGTAGGTCTTGTACTGCACTGGGCACCTATTTGGGAGAAGGGGACAGATTTTTTTCTTCCAAAAATTAGAAGTATGATACTTCAGAAGTGGATCCCACTGAATTCATTTGGACTTCATCTCAACTAGATGAAAATAGAATTCCAACCTTATGATCATTCCAAAAGTGCTTTTTTCAAAATATAACTAGACTTCCTTGAGTTTTATTTTTCCTTTGAAAATGTTTTGCTTCTCACCCAAGAAGTTTCTTCACTTATTCAGAAACACCTTCAAAGAGAAAAAAAAAAACCAAGAAAGTGCAGTTGCATTTTGGAAAAGCACCTTTAGGACAACCATAACCTGGATGATTGAGAATCTCCACAGACATTCATCCTTATAATCTTTTCCCATATGAAAACTTCACAGTTTCTTCCAATGATTTCTCCTTTTATGCTACAATCTTATGACCTCTAGTGTAGACTATTCCATATGTTGTATTTTTCCCTGTGAATTTAGCACTGGAATTCTCTTGGAGAGACAAATCCCAGAACTTGTTTCTTCTCCTCATTCCTCCTCAGCCTCTATTGCTGACTTTGGTCAATTGTGGGAAAATCAGACACTGGAACATCTTAAAATGGGGTGTGAGAACATGGAGCTATTGGCAGAGGTGGTTTAATCCCAAACTATCCAAGATTCACACCATACCCTAAATAGGGAGGATATATATAAACCCTCAACCTGACTTAATTCCCCCTTCCAATTTTTCTGCTGCTGGTCTGTTGGCACCAGAATTATGGTATGTCAGATGACGCCAATAACCATGTATTTTTCTTTAGGACTATATTTCCTCCAAAATAACAAAACCATTGGGGTATATATTTCAATCCTCTTTGAATATTCACTTTGAATATTCACTTTGAATACTCACCAATGTTACACATAAACCTTTGACCAAGTTGTAGGGTGGGTTGAAGGTTTTTGGCTTAACTCGGAGCATTTCACTCTGATAGGACTTGAAATGTTAAATGGGATTACTTTTCTGGGATTTACATTAACGATGGAGGCTCTGCCTTTGTTCTGATTTGCTCTGCAGTCATTATAATAAAGCCAAAAAGAAATAATGGCACGGTCTTTGTCCTGATATTGGTGGCTTGCAGAGAAAAAAACAAACCCAAGATTGTATTTTTGCCTCTTTCACACCATTCTCTAAAAATCATAGAAATTCACACCCAGCAGCCCAAACAGTCAAGGATGGACCAGCAGATGCAGACTATTTTTGTCCAATGATTACTTATTTATTTATATATCAAATTTATAGAGCCACCCATCTCACAAGAAATGAGCCATACAAAAACCATACAGCAAAAAGATGCATAAAAATAAATATGTCAAACACAGTCCTATTACATAAATCATACACACACTCATTGTATATATGCATATGTAGGTAGGTAGGTAGGTATATCAAGAGAGAATTTATATTAAATCCTCTTGTAAACCAGAGGAAATGTTGAAATATTGACAAATCCATCATGTTTTTACATTGCAGTAAAATATTTTTACTACTCATCACACATATTTGCTCTATTCTGTGATCCCTAGAGATTGTAAGCAAATACAGTAACTGCCTGAAATCTCCTGCCAAAGGAGTATGGTAGAATAGCTAACTTCAAGGTCAAAAGAAAATTTGATCTTAAGAAGCAAGAAAAGTGTGAGAGTCAAAGTAATTCCATTACATCTTCTGAAAAACCATCTCCTTTTGCATTTCCTCCCACCATCACTGAACTGATTGCTGTTTTTGTTCAGCAAGACAGACCAAAAACTATAATTTTAACTGTCAGTGTCTGAATTTTCCCTTGTTTCTTCTTTTCTTTCCATCTCTTTTTCTTATGGATCCAGAATTTGAGATTGCAAGCTCAAGAGCTGGAAAATATTCAGGGTTGTAACTGATGAATACAATAACCCTGAAAACATTAGCTGCTAGAAAGAGGGTCGAGAGAGAAATAACTGCTATGCCTAATAGTCATTGATAGATGTTTTAGATTATGACTTTCTTCTGCATTTGTAGAAAAGAGAATTAAAAACGCATTAGTATGTTAAGAAATACTTGTATCCATTATAGTTTGATCTGCATTGAAACCTTCTTCAAATCTTATCACTTTGTTGTTTGTATTTATACTGTTGATTGCATATACACTAAGACTTATCACTTTGTTGTTTGTATGTATCATAAGAGCTTATGCACCAGAGACAAATTCCTTGTGTACCTAATCACACATGGCCAATAAAGAATTATTTTCTGTTCTGTTCTGTTCTATTCTGTTCTATCCCATTCCATCCCATTATTTCTATTCTATTCTATTCTATTCTATTCTATTCTATTCTATTCTATTCTATTCTATTCTATTCCATTCCATTCCATTCCATTCCATTCCACCCTATCCCATCCCATCCCATTCCATTATTTCTATTCTGTTCTATTCTAAATCTTGGATCTGACCTTCTTGGATCAGCTATCTTCCAAAAAGAATCAAGCCTTACTGTTTGCACTAAAGGCTTCCTATTACAAGGAGTTCCACGGATTAAATAATAAGCTTTCTATTCTCCTGACTCCCTCTTTCTTATTCTATTGATAAACCTTTTCATTATCTCTCCTTCGGTGCAATCTTTGAAAGTAGATTTTATTTGAGAAGACGGGCAGCTACCTCCTACTCACAGAAGCAAGAAATCAGTTGAGAAGGCTAAATAGGACATTGGTAGCTTGTGCAGAATCCTAGAAAACCCATTTTACTGAGCTCTACCGTGGCATTATAAATTCTCTCCCCGTTATTCTATGAGAATCTCAGACTGCAACTTGCTCTCCAGAATCAGAATAAAGTTGCAATTCCCCCAGCCAGAAAAGGCTCCGGAATCAAATGTCAAATCCCAGGGCTTCATGAAATTATTTCTTTCAACAGGACGCTGTGCAGCCAATTATTGGAGTTATTGGAGACTGGAGAGGGTGCTCAGTTTCTATATATTCTACTTAGGCACTCAGTTTTTTCCTGAACTCAAATAATTTTTTTTTTATTTATTTAATTTGATTTGTCAATCGCTTACAAGATAATAGGTATAAACATGAAATGGATACATATAAGAAAAATAAAAGAAACAATAGGACAGGGACGTTGGTGCGCTTATGCACGCCCCCTTGATTGATTGATTTGATTGATTGATTGATTGATGAGAACAGAAGCTCTTGGACTGGGATTATAAAACTGGCATTCACAAGAATGTTATAACACTAAAGTAAAGTTAATCTTGATGCTAGGTTAGTGCTGAATCCAAAATTAAGACCGAAGCATCAGCTGGGAAGAGAGCTTTATAGTGTGACACAAAAGGGAAAGGACTCATCATATAAATATTTAAGCCACAAACATTCAGACGGCTGCCTCTTTCTGGGTTTCCTTTCTGCATGGCTGCTCTAACCTGGCAAAGTTTTGCAAAAGCTAACCAAGATATGCTATGACTCACCTCTCAGCTGAGGACGAACCCCATCAACAGAACCCTGGTTCTGGAAAAGAAGCAAGAGCAAGAATAGGCAGGCAGAAAGGAGCGTCATTATGGCTGCTAGGATGGAAGCAAAGTGGGATTATCTCAGGGGTGGCTTTGAGGTATTAAGGAGCCTGTCCCCAGGAAGGCAGGGGGCCAACCTCTAAGATGCATGAATGATGGGGAGTGGGAGGGAGGAGATGGAAAAGGATGTCTGGAAGGATGGCAATTGAGAAAGAGAGGTCCCAAGGCCTTTTCCAGTACCTGAAATTGCCACAACGGCTTCATTGCTAAGCTAGGAAGTGGGAGGTTATAAAAGAGACCAGTGACAGGCTTGGAATGCAGGGAATTTGAGCCCTGAACAGTGAAGGCAGTCAACTAAGGCTGAAGAAAAGAGTTTATCTGCCAATCACTAGCTTTAATCTAGCCCAGGGTCTGCTGCAGTAAGTAAACTGCTTCTACTGTCTTGGGCCAATGGCCTTTTCTAAGTTCTGGAACACTGAGGACCAAGGCAGGACTCCATAAATAACTACATAAGCACATGAAACATTTCTCAAAAAGGTTTTAGGAAACAGCAATGCTCTTATTCATTTTTGTTAATATGCCTGGGTGGGTTTTTCTTTTAGCATTGATTTGAAAGGTAAGAGAACTGAAAGTCACAGAGGAGATATAAATATGAAAATTCAAAAAATGACAGATGAATTTTGCATTTTAATGCAGTTCTCAGTCAGAACATTCCTCCTGATGGTTAGCGAAGAAATACAACAATAGAAAGTGAGAAAAAAAAGCTTTTTTGGTGCATAATAAAATATCAACAAAATTTATCTTTGTTGATGACTTTCTGAGGCGAATCAGCATAGGGTGAGCAGCTGAGGCAAATAGATGGGGGCGGGGCCTGTAAGAGGTGGTGTTTGCTGGTTCTCTGAACTACTCAAAATTTCCGCTACCGGCTCTCTGGAACTGGCTAGTACCTGCTGGATATCACCTCTGCTCGTCACACAGAACTACCTCTTGGGTTATATATTTTACATATTTCCACGCATAGTATTTGTGAAGGGTGTCATATCTTAAACAGTGAAAAGTTTGATATTAGCAATGAAAAAGCGTGACCTAGGTTCAAATAATTAACTTGGTTTGAAACATTAAATTTGATACGACCGTATTTCGACTTAGGTAGTTTTGTTTCCTTCGAATCAATTTTTAAAAAGTGCATATGCAGAAAACTTTTCTAAATCATCAGAATTATTGGCAAGTATTCTCTGCCTCCCGAGTCCCAGCTGATCGGCTGGGTCTTCTTTTGTTGCCCTGCGCAGGAGAACGGAGCTGGAAAGCAGGTTAGTGGGGTGGGGAACAGTGGTGGGATTCAAAAAAAATTACTACCAGTTCTGTGGGCGTGGTTTGGTGGGAGTGGCAGTAAAATCTCCAGTCAGAGTTGGTATTTGCCGGTTCTCCGAACTACTCAAAAGTTCTGCTTATTTCAAGGGTAAGACTCTCTCTTGATGTTAACACTAGCACTGTACTGAAAAGATCCTATTGGATAAGTTGTCACTGAATGTCTTGTTTTGGGATTGAGTACAGATGTGAAAAGCCACATTTCTCTACTTGCCAACTTGAAGATGTATGGACTTCAACAATCCAGCATGGAGAATTCTGGAAGTTGATATTCCACACACTTAAAGTTGTGAAGGTTGAAAAGCATCACTTAGTTGTCCCTACCCTTGAGAAAAACTGGAGACTCTTCAATTTCCCTGTAAATTTTAACAAAATCATCTAACTTTCTATCTTTACCCACAGATTTTCCCCCCATCCCAAAAAATTCCAGCCTCTATCTAACATTCATGGATACATCTTATGCGTACATCTCTACACTTTATAAGGAAAAGTATATTTGAACTACCTCTAGAATAGATAGCACAAATTTTATCCTAATTCATTTAAAACGGCCCTCATTCCTATTACACAGCAACATTATTAGGGAACAAAGTGGACTTTAAACATCCAAGTGCCCCTCTCCCAAAACTGCATTTTCTTTCACGCATTGCCCTGTACACAAAAGCTCTTTTGGTATAGACAAGTCCATATAGTCATGAAAGGGATTCATTCACAGCCTCCAGTAAATGAACTCTCTATGGCTGTTCTTACTGAGGAAGAAAAAAAAAGTCTGAATTTTCTCTGTGCCATTTTTCTGCTAATGGCCATAGAAAGATAAATATATTGCTGGGAATTTTTTTAGAAACTGTGGTATACAAGGAACATTAACATTCTAAAAACACAGCAAGGCGCCTGTCGATTTTATACATCAGTAGATATGTGCAAGCTAAAAAGGCAGCAAGCATGTTTGGTATCAAAACATAAATCATTTCTGCCTGAGCTTCAAAGAGGAAGATCGTAGCGTCTTATTTATATAAAGGAAAAAATACATTACTGGATTCTTTCCATGTCCGTTTATAACAAAATGTATGAACTTTGAAGAGAGCATTAAACAAGAACAAGTCCCACCAGTCAGTATAATTTCAAAGCAACTTCCTGTGCACCTAGAGTTGACTTAGCACCTGCATTTGTTGGAGTTTATTGTTCTGCCAGTGAACTAAAGTTTGCTTTAGAGGCCTGGTTCCTTCTCTTCTGGACTTCTGAGCCTAACCAGCTGGTTTAGTAGACAGAAGAACTTTTCTGCAATGACATCAAATTGTGGAGCTACAAAAAATGTGTGGTTGTCCACAGGAAAGAGAAGCTATTGCTCTAGAAGTTTGCTTAGACATACATCCTTTTTTTCTACCAACACATGGACAGTTATCAGATCTTCCTACTCCATAGAAAGCTATACATCAACCATTGTGCTATCCAAAACGGAACAAACAAAAATGTAATCCATTAAAGAAAGGTCAGTGAGCAAAAGACTCTCTCAACAAGATTAAGTAAAATCTAGTACAATGTTCAAAATAACAGAGGAAGAATCATAAATCTGGAAGAGCTAGAAGACAGGATAGTCAAAGAAAGATTGAGATCTAGGAGTTCAAGTGAGCAAGCAGTAGGAATTCTGGATGCACAAGTAGGAAAGACTATCATCAACCTTAAAGAAGTTGATTCCCTTCTTCTCGATATCTTTAGGCTGAACTCATCTGGGACTTCTTAAAAGAGCATGGTCTCAAGGAACTCAGCCTTGAAACCTGGACAATTCTTTCTGTTGCTCCACACCCTAAATTGCAGATCCAAAAGAGATTGAAAGAGCTACTTTGGAGACACAAGAAGTCCCTGATCAACTCTCCCTTGATTCTTTTTCTCCAATGTTTCTATCCCTTCATATGAATTCATCCAAATAGGCTATGATGCAATATGCATGTGAACACTTTTCCCACCCAGGAGTTCATGACAACACAGGACAAATGTAGGCAGATGTGATAGCCAACATCCAGGCTGATAAAGATTCAGTTTAAGTTTTATATTCAGCCCTGTTAAGAACGAAGAGGACAGCCAGTTCATCAAAAGCCATTCATTTGCTAGAATTTTTGTAACCCTATATTGTTTCTTCTGGGTAGATCTAGCGAAAGAATCTCCATAATTCAAGTTCCTGATGTTCATTTTTGTCAGAATCTATAGATACTTCAACTATGGATTTGATATAACATGCTCTGCAGAAGACCAATAGAATCACGCTATAGTTTCCCCCCCCCAAAAAAAAAGAGGGACATGGTGGCTCAATGGCTAAGACGCTGAGCTTGTTGATCAGAAGGGTTCAGCGGTTCAGCAGTTCGAATCCCTAGCACTGAATAATGGAGTGAGCTCCTGTTACCTGTCCTAGGTTCTGCCAACCTAGCAGTTCCAAAGCATGTGAAAATGCAAGTAGAAAAACAGGGACCACTTTGGTGGGAAGGTAATAGCGTAGCATTCCGTGCACCTTCAGCATTTAGTCATGCCAGCCACATGACCACAGAGACGTCTTGGGACAGCGCTGGCTCTTCGGCTTTGTAAAGGAGATGAGCACCGCCCACTAGAGCCAGAAATGACTAGCATGTATGTGCGAGGGGAACCTTTACCTTTACCTATGGTCCCAACCTCAGACTAGGAACACAAGAGGTTGAAGGACAAAACCCAACTTGCTGGTTTCTCCCTCCAAACTCCCAACTCTTTGTCCTCATAACCCAAGACAACAAGAGCAAAGTCAATATGAAAAGATGCCAAAGCCAAGTAAATGAGCTTTGAATTGCTATTTTCACACCCCATGCTAACCATATTACATAATACATATTCTGAGTTGGCACAATACACTGTGCCATAAATTAACCCAACCCATAAATTAACTCAATTTCATAGCACCCTAAGCAACAACAAACGTATCAGGTTTAATGTGTACCAATACATCAACCCTTGAGTTTGCTAAGTGTGTTTTGCAAACAGAGCTAAAAAGTAGCAATTATGGGAAACGCTTTCTTGATATATTTATATTCCAAGAACATCAAGTACTTATTATAACATACAAGTCTTTATGGTAATGCACTGGTGGTTGGGGCTTAATAGAGAACTGCAAATATGTGACCTCAAAATCCTGCTCAGTGAAGCAGAATGGGTTCTGCCATCTTGAAGGCCATAATCCAAGGAGTGATAAATAGTGACAAGGTATGGGCGGGTTACGGTTAGGGTTTAGCTCCGAACCTCTGACCTTTGACGTCTTACTCTTGACCCCTGACACTTGACCTTTGATTCTGGAGGCCCTGTATTCCGCACGTAACTCCCAGATGGCCCTGGCCCCATCTCTGTTGGATGCAGGACCCTCATCCTAGTCCTCCCCAGACCGGCCCATTTTCCTGGGTTAGGGATCAAAGGTCAGAAGTCAAAGGTCAGGGGTTAAGGTCAAGGTCAAAGCTCAGAGGTCAAGGTCGGGGGTCAAAAGGCAAAGGTCATAGGTCAAGGTCAAAGGGCAAAGGGCAAAGGTCAGAGGTCGAAGTCAAAGGTCAGAGGTCAAGGTCAAAGGTCTGGGGTTAGGGATCAAAGGTCATAGGGCAAAGGTCATAGGTCATAGGTCAAGGTCAAAGGTCGGTCCTTTATTTAAAGGCAAACCCTATGTGGAAACATCACCTCTTGGCTTTGCACAAAGGCACTAAGCTTCACTCTTTGCTCTCAGGTCAAACAGTCAAGAGCTGAAGATTCCCTGTTAAATATACACAATTGTTGAAAAGTTGCTATTTTCAGAAACAGCATCGCTTCTGCCTTTGACCCACCCTTCTTCAGAGGCTTCTTTTACACAATATCAGTCCCAAAAGAAACATCCAAGCAATGTCATGATATTCCCATTTCCCAAATATTCTGTGTCTTGCACTTTGCCTAGATACTTAATGGTTTTCAGCACAGACATTCAAAATTCAATTTGTAGCAGAGCGCTGCCTTCATTTGGTTTCAATTTTCTGTTGAGAAGTTTGTCCAGCAGTCTTGAAAATATATGCTGAGCATTGTGAAAAAATAAACTGAAGCTTGATGTTTTATGGAGATTCTTAATTCTCCAGGTCATGGTTGTCTCAAAGGTGCTTTTGTAAAAAGCAACTGGACTTTGTTGATTTTTTTTCACCTTGGAAAAAGTTTCACTTCTTTGTTCTGAATTGAAGTAGCTTCTTAGATGACAAGTCAAATGCTTTCAAGAAAAAAAAACCCAAGAAAATTCAGTTGCCTTTTGCAAAATACCCTTTTATTTTGGGATAAACTGAATCTTCTTTCCCCTCCATGTAAAGAAACTTTGTACATAATGAGCTGGCACATCAAAGCTAGGTTTTGTGAAATCCACTCATTTTCCTGGGTTAGGGGTCAAGGGTCAGAAGTCAAAGGTCAGGGGTCATCAAAGGTCAAAGGTCATGGTCAAAACATCAAAGGTCAAAGGCCTAGGTCAAGGTCAAAGGTCATGGTCAAAAGGTCAAAGGTCAAAGGCCTAGGTCAAGGTCAAAGGTCAGAGGTCAAAGGTCAAAGGTCAGACATCAAAGGTCAAGTGTCAGGGCCAGGGTTCAAGGGTCAGGGGTTTAGGCTCTGGGGTCTTGGGTTTGGGGTTTGGGGTTTGGGGTTACGGTTAGGGTTTAGCCCCGAACCTCTGACCTTTGACGTCTGACTCTTGACCCCTGACACTTGACCTTTGACCTCTGACCCCCTGACCTTTGACCTTTGATTCTGGAGGCCCTGTATTCCGCACGTAACTCCCAGATGGCCCTGGCCCCATCTCTGTTGGATGCAGGACCCTCATCCTAGTCCTCCCCAGACCTGCCCATTTTCCTGGGTTAGGGATCAAGGGTCAGAAGTCAAAGGTCAGAGGTCAAGGTCAAAGGTGAGAGATCAGAGGTCAAGGTTGGGGGTCAAAAGGCAAAGGTCATAGGTCAAGGTCAAAGGTCAAAGGTCAAATGTCAGAGGTCAGAGGCTGAGGTCAAAGGTCAGAGGTCAAGGTCAAAGGCCAGGGGTCAGGGGTCAAAGGCCAGGGGTCAAAGGTCATAGGGCAAAGGTCATAGGTCATAGGTCAAGGTCAAAGGTCGGTCCTTTATTTAAAGGCAAACCCTATGTGGAAACATCACCTCTTGGCTTTGCACAAGGGCACTCAGCTTCACTCTTTGCTCTCAGGTCAAACAGTCAAGAGCTGAAGATTCCCTGTTAAATATACACAATTGTTTAAAAGTTGCTATTTTCAGAAACAGCATCGCTTCTGCCTTTGACCCACCCTTCTTCAGAGGCTTCTTTTACACAATATCAGTCCCAAAAGAAACATCCAAGCAATGTCATGATATTCCCATTTCCCAAATATTCTGTGTCTTGCACTTTGCCTAGATACTTAATGGTTTTCAGCACAGACATTCAAAATTCAATTTGTAGCAGAGCGCTGCCTTCATTTGGTTTCAATTTTCTGTTGAGAAGTTTGTCCAGCAGTCTTGAAAATATATGCTGAGCATTGTGAAAAAATAAACTGAAGCTTAATGTTTTATGGAGATTCTTAATTCTCCAGGTCATGGTTGTCTCAAAGGTGCTTTTGTAAAAAGCAACTGGACTTTGTTGATTTTTTTCCCCCTTGGAAAAAGTTTCACTTCTTTGTTCTGAATTGAAGTAGCTTCTTAGATGACAAGTCAAATGCTTTCAAGAAAAAAAAACCCAAGAAAATTCAGTTGCCTTTTGCAAAATACCCTTTTATTTTGGGATAAACTGAATCTTCTTTCCCCTCCATGTAAAGAAACTTTGTACATAATGAGCTGGCACATCAAAGCTAGGTTTTGTGAAATCCACTCATTTTCCTGGGTTAGGGGTCAAGGGTCAGAAGTCAAAGTTCAGGGGTCATCAAAGGTCAAAGGTCATGGTCAAAAGGTCAAAGGTCAAGGTCAAAAGGTCAAGGTCAAGGTCAAAGGTCAAGGTCAAAATGTCAAAGTTCAGGGGTCAAAGGACAAGGGTCAGAAGTCAAAGGTCAGGGGTCATCAAAGGTCAAAGGTCATGGTCAAAAGGTCAAAGGTCAAAAGGTCAAAAGGTCAAAGGTCAAAAGTCAAAAGGTCAAAGGTCAAAAGGTCAAAGTTCAGGGGTCAAAGGTCAAGGGTCAGAATTCAAGGGTCAGAATTCAAGGGTCGGGTTTAGGGTCGGGGGCCTTGGGTCAGCAGTCAGAGGTCATGGTCAAAGGTCAATGGTCATAGGTCAAGGTCAAAGTTCATATATCAAGATCAAAGCTCATAGGTCAAGGTCAAAGGGCCTAGGTCAAGGTCAAAGGTCAGGGGTCAAAGGTCAAAGGTCAGGCATCAAAGGTCAAGTGTCAGGGTCAGGGTTCAAGGGTCGGGTTTAGGGTCGGGGGTTTAGGCTCTGGGGTCTTGGGTTTGGGGTTTGGGGTTACGGTTAGGGTTTAGCCCCGAACCTCTGTCCTTTGACGTCTTACTCTTGACCCCTGACACTTGACCTTTGACCTCTGACCCCCCTGACCTTTGACCTTTGATTCTGGAGGCCCTGTATTCCGCACGTAACTCCCAGATGGCCCTGGCCCCATCTCTGTTGGATGCAGGACCCTCATCCTAGTCCTCCCCAGACCGGCCCATTTTCCTGGGTTAGGGATCAAAGGTCAGAAGTCAAAGGTCAGGGGTTAAGGTCAAGGTCAAAGCTCAGAGGTCAAGGTCGGGGGTCAAAAGGCAAAGGTCATAGGTCAAGGTCAAAGGTCAAAGGTCAGAGGTCAGAGGTCGAGGTCAAAGGTCTGCGGTCAGGGGTCAAAGACCAGGAGTCAAAGGTCATAGGGCAAAGGTCATAGGTCAAGGTCAAAGGTCGGTCCTTTATTTAATGTTTTAGCTTAATGTTTTATGGAGATTCTTAATTCTCCAGGTCATGGTTGTCTCAAAGGTGCTTTTGTAAGAAGCAACTGGACTTTGTTGATTTTTTTCCCCCTTGGAAAAAGTTTCACTTCTTTGTTCTGAATTGAAGTAGCTTCTTAGATGACAAGTCAAATGCTTTCAAGAAAAAAAAACCCAAGAAAATTCAGTTGCCTTTTGCAAAATACCCTTTTATTTTGGGATAAACTGAATCTTCTTTCCCCTCCATGTAAAGAAACTTTGTACATAATGAGCTAGCACATCAAAGCTAGGTTTTGTGAAATCCACTCATTTTCCTGGGTTAGGGGTCAAGGGTCAGAAGTCAAAGATCAGGGGTCATCAAAGGTCAAAGGTCATGGTCAAAAGGTCAAAAGGTCAAAAGGTCAAAAGTAAAAAGGTCAAAGTTCAGGGGTCAAAGGTCAAGGGTCAGAATTCAAGGGTCGGGTTTAGGGTCGGGGGCCTTAGGTCAGCGGTCAGAGGTCATGGTCAAACGTCAATGGTCATAGGTCAAGGTCAAAGTTCATATATCAAGATCAAAGCTCATAGGTCAATGTCAAAAGGCCTAGGTCAAGGTCAAAAGTCAGGGGTCAAAGGTCAAAGGTCGGGCATCAAAGGTCAAGTGTCAGGGTCAGGGTTCAAGGGTCGGGTTTAGGGTCGGGGGTTTAGGCTCTGGGGTCTTGGGTTTTGGGTTTTGGGTTGCGGTTAGGGTTTAGCCCCGAACCTCTGACCTTTGACGTCTTACTCTTGACCCCTGACACTTGACCTTTGACCTCTGACCCCCCTGAACTTTGACCTTTGATTCTGGAGGCCCTGTATTCCGCACGTAACTCCCAGATGGCCCTGGCCCCATCTCTGTTGGATGCAGGACCCTCATCCTAGTCCTCCCCAGACCCGCCCATTTTCCTGGGTTAGGGATCAAGGGTCAGAAGTCAAAGGTCAGAGGTCAAGGTCAAAGGTGAGAGGTCAGAGGTCAAGGTTGGGGGTCAAAAGGCAAAGGTCATAGGTCAAGGTCAAAGGTCAAAGGTCAAAGGTCAGAGGTCGAGGTCAAAGGTCAGAGGTCAAGGTCAAAGGCCAGGGGTCAGGGGTCAAAGGCCAGGGGTCAAAGGTCATAGGTCATAGGTCAAAGGGCAAAGGTCAGAAGTCGAGGTCAAAGGTCAGGGGTCGAGGTGAAAGGTCGGGTCAGGGGTCAAAGGCCAGGGGTCAAAGGTCATAGGGCAAAGGTCATAGGTCATAGGTCAAGGTCAAAGGTCGGTCCTTTATTTAAAGGCAAACCCTATGTGGAAACATCACCTCTTGGCTTTGCACAAGGGCACTCAGCTTCACTCTTTGCTCTCAGGTCAAACAGTCAAGAGCTGAAGATTCCCTGTTAAATATACACAATTGTTTAAAAGTTGCTATTTTCAGAAACAGCATCGCTTCTGCCTTTGACCCACCCTTCTTCAGAGGCTTCTTTTACACAATATCAGTCCCAAAAGAAACATCCAAGCAATGTCATGATATTCCCATTTCCCAAATATTCTGTGTCTTGCACTTTGCCTAGATACTTAATGGTTTTCAGCACAGACATTCAAAATTAAATTTGTAGCAGAGCGCTGCCTTCATTTGGTTTCAATTTTCTGTTGAGAAGTTTGTCCAGCAGTCTTGAAAATATATGCTGAGCATTGTGAAAAAATAAACTGAAGCTTGATGTTTTATGGAGATTCTTAATTCTCCAGGTCATGGTTGTCTCAAAGGTGCTTTTGTAAAAAGCAACTGGACTTTGTTGATTTTTTTCCCCCTTGGAAAAAGTTTCACTTCTTTGTTCTGAATTGAAGTAGCTTCTTTGACAAGTCAAATGCTTTCAAGAAAAAAAAAATCCAAGAAAATTCAGTTGCCTTTTGCAAAATACCCTTTTATTTTGGGATAAACTGAATCTTCTTTCCCCTCCATGTAAAGAAACTTTGTACATAATGAGCTAGCACATCAAAGCTAGGTTTTGTGAAATCCACTCATTTTCCTGGGTTAGGGGTCAAGGGTCAGAAGGTCAAAGGTCAAAGGTCAAAAGGTCAAGGTCAAGGTCAAAAGGTCAAGGTCAAAAGGTCAAAGTTCAGGGGTCAAAGGTCAAGGGTCAGAATTCAAGGGTCGGGTTTAGGGTCGGGGGCCTTGGGTCAGCGGTCAGAGGTCAGAGGTCAGAGGTCATGGTCAAAGGTCAATGGTCATAGGTCAAGGTCAAAGTTCATATATCAAGATCAAAGCTCATAGGTCAAGGTCAAAGGGCCTAGGTCAAGGTCAAAGGTCAGGGGTCAAGGGTCAAGGGTCAGGCATCAAAGGTCAAGTGTCAGGGTCAGGGTTCAAGGGTCGGGTTTAGGGTCGGGGGTTTAGGCTCTGGGGTCTTGGGTTTTGGGTTTGGGGTTACGGTTAGGGTTTAGCCCCGAACCTCTGTCCTTTGACGTCTTACTCTTGACCCCTGACACTTGACCTTTGACCTCTGACCCCCCTGACCTTTGACCTTTGATTCTGGAGGTCCTGTATTCCGCACGTAACTCCCAGATGGCCCTGGCTCCATCTCTGTTGGATGCAGGACCCTCATCCTAGTCCTCCCCAGACCGGCCCATTTTCCTGGGTTAGGGATCAAAGGTCAGAAGTCAAAGGTCAGGGGTTAAGGTCAAGGTCAAAGCTCAGAGGTCAAGGTCGGGGGTCAAAAGGCAAAGGTCATAGGTTAAGGTCAAAGTGCAAAGGGCAAAAGTCAGAAGTCGAGGTCAAAGGTCAGAGGTCAAGGTCGGGGGTCAAAAGGCAAAGGGCAAAGGTCAAGGGCAAAGGGCAAAGGTCAGAGGTCGAGGTCAAAGGTCAGAGGTCAAGGTCAAAGGTCTGGGGTTAGCGGTCAAAGGCCAGGGGTCAAAGGTCATAGGTCAAAGGTCATAGGTCAAGGTCAAAGGTCGGTCCTTTATTTAAAGGCAAACCCTATGTGGAAACATCACCTCTTGGCTTTGCACAAGGGCACTAAGCTTCACTCTTTGCTCTCAGTCTTGAAGATATATGCTGAGCATTGTGAAAAAATAAACTGAAGCTTGATGTTTTATGGAGATTCTTAATTCTCCAGGTCATGGTTGTCTCAAAGGTGCTTTTGTAAAAAGCAACTGGACTTTGTTGATTTTTTTCCCCCTTGGTAAAAGTTTCACTTCTTTGTTCTGAATTGAAGTAGCTTCTTAGATGACAAGTCAAATGCTTTCAAGAAAAAAAAACCCAAGAAAATTCAGTTGCCTTTTGCAAAATACCCTTTTATTTTGGGATAAACTGAATCTTCTTTCCCCTCCATGTAAAGAAACTTTGTACATAATGAGCTAGCACATCAAAGCTAGGTTTTGTGAAATCCACTCATTTTCCTGGGTTAGGGGTCAAGGGTCAGAAGTCAAAGGTCAGGGGTCATCAAAGGTCAAAGGTCAAGGTCAAAAGGTCAAGGTCAAGGTCAAGGTCAAAATGTCAAAGGTCAAAGTTCAGGGGTCAAAGGTCAAGGGTCAGAATTCAAGGGTCGGGTTTAGGGTCGGGGGCCTTGGGTCAGCGGTCAGAGGTCATGGTCAAAGGTCAATGGTCATAGGTCAAGGTCAAAGTTCATATATCAAGATCAAAGCTCACAGGTCAAGGTCAAAGGGCCTAGGTCAAGGTCAAAGGTCAGGGGTCAAAGGTCAAAGGTCAGGCATCAAAGGTCAAGTGTCAGGGTCAGGGTTCAAGGATCGGGTTTAGGGTCGGGGGTTTAGGCTCTGGGGTCTTGGGTTTTGGGTTTGGGGTTACGGTTAGGGTTTAGCCCCGGACCTCTGTCCTTTGACGTCTTACTCTTGACCCCTGACACTTGACCTTTGACCTCTGACCCCCCTGACACTTGACCTTTGATTCTGGAGGCCCTGTATTCCGCACGTAACTCCCAGATGGCCCTGGCCCCATCTCTGTTGGATGCAGGACCCTCATCCTAGTCCTCCCCAGACCGGCCCATTTTCCTGGGTTAGGGATCAAAGGTCAGAAGTCAAAGGTCAGGGGTTAAGGTCAAGGTCAAAGCTCAGAGGTCAAGGTCGGGGGTCAAAAGGCAAAGGTCATAGGTCAAGGTCAAAGGTCAAAGGTCAGAGGTCGAGGTCAAAGGTCGAGGTCAAAGGTCTGCGGTCAGGGGTCAAAGACCAGGCGTCAAAGGTCATAGGGCAAAGGTCATAGGTCAAGGTCAAAGGTCGGTCCTTTATTTAAAGGCAAACCCTATGTGGAAACATCACCTCTTGGCTTTGCACAAGGGCACTAAGCTTCACTCTGCTCTCAGGTCAAACAGTCAAGAGCTGAAGATTCCCTGTTAAATATACACAATTGTTGAAAAGTTGCTATTTTCAGAAACAGCATCGCTTCTGCCTTTGACCCACCCTTCTTCAGAGGCTTCTTTTACACAATATCAGTCCCAAAGGAAACATCCAAGCAATGTCATGATATTCCCATTTCCCAAATATTCTGTGTCTTGCACTTTGCCTAGATACTTAATGGTTTTCAGCACAGACATTCAAAATTCAATTTGTAGCAGAGCGCTGCCTTCATTTGGTTTCAATTTTCTGTTGAGAAGTTTGTCCAGCAGTCTTGAAAATATATGCTGAGCATTGTGAAAAAATAAACTGAAGCTTGATGTTTTATGGAGATTCTTAATTCTCCAGGTCATGGTTGTCTCAAAGGTGCTTTTGTAAAAAGCAACTGGACTTTGTTGATTTTTTTCCCCCTTGTAAAAAGTTTCACTTCTTTGTTCTGAATTGAAGTAGCTTCTTAGATGACAAGTCAAATGCTTTCAAGAAAAAAAAACCCAAGAAAATTCAGTTGCCTTTTGCAAAATACCCTTTTATTTTGGGATAAACTGAATCTTCTTTCCCCTCCATGTAAAGAAACTTTGTACATAATGAGCTAGCACATCAAAGCTAGGTTTTGTGAAATCCACTCATTTTCCTGGGTTAGGGGTCAAGGGTCAGAAGTCAAAGGTCAGGGGTCATCAAAGGTCAAAGGTCATGGTCAAAAGGTCAAAGGTCAAGGTCAAAAGGTCAAGGTCAAAAGGTCAAGGTCAAAATGTCAAATGTCAAAGGTCAAAGTTCAGGGGTCAAAGGTCAAGGGTCAGAAGTCAAAGGTCAGGGGTCATCAAAGGTCAAAGGTCAAGAGGTCAAAGGTCAAGGTCAAAAGGTCAAGGTCAAAAGGTCAAAAGGTCAAAAGGTCAAAGTTCAGGGGTCAAAGGTCAAGGGTCAGAATTCAAGGGTCGGGTTTAGGGTCGGGGGCCTTGGGTCAGCGGTCAGAGGTCATGGTCAAAGGTCAATGGTCATAGGTCAAGGTCAAAGTTCATATATCAAGATCAAAGCTCATAGGTCAAGGTCAAAGGGCCTAGGTCAAGGTCAAAGGTCAGGGGTCAAAGGTCAAAGGTCAGGCATCAAAGGTCAAGTGTCAGGGTCAGGGTTCAAGGATCGGTTTTAGGGTCGGGGGTTTAGGCTCTGGGGTCTTGGGTTTGGGGTTTGGGGTTACGGTTAGGGTTTAGCCCCGAACCTCTGTCCTTTGACGTCTTACTCTTGACCCCTGACACTTGACCTTTGACCTCTGACCCCCCTGACCTTTGACCTTTGATTCTGGAGGCCCTGTATTCCGCACGTAACTCCCAGATGGCCCTGGCCCCATCTCTGTTGGATGCAGGACCCTCATCCTAGTCCTCCCCAGACCGGCCCATTTTCCTGGGTTAGGGATCAAAGGTCAGAAGTCAAAGGTCAGGGGTTAAGGTCAAGGTCAAAGCTCAGAGGTCAAGGTCGGGGGTCAAAAGGCAAAGGTCATAGGTCAAGGTCAAAGGTCAAAGGTCAAATGTCAGAGGTCGAGGTCAAAGGTCGAGGTCAAAGGTCTGCGGTCAGGGGTCAAAGACCAGGCGTCAAAGGTCATAGGGCAAAGGTCATAGGTCAAGGTCAAAGGTCGGTCCTTTATTTAAAGGCAAACCCTATGTGGAAACATCACCTCTTGGCTTTGCACAAGGGCACTAAGCTTCACTCTGCTCTCAGGTCAAACAGTCAAGAGCTGAAGATTCCCTGTTAAATATACACAATTGTTGAAAAGTTGCTATTTTCAGAAACAGCATCGCTTCTGCCTTTGACCCACCCTTCTTCAGAGGCTTCTTTTACACAATATCAGTCCCAAAGGAAACATCCAAGCAATGTCATGATATTCCCATTTCCCAAATATTGTCTTGCACTTTGCCTAGATACTTAATGGTTTTCAGCACAGACATTCAAAATTAAATTTGTAGCAGAGCGCTGCCTTCATTTGGTTTCAATTTTCTGTTGAGAAGTTTGTCCAGCAGTCTTGAAAATATATGCTGAGCATTGTGAAAAAATAAACTGAAGCTTGATGTTTTATGGAGATTCTTAATTCTCCAGGTCATGGTTGTCTCAAAGGTGCTTTTGTAAAAAGCAACTGGACTTTGTTGATTTTTTTCCCCCTTGGAAAAAGTTTCACTTCTTTGTTCTGAATTGAAGTAGCTTCTTAGATGACAAGTCAAATGCTTTCAAGAAAAAAAAACCCAAGAAAATTCAGTTGCCTTTTGCAAAATACCCTTTTATTTTGGGATAAACTGAATCTTCTTTCCCCTCCATGTAAAGAAACTGTCCATAATGAGCTAGCACATCAAAGCTAGGTTTTGTGAAATCCACTCATTTTCCTGGGTTAGGGGTCAAGGGTCAAAAGGTCAAAGGTCAAAGGTCAAGGTCAAAAGGTCAAAAGGTCAAGGTCAAAGGTCAGAAGTCAAAGGTCAAAGGTCAAAGGTCAAGGTCAAAAGGTCAAAGGTCAAAAGGTCAAAAGGTCAAAAGGTCAAGGTCAAAGGTCAGAAGTCAAAGGTCAAAGGTCAAAGGGTCAAGGTCAAAGGGTCAAAGGTCAAAAGGTCAAGGTCAAAAGGTTAAAGGTCAAAGGTCAAAAGGTCAAAGGGTCAAGGTCAAAGGTCAAAAGGTCAAAGGTCAGAAGTCAAAGGTCAAAGGGCAAAGGCCAAGGTCAAAAGGTCAAAGGTCAAAAGTAAAAAGGTCAAAGTTCAGGGGTCAAGGGTCAAGGGTCAGAATTCAAGGGTCGGGTTTAGGGTCGGGGGCCTTGGGTCAGCGGTCAGAGGTCATGGTCAAAGGTCAATGGTCATAGGTCAAGCTCAAAGTTCATATATCAAGATTAAAGCTCATAGGTCAAGGTCAAAGGGCCTAGGTCAAGGTCAAAGGTCAGGGGTCAAAGGTCAAAGGTCAAAGGTCAGGCATCAAAGGTCAAGTGTCAGGGTCAGGGTTCAAGGGTCAGGGGTTTAGGCTCTGGGGTCTTGGGTTTGGGGTTTGGGGTTACGGTTAGGGTTTAGCCCCGAACCTCTGTCCTTTGACGTCTTACTCTTGACCCCTGACACTTGACCTTTGATTCTGGAGGTCCTGTATTCCGCACGTAACTCCCAGATGGCCCTGGCCCCATCTCTGTTGGATGCAGGACCTTCATCCTAGTCCTCCCCAGACCGGCCCATTTTCCTGGGTTAGGGATCAAAGGTCAGAAGTCAAAGGTCAGGGGTTAAGGTCAAGGTCAAAGCTCAGCAGTCAAGGTCGGGGGTCAAAAGGCAAAGGTCATAGGTCAAGGTCAAAGGGCAAAGATCAGAGGTTGAGGTCAAAGGTCAGAGGTCAAAGCTCAGAGGTCAAGGTCGGGGGTCAAAAGGCAAAGGTCATAGGTCAAGGTCAAAGGTCAAAGGTCAAAGGTCAGAGGTCGAGGTCAAAGGTCGAGGTCAAAGGTCTGCGGTCAGGGGTCAAAGACCAGGCGTCAAAGGTCATAGGGCAAAGGTCATAGGTCAAGGTCAAAGGTCGGTCCTTTATTTAAAGGCAAACCCTATGTGGAAACATCACCTCTTGGCTTTGCACAAGGGCACTAAGCTTCACTCTGCTCTCAGGTCAAACAGTCAAGAGCTGAAGATTCCCTGTTAAATATACACAATTGTTGAAAAGTTGCTATTTTCAGAAACAGCATCGCTTCTGCCTTTGACCCACCCTTCTTCAGAGGCTTCTTTTACACAATATCAGTCCCAAAGGAAACATCCAAGCAATGTCATGATATTCCCATTTCCCAAATATTCTGTGTCTTGCACTTTGCCTAGATACTTAATGGTTTTCAGCACAGACATTCAAAATTCAATTTGTAGCAGAGCGCTGCCTTCATTTGGTTTCAATTTTCTGTTGAGAAGTTTGTCCAGCAGTCTTGAAAATATATGCTGAGCATTGTGAAAAAATAAACTGAAGCTTGATGTTTTATGGAGATTCTTAATTCTCCAGGTCATGGTTGTCTCAAAGGTGCTTTTGTAAAAAGCAACTGGACTTTGTTGATTTTTTCCCCCTTGTAAAAAGTTTCACTTCTTTGTTCTGAATTGAAGTAGCTTCTTAGATGACAAGTCAAATGCTTTCAAGAAAAAAAAACCCAAGAAAATTCAGTTGCCTTTTGCAAAATACCCTTTTATTTTGGGATAAACTGAATCTTCTTTCCCCTCCATGTAAAGAAACTTTGTACATAATGAGCTAGCACATCAAAGCTAGGTTTTGTGAAATCCACTCATTTTCCTGGGTTAGGGGTCAAGGGTCAGAAGTCAAAGGTCAGGGGTCATCAAAGGTCAAAGGTCATGGTCAAAAGGTCAAAGGTCAAGGTCAAAAGGTCAAGGTCAAAAGGTCAAAGTTCAAAGTTCAGGGGTCAAAGGTCAAGGGTCAGAAGTCAAAGGTCAGGGGTCATCAAAGGTCAAAGGTCAAAAGGTCAAAGGTCAAAGGTCAAGAGGTCAAAGTCAAGAGGTCAAGGTCAAAAGGTCAAAAGGTCAAAAGGTCAAAGTTCAGGGGTCAAAGGTCAAGGGTCAGAATTCAAGGGTCGGGTTTAGGGTCGGGGGCCTTGGGTCAGCGGTCAGAGGTCATGGTCAAAGGTCAATGGTCATAGGTCAAGGTCAAAGTTCATATATCAAGATCAAAGCTCATAGGTCAAGGTCAAAGGGCCTAGGTCAAGGTCAAAGGTCAGGGGTCAAAGGTCAAAGGTCAGGCATCAAAGGTCAAGTGTCAGGGTCAGGGTTCAAGGATCGGGTTTAGGGTCGGGGGTTTAGGCTCTGGGGTCTTGGGTTTTGGGTTTGGGGTTACGGTTAGGGTTTAGCCCCGAACCTCTGTCCTTTGACGTCTTACTCTTGACCCCTGACACTTGACCTTTGACCTCTGACCCCCCTGACCTTTGACCTTTGATTCTGGAGGCCCTGTATTCCGCACGTAACTCCCAGATGGCCCTGGCCCCATCTCTGTTGGATGCAGGACCCTCATCCTAGTCCTCCCCAGACCGGCCCATTTTCCTGGGTTAGGGATCAAAGGTCAGAAGTCAAAGGTCAGGGGTTAAGGTCAAGGTCAAAGCTCAGAGGTCAAGGTCGGGGGTCAAAAGGCAAAGGTCATAGGTCAAGGTCAAAGGTCAAAGGTCAAAAGTCAAATGTCAGAGGTCGAGGTCAAAGGTCGAGGTCAAAGGTCTGCGGTCAGGGGTCAAAGACCAGGCGTCAAAGGTCATAGGGCAAAGGTCATAGGGCAAGGTCAAAGGTCGGTCCTTTATTTAAAGGCAAACCCTATGTGGAAACATCACCTCTTGGCTTTGCACAAGGGCACTAAGCTTCACTCTGCTCTCAGGTCAAACAGTCAAGAGCTGAAGATTCCCTGTTAAATATACACAATTGTTGAAAAGTTGCTATTTTCAGAAACAGCATCGCTTCTGCCTTTGACCCACCCTTCTTCAGAGGCTTCTTTTACACAATATCAGTCCCAAAGGAAACATCCAAGCAATGTCATGATATTCCCATTTCCCAAATATTGTCTTGCACTTTGCCTAGATACTTAATGGTTTTCAGCACAGACATTCAAAATTAAATTTGTAGCAGAGCGCTGCCTTCATTTGGTTTCAATTTTCTGTTGAGAAGTTTGTCCAGCAGTCTTGAAAATATATGCTGAGCATTGTGAAAAAATAAACTGAAGCTTGATGTTTTATGGAGATTCTTAATTCTCCAGGTCATGGTTGTCTCAAAGGTGCTTTTGTAAAAAGCAACTGGACTTTGTTGATTTTTTTCCCCCTTGTAAAAAGTTTCACTTCTTTGTTCTGAATTGAAGTAGCTTCTTAGATGACAAGTCAAATGCTTTCAAGAAAAAAAAACCCAAGAAAATTCAGTTGCCTTTTGCAAAATACCCTTTTATTTTGGGATAAACTGAATCTTCTTTCCCCTCCATGTAAAGAAACTTTGTACATAATGAGCTAGCACATCAAAGCTAGGTTTTGTGAAATCCACTCATTTTCCTGGGTTAGGGGTCAAGGGTCAGAAGTCAAAGGTCAGGGGTCATCAAAGGTCAAAGGTCATGGTCAAAAGGTCAAAGGTCAAGGTCAAAAGGTCAAGGTCAAAAGGTCAAGGTCAAAATGTCAAATGTCAAAGGTCAAAGTTCAGGGGTCAAAGGTCAAGGGTCAGAAGTCAAAGGTCAGGGGTCATCAAAGGTCAAAGGTCAAGAGGTCAAAGGTCAAGGTCAAAAGGTCAAGGTCAAAAGGTCAAAAGGTCAAAAGGTCAAAGTTCAGGGGTCAAAGGTCAAGGGTCAGAATTCAAGGGTCGGGTTTAGGGTCGGGGGCCTTGGGTCAGCGGTCAGAGGTCATGGTCAAAGGTCAATGGTCATAGGTCAAGGTCAAAGTTCATATATCAAGATCAAAGCTCATAGGTCAAGGTCAAAGGGCCTAGGTCAAGGTCAAAGGTCAGGGGTCAAAGGTCAAAGGTCAGGCATCAAAGGTCAAGTGTCAGGGTCAGGGTTCAAGGATCGGGTTTAGGGTCGGGGGTTTAGGCTCTGGGGTCTTGGGTTTGGGGTTTGGGGTTACGGTTAGGGTTTAGCCCCGAACCTCTGTCCTTTGACGTCTTACTCTTGACCCCTGACACTTGACCTTTGACCTCTGACCCCCCTGACCTTTGACCTTTGATTCTGGAGGCCCTGTATTCCGCACGTAACTCCCAGATGGCCCTGGCCCCATCTCTGTTGGATGCAGGACCCTCATCCTAGTCCTCCCCAGACCGGCCCATTTTCCTGGGTTAGGGATCAAAGGTCAGAAGTCAAAGGTCAGGGGTTAAGGTCAAGGTCAAAGCTCAGAGGTCAAGGTCGGGGGTCAAAAGGCAAAGGTCATAGGTCAAGGTCAAAGGTCAAAGGTCAAATGTCAGAGGTCGAGGTCAAAGGTCGAGGTCAAAGGTCTGCGGTCAGGGGTCAAAGACCAGGCGTCAAAGGTCATAGGGCAAAGGTCATAGGTCAAGGTCAAAGGTCGGTCCTTTATTTAAAGGCAAACCCTATGTGGAAACATCACCTCTTGGCTTTGCACAAGGGCACTAAGCTTCACTCTGCTCTCAGGTCAAACAGTCAAGAGCTGAAGATTCCCTGTTAAATATACACAATTGTTGAAAAGTTGCTATTTTCAGAAACAGCATCGCTTCTGCCTTTGACCCACCCTTCTTCAGAGGCTTCTTTTACACAATATCAGTCCCAAAGGAAACATCCAAGCAATGTCATGATATTCCCATTTCCCAAATATTGTCTTGCACTTTGCCTAGATACTTAATGGTTTTCAGCACAGACATTCAAAATTAAATTTGTAGCAGAGCGCTGCCTTCATTTGGTTTCAATTTTCTGTTGAGAAGTTTGTCCAGCAGTCTTGAAAATATATGCTGAGCATTGTGAAAAAATAAACTGAAGCTTGATGTTTTATGGAGATTCTTAATTCTCCAGGTCATGGTTGTCTCAAAGGTGCTTTTGTAAAAAGCAACTGGACTTTGTTGATTTTTTTCCCCCTTGGAAAAAGTTTCACTTCTTTGTTCTGAATTGAAGTAGCTTCTTAGATGACAAGTCAAATGCTTTCAAGAAAAAAAAACCCAAGAAAATTCAGTTGCCTTTTGCAAAATACCCTTTTATTTTGGGATAAACTGAATCTTCTTTCCCCTCCATGTAAAGAAACTGTCCATAATGAGCTAGCACATCAAAGCTAGGTTTTGTGAAATCCACTCATTTTCCTGGGTTAGGGGTCAAGGGTCAAAAGGTCAAAGGTCAAAGGTCAAGGTCAAAAGGTCAAAAGGTCAAGGTCAAAGGTCAGAAGTCAAAGGTCAAAGGTCAAAGGTCAAGGTCAAAAGGTCAAAGGTCAAAAGGTCAAAAGGTCAAAAGGTCAAGGTCAAAGGTCAGAAGTCAAAGGTCAAAGGTCAAAGGGTCAAGGTCAAAGGGTCAAAGGTCAAAAGGTCAAGGTCAAAAGGTTAAAGGTCAAAGGTCAAAAGGTCAAAGGGTCAAGGTCAAAGGTCAAAAGGTCAAAGGTCAGAAGTCAAAGGTCAAAGGGCAAAGGCCAAGGTCAAAAGGTCAAAGGTCAAAAGTAAAAAGGTCAAAGTTCAGGGGTCAAGGGTCAAGGGTCAGAATTCAAGGGTCGGGTTTAGGGTCGGGGGCCTTGGGTCAGCGGTCAGAGGTCATGGTCAAAGGTCAATGGTCATAGGTCAAGCTCAAAGTTCATATATCAAGATTAAAGCTCATAGGTCAAGGTCAAAGGGCCTAGGTCAAGGTCAAAGGTCAGGGGTCAAAGGTCAAAGGTCAAAGGTCAGGCATCAAAGGTCAAGTGTCAGGGTCAGGGTTCAAGGGTCAGGGGTTTAGGCTCTGGGGTCTTGGGTTTGGGGTTTGGGGTTACGGTTAGGGTTTAGCCCCGAACCTCTGTCCTTTGACGTCTTACTCTTGACCCCTGACACTTGACCTTTGATTCTGGAGGTCCTGTATTCCGCACGTAACTCCCAGATGGCCCTGGCCCCATCTCTGTTGGATGCAGGACCTTCATCCTAGTCCTCCCCAGACCGGCCCATTTTCCTGGGTTAGGGATCAAAGGTCAGAAGTCAAAGGTCAGGGGTTAAGGTCAAGGTCAAAGCTCAGCAGTCAAGGTCGGGGGTCAAAAGGCAAAGGTCATAGGTCAAGGTCAAAGGGCAAAGATCAGAGGTTGAGGTCAAAGGTCAGAGGTCAAAGCTCAGAGGTCAAGGTCGGGGGTCAAAAGGCAAAGGTCATAGGTCAAGGTCAAAGGTCAAAGGTCAAAGGTCAGAGGTCGAGGTCAAAGGTCGAGGTCAAAGGTCTGCGGTCAGGGGTCAAAGACCAGGCGTCAAAGGTCATAGGGCAAAGGTCATAGGTCAAGGTCAAAGGTCGGTCCTTTATTTAAAGGCAAACCCTATGTGGAAACATCACCTCTTGGCTTTGCACAAGGGCACTAAGCTTCACTCTGCTCTCAGGTCAAACAGTCAAGAGCTGAAGATTCCCTGTTAAATATACACAATTGTTGAAAAGTTGCTATTTTCAGAAACAGCATCGCTTCTGCCTTTGACCCACCCTTCTTCAGAGGCTTCTTTTACACAATATCAGTCCCAAAGGAAACATCCAAGCAATGTCATGATATTCCCATTTCCCAAATATTCTGTGTCTTGCACTTTGCCTAGATACTTAATGGTTTTCAGCACAGACATTCAAAATTCAATTTGTAGCAGAGCGCTGCCTTCATTTGGTTTCAATTTTCTGTTGAGAAGTTTGTCCAGCAGTCTTGAAAATATATGCTGAGCATTGTGAAAAAATAAACTGAAGCTTGATGTTTTATGGAGATTCTTAATTCTCCAGGTCATGGTTGTCTCAAAGGTGCTTTTGTAAAAAGCAACTGGACTTTGTTGATTTTTTCCCCCTTGTAAAAAGTTTCACTTCTTTGTTCTGAATTGAAGTAGCTTCTTAGATGACAAGTCAAATGCTTTCAAGAAAAAAAAACCCAAGAAAATTCAGTTGCCTTTTGCAAAATACCCTTTTATTTTGGGATAAACTGAATCTTCTTTCCCCTCCATGTAAAGAAACTTTGTACATAATGAGCTAGCACATCAAAGCTAGGTTTTGTGAAATCCACTCATTTTCCTGGGTTAGGGGTCAAGGGTCAGAAGTCAAAGGTCAGGGGTCATCAAAGGTCAAAGGTCATGGTCAAAAGGTCAAAGGTCAAGGTCAAAAGGTCAAGGTCAAAAGGTCAAAGTTCAAAGTTCAGGGGTCAAAGGTCAAGGGTCAGAAGTCAAAGGTCAGGGGTCATCAAAGGTCAAAGGTCAAAAGGTCAAAGGTCAAAGGTCAAGAGGTCAAAGTCAAGAGGTCAAGGTCAAAAGGTCAAAAGGTCAAAAGGTCAAAGTTCAGGGGTCAAAGGTCAAGGGTCAGAATTCAAGGGTCGGGTTTAGGGTCGGGGGCCTTGGGTCAGCGGTCAGAGGTCATGGTCAAAGGTCAATGGTCATAGGTCAAGGTCAAAGTTCATATATCAAGATCAAAGCTCATAGGTCAAGGTCAAAGGGCCTAGGTCAAGGTCAAAGGTCAGGGGTCAAAGGTCAAAGGTCAGGCATCAAAGGTCAAGTGTCAGGGTCAGGGTTCAAGGATCGGGTTTAGGGTCGGGGGTTTAGGCTCTGGGGTCTTGGGTTTTGGGTTTGGGGTTACGGTTAGGGTTTAGCCCCGAACCTCTGTCCTTTGACGTCTTACTCTTGACCCCTGACACTTGACCTTTGACCTCTGACCCCCCTGACCTTTGACCTTTGATTCTGGAGGCCCTGTATTCCGCACGTAACTCCCAGATGGCCCTGGCCCCATCTCTGTTGGATGCAGGACCCTCATCCTAGTCCTCCCCAGACCGGCCCATTTTCCTGGGTTAGGGATCAAAGGTCAGAAGTCAAAGGTCAGGGGTTAAGGTCAAGGTCAAAGCTCAGAGGTCAAGGTCGGGGGTCAAAAGGCAAAGGTCATAGGTCAAGGTCAAAGGTCAAAGGTCAAAAGTCAAATGTCAGAGGTCGAGGTCAAAGGTCGAGGTCAAAGGTCTGCGGTCAGGGGTCAAAGACCAGGCGTCAAAGGTCATAGGGCAAAGGTCATAGGGCAAGGTCAAAGGTCGGTCCTTTATTTAAAGGCAAACCCTATGTGGAAACATCACCTCTTGGCTTTGCACAAGGGCACTAAGCTTCACTCTGCTCTCAGGTCAAACAGTCAAGAGCTGAAGATTCCCTGTTAAATATACACAATTGTTGAAAAGTTGCTATTTTCAGAAACAGCATCGCTTCTGCCTTTGACCCACCCTTCTTCAGAGGCTTCTTTTACACAATATCAGTCCCAAAGGAAACATCCAAGCAATGTCATGATATTCCCATTTCCCAAATATTGTCTTGCACTTTGCCTAGATACTTAATGGTTTTCAGCACAGACATTCAAAATTAAATTTGTAGCAGAGCGCTGCCTTCATTTGGTTTCAATTTTCTGTTGAGAAGTTTGTCCAGCAGTCTTGAAAATATATGCTGAGCATTGTGAAAAAATAAACTGAAGCTTGATGTTTTATGGAGATTCTTAATTCTCCAGGTCATGGTTGTCTCAAAGGTGCTTTTGTAAAAAGCAACTGGACTTTGTTGATTTTTTTCCCCCTTGGAAAAAGTTTCACTTCTTTGTTCTGAATTGAAGTAGCTTCTTAGATGACAAGTCAAATGCTTTCAAGAAAAAAAAACCCAAGAAAATTCAGTTGCCTTTTGCAAAATACCCTTCTATTTTGGGATAAACTGAATCTTCTTTCCCCTCCATGTAAAGAAACTTTGTACATAATGAGCTAGCACATCAAAGCTAGGTTTTGTGAAATCCACTCATTTTCCTGGGTTAGGGGTCAAGGGTCAGAAGTCAAAGGTCAGGGGTCATCAAAGGTCAAAGGTCATGGTCAAAGGGCAAAGGTCAGAAGTCGAGGTCAAAGGTCAGAGGTCAAGGTCAAAGGCCAGGGACCAGGGGTCAAAGGCCAGGGGTCAAAGGTCATAGGTCATAGGGCAAAGGGCAGAAGTCGAGGTCAAAGGTCAGAGGTCGAGGTGAAAGGTCTGGGGTCAGGGGTCAAAGGCCAGGGGTCAAAGGTCATAGGGCAAAGGTCATAGGTCATAGGTCAAGGTCAAAGGTCGGTCCTTTATTTAAAGGCAAACCCTATGTGGAAACATCACCTCTTGGCTTTGCACAAGGGCACTCAGCTTCACTCTTTGCTCTCAGGTCAAACAGTCAAGAGCTGAAGATTCCCTGTTAAATATACACAATTGTTTAAAAGTTGCTATTTTCAGAAACAGCATCGCTTCTGCCTTTGACCCACCCTTCTTCAGAGGCTTCTTTTACACAATATCAGTCCCAAAAGAAACATCCAAGCAATGTCATGATATTCCCATTTCCCAAATATTCTGTCTTGCACTTTGCCTAGATACTTAATGGTTTTCAGCACAGACATTCAAAATTCAATTTGTAGCAGAGCGCTGCCTTCATTTGGTTTCAATTTTCTGTTGAGAAGTTTGTCCAGCAGTCTTGAAAATATATGCTGAGCATTGTGAAAAAATAAACTGAAGCTTGATGTTTTATGGAGATTCTTAATTCTCCAGGTCATGGTTGTCTTAAAGGTGCTTTTGTAAAAAGCAACTGGACTTTGTTGATTTTTTTTCGCCTTGGAAAAAGTTTCACTTCTTTGTTCTGAATTGAAGTAGCTTCTTAGATGACAAGTCAAATGCTTTCAAGAAAAAAAAACCCAAGAAAATTCAGTTGCCTTTTGCAAAATACCCTTTTATTTTGGGATAAACTGAATCTTCTTTCCCCTCCATGTAAAGAAACTTTGTACATAATGAGCTAGCACATCAAAGCTAGGTTTTGTGAAATCCACTCATTTTCCTGGGTTAGGGGTCAAGGGTCAGAAGTCAAAGGTCAGGGGTCATCAAAGGTCAAAGGTCATGGTCAAAAGGTCAAAGGTCAAAAGGTCAAAGTTCAGGGGTCAAGGGTCAAGGGTCAGAATTCAAGGGTCTGGTTTAGGGTCGGGGGCCTTGGGTCAGCGGTCAGAGGTCATGGTCAAAGGTCAATGGTCATAGGTCAAGGTCAAAGTTCATATATCAAGATCAAAGCTCATAGGTCAAGGTCAAAGGGCCTAGGTCAAGGTCAAAGGTCAGGCATCAAAGGTCAAGTGTCAGGGTCAGGGTTCAAGGGTCGGGTTTAGGGTCGGGGGTTTAGGCTCTGGAGTCTTGGGTTTGGGGTTTGGGCTTACGGTTAGGGTTTAGCCCCAAACCTCTGTCCTTTGACATCTTACTCTTGACCCCTGACACTTGACCTTTGACCTCTGACCCCCCTGACCTTTGACCTTTGATTCTGGAGGCCCTGTATTCCGCACGTAACTCCCAGATGGCCCTGGCCCCATCTCTGTTGGATGCAGGACCCTCATCCTAGTCCTCCCCAGACCGGCCCATTTTCCTGGGTTAGGGATCAAGGGTCAGAAGTCAAAGGTCAGGGGTTAAGGTCAAGGTCAAAGGTCAGAGGTCAAGGTCGGGGGTCAAAAGGCAAAGGTCATAGGTCAAGGTCAAAGGTCAAAAGGCAAAGGTCAGAAGTCAAGGTCAAAGGTCAGAGGTCAAGGTCAAAGGTCTGGGGTTAGGGATCAAAGGCCAGGGGTCAAAGGTCATAGGTCAAAGGTCATAGGTCAAGGTCAAAGGTCGGTCCTTTATTTAAAGGCAAACCCTATGTGGAAACATCACCTCTTGGCTTTGCACAAGGGCACTAAGCTTCACTCTTTGCTCTCAGGTCAAACAGTCAAGAGCTGAAGATTCCCTGTTAAATATACACAATTGTTGAAAAGTTGCTATTTTCAGAAACAGCATCGCTTCTGCCTTTGACCCACCCTTCTTCAGAGGCTTCTTTTACACAATATCAATCCCAAAAGAAACATCCAAGCAATGTCATGATATTCCCATTTCCCAAATATTCTGTCTTGCACTTTGCCTAGATACTTAATGGTTTTCAGCACAGACATTCAAAATTCAATTTGTAGCAGAGCGCTGCCTTCATTTGGTTTCAATTTTCTGTTGAGAAGTTTGTCCAGCAGTCTTGAAAATATATGCTGAGCATTGTGAAAAAATAAACTGAAGCTTGATGTTTTATGGAGATTCTTAATTCTCCAGGTCATGGTTATCTCAAAGGTGCTTTTGTAAAAAGCAACTGGACTTTGTTGATTTTTTTCCCCCTTGGAAAAAGTTTCACTTCTTTGTTCTGAATTGAAGTAGCTTCTTAGATGACAAGTCAAATGCTTTCAAGAAAAAAAAACCCAAGAAAATTCAGTTGCCTTTTGCAAAATACCCTTTTATTTTGGGATAAACTGAATCTTCTTTCCCCTCCATGTAAAGAAACTTTGTACATAATGAGCTAGCACATCAAAGCTAGGTTTTGTGAAATCCACTCATTTTCCTGGGTTAGGGGTCAAGGGTCAGAAGTCAAAGGTCAGGGGTCATCAAAGGTCAAAGGTCATGGTCAAAAGGTCAAAGGTCAAAGGTCAAAGGTCAAAAGGTCAAAGTTCAAGGGTCAATGGTCAAGGGTCAGAATTCAAGGGTCGGGTTTAGGGTCGGGGGCCTTAGGTCAGCGGTCAGAGGTCATGGTCAAAGGTCAATGGTCATAGGTCAAGGTCAAAGTTCATATATCAAGATCAAAGCTCATAGGTCAATGTCAAAAGGCCTAGGTCAAGGTCAAAGGTCAGGGGTCAAAGGTCAAAGGTCAGGCATCAAAGGTCAAGTGTCAGGGTCAGGGTTCAAGGGTCGGGTTTAGGGTCGGGGGTTTAGGCTCTGGGGTCTTGGGTTTTGGGTTTTGGGTTGCGGTTAGGGTTTAGCCCTGAACATCTGACCTTTGACGTCTTACTCTTGACCCCTGACACTTGACCTTTGACCTCTGACCCCCCTGACTTTTGACCTTTGATTCTGAAGGCCCTGTATTCCGCACGTAACTCCCAGATGGCCCTGGCCCCATCTCTGTTGGATGCAGGACCCTCATCCTAGTCCTCCCCAGACCCGCCCATTTTCCTGGGTTAGGGATCAAGGGTCAGAAGTCAAAGGTCAGAGGTCAAGGTCAAAGGTGAGAGGTCAGAGGTCAAGGTTGGGGGGTCAAAAGGCAAAGGTCATAGGTCAAGGTCAAAGGTCAAAGGTCAGAGGTCGAGGTCAAAGGTCAGAGGTCAAGGTCAAAGGCCAGGGGTCAGGGGTCAAAGGTCATAGGTCATAGGTCAAAGGGCAAAGGTCAGAAGTCGAGGTCAAAGGTCAGAGGTCGAGGTGAAGGGTCTGGGGTCAGGGTCAAAGGCCAGGGGTCAAAGGTCATAGGGCAAAGGTCATAGGTCATAG
The DNA here is from genome assembly GCA_033807585.1 of Hydrophis major. Classification (NCBI taxonomy): domain Eukaryota; kingdom Metazoa; phylum Chordata; class Lepidosauria; order Squamata; family Elapidae; genus Hydrophis; species Hydrophis major. The sequence continues at coordinate 12,827,856 of CM066336.1, read as the reverse complement.
GTCAAGGTCAAAGGTCGGTCCTTTATTTAAAGGCAAACCCTATGTGGAAACATCACCTCTTGGCTTTGCACAAGGGCACTAAGCTTCACTCTTTGCTCTCAGGTCAAACAGTCAAGAGCTGAAGATTCCCTGTTAAATATACACAATTGTTTAAAAGTTGCTATTTTCAGAAACAGCATCGCTTCTGCCTTTGACCCACCCTTCTTCAGAGGCTTCTTTTACACAATATCAGTCCCAAAGGAAACATCCAAGCAATGTCATGATATTCCCATTTCCCAAATATTGTCTTGCACTTTGCCTAGATACTTAATGGTTTTCAGCACAGACATTCAAAATTAAATTTGTAGCAGAGCGCTGCCTTCATTTGGTTTCAATTTTCTGTTGAGAAGTTTGTCCAGCAGTCTTGAAAATATATGCTGAGCATTGTGAAAAAATAAACTGAAGCTTGATGTTTTATGGAGATTCTTAATTCTCCAGGTCATGGTTGTCTCAAAGGTGCTTTTGTAAAAAGCAACTGGACTTTGTTGATTTTTTTCCCCCTTGGAAAAAGTTTCACTTCTTTGTTCTGAATTGAAGTAGCTTCTTAGATGACAAGTCAAATGCTTTCAAGAAAAAAAAACCCAAGAAAATTCAGTTGCCTTTTGCAAAATACCCTTTTATTTTGGGATAAACTGAATCTTCTTTCCCCTCCATGTAAAGAAACTTTGTCCATAATGAGCTAGCACATCAAAGCTAGGTTTTGTGAAATCCACTCATTTTCCTGGGTTAGGGGTCAAGGGTCAGAAGTCAAAGGTCAGGGGTCATCAAAGGTCAAAGGTCATGGTCAAAAGGTCAAAGGTCAAGGTCAAGGTCAAGGTCAAAGGTCAAAGGTCAAGGTCAAAATGACAAAGGTCAAAGTTCAGGGGTCAAAGGTCAAGGGTCAGAAGTCAAAGGTCAGGGGTCATCAAAGGTCAAAGGTCAAGAGGTCAAAGGTCAAGGTCAAAAGGTCAAGGTCAAAAGGTCAAAAGGTCAAAAGGTCAAAGTTCAGGGGTCAAAGGTCAAGGGTCAGAATTCAAGGGTCGGGTTTAGGGTCGGGGGCCTTGGGTCAGCGGTCAGAGGTCATGGTCAAAGGTCAATGGTCATAGGTCAAGGTCAAAGTTCATATATCAAGATCAAAGCTCATAGGTCAAGGTCAAAGGGCCTAGGTCAAGGTCAAAGGTCAGGGGTCAAAGGTCAAAGGTCAGACATCAAAGGTCAAGTGTCAGGGTCAGGGTTCAAGGGTCGGGTTTAGGGTCGGGGGTTTAGGCTCTGGGGTCTTGGGTTTGGGGTTTGGGGTTACGGTTAGGGTTTAGCCCCGAACCTCTGTCCTTTGACGTCTTACTCTTGACCCCTGACACTTGACCTTTGATTCTGGAGGTCCTGTATTCCGCACGTAACTCCCAGATGGCCCTGGCCCCATCTCTGTTGGATGCAGGACCCTCATCCTAGTCCTCCCCAGACCGGCCCATTTTCCTGGGTTAGGGATCAAAGGTCAGAAGTCAAAGGTCAGGGGTTAAGGTCAAGGTCAAAGCTCAGCAGTCAAGGTCGGGGGTCAAAAGGCAAAGGTCATAGGTCAAGGTCAAAGGGCAAAGATCAGAGGTTGAGGTCAAAGGTCAGAGGTCAAAGCTCAGAGGTCAAGGTCGGGGGTCAAAAGGCAAAGGTCATAGGTCAAGGTCAAAGGTCAAAGGTCGAGGTCAAAGGTCGAGGTCAAAGGTCTGCAGTCAGGGGTCAAAGACCAGGCGTCAAAGGTCATAGGGCAAAGGTCATAGGTCAAGGTCAAAGGTCAGTCCTTTATTTAAAGGCAAACCCTATGTGGAAACATCACCTCTTGGCTTTGCACAAGGGCACTAAGCTTCACTCTTTGCTCTCAGGTCAAACAGTCAAGAGCTGAAGATTCCCTGTTAAATATACACAATTGTTGAAAAGTTGCTATTTTCAGAAACAGCATCGCTTCTGCCTTTGACCCACCCTTCTTCAGAGGCTTCTTTTACACAATATCAGTCCCAAAGGAAACATCCAAGCAATGTCATGATATTCCCATTTCCCAAATATTCTGTGTCTTGCACTTTGCCTAGATACTTAATGGTTTTCAGCACAGACATTCAAAATTCAATTTGTAGCAGAGCGCTGCCTTCATTTGGTTTCAATTTTCTGTTGAGAAGTTTGTCCAGCAGTCTTGAAAATATATGCTGAGCATTGTGAAAAAATAAACTGAAGCTTGATGTTTTATGGAGATTCTTAATTCTCCAGGTCATGGTTGTCTCAAAGGTGCTTTTGTAAAAAGCAACTGGACTTTGTTGATTTTTTTCCCCCTTGTAAAAAGTTTCACTTCTTTGTTCTGAATTGAAGTAGCTTCTTAGATGACAAGTCAAATGCTTTCAAGAAAAAAAAACCCAAGAAAATTCAGTTGCCTTTTGCAAAATACCCTTTTATTTTGGGATAAACTGAATCTTCTTTCCCCTCCATGTAAAGAAACTTTGTACATAATGAGCTAGCACATCAAAGCTAGGTTTTGTGAAATCCACTCATTTTCCTGGGTTAGGGGTCAAGGGTCAGAAGTCAAAGGTCAGGGGTCATCAAAGGTCAAAGGTCATGGTCAAAAGGTCAAAGGCCAAGGTCAAAAGGTCAAGGTCAAAGGTCAAGGTCAAAATGTCAAAGGTCAAAGGTCAAAGTTCAGGGGTCAAAGGTCAAGGGTCAGAAGTCAAAGGTCAGGGGTCATCAAAGGTCAAAGGTCAAAGGTCAAATGTCAAGAGGTCAAAGGTCAAGGTAAAAGGTCAAGGTCAAAAGGTCAAAAGGTCAAAAGGTCAAAAGGTCAAAAGGTCAAAGTTCAGGGGTCAAAGGTCAAGGGTCAGAATTCAAGGGTCGGGTTTAGGGTCGGGGGCCTTGGGTCAGCGGTCAGAGGTCATGGTCAAAGGTCAATGGTCATAGGTCAAGGTCAAAGTTCATATATCAAGATCAAAGCTCATAGGTCAAGGTCAAAGGGCCTAGGTCAAGGTCAAAGGTCAGGGGTCAAAGGTCAAAGGTCAGACATCAAAGGTCAAGTGTCAGGGTCAGGGTTCAAGGGTCGGGTTTAGGGTCGGGGGTTTAGGCTCTGGGGTCTTGGGTTTGGGGTTTGGGGTTACGGTTAGGGTTTAGCCCCGAACCTCTGTCCTTTGACGTCTTACTCTTGACCCCTGACACTTGACCTTTGATTCTGGAGGTCCTGTATTCCGCACGTAACTCCCAGATGGCCCTGGCCCCATCTCTGTTGGATGCAGGACCCTCATCCTAGTCCTCCCCAGACCGGCCCATTTTCCTGGGTTAGGGATCAAAGGTCAGAAGTCAAAGGTCAGGGGTTAAGGTCAAGGTCAAAGCTCAGCAGTCAAGGTCGGGGGTCAAAAGGCAAAGGTCATAGGTCAAGGTCAAAGGGCGAAGATCAGAGGTTGAGGTCAAAGGTCAGAGGTCAAAGCTCAGAGGTCAAGGTCGGGGGTCAAAAGGCAAAGGTCATAGGTCAAGGTCAAAGGTCAAAGGTCAGAGGTCGAGGTCAAAGGTCGAGGTCAAAGGTCTGCGGTCAGGGGTCAAAGACCAGGCGTCAAAGGTCATAGGGCAAAGGTCATAGGTCAAGGTCAAAGGTCGGTCCTTTATTTAAAGGCAAACCCTATGTGGAAACATCACCTCTTGGCTTTGCACAAGGGCACTAAGCTTCACTCTGCTCTCAGGTCAAACAGTCAAGAGCTGAAGATTCCCTGTTAAATATACACAATTGTTGAAAAGTTGCTATTTTCAGAAGCAGCATCGCTTCTGCCTTTGACCCACCCTTCTTCAGAGGCTTCTTTTACACAATATCAGTCCCAAAGGAAACATCCAAGCAATGTCATGATATTCCCATTTCCCAAATATTCTGTGTCTTGCACTTTGCCTAGATACTTAATGGTTTTCAGCACAGACATTCAAAATTCAATTTGTAGCAGAGCGCTGCCTTCATTTGGTTTCAATTTTCTGTTGAGAAGTTTGTCCAGCAGTCTTGAAAATATATGCTGAGCATTGTGAAAAAATAAACTGAAGCTTGATGTTTTATGGAGATTCTTAATTCTCCAGGTCATGGTTGTCTCAAAGGTGCTTTTGTAAAAAGCAACTGGACTTTGTTGATTTTTTCCCCCTTGTAAAAAGTTTCACTTCTTTGTTCTGAATTGAAGTAGCTTCTTAGATGACAAGTCAAATGCTTTCAAGAAAAAAAAACCCAAGAAAATTCAGTTGCCTTTTGCAAAATACCCTTTTATTTTGGGATAAACTGAATCTTCTTTCCCCTCCATGTAAAGAAACTTTGTACATAATGAGCTAGCACATCAAAGCTAGGTTTTGTGAAATCCACTCATTTTCCTGGGTTAGGGGTCAAGGGTCAGAAGTCAAAGGTCAGGGGTCATCAAAGGTCAAAGGTCATGGTCAAAAGGTCAAAGGTCAAGGTCAAAAGGTCAAGGTCAAAAGGTCAAAGTTCAAAGTTCAGGGGTCAAAGGTCAAGGGTCAGAAGTCAAAGGTCAGGGGTCATCAAAGGTCAAAGGTCAAAAGGTCAAAGGTCAAAGGTCAAGAGGTCAAAGTCAAGAGGTCAAGGTCAAAAGGTCAAAAGGTCAAAAGGTCAAAGTTCAGGGGTCAAAGGTCAAGGGTCAGAATTCAAGGGTCGGGTTTAGGGTCGGGGGCCTTGGGTCAGCGGTCAGAGGTCATGGTCAAAGGTCAATGGTCATAGGTCAAGGTCAAAGTTCATATATCAAGATCAAAGCTCATAGGTCAAGGTCAAAGGGCCTAGGTCAAGGTCAAAGGTCAGGGGTCAAAGGTCAAAGGTCAGGCATCAAAGGTCAAGTGTCAGGGTCAGGGTTCAAGGATCGGGTTTAGGGTCGGGGGTTTAGGCTCTGGGGTCTTGGGTTTTGGGTTTGGGGTTACGGTTAGGGTTTAGCCCCGAACCTCTGTCCTTTGACGTCTTACTCTTGACCCCTGACACTTGACCTTTGACCTCTGACCCCCCTGACCTTTGACCTTTGATTCTGGAGGCCCTGTATTCCGCACGTAACTCCCAGATGGCCCTGGCCCCATCTCTGTTGGATGCAGGACCCTCATCCTAGTCCTCCCCAGACCGGCCCATTTTCCTGGGTTAGGGATCAAAGGTCAGAAGTCAAAGGTCAGGGGTTAAGGTCAAGGTCAAAGCTCAGAGGTCAAGGTCGGGGGTCAAAAGGCAAAGGTCATAGGTCAAGGTCAAAGGTCAAAGGTCAAAAGTCAAATGTCAGAGGTCGAGGTCAAAGGTCGAGGTCAAAGGTCTGCGGTCAGGGGTCAAAGACCAGGCGTCAAAGGTCATAGGGCAAAGGTCATAGGGCAAGGTCAAAGGTCGGTCCTTTATTTAAAGGCAAACCCTATGTGGAAACATCACCTCTTGGCTTTGCACAAGGGCACTAAGCTTCACTCTGCTCTCAGGTCAAACAGTCAAGAGCTGAAGATTCCCTGTTAAATATACACAATTGTTGAAAAGTTGCTATTTTCAGAAACAGCATCGCTTCTGCCTTTGACCCACCCTTCTTCAGAGGCTTCTTTTACACAATATCAGTCCCAAAGGAAACATCCAAGCAATGTCATGATATTCCCATTTCCCAAATATTGTCTTGCACTTTGCCTAGATACTTAATGGTTTTCAGCACAGACATTCAAAATTAAATTTGTAGCAGAGCGCTGCCTTCATTTGGTTTCAATTTTCTGTTGAGAAGTTTGTCCAGCAGTCTTGAAAATATATGCTGAGCATTGTGAAAAAATAAACTGAAGCTTGATGTTTTATGGAGATTCTTAATTCTCCAGGTCATGGTTGTCTCAAAGGTGCTTTTGTAAAAAGCAACTGGACTTTGTTGATTTTTTCCCCCTTGTAAAAAGTTTCACTTCTTTGTTCTGAATTGAAGTAGCTTCTTAGATGACAAGTCAAATGCTTTCAAGAAAAAAAAACCCAAGAAAATTCAGTTGCCTTTTGCAAAATACCCTTTTATTTTGGGATAAACTGAATCTTCTTTCCCCTCCATGTAAAGAAACTTTGTACATAATGAGCTAGCACATCAAAGCTAGGTTTTGTGAAATCCACTCATTTTCCTGGGTTAGGGGTCAAGGGTCAGAAGTCAAAGGTCAGGGGTCATCAAAGGTCAAAGGTCATGGTCAAAAGGTCAAAGGTCAAGGTCAAAAGGTCAAGGTCAAAAGGTCAAAGTTCAAAGTTCAGGGGTCAAAGGTCAAGGGTCAGAAGTCAAAGGTCAGGGGTCATCAAAGGTCAAAGGTCAAAAGGTCAAAGGTCAAAGGTCAAGAGGTCAAAGTCAAGAGGTCAAGGTCAAAAGGTCAAAAGGTCAAAAGGTCAAAGTTCAGGGGTCAAAGGTCAAGGGTCAGAATTCAAGGGTCGGGTTTAGGGTCGGGGGCCTTGGGTCAGCGGTCAGAGGTCATGGTCAAAGGTCAATGGTCATAGGTCAAGGTCAAAGTTCATATATCAAGATCAAAGCTCATAGGTCAAGGTCAAAGGGCCTAGGTCAAGGTCAAAGGTCAGGGGTCAAAGGTCAAAGGTCAGGCATCAAAGGTCAAGTGTCAGGGTCAGGGTTCAAGGATCGGGTTTAGGGTCGGGGGTTTAGGCTCTGGGGTCTTGGGTTTTGGGTTTGGGGTTACGGTTAGGGTTTAGCCCCGAACCTCTGTCCTTTGACGTCTTACTCTTGACCCCTGACACTTGACCTTTGACCTCTGACCCCCCTGACCTTTGACCTTTGATTCTGGAGGCCCTGTATTCCGCACGTAACTCCCAGATGGCCCTGGCCCCATCTCTGTTGGATGCAGGACCCTCATCCTAGTCCTCCCCAGACCGGCCCATTTTCCTGGGTTAGGGATCAAAGGTCAGAAGTCAAAGGTCAGGGGTTAAGGTCAAGGTCAAAGCTCAGAGGTCAAGGTCGGGGGTCAAAAGGCAAAGGTCATAGGTCAAGGTCAAAGGTCAAAGGTCAAAAGTCAAATGTCAGAGGTCGAGGTCAAAGGTCGAGGTCAAAGGTCTGCGGTCAGGGGTCAAAGACCAGGCGTCAAAGGTCATAGGGCAAAGGTCATAGGGCAAGGTCAAAGGTCGGTCCTTTATTTAAAGGCAAACCCTATGTGGAAACATCACCTCTTGGCTTTGCACAAGGGCACTAAGCTTCACTCTGCTCTCAGGTCAAACAGTCAAGAGCTGAAGATTCCCTGTTAAATATACACAATTGTTGAAAAGTTGCTATTTTCAGAAACAGCATCGCTTCTGCCTTTGACCCACCCTTCTTCAGAGGCTTCTTTTACACAATATCAGTCCCAAAGGAAACATCCAAGCAATGTCATGATATTCCCATTTCCCAAATATTGTCTTGCACTTTGCCTAGATACTTAATGGTTTTCAGCACAGACATTCAAAATTAAATTTGTAGCAGAGCGCTGCCTTCATTTGGTTTCAATTTTCTGTTGAGAAGTTTGTCCAGCAGTCTTGAAAATATATGCTGAGCATTGTGAAAAAATAAACTGAAGCTTGATGTTTTATGGAGATTCTTAATTCTCCAGGTCATGGTTGTCTCAAAGGTGCTTTTGTAAAAAGCAACTGGACTTTGTTGATTTTTTCCCCCTTGTAAAAAGTTTCACTTCTTTGTTCTGAATTGAAGTAGCTTCTTAGATGACAAGTCAAATGCTTTCAAGAAAAAAAAACCCAAGAAAATTCAGTTGCCTTTTGCAAAATACCCTTTTATTTTGGGATAAACTGAATCTTCTTTCCCCTCCATGTAAAGAAACTTTGTACATAATGAGCTAGCACATCAAAGCTAGGTTTTGTGAAATCCACTCATTTTCCTGGGTTAGGGGTCAAGGGTCAGAAGTCAAAGGTCAGGGGTCATCAAAGGTCAAAGGTCATGGTCAAAAGGTCAAAGGTCAAGGTCAAAAGGTCAAGGTCAAAAGGTCAAAGTTCAAAGTTCAGGGGTCAAAGGTCAAGGGTCAGAAGTCAAAGGTCAGGGGTCATCAAAGGTCAAAGGTCAAAAGGTCAAAGGTCAAAGGTCAAGAGGTCAAAGTCAAGAGGTCAAGGTCAAAAGGTCAAAAGGTCAAAAGGTCAAAGTTCAGGGGTCAAAGGTCAAGGGTCAGAATTCAAGGGTCGGGTTTAGGGTCGGGGGCCTTGGGTCAGCGGTCAGAGGTCATGGTCAAAGGTCAATGGTCATAGGTCAAGGTCAAAGTTCATATATCAAGATCAAAGCTCATAGGTCAAGGTCAAAGGGCCTAGGTCAAGGTCAAAGGTCAGGGGTCAAAGGTCAAAGGTCAGGCATCAAAGGTCAAGTGTCAGGGTCAGGGTTCAAGGATCGGGTTTAGGGTCGGGGGTTTAGGCTCTGGGGTCTTGGGTTTTGGGTTTGGGGTTACGGTTAGGGTTTAGCCCCGAACCTCTGTCCTTTGACGTCTTACTCTTGACCCCTGACACTTGACCTTTGACCTCTGACCCCCCTGACCTTTGACCTTTGATTCTGGAGGCCCTGTATTCCGCACGTAACTCCCAGATGGCCCTGGCCCCATCTCTGTTGGATGCAGGACCCTCATCCTAGTCCTCCCCAGACCGGCCCATTTTCCTGGGTTAGGGATCAAAGGTCAGAAGTCAAAGGTCAGGGGTTAAGGTCAAGGTCAAAGCTCAGAGGTCAAGGTCGGGGGTCAAAAGGCAAAGGTCATAGGTCAAGGTCAAAGGTCAAAGGTCAAAAGTCAAATGTCAGAGGTCGAGGTCAAAGGTCGAGGTCAAAGGTCTGCGGTCAGGGGTCAAAGACCAGGCGTCAAAGGTCATAGGGCAAAGGTCATAGGGCAAGGTCAAAGGTCGGTCCTTTATTTAAAGGCAAACCCTATGTGGAAACATCACCTCTTGGCTTTGCACAAGGGCACTAAGCTTCACTCTGCTCTCAGGTCAAACAGTCAAGAGCTGAAGATTCCCTGTTAAATATACACAATTGTTGAAAAGTTGCTATTTTCAGAAACAGCATCGCTTCTGCCTTTGACCCACCCTTCTTCAGAGGCTTCTTTTACACAATATCAGTCCCAAAGGAAACATCCAAGCAATGTCATGATATTCCCATTTCCCAAATATTGTCTTGCACTTTGCCTAGATACTTAATGGTTTTCAGCACAGACATTCAAAATTAAATTTGTAGCAGAGCGCTGCCTTCATTTGGTTTCAATTTTCTGTTGAGAAGTTTGTCCAGCAGTCTTGAAAATATATGCTGAGCATTGTGAAAAAATAAACTGAAGCTTGATGTTTTATGGAGATTCTTAATTCTCCAGGTCATGGTTGTCTCAAAGGTGCTTTTGTAAAAAGCAACTGGACTTTGTTGATTTTTTCCCCCTTGTAAAAAGTTTCACTTCTTTGTTCTGAATTGAAGTAGCTTCTTAGATGACAAGTCAAATGCTTTCAAGAAAAAAAAACCCAAGAAAATTCAGTTGCCTTTTGCAAAATACCCTTTTATTTTGGGATAAACTGAATCTTCTTTCCCCTCCATGTAAAGAAACTTTGTACATAATGAGCTAGCACATCAAAGCTAGGTTTTGTGAAATCCACTCATTTTCCTGGGTTAGGGGTCAAGGGTCAGAAGTCAAAGGTCAGGGGTCATCAAAGGTCAAAGGTCATGGTCAAAAGGTCAAAGGTCAAGGTCAAAAGGTCAAGGTCAAAAGGTCAAAGTTCAAAGTTCAGGGGTCAAAGGTCAAGGGTCAGAAGTCAAAGGTCAGGGGTCATCAAAGGTCAAAGGTCAAAAGGTCAAAGGTCAAAGGTCAAGAGGTCAAAGTCAAGAGGTCAAGGTCAAAAGGTCAAAAGGTCAAAAGGTCAAAGTTCAGGGGTCAAAGGTCAAGGGTCAGAATTCAAGGGTCGGGTTTAGGGTCGGGGGCCTTGGGTCAGCGGTCAGAGGTCATGGTCAAAGGTCAATGGTCATAGGTCAAGGTCAAAGTTCATATATCAAGATCAAAGCTCATAGGTCAAGGTCAAAGGGCCTAGGTCAAGGTCAAAGGTCAGGGGTCAAAGGTCAAAGGTCAGGCATCAAAGGTCAAGTGTCAGGGTCAGGGTTCAAGGATCGGGTTTAGGGTCGGGGGTTTAGGCTCTGGGGTCTTGGGTTTTGGGTTTGGGGTTACGGTTAGGGTTTAGCCCCGAACCTCTGTCCTTTGACGTCTTACTCTTGACCCCTGACACTTGACCTTTGACCTCTGACCCCCCTGACCTTTGACCTTTGATTCTGGAGGCCCTGTATTCCGCACGTAACTCCCAGATGGCCCTGGCCCCATCTCTGTTGGATGCAGGACCCTCATCCTAGTCCTCCCCAGACCGGCCCATTTTCCTGGGTTAGGGATCAAAGGTCAGAAGTCAAAGGTCAGGGGTTAAGGTCAAGGTCAAAGCTCAGAGGTCAAGGTCGGGGGTCAAAAGGCAAAGGTCATAGGTCAAGGTCAAAGGTCAAAGGTCAAAAGTCAAATGTCAGAGGTCGAGGTCAAAGGTCGAGGTCAAAGGTCTGCGGTCAGGGGTCAAAGACCAGGCGTCAAAGGTCATAGGGCAAAGGTCATAGGGCAAGGTCAAAGGTCGGTCCTTTATTTAAAGGCAAACCCTATGTGGAAACATCACCTCTTGGCTTTGCACAAGGGCACTAAGCTTCACTCTGCTCTCAGGTCAAACAGTCAAGAGCTGAAGATTCCCTGTTAAATATACACAATTGTTGAAAAGTTGCTATTTTCAGAAACAGCATCGCTTCTGCCTTTGACCCACCCTTCTTCAGAGGCTTCTTTTACACAATATCAGTCCCAAAGGAAACATCCAAGCAATGTCATGATATTCCCATTTCCCAAATATTGTCTTGCACTTTGCCTAGATACTTAATGGTTTTCAGCACAGACATTCAAAATTAAATTTGTAGCAGAGCGCTGCCTTCATTTGGTTTCAATTTTCTGTTGAGAAGTTTGTCCAGCAGTCTTGAAAATATATGCTGAGCATTGTGAAAAAATAAACTGAAGCTTGATGTTTTATGGAGATTCTTAATTCTCCAGGTCATGGTTGTCTCAAAGGTGCTTTTGTAAAAAGCAACTGGACTTTGTTGATTTTTTTCCCCCTTGGAAAAAGTTTCACTTCTTTGTTCTGAATTGAAGTAGCTTCTTAGATGACAAGTCAAATGCTTTCAAGAAAAAAAAACCCAAGAAAATTCAGTTGCCTTTTGCAAAATACCCTTCTATTTTGGGATAAACTGAATCTTCTTTCCCCTCCATGTAAAGAAACTTTGTACATAATGAGCTAGCACATCAAAGCTAGGTTTTGTGAAATCCACTCATTTTCCTGGGTTAGGGGTCAAGGGTCAGAAGTCAAAGGTCAGGGGTCATCAAAGGTCAAAGGTCATGGTCAAAGGGCAAAGGTCAGAAGTCGAGGTCAAAGGTCAGAGGTCAAGGTCAAAGGCCAGGGACCAGGGGTCAAAGGCCAGGGGTCAAAGGTCATAGGTCATAGGGCAAAGGGCAGAAGTCGAGGTCAAAGGTCAGAGGTCGAGGTGAAAGGTCTGGGGTCAGGGGTCAAAGGCCAGGGGTCAAAGGTCATAGGGCAAAGGTCATAGGTCAAGGTCAAAGGTCGGTCCTTTATTTAAAGGCAAACCTTATGTGGAAACATCACCTCTTGGCTTTGCACAAGGGCACTCAGCTTCACTCTTTGCTCTCAGGTCAAACAGTCAAGAGCTGAAGATTCCCTGTTAAATATACACAATTGTTTAAAAGTTGCTATTTTCAGAAACAGCATCGCTTCTGCCTTTGACCCACCCTTCTTCAGAGGCTTCTTTTACACAATATCAGTCCCAAAAGAAACATCCAAGCAATGTCATGATATTCCCATTTCCCAAATATTCTGTCTTGCACTTTGCCTAGATACTTAATGGTTTTCAGCACAGACATTCAAAATTCAATTTGTAGCAGAGCGCTGCCTTCATTTGGTTTCAATTTTCTGTTGAGAAGTTTGTCCAGCAGTCTTGAAAATATATGCTGAGCATTGTGAAAAAATAAACTGAAGCTTGATGTTTTATGGAGATTCTTAATTCTCCAGGTCATGGTTGTCTCAAAGGTGCTTTTGTAAAAAGCAACTGGACTTTGTTGATTTTTTTCCCCCTTGGAAAAAGTTTCACTTCTTTGTTCTGAATTGAAGTAGCTTCTTAGATGACAAGTCAAATGCTTTCAAGAAAAAAAAACCCAAGAAAATTCAGTTGCCTTTTGCAAAATACCCTTTTATTTTGGGATAAACTGAATCTTCTTTCCCCTCCATGTAAAGAAACTGTCCATAATGAGCTAGCACATCAAAGCTAGGTTTTGTGAAATCCACTCATTTTCCTGGGTTAGGGGTCAAGGGTCAAAAGGTCAAAGGTCAAAGGTCAAGGTCAAAAGGTCAAAAGGTCAAGGTCAAAGGTCAGAAGTCAAAGGTCAGAAGTCAAAGGTCAAAGGTCAAGGTCAAAAGGTCAAAGGTCAAAAGGTCAAAAGGTCAAAAGGTCAAAAGGTCAAAAGGTCAAGGTCAAAGGTCAGAAGTCAAAGGTCAAAGGTCAAAGGTCAAAGGGTCAAAGGTCAAAGGGTCAAAGGTCAAAAGGTCAAGGTCAAGGTCAAAAGGTTAAAGGTCAAAAGGTCAAAAGGTCAAAAGGTCAAAAGGTCAAAGGGTCAAGGTCAAAAGGTCAAAAGGTCAAAGGTCAAAAGTCAGAAGTCAAAGGTCAAAGGTCAAGGTCAAAGGTCAAAGGTCAAGGGTTCAAGGTCAAAGGTCAAAAGGTCAAAGGTCAAGGTCAAAAGGTTAAAGGTTAAAGGTCAAAAGGTCAAAGGGTCAAGGTCAAAAGGTCAAAGATCAAAAGGTCAAAGGTCAAAAGGTCAAAGGTCAAAGGGTCAAGGTCAAAAGGTCAAAGGTCAAAGGTCAAAAGGTCAAAGGTCAAAGGTCAAAGGTCAAAGGTCAAAAGGTCAAGGTCAAAGGTCAGAAGTCAAAGGTCAAAGGGCAAAGGCCAAGGTCAAAAGGTCAAAGGTCAAAAGTAAAAAGGTCAAAGTTCAGGGGTCAAGGGTCAAGGGTCAGAATTCAAGGGTCGGGTTTAGGGTCGGGGGCCTTGGGTCAGCGGTCAGAGGTCATGGTCAAAGGTCAATGGTCATAGGTCAAGCTCAAAGTTCATATATCAAGATTAAAGCTCATAGGTCAAGGTCAAAGGGCCTAGGTCAAGGTCAAAGGTCAGGGGTCAAAGGTCAAAGGTCAAAGGTCAGGCATCAAAGGTCAAGTGTCAGGGTCAGGGTTCAAGGGTCAGGGGTTTAGGCTCTGGGGTCTTGGGTTTGGGGTTTGGGGTTACGGTTAGGGTTTAGCCCCGAACCTCTGTCCTTTGACGTCTTACTCTTGACCCCTGACACTTGACCTTTGATTCTGGAGGTCCTGTATTCCGCACGTAACTCCCAGATGGCCCTGGCCCCATCTCTGTTGGATGCAGGACCCTCATCCTAGTCCTCCCCAGACCGGCCCATTTTCCTGGGTTAGGGATCAAAGGTCAGAAGTCAAAGGTCAGGGGTTAAGGTCAAGGTCAAAGCTCAGCAGTCAAGGTCGGGGGTCAAAAGGCAAAGGTCATAGGTCAAGGTCAAAGGGCGAAGATCAGAGGTTGAGGTCAAAGGTCAGAGGTCAAAGCTCAGAGGTCAAGGTCGGGGGTCAAAAGGCAAAGGTCATAGGTCAAGGTCAAAGGTCAAAGGTCAGAGGTCGAGGTCAAAGGTCGAGGTCAAAGGTCTGCGGTCAGGGGTCAAAGACCAGGCGTCAAAGGTCATAGGGCAAAGGTCATAGGTCAAGGTCAAAGGTCGGTCCTTTATTTAAAGGCAAACCCTATGTGGAAACATCACCTCTTGGCTTTGCACAAGGGCACTAAGCTTCACTCTGCTCTCAGGTCAAACAGTCAAGAGCTGAAGATTCCCTGTTAAATATACACAATTGTTGAAAAGTTGCTATTTTCAGAAACAGCATCGCTTCTGCCTTTGACCCACCCTTCTTCAGAGGCTTCTTTTACACAATATCAGTCCCAAAGGAAACATCCAAGCAATGTCATGATATTCCCATTTCCCAAATATTCTGTGTCTTGCACTTTGCCTAGATACTTAATGGTTTTCAGCACAGACATTCAAAATTCAATTTGTAGCAGAGCGCTGCCTTCATTTGGTTTCAATTTTCTGTTGAGAAGTTTGTCCAGCAGTCTTGAAAATATATGCTGAGCATTGTGAAAAAATAAACTGAAGCTTGATGTTTTATGGAGATTCTTAATTCTCCAGGTCATGGTTGTCTCAAAGGTGCTTTTGTAAAAAGCAACTGGACTTTGTTGATTTTTTCCCCCTTGTAAAAAGTTTCACTTCTTTGTTCTGAATTGAAGTAGCTTCTTAGATGACAAGTCAAATGCTTTCAAGAAAAAAAAACCCAAGAAAATTCAGTTGCCTTTTGCAAAATACCCTTTTATTTTGGGATAAACTGAATCTTCTTTCCCCTCCATGTAAAGAAACTTTGTACATAATGAGCTAGCACATCAAAGCTAGGTTTTGTGAAATCCACTCATTTTCCTGGGTTAGGGGTCAAGGGTCAGAAGTCAAAGGTCAGGGGTCATCAAAGGTCAAAGGTCATGGTCAAAAGGTCAAAGGTCAAGGTCAAAAGGTCAAGGTCAAAAGGTCAAAGTTCAAAGTTCAGGGGTCAAAGGTCAAGGGTCAGAAGTCAAAGGTCAGGGGTCATCAAAGGTCAAAGGTCAAAAGGTCAAAGGTCAAAGGTCAAGAGGTCAAAGTCAAGAGGTCAAGGTCAAAAGGTCAAAAGGTCAAAAGGTCAAAGTTCAGGGGTCAAAGGTCAAGGGTCAGAATTCAAGGGTCGGGTTTAGGGTCGGGGGCCTTGGGTCAGCGGTCAGAGGTCATGGTCAAAGGTCAATGGTCATAGGTCAAGGTCAAAGTTCATATATCAAGATCAAAGCTCATAGGTCAAGGTCAAAGGGCCTAGGTCAAGGTCAAAGGTCAGGGGTCAAAGGTCAAAGGTCAGGCATCAAAGGTCAAGTGTCAGGGTCAGGGTTCAAGGATCGGGTTTAGGGTCGGGGGTTTAGGCTCTGGGGTCTTGGGTTTTGGGTTTGGGGTTACGGTTAGGGTTTAGCCCCGAACCTCTGTCCTTTGACGTCTTACTCTTGACCCCTGACACTTGACCTTTGACCTCTGACCCCCCTGACCTTTGACCTTTGATTCTGGAGGCCCTGTATTCCGCACGTAACTCCCAGATGGCCCTGGCCCCATCTCTGTTGGATGCAGGACCCTCATCCTAGTCCTCCCCAGACCGGCCCATTTTCCTGGGTTAGGGATCAAAGGTCAGAAGTCAAAGGTCAGGGGTTAAGGTCAAGGTCAAAGCTCAGAGGTCAAGGTCGGGGGTCAAAAGGCAAAGGTCATAGGTCAAGGTCAAAGGTCAAAGGTCAAAAGTCAAATGTCAGAGGTCGAGGTCAAAGGTCGAGGTCAAAGGTCTGCGGTCAGGGGTCAAAGACCAGGCGTCAAAGGTCATAGGGCAAAGGTCATAGGGCAAGGTCAAAGGTCGGTCCTTTATTTAAAGGCAAACCCTATGTGGAAACATCACCTCTTGGCTTTGCACAAGGGCACTAAGCTTCACTCTGCTCTCAGGTCAAACAGTCAAGAGCTGAAGATTCCCTGTTAAATATACACAATTGTTGAAAAGTTGCTATTTTCAGAAACAGCATCGCTTCTGCCTTTGACCCACCCTTCTTCAGAGGCTTCTTTTACACAATATCAGTCCCAAAGGAAACATCCAAGCAATGTCATGATATTCCCATTTCCCAAATATTGTCTTGCACTTTGCCTAGATACTTAATGGTTTTCAGCACAGACATTCAAAATTAAATTTGTAGCAGAGCGCTGCCTTCATTTGGTTTCAATTTTCTGTTGAGAAGTTTGTCCAGCAGTCTTGAAAATATATGCTGAGCATTGTGAAAAAATAAACTGAAGCTTGATGTTTTATGGAGATTCTTAATTCTCCAGGTCATGGTTGTCTCAAAGGTGCTTTTGTAAAAAGCAACTGGACTTTGTTGATTTTTTTCCCCCTTGGAAAAAGTTTCACTTCTTTGTTCTGAATTGAAGTAGCTTCTTAGATAAGTCAAATGCTTTCAAGAAAAAAAAACCCAAGAAAATTCAGTTGCCTTTTGCAAAATACCCTTTTATTTTGGGATAAACTGAATCTTCTTTCCCCTCCATGTAAAGAAACTTTGTACATAATGAGCTAGCACATCAAAGCTAGGTTTTGTGAAATCCACTCATTTTCCTGGGTTAGGGGTCAAGGGTCAGAAGTCAAAGGTCAGGGGTCATCAAAGGTCAAAGGTCATGGTCAAAAGGTCAAAGGTCAAGGTCAAAAGGTCAAGGTCAAAAGGTCAAAGTTCAAAGTTCAGGGGTCAAAGGTCAAGGGTCAGAAGTCAAAGGTCAGGGGTCATCAAAGGTCAAAGGTCAAAAGGTCAAAGGTCAAAGGTCAAGAGGTCAAAGTCAAGAGGTCAAGGTCAAAAGGTCAAAAGGTCAAAAGGTCAAAGTTCAGGGGTCAAAGGTCAAGGGTCAGAATTCAAGGGTCGGGTTTAGGGTCGGGGGCCTTGGGTCAGCGGTCAGAGGTCATGGTCAAAGGTCAATGGTCATAGGTCAAGGTCAAAGTTCATATATCAAGATCAAAGCTCATAGGTCAAGGTCAAAGGGCCTAGGTCAAGGTCAAAGGTCAGGGGTCAAAGGTCAAAGGTCAGGCATCAAAGGTCAAGTGTCAGGGTCAGGGTTCAAGGATCGGGTTTAGGGTCGGGGGTTTAGGCTCTGGGGTCTTGGGTTTTGGGTTTGGGGTTACGGTTAGGGTTTAGCCCCGAACCTCTGTCCTTTGACGTCTTACTCTTGACCCCTGACACTTGACCTTTGACCTCTGACCCCCCTGACCTTTGACCTTTGATTCTGGAGGCCCTGTATTCCGCACGTAACTCCCAGATGGCCCTGGCCCCATCTCTGTTGGATGCAGGACCCTCATCCTAGTCCTCCCCAGACCGGCCCATTTTCCTGGGTTAGGGATCAAAGGTCAGAAGTCAAAGGTCAGGGGTTAAGGTCAAGGTCAAAGCTCAGAGGTCAAGGTCGGGGGTCAAAAGGCAAAGGTCATAGGTCAAGGTCAAAGGTCAAAGGTCAAAAGTCAAATGTCAGAGGTCGAGGTCAAAGGTCGAGGTCAAAGGTCTGCGGTCAGGGGTCAAAGACCAGGCGTCAAAGGTCATAGGGCAAAGGTCATAGGGCAAGGTCAAAGGTCGGTCCTTTATTTAAAGGCAAACCCTATGTGGAAACATCACCTCTTGGCTTTGCACAAGGGCACTAAGCTTCACTCTGCTCTCAGGTCAAACAGTCAAGAGCTGAAGATTCCCTGTTAAATATACACAATTGTTGAAAAGTTGCTATTTTCAGAAACAGCATCGCTTCTGCCTTTGACCCACCCTTCTTCAGAGGCTTCTTTTACACAATATCAGTCCCAAAGGAAACATCCAAGCAATGTCATGATATTCCCATTTCCCAAATATTGTCTTGCACTTTGCCTAGATACTTAATGGTTTTCAGCACAGACATTCAAAATTAAATTTGTAGCAGAGCGCTGCCTTCATTTGGTTTCAATTTTCTGTTGAGAAGTTTGTCCAGCAGTCTTGAAAATATATGCTGAGCATTGTGAAAAAATAAACTGAAGCTTGATGTTTTATGGAGATTCTTAATTCTCCAGGTCATGGTTGTCTCAAAGGTGCTTTTGTAAAAAGCAACTGGACTTTGTTGATTTTTTCCCCCTTGTAAAAAGTTTCACTTCTTTGTTCTGAATTGAAGTAGCTTCTTAGATGACAAGTCAAATGCTTTCAAGAAAAAAAAACCCAAGAAAATTCAGTTGCCTTTTGCAAAATACCCTTTTATTTTGGGATAAACTGAATCTTCTTTCCCCTCCATGTAAAGAAACTTTGTACATAATGAGCTAGCACATCAAAGCTAGGTTTTGTGAAATCCACTCATTTTCCTGGGTTAGGGGTCAAGGGTCAGAAGTCAAAGGTCAGGGGTCATCAAAGGTCAAAGGTCATGGTCAAAAGGTCAAAGGTCAAAGGTCAAAGGTCAAAAGGTCAAAGTTCAAGGGTCAATGGTCAAGGGTCAGAATTCAAGGGTCGGGTTTAGGGTCGGGGGCCTTAGGTCAGCGGTCAGAGGTCATGGTCAAAGGTCAATGGTCATAGGTCAAGGTCAAAGTTCATATATCAAGATCAAAGCTCATAGGTCAATGTCAAAAGGCCTAGGTCAAGGTCAAAGGTCAGGGGTCAAAGGTCAAAGGTCAGGCATCAAAGGTCAAGTGTCAGGGTCAGGGTTCAAGGGTCGGGTTTAGGGTCGGGGGTTTAGGCTCTGGGGTCTTGGGTTTTGGGTTTTGGGTTGCGGTTAGGGTTTAGCCCTGAACATCTGACCTTTGACGTCTTACTCTTGACCCCTGACACTTGACCTTTGACCTCTGACCCCCCTGACTTTTGACCTTTGATTCTGAAGGCCCTGTATTCCGCACGTAACTCCCAGATGGCCCTGGCCCCATCTCTGTTGGATGCAGGACCCTCATCCTAGTCCTCCCCAGACCCGCCCATTTTCCTGGGTTAGGGATCAAGGGTCAGAAGTCAAAGGTCAGAGGTCAAGGTCAAAGGTGAGAGGTCAGAGGTCAAGGTTGGGGGGTCAAAAGGCAAAGGTCATAGGTCAAGGTCAAAGGTCAAAGGTCAGAGGTCGAGGTCAAAGGTCAGAGGTCAAGGTCAAAGGCCAGGGGTCAGGGGTCAAAGGTCATAGGTCATAGGTCAAAGGGCAAAGGTCAGAAGTCGAGGTCAAAGGTCAGAGGTCGAGGTGAAGGGTCTGGGGTCAGGGTCAAAGGCCAGGGGTCAAAGGTCATAGGGCAAAGGTCATAGGTCATAGGTCAAGGTCAAAGGTCGGTCCTTTATTTAAAGGCAAACCCTATGTGGAAACATCACCTCTTGGCTTTGCACAAGGGCACTAAGCTTCACTCTTTGCTCTCAGGTCAAACAGTCAAGAGCTGAAGATTCCCTGTTAAATATACACAATTGTTTAAAAGTTGCTATTTTCAGAAACAGCATCGCTTCTGCCTTTGACCCACCCTTCTTCAGAGGCTTCTTTTACACAATATCAGTCCCAAAGGAAACATCCAAGCAATGTCATGATATTCCCATTTCCCAAATATTGTCTTGCACTTTGCCTAGATACTTAATGGTTTTCAGCACAGACATTCAAAATTAAATTTGTAGCAGAGCGCTGCCTTCATTTGGTTTCAATTTTCTGTTGAGAAGTTTGTCCAGCAGTCTTGAAAATATATGCTGAGCATTGTGAAAAAATAAACTGAAGCTTGATGTTTTATGGAGATTCTTAATTCTCCAGGTCATGGTTGTCTCAAAGGTGCTTTTGTAAAAAGCAACTGGACTTTGTTGATTTTTTTCCCCCTTGGAAAAAGTTTCACTTCTTTGTTCTGAATTGAAGTAGCTTCTTAGATGACAAGTCAAATGCTTTCAAGAAAAAAAAACCCAAGAAAATTCAGTTGCCTTTTGCAAAATACCCTTTTATTTTGGGATAAACTGAATCTTCTTTCCCCTCCATGTAAAGAAACTTTGTCCATAATGAGCTAGCACATCAAAGCTAGGTTTTGTGAAATCCACTCATTTTCCTGGGTTAGGGGTCAAGGGTCAGAAGTCAAAGGTCAGGGGTCATCAAAGGTCAAAGGTCATGGTCAAAAGGTCAAAGGTCAAGGTCAAGGTCAAGGTCAAAGGTCAAAGGTCAAGGTCAAAATGACAAAGGTCAAAGTTCAGGGGTCAAAGGTCAAGGGTCAGAAGTCAAAGGTCAGGGGTCATCAAAGGTCAAAGGTCAAGAGGTCAAAGGTCAAGGTCAAAAGGTCAAGGTCAAAAGGTCAAAAGGTCAAAAGGTCAAAGTTCAGGGGTCAAAGGTCAAGGGTCAGAATTCAAGGGTCGGGTTTAGGGTCGGGGGCCTTGGGTCAGCGGTCAGAGGTCATGGTCAAAGGTCAATGGTCATAGGTCAAGGTCAAAGTTCATATATCAAGATCAAAGCTCATAGGTCAAGGTCAAAGGGCCTAGGTCAAGGTCAAAGGTCAGGGGTCAAAGGTCAAAGGTCAGACATCAAAGGTCAAGTGTCAGGGTCAGGGTTCAAGGGTCGGGTTTAGGGTCGGGGGTTTAGGCTCTGGGGTCTTGGGTTTGGGGTTTGGGGTTACGGTTAGGGTTTAGCCCCGAACCTCTGTCCTTTGACGTCTTACTCTTGACCCCTGACACTTGACCTTTGATTCTGGAGGTCCTGTATTCCGCACGTAACTCCCAGATGGCCCTGGCCCCATCTCTGTTGGATGCAGGACCCTCATCCTAGTCCTCCCCAGACCGGCCCATTTTCCTGGGTTAGGGATCAAAGGTCAGAAGTCAAAGGTCAGGGGTTAAGGTCAAGGTCAAAGCTCAGCAGTCAAGGTCGGGGGTCAAAAGGCAAAGGTCATAGGTCAAGGTCAAAGGGCAAAGATCAGAGGTTGAGGTCAAAGGTCAGAGGTCAAAGCTCAGAGGTCAAGGTCGGGGGTCAAAAGGCAAAGGTCATAGGTCAAGGTCAAAGGTCAAAGGTCGAGGTCAAAGGTCGAGGTCAAAGGTCTGCAGTCAGGGGTCAAAGACCAGGCGTCAAAGGTCATAGGGCAAAGGTCATAGGTCAAGGTCAAAGGTCAGTCCTTTATTTAAAGGCAAACCCTATGTGGAAACATCACCTCTTGGCTTTGCACAAGGGCACTAAGCTTCACTCTTTGCTCTCAGGTCAAACAGTCAAGAGCTGAAGATTCCCTGTTAAATATACACAATTGTTGAAAAGTTGCTATTTTCAGAAACAGCATCGCTTCTGCCTTTGACCCACCCTTCTTCAGAGGCTTCTTTTACACAATATCAGTCCCAAAGGAAACATCCAAGCAATGTCATGATATTCCCATTTCCCAAATATTCTGTGTCTTGCACTTTGCCTAGATACTTAATGGTTTTCAGCACAGACATTCAAAATTCAATTTGTAGCAGAGCGCTGCCTTCATTTGGTTTCAATTTTCTGTTGAGAAGTTTGTCCAGCAGTCTTGAAAATATATGCTGAGCATTGTGAAAAAATAAACTGAAGCTTGATGTTTTATGGAGATTCTTAATTCTCCAGGTCATGGTTGTCTCAAAGGTGCTTTTGTAAAAAGCAACTGGACTTTGTTGATTTTTTTCCCCCTTGTAAAAAGTTTCACTTCTTTGTTCTGAATTGAAGTAGCTTCTTAGATGACAAGTCAAATGCTTTCAAGAAAAAAAAACCCAAGAAAATTCAGTTGCCTTTTGCAAAATACCCTTTTATTTTGGGATAAACTGAATCTTCTTTCCCCTCCATGTAAAGAAACTTTGTACATAATGAGCTAGCACATCAAAGCTAGGTTTTGTGAAATCCACTCATTTTCCTGGGTTAGGGGTCAAGGGTCAGAAGTCAAAGGTCAGGGGTCATCAAAGGTCAAAGGTCATGGTCAAAAGGTCAAAGGCCAAGGTCAAAAGGTCAAGGTCAAAGGTCAAGGTCAAAATGTCAAAGGTCAAAGGTCAAAGTTCAGGGGTCAAAGGTCAAGGGTCAGAAGTCAAAGGTCAGGGGTCATCAAAGGTCAAAGGTCAAAGGTCAAATGTCAAGAGGTCAAAGGTCAAGGTAAAAGGTCAAGGTCAAAAGGTCAAAAGGTCAAAAGGTCAAAAGGTCAAAAGGTCAAAGTTCAGGGGTCAAAGGTCAAGGGTCAGAATTCAAGGGTCGGGTTTAGGGTCGGGGGCCTTGGGTCAGCGGTCAGAGGTCATGGTCAAAGGTCAATGGTCATAGGTCAAGGTCAAAGTTCATATATCAAGATCAAAGCTCATAGGTCAAGGTCAAAGGGCCTAGGTCAAGGTCAAAGGTCAGGGGTCAAAGGTCAAAGGTCAGACATCAAAGGTCAAGTGTCAGGGTCAGGGTTCAAGGGTCGGGTTTAGGGTCGGGGGTTTAGGCTCTGGGGTCTTGGGTTTGGGGTTTGGGGTTACGGTTAGGGTTTAGCCCCGAACCTCTGTCCTTTGACGTCTTACTCTTGACCCCTGACACTTGACCTTTGATTCTGGAGGTCCTGTATTCCGCACGTAACTCCCAGATGGCCCTGGCCCCATCTCTGTTGGATGCAGGACCCTCATCCTAGTCCTCCCCAGACCGGCCCATTTTCCTGGGTTAGGGATCAAAGGTCAGAAGTCAAAGGTCAGGGGTTAAGGTCAAGGTCAAAGCTCAGCAGTCAAGGTCGGGGGTCAAAAGGCAAAGGTCATAGGTCAAGGTCAAAGGGCGAAGATCAGAGGTTGAGGTCAAAGGTCAGAGGTCAAAGCTCAGAGGTCAAGGTCGGGGGTCAAAAGGCAAAGGTCATAGGTCAAGGTCAAAGGTCAAAGGTCAGAGGTCGAGGTCAAAGGTCGAGGTCAAAGGTCTGCGGTCAGGGGTCAAAGACCAGGCGTCAAAGGTCATAGGGCAAAGGTCATAGGTCAAGGTCAAAGGTCGGTCCTTTATTTAAAGGCAAACCCTATGTGGAAACATCACCTCTTGGCTTTGCACAAGGGCACTAAGCTTCACTCTGCTCTCAGGTCAAACAGTCAAGAGCTGAAGATTCCCTGTTAAATATACACAATTGTTGAAAAGTTGCTATTTTCAGAAGCAGCATCGCTTCTGCCTTTGACCCACCCTTCTTCAGAGGCTTCTTTTACACAATATCAGTCCCAAAGGAAACATCCAAGCAATGTCATGATATTCCCATTTCCCAAATATTCTGTGTCTTGCACTTTGCCTAGATACTTAATGGTTTTCAGCACAGACATTCAAAATTCAATTTGTAGCAGAGCGCTGCCTTCATTTGGTTTCAATTTTCTGTTGAGAAGTTTGTCCAGCAGTCTTGAAAATATATGCTGAGCATTGTGAAAAAATAAACTGAAGCTTGATGTTTTATGGAGATTCTTAATTCTCCAGGTCATGGTTGTCTCAAAGGTGCTTTTGTAAAAAGCAACTGGACTTTGTTGATTTTTTCCCCCTTGTAAAAAGTTTCACTTCTTTGTTCTGAATTGAAGTAGCTTCTTAGATGACAAGTCAAATGCTTTCAAGAAAAAAAAACCCAAGAAAATTCAGTTGCCTTTTGCAAAATACCCTTTTATTTTGGGATAAACTGAATCTTCTTTCCCCTCCATGTAAAGAAACTTTGTACATAATGAGCTAGCACATCAAAGCTAGGTTTTGTGAAATCCACTCATTTTCCTGGGTTAGGGGTCAAGGGTCAGAAGTCAAAGGTCAGGGGTCATCAAAGGTCAAAGGTCATGGTCAAAAGGTCAAAGGTCAAGGTCAAAAGGTCAAGGTCAAAAGGTCAAAGTTCAAAGTTCAGGGGTCAAAGGTCAAGGGTCAGAAGTCAAAGGTCAGGGGTCATCAAAGGTCAAAGGTCAAAAGGTCAAAGGTCAAAGGTCAAGAGGTCAAAGTCAAGAGGTCAAGGTCAAAAGGTCAAAAGGTCAAAAGGTCAAAGTTCAGGGGTCAAAGGTCAAGGGTCAGAATTCAAGGGTCGGGTTTAGGGTCGGGGGCCTTGGGTCAGCGGTCAGAGGTCATGGTCAAAGGTCAATGGTCATAGGTCAAGGTCAAAGTTCATATATCAAGATCAAAGCTCATAGGTCAAGGTCAAAGGGCCTAGGTCAAGGTCAAAGGTCAGGGGTCAAAGGTCAAAGGTCAGGCATCAAAGGTCAAGTGTCAGGGTCAGGGTTCAAGGATCGGGTTTAGGGTCGGGGGTTTAGGCTCTGGGGTCTTGGGTTTTGGGTTTGGGGTTACGGTTAGGGTTTAGCCCCGAACCTCTGTCCTTTGACGTCTTACTCTTGACCCCTGACACTTGACCTTTGACCTCTGACCCCCCTGACCTTTGACCTTTGATTCTGGAGGCCCTGTATTCCGCACGTAACTCCCAGATGGCCCTGGCCCCATCTCTGTTGGATGCAGGACCCTCATCCTAGTCCTCCCCAGACCGGCCCATTTTCCTGGGTTAGGGATCAAAGGTCAGAAGTCAAAGGTCAGGGGTTAAGGTCAAGGTCAAAGCTCAGAGGTCAAGGTCGGGGGTCAAAAGGCAAAGGTCATAGGTCAAGGTCAAAGGTCAAAGGTCAAAAGTCAAATGTCAGAGGTCGAGGTCAAAGGTCGAGGTCAAAGGTCTGCGGTCAGGGGTCAAAGACCAGGCGTCAAAGGTCATAGGGCAAAGGTCATAGGGCAAGGTCAAAGGTCGGTCCTTTATTTAAAGGCAAACCCTATGTGGAAACATCACCTCTTGGCTTTGCACAAGGGCACTAAGCTTCACTCTGCTCTCAGGTCAAACAGTCAAGAGCTGAAGATTCCCTGTTAAATATACACAATTGTTGAAAAGTTGCTATTTTCAGAAACAGCATCGCTTCTGCCTTTGACCCACCCTTCTTCAGAGGCTTCTTTTACACAATATCAGTCCCAAAGGAAACATCCAAGCAATGTCATGATATTCCCATTTCCCAAATATTGTCTTGCACTTTGCCTAGATACTTAATGGTTTTCAGCACAGACATTCAAAATTAAATTTGTAGCAGAGCGCTGCCTTCATTTGGTTTCAATTTTCTGTTGAGAAGTTTGTCCAGCAGTCTTGAAAATATATGCTGAGCATTGTGAAAAAATAAACTGAAGCTTGATGTTTTATGGAGATTCTTAATTCTCCAGGTCATGGTTGTCTCAAAGGTGCTTTTGTAAAAAGCAACTGGACTTTGTTGATTTTTTCCCCCTTGTAAAAAGTTTCACTTCTTTGTTCTGAATTGAAGTAGCTTCTTAGATGACAAGTCAAATGCTTTCAAGAAAAAAAAACCCAAGAAAATTCAGTTGCCTTTTGCAAAATACCCTTTTATTTTGGGATAAACTGAATCTTCTTTCCCCTCCATGTAAAGAAACTTTGTACATAATGAGCTAGCACATCAAAGCTAGGTTTTGTGAAATCCACTCATTTTCCTGGGTTAGGGGTCAAGGGTCAGAAGTCAAAGGTCAGGGGTCATCAAAGGTCAAAGGTCATGGTCAAAAGGTCAAAGGTCAAGGTCAAAAGGTCAAGGTCAAAAGGTCAAAGTTCAAAGTTCAGGGGTCAAAGGTCAAGGGTCAGAAGTCAAAGGTCAGGGGTCATCAAAGGTCAAAGGTCAAAAGGTCAAAGGTCAAAGGTCAAGAGGTCAAAGTCAAGAGGTCAAGGTCAAAAGGTCAAAAGGTCAAAAGGTCAAAGTTCAGGGGTCAAAGGTCAAGGGTCAGAATTCAAGGGTCGGGTTTAGGGTCGGGGGCCTTGGGTCAGCGGTCAGAGGTCATGGTCAAAGGTCAATGGTCATAGGTCAAGGTCAAAGTTCATATATCAAGATCAAAGCTCATAGGTCAAGGTCAAAGGGCCTAGGTCAAGGTCAAAGGTCAGGGGTCAAAGGTCAAAGGTCAGGCATCAAAGGTCAAGTGTCAGGGTCAGGGTTCAAGGATCGGGTTTAGGGTCGGGGGTTTAGGCTCTGGGGTCTTGGGTTTTGGGTTTGGGGTTACGGTTAGGGTTTAGCCCCGAACCTCTGTCCTTTGACGTCTTACTCTTGACCCCTGACACTTGACCTTTGACCTCTGACCCCCCTGACCTTTGACCTTTGATTCTGGAGGCCCTGTATTCCGCACGTAACTCCCAGATGGCCCTGGCCCCATCTCTGTTGGATGCAGGACCCTCATCCTAGTCCTCCCCAGACCGGCCCATTTTCCTGGGTTAGGGATCAAAGGTCAGAAGTCAAAGGTCAGGGGTTAAGGTCAAGGTCAAAGCTCAGAGGTCAAGGTCGGGGGTCAAAAGGCAAAGGTCATAGGTCAAGGTCAAAGGTCAAAGGTCAAAAGTCAAATGTCAGAGGTCGAGGTCAAAGGTCGAGGTCAAAGGTCTGCGGTCAGGGGTCAAAGACCAGGCGTCAAAGGTCATAGGGCAAAGGTCATAGGGCAAGGTCAAAGGTCGGTCCTTTATTTAAAGGCAAACCCTATGTGGAAACATCACCTCTTGGCTTTGCACAAGGGCACTAAGCTTCACTCTGCTCTCAGGTCAAACAGTCAAGAGCTGAAGATTCCCTGTTAAATATACACAATTGTTGAAAAGTTGCTATTTTCAGAAACAGCATCGCTTCTGCCTTTGACCCACCCTTCTTCAGAGGCTTCTTTTACACAATATCAGTCCCAAAGGAAACATCCAAGCAATGTCATGATATTCCCATTTCCCAAATATTGTCTTGCACTTTGCCTAGATACTTAATGGTTTTCAGCACAGACATTCAAAATTAAATTTGTAGCAGAGCGCTGCCTTCATTTGGTTTCAATTTTCTGTTGAGAAGTTTGTCCAGCAGTCTTGAAAATATATGCTGAGCATTGTGAAAAAATAAACTGAAGCTTGATGTTTTATGGAGATTCTTAATTCTCCAGGTCATGGTTGTCTCAAAGGTGCTTTTGTAAAAAGCAACTGGACTTTGTTGATTTTTTCCCCCTTGTAAAAAGTTTCACTTCTTTGTTCTGAATTGAAGTAGCTTCTTAGATGACAAGTCAAATGCTTTCAAGAAAAAAAAACCCAAGAAAATTCAGTTGCCTTTTGCAAAATACCCTTTTATTTTGGGATAAACTGAATCTTCTTTCCCCTCCATGTAAAGAAACTTTGTACATAATGAGCTAGCACATCAAAGCTAGGTTTTGTGAAATCCACTCATTTTCCTGGGTTAGGGGTCAAGGGTCAGAAGTCAAAGGTCAGGGGTCATCAAAGGTCAAAGGTCATGGTCAAAAGGTCAAAGGTCAAGGTCAAAAGGTCAAGGTCAAAAGGTCAAAGTTCAAAGTTCAGGGGTCAAAGGTCAAGGGTCAGAAGTCAAAGGTCAGGGGTCATCAAAGGTCAAAGGTCAAAAGGTCAAAGGTCAAAGGTCAAGAGGTCAAAGTCAAGAGGTCAAGGTCAAAAGGTCAAAAGGTCAAAAGGTCAAAGTTCAGGGGTCAAAGGTCAAGGGTCAGAATTCAAGGGTCGGGTTTAGGGTCGGGGGCCTTGGGTCAGCGGTCAGAGGTCATGGTCAAAGGTCAATGGTCATAGGTCAAGGTCAAAGTTCATATATCAAGATCAAAGCTCATAGGTCAAGGTCAAAGGGCCTAGGTCAAGGTCAAAGGTCAGGGGTCAAAGGTCAAAGGTCAGGCATCAAAGGTCAAGTGTCAGGGTCAGGGTTCAAGGATCGGGTTTAGGGTCGGGGGTTTAGGCTCTGGGGTCTTGGGTTTTGGGTTTGGGGTTACGGTTAGGGTTTAGCCCCGAACCTCTGTCCTTTGACGTCTTACTCTTGACCCCTGACACTTGACCTTTGACCTCTGACCCCCCTGACCTTTGACCTTTGATTCTGGAGGCCCTGTATTCCGCACGTAACTCCCAGATGGCCCTGGCCCCATCTCTGTTGGATGCAGGACCCTCATCCTAGTCCTCCCCAGACCGGCCCATTTTCCTGGGTTAGGGATCAAAGGTCAGAAGTCAAAGGTCAGGGGTTAAGGTCAAGGTCAAAGCTCAGAGGTCAAGGTCGGGGGTCAAAAGGCAAAGGTCATAGGTCAAGGTCAAAGGTCAAAGGTCAAAAGTCAAATGTCAGAGGTCGAGGTCAAAGGTCGAGGTCAAAGGTCTGCGGTCAGGGGTCAAAGACCAGGCGTCAAAGGTCATAGGGCAAAGGTCATAGGGCAAGGTCAAAGGTCGGTCCTTTATTTAAAGGCAAACCCTATGTGGAAACATCACCTCTTGGCTTTGCACAAGGGCACTAAGCTTCACTCTGCTCTCAGGTCAAACAGTCAAGAGCTGAAGATTCCCTGTTAAATATACACAATTGTTGAAAAGTTGCTATTTTCAGAAACAGCATCGCTTCTGCCTTTGACCCACCCTTCTTCAGAGGCTTCTTTTACACAATATCAGTCCCAAAGGAAACATCCAAGCAATGTCATGATATTCCCATTTCCCAAATATTGTCTTGCACTTTGCCTAGATACTTAATGGTTTTCAGCACAGACATTCAAAATTAAATTTGTAGCAGAGCGCTGCCTTCATTTGGTTTCAATTTTCTGTTGAGAAGTTTGTCCAGCAGTCTTGAAAATATATGCTGAGCATTGTGAAAAAATAAACTGAAGCTTGATGTTTTATGGAGATTCTTAATTCTCCAGGTCATGGTTGTCTCAAAGGTGCTTTTGTAAAAAGCAACTGGACTTTGTTGATTTTTTCCCCCTTGTAAAAAGTTTCACTTCTTTGTTCTGAATTGAAGTAGCTTCTTAGATGACAAGTCAAATGCTTTCAAGAAAAAAAAACCCAAGAAAATTCAGTTGCCTTTTGCAAAATACCCTTTTATTTTGGGATAAACTGAATCTTCTTTCCCCTCCATGTAAAGAAACTTTGTACATAATGAGCTAGCACATCAAAGCTAGGTTTTGTGAAATCCACTCATTTTCCTGGGTTAGGGGTCAAGGGTCAGAAGTCAAAGGTCAGGGGTCATCAAAGGTCAAAGGTCATGGTCAAAAGGTCAAAGGTCAAGGTCAAAAGGTCAAGGTCAAAAGGTCAAAGTTCAAAGTTCAGGGGTCAAAGGTCAAGGGTCAGAAGTCAAAGGTCAGGGGTCATCAAAGGTCAAAGGTCAAAAGGTCAAAGGTCAAAGGTCAAGAGGTCAAAGTCAAGAGGTCAAGGTCAAAAGGTCAAAAGGTCAAAAGGTCAAAGTTCAGGGGTCAAAGGTCAAGGGTCAGAATTCAAGGGTCGGGTTTAGGGTCGGGGGCCTTGGGTCAGCGGTCAGAGGTCATGGTCAAAGGTCAATGGTCATAGGTCAAGGTCAAAGTTCATATATCAAGATCAAAGCTCATAGGTCAAGGTCAAAGGGCCTAGGTCAAGGTCAAAGGTCAGGGGTCAAAGGTCAAAGGTCAGGCATCAAAGGTCAAGTGTCAGGGTCAGGGTTCAAGGATCGGGTTTAGGGTCGGGGGTTTAGGCTCTGGGGTCTTGGGTTTTGGGTTTGGGGTTACGGTTAGGGTTTAGCCCCGAACCTCTGTCCTTTGACGTCTTACTCTTGACCCCTGACACTTGACCTTTGACCTCTGACCCCCCTGACCTTTGACCTTTGATTCTGGAGGCCCTGTATTCCGCACGTAACTCCCAGATGGCCCTGGCCCCATCTCTGTTGGATGCAGGACCCTCATCCTAGTCCTCCCCAGACCGGCCCATTTTCCTGGGTTAGGGATCAAAGGTCAGAAGTCAAAGGTCAGGGGTTAAGGTCAAGGTCAAAGCTCAGAGGTCAAGGTCGGGGGTCAAAAGGCAAAGGTCATAGGTCAAGGTCAAAGGTCAAAGGTCAAAAGTCAAATGTCAGAGGTCGAGGTCAAAGGTCGAGGTCAAAGGTCTGCGGTCAGGGGTCAAAGACCAGGCGTCAAAGGTCATAGGGCAAAGGTCATAGGGCAAGGTCAAAGGTCGGTCCTTTATTTAAAGGCAAACCCTATGTGGAAACATCACCTCTTGGCTTTGCACAAGGGCACTAAGCTTCACTCTGCTCTCAGGTCAAACAGTCAAGAGCTGAAGATTCCCTGTTAAATATACACAATTGTTGAAAAGTTGCTATTTTCAGAAACAGCATCGCTTCTGCCTTTGACCCACCCTTCTTCAGAGGCTTCTTTTACACAATATCAGTCCCAAAGGAAACATCCAAGCAATGTCATGATATTCCCATTTCCCAAATATTGTCTTGCACTTTGCCTAGATACTTAATGGTTTTCAGCACAGACATTCAAAATTAAATTTGTAGCAGAGCGCTGCCTTCATTTGGTTTCAATTTTCTGTTGAGAAGTTTGTCCAGCAGTCTTGAAAATATATGCTGAGCATTGTGAAAAAATAAACTGAAGCTTGATGTTTTATGGAGATTCTTAATTCTCCAGGTCATGGTTGTCTCAAAGGTGCTTTTGTAAAAAGCAACTGGACTTTGTTGATTTTTTTCCCCCTTGGAAAAAGTTTCACTTCTTTGTTCTGAATTGAAGTAGCTTCTTAGATGACAAGTCAAATGCTTTCAAGAAAAAAAAACCCAAGAAAATTCAGTTGCCTTTTGCAAAATACCCTTCTATTTTGGGATAAACTGAATCTTCTTTCCCCTCCATGTAAAGAAACTTTGTACATAATGAGCTAGCACATCAAAGCTAGGTTTTGTGAAATCCACTCATTTTCCTGGGTTAGGGGTCAAGGGTCAGAAGTCAAAGGTCAGGGGTCATCAAAGGTCAAAGGTCATGGTCAAAGGGCAAAGGTCAGAAGTCGAGGTCAAAGGTCAGAGGTCAAGGTCAAAGGCCAGGGACCAGGGGTCAAAGGCCAGGGGTCAAAGGTCATAGGTCATAGGGCAAAGGGCAGAAGTCGAGGTCAAAGGTCAGAGGTCGAGGTGAAAGGTCTGGGGTCAGGGGTCAAAGGCCAGGGGTCAAAGGTCATAGGGCAAAGGTCATAGGTCAAGGTCAAAGGTCGGTCCTTTATTTAAAGGCAAACCTTATGTGGAAACATCACCTCTTGGCTTTGCACAAGGGCACTCAGCTTCACTCTTTGCTCTCAGGTCAAACAGTCAAGAGCTGAAGATTCCCTGTTAAATATACACAATTGTTTAAAAGTTGCTATTTTCAGAAACAGCATCGCTTCTGCCTTTGACCCACCCTTCTTCAGAGGCTTCTTTTACACAATATCAGTCCCAAAAGAAACATCCAAGCAATGTCATGATATTCCCATTTCCCAAATATTCTGTCTTGCACTTTGCCTAGATACTTAATGGTTTTCAGCACAGACATTCAAAATTCAATTTGTAGCAGAGCGCTGCCTTCATTTGGTTTCAATTTTCTGTTGAGAAGTTTGTCCAGCAGTCTTGAAAATATATGCTGAGCATTGTGAAAAAATAAACTGAAGCTTGATGTTTTATGGAGATTCTTAATTCTCCAGGTCATGGTTGTCTCAAAGGTGCTTTTGTAAAAAGCAACTGGACTTTGTTGATTTTTTTCCCCCTTGGAAAAAGTTTCACTTCTTTGTTCTGAATTGAAGTAGCTTCTTAGATGACAAGTCAAATGCTTTCAAGAAAAAAAAACCCAAGAAAATTCAGTTGCCTTTTGCAAAATACCCTTTTATTTTGGGATAAACTGAATCTTCTTTCCCCTCCATGTAAAGAAACTGTCCATAATGAGCTAGCACATCAAAGCTAGGTTTTGTGAAATCCACTCATTTTCCTGGGTTAGGGGTCAAGGGTCAAAAGGTCAAAGGTCAAAGGTCAAGGTCAAAAGGTCAAAAGGTCAAGGTCAAAGGTCAGAAGTCAAAGGTCAGAAGTCAAAGGTCAAAGGTCAAGGTCAAAAGGTCAAAGGTCAAAAGGTCAAAAGGTCAAAAGGTCAAAAGGTCAAAAGGTCAAGGTCAAAGGTCAGAAGTCAAAGGTCAAAGGTCAAAGGTCAAAGGGTCAAAGGTCAAAGGGTCAAAGGTCAAAAGGTCAAGGTCAAGGTCAAAAGGTTAAAGGTCAAAAGGTCAAAAGGTCAAAAGGTCAAAAGGTCAAAGGGTCAAGGTCAAAAGGTCAAAAGGTCAAAGGTCAAAAGTCAGAAGTCAAAGGTCAAAGGTCAAGGTCAAAGGTCAAAGGTCAAGGGTTCAAGGTCAAAGGTCAAAAGGTCAAAGGTCAAGGTCAAAAGGTTAAAGGTTAAAGGTCAAAAGGTCAAAGGGTCAAGGTCAAAAGGTCAAAGATCAAAAGGTCAAAGGTCAAAAGGTCAAAGGTCAAAGGGTCAAGGTCAAAAGGTCAAAGGTCAAAGGTCAAAAGGTCAAAGGTCAAAGGTCAAAGGTCAAAGGTCAAAAGGTCAAGGTCAAAGGTCAGAAGTCAAAGGTCAAAGGGCAAAGGCCAAGGTCAAAAGGTCAAAGGTCAAAAGTAAAAAGGTCAAAGTTCAGGGGTCAAGGGTCAAGGGTCAGAATTCAAGGGTCGGGTTTAGGGTCGGGGGCCTTGGGTCAGCGGTCAGAGGTCATGGTCAAAGGTCAATGGTCATAGGTCAAGCTCAAAGTTCATATATCAAGATTAAAGCTCATAGGTCAAGGTCAAAGGGCCTAGGTCAAGGTCAAAGGTCAGGGGTCAAAGGTCAAAGGTCAAAGGTCAGGCATCAAAGGTCAAGTGTCAGGGTCAGGGTTCAAGGGTCAGGGGTTTAGGCTCTGGGGTCTTGGGTTTGGGGTTTGGGGTTACGGTTAGGGTTTAGCCCCGAACCTCTGTCCTTTGACGTCTTACTCTTGACCCCTGACACTTGACCTTTGATTCTGGAGGTCCTGTATTCCGCACGTAACTCCCAGATGGCCCTGGCCCCATCTCTGTTGGATGCAGGACCCTCATCCTAGTCCTCCCCAGACCGGCCCATTTTCCTGGGTTAGGGATCAAAGGTCAGAAGTCAAAGGTCAGGGGTTAAGGTCAAGGTCAAAGCTCAGCAGTCAAGGTCGGGGGTCAAAAGGCAAAGGTCATAGGTCAAGGTCAAAGGGCGAAGATCAGAGGTTGAGGTCAAAGGTCAGAGGTCAAAGCTCAGAGGTCAAGGTCGGGGGTCAAAAGGCAAAGGTCATAGGTCAAGGTCAAAGGTCAAAGGTCAGAGGTCGAGGTCAAAGGTCGAGGTCAAAGGTCTGCGGTCAGGGGTCAAAGACCAGGCGTCAAAGGTCATAGGGCAAAGGTCATAGGTCAAGGTCAAAGGTCGGTCCTTTATTTAAAGGCAAACCCTATGTGGAAACATCACCTCTTGGCTTTGCACAAGGGCACTAAGCTTCACTCTGCTCTCAGGTCAAACAGTCAAGAGCTGAAGATTCCCTGTTAAATATACACAATTGTTGAAAAGTTGCTATTTTCAGAAACAGCATCGCTTCTGCCTTTGACCCACCCTTCTTCAGAGGCTTCTTTTACACAATATCAGTCCCAAAGGAAACATCCAAGCAATGTCATGATATTCCCATTTCCCAAATATTCTGTGTCTTGCACTTTGCCTAGATACTTAATGGTTTTCAGCACAGACATTCAAAATTCAATTTGTAGCAGAGCGCTGCCTTCATTTGGTTTCAATTTTCTGTTGAGAAGTTTGTCCAGCAGTCTTGAAAATATATGCTGAGCATTGTGAAAAAATAAACTGAAGCTTGATGTTTTATGGAGATTCTTAATTCTCCAGGTCATGGTTGTCTCAAAGGTGCTTTTGTAAAAAGCAACTGGACTTTGTTGATTTTTTCCCCCTTGTAAAAAGTTTCACTTCTTTGTTCTGAATTGAAGTAGCTTCTTAGATGACAAGTCAAATGCTTTCAAGAAAAAAAAACCCAAGAAAATTCAGTTGCCTTTTGCAAAATACCCTTTTATTTTGGGATAAACTGAATCTTCTTTCCCCTCCATGTAAAGAAACTTTGTACATAATGAGCTAGCACATCAAAGCTAGGTTTTGTGAAATCCACTCATTTTCCTGGGTTAGGGGTCAAGGGTCAGAAGTCAAAGGTCAGGGGTCATCAAAGGTCAAAGGTCATGGTCAAAAGGTCAAAGGTCAAGGTCAAAAGGTCAAGGTCAAAAGGTCAAAGTTCAAAGTTCAGGGGTCAAAGGTCAAGGGTCAGAAGTCAAAGGTCAGGGGTCATCAAAGGTCAAAGGTCAAAAGGTCAAAGGTCAAAGGTCAAGAGGTCAAAGTCAAGAGGTCAAGGTCAAAAGGTCAAAAGGTCAAAAGGTCAAAGTTCAGGGGTCAAAGGTCAAGGGTCAGAATTCAAGGGTCGGGTTTAGGGTCGGGGGCCTTGGGTCAGCGGTCAGAGGTCATGGTCAAAGGTCAATGGTCATAGGTCAAGGTCAAAGTTCATATATCAAGATCAAAGCTCATAGGTCAAGGTCAAAGGGCCTAGGTCAAGGTCAAAGGTCAGGGGTCAAAGGTCAAAGGTCAGGCATCAAAGGTCAAGTGTCAGGGTCAGGGTTCAAGGATCGGGTTTAGGGTCGGGGGTTTAGGCTCTGGGGTCTTGGGTTTTGGGTTTGGGGTTACGGTTAGGGTTTAGCCCCGAACCTCTGTCCTTTGACGTCTTACTCTTGACCCCTGACACTTGACCTTTGACCTCTGACCCCCCTGACCTTTGACCTTTGATTCTGGAGGCCCTGTATTCCGCACGTAACTCCCAGATGGCCCTGGCCCCATCTCTGTTGGATGCAGGACCCTCATCCTAGTCCTCCCCAGACCGGCCCATTTTCCTGGGTTAGGGATCAAAGGTCAGAAGTCAAAGGTCAGGGGTTAAGGTCAAGGTCAAAGCTCAGAGGTCAAGGTCGGGGGTCAAAAGGCAAAGGTCATAGGTCAAGGTCAAAGGTCAAAGGTCAAAAGTCAAATGTCAGAGGTCGAGGTCAAAGGTCGAGGTCAAAGGTCTGCGGTCAGGGGTCAAAGACCAGGCGTCAAAGGTCATAGGGCAAAGGTCATAGGGCAAGGTCAAAGGTCGGTCCTTTATTTAAAGGCAAACCCTATGTGGAAACATCACCTCTTGGCTTTGCACAAGGGCACTAAGCTTCACTCTGCTCTCAGGTCAAACAGTCAAGAGCTGAAGATTCCCTGTTAAATATACACAATTGTTGAAAAGTTGCTATTTTCAGAAACAGCATCGCTTCTGCCTTTGACCCACCCTTCTTCAGAGGCTTCTTTTACACAATATCAGTCCCAAAGGAAACATCCAAGCAATGTCATGATATTCCCATTTCCCAAATATTGTCTTGCACTTTGCCTAGATACTTAATGGTTTTCAGCACAGACATTCAAAATTAAATTTGTAGCAGAGCGCTGCCTTCATTTGGTTTCAATTTTCTGTTGAGAAGTTTGTCCAGCAGTCTTGAAAATATATGCTGAGCATTGTGAAAAAATAAACTGAAGCTTGATGTTTTATGGAGATTCTTAATTCTCCAGGTCATGGTTGTCTCAAAGGTGCTTTTGTAAAAAGCAACTGGACTTTGTTGATTTTTTTCCCCCTTGGAAAAAGTTTCACTTCTTTGTTCTGAATTGAAGTAGCTTCTTAGATAAGTCAAATGCTTTCAAGAAAAAAAAACCCAAGAAAATTCAGTTGCCTTTTGCAAAATACCCTTTTATTTTGGGATAAACTGAATCTTCTTTCCCCTCCATGTAAAGAAACTTTGTACATAATGAGCTAGCACATCAAAGCTAGGTTTTGTGAAATCCACTCATTTTCCTGGGTTAGGGGTCAAGGGTCAGAAGTCAAAGGTCAGGGGTCATCAAAGGTCAAAGGTCATGGTCAAAAGGTCAAAGGTCAAGGTCAAAAGGTCAAGGTCAAAAGGTCAAAGTTCAAAGTTCAGGGGTCAAAGGTCAAGGGTCAGAAGTCAAAGGTCAGGGGTCATCAAAGGTCAAAGGTCAAAAGGTCAAAGGTCAAAGGTCAAGAGGTCAAAGTCAAGAGGTCAAGGTCAAAAGGTCAAAAGGTCAAAAGGTCAAAGTTCAGGGGTCAAAGGTCAAGGGTCAGAATTCAAGGGTCGGGTTTAGGGTCGGGGGCCTTGGGTCAGCGGTCAGAGGTCATGGTCAAAGGTCAATGGTCATAGGTCAAGGTCAAAGTTCATATATCAAGATCAAAGCTCATAGGTCAAGGTCAAAGGGCCTAGGTCAAGGTCAAAGGTCAGGGGTCAAAGGTCAAAGGTCAGGCATCAAAGGTCAAGTGTCAGGGTCAGGGTTCAAGGATCGGGTTTAGGGTCGGGGGTTTAGGCTCTGGGGTCTTGGGTTTTGGGTTTGGGGTTACGGTTAGGGTTTAGCCCCGAACCTCTGTCCTTTGACGTCTTACTCTTGACCCCTGACACTTGACCTTTGACCTCTGACCCCCCTGACCTTTGACCTTTGATTCTGGAGGCCCTGTATTCCGCACGTAACTCCCAGATGGCCCTGGCCCCATCTCTGTTGGATGCAGGACCCTCATCCTAGTCCTCCCCAGACCGGCCCATTTTCCTGGGTTAGGGATCAAAGGTCAGAAGTCAAAGGTCAGGGGTTAAGGTCAAGGTCAAAGCTCAGAGGTCAAGGTCGGGGGTCAAAAGGCAAAGGTCATAGGTCAAGGTCAAAGGTCAAAGGTCAAAAGTCAAATGTCAGAGGTCGAGGTCAAAGGTCGAGGTCAAAGGTCTGCGGTCAGGGGTCAAAGACCAGGCGTCAAAGGTCATAGGGCAAAGGTCATAGGGCAAGGTCAAAGGTCGGTCCTTTATTTAAAGGCAAACCCTATGTGGAAACATCACCTCTTGGCTTTGCACAAGGGCACTAAGCTTCACTCTGCTCTCAGGTCAAACAGTCAAGAGCTGAAGATTCCCTGTTAAATATACACAATTGTTGAAAAGTTGCTATTTTCAGAAACAGCATCGCTTCTGCCTTTGACCCACCCTTCTTCAGAGGCTTCTTTTACACAATATCAGTCCCAAAGGAAACATCCAAGCAATGTCATGATATTCCCATTTCCCAAATATTGTCTTGCACTTTGCCTAGATACTTAATGGTTTTCAGCACAGACATTCAAAATTAAATTTGTAGCAGAGCGCTGCCTTCATTTGGTTTCAATTTTCTGTTGAGAAGTTTGTCCAGCAGTCTTGAAAATATATGCTGAGCATTGTGAAAAAATAAACTGAAGCTTGATGTTTTATGGAGATTCTTAATTCTCCAGGTCATGGTTGTCTCAAAGGTGCTTTTGTAAAAAGCAACTGGACTTTGTTGATTTTTTTCCCCCTTGGAAAAAGTTTCACTTCTTTGTTCTGAATTGAAGTAGCTTCTTAGATGACAAGTCAAATGCTTTCAAGAAAAAAAAACCCAAGAAAATTCAGTTGCCTTTTGCAAAATACCCTTCTATTTTGGGATAAACTGAATCTTCTTTCCCCTCCATGTAAAGAAACTTTGTACATAATGAGCTAGCACATCAAAGCTAGGTTTTGTGAAATCCACTCATTTTCCTGGGTTAGGGGTCAAGGGTCAGAAGTCAAAGGTCAGGGGTCATCAAAGGTCAAAGGTCATGGTCAAAGGGCAAAGGTCAGAAGTCGAGGTCAAAGGTCAGAGGTCAAGGTCAAAGGCCAGGGACCAGGGGTCAAAGGCCAGGGGTCAAAGGTCATAGGTCATAGGGCAAAGGGCAGAAGTCGAGGTCAAAGGTCAGAGGTCGAGGTGAAAGGTCTGGGGTCAGGGGTCAAAGGCCAGGGGTCAAAGGTCATAGGGCAAAGGTCATAGGTCAAGGTCAAAGGTCGGTCCTTTATTTAAAGGCAAACCTTATGTGGAAACATCACCTCTTGGCTTTGCACAAGGGCACTCAGCTTCACTCTTTGCTCTCAGGTCAAACAGTCAAGAGCTGAAGATTCCCTGTTAAATATACACAATTGTTTAAAAGTTGCTATTTTCAGAAACAGCATCGCTTCTGCCTTTGACCCACCCTTCTTCAGAGGCTTCTTTTACACAATATCAGTCCCAAAAGAAACATCCAAGCAATGTCATGATATTCCCATTTCCCAAATATTCTGTCTTGCACTTTGCCTAGATACTTAATGGTTTTCAGCACAGACATTCAAAATTCAATTTGTAGCAGAGCGCTGCCTTCATTTGGTTTCAATTTTCTGTTGAGAAGTTTGTCCAGCAGTCTTGAAAATATATGCTGAGCATTGTGAAAAAATAAACTGAAGCTTGATGTTTTATGGAGATTCTTAATTCTCCAGGTCATGGTTGTCTCAAAGGTGCTTTTGTAAAAAGCAACTGGACTTTGTTGATTTTTTTCCCCCTTGGAAAAAGTTTCACTTCTTTGTTCTGAATTGAAGTAGCTTCTTAGATGACAAGTCAAATGCTTTCAAGAAAAAAAAACCCAAGAAAATTCAGTTGCCTTTTGCAAAATACCCTTTTATTTTGGGATAAACTGAATCTTCTTTCCCCTCCATGTAAAGAAACTGTCCATAATGAGCTAGCACATCAAAGCTAGGTTTTGTGAAATCCACTCATTTTCCTGGGTTAGGGGTCAAGGGTCAAAAGGTCAAAGGTCAAAGGTCAAGGTCAAAAGGTCAAAAGGTCAAGGTCAAAGGTCAGAAGTCAAAGGTCAGAAGTCAAAGGTCAAAGTTCAAGGTCAAAAGGTCAAAGGTCAAAAGGTCAAAGGTCAAGGTCAAAAGGTTAAAGGTTAAAGGTCAAAAGGTCAAAGGGTCAAGGTCAAAAGGTCAAAGATCAAAAGGTCAAAGGTCAAAAGGTCAAAGGTCAAAGGGTCAAGGTCAAAAGGTCAAAGGTCAAAGGTCAAAAGGTCAAAGGTCAAAGGTCAAAGGTCAAAAGGTCAAGGTCAAAGGTCAGAAGTCAAAGGTCAAAGGGCAAAGGCCAAGGTCAAAAGGTCAAAGGTCAAAAGTAAAAAGGTCAAAGTTCAGGGGTCAAGGGTCAAGGGTCAGAATTCAAGGGTCGGGTTTAGGGTCGGGGGCCTTGGGTCAGCGGTCAGAGGTCATGGTCAAAGGTCAATGGTCATAGGTCAAGCTCAAAGTTCATATATCAAGATTAAAGCTCATAGGTCAAGGTCAAAGGGCCTAGGTCAAGGTCAAAGGTCAGGGGTCAAAGGTCAAAGGTCAAAGGTCAGGCATCAAAGGTCAAGTGTCAGGGTCAGGGTTCAAGGGTCAGGGGTTTAGGCTCTGGGGTCTTGGGTTTGGGGTTTGGGGTTACGGTTAGGGTTTAGCCCCGAACCTCTGTCCTTTGACGTCTTACTCTTGACCCCTGACACTTGACCTTTGATTCTGGAGGTCCTGTATTCCGCACGTAACTCCCAGATGGCCCTGGCCCCATCTCTGTTGGATGCAGGACCCTCATCCTAGTCCTCCCCAGACCGGCCCATTTTCCTGGGTTAGGGATCAAAGGTCAGAAGTCAAAGGTCAGGGGTTAAGGTCAAGGTCAAAGCTCAGCAGTCAAGGTCGGGGGTCAAAAGGCAAAGGTCATAGGTCAAGGTCAAAGGGCGAAGATCAGAGGTTGAGGTCAAAGGTCAGAGGTCAAAGCTCAGAGGTCAAGGTCGGGGGTCAAAAGGCAAAGGTCATAGGTCAAGGTCAAAGGTCAAAGGTCAGAGGTCGAGGTCAAAGGTCTGCGGTCAGGGTCAAAGACCAGGCGTCAAAGGTCATAGGGCAAAGGTCATAGGTCAAGGTCAAAGGTCGGTCCTTTATTTAAAGGCAAACCCTATGTGGAAACATCACCTCTTGGCTTTGCACAAGGGCACTAAGCTTCACTCTGCTCTCAGGTCAAACAGTCAAGAGCTGAAGATTCCCTGTTAAATATACACAATTGTTGAAAAGTTGCTATTTTCAGAAACAGCATCGCTTCTGCCTTTGACCCACCCTTCTTCAGAGGCTTCTTTTACACAATATCAGTCCCAAAGGAAACATCCAA
Source organism: Hydrophis major (assembly GCA_033807585.1). Lineage (NCBI taxonomy): Eukaryota > Metazoa > Chordata > Lepidosauria > Squamata > Elapidae > Hydrophis > Hydrophis major. The sequence goes on along the minus strand of CM066336.1, from coordinate 12,788,424 downwards.
GCAATGTCATGATATTCCCATTTCCCAAATATTCTGTGTCTTGCACTTTGCCTAGATACTTAATGGTTTTCAGCACAGACATTCAAAATTCAATTTGTAGCAGAGCGCTGCCTTCATTTGGTTTCAATTTTCTGTTGAGAAGTTTGTCCAGCAGTCTTGAAAATATATGCTGAGCATTGTGAAAAAATAAACTGAAGCTTGATGTTTTATGGAGATTCTTAATTCTCCAGGTCATGGTTGTCTCAAAGGTGCTTTTGTAAAAAGCAACTGGACTTTGTTGATTTTTTTCCCCCTTGGAAAAAGTTTCACTTCTTTGTTCTGAATTGAAGTAGCTTCTTAGATGACAAGTCAAATGCTTTCAAGAAAAAAAAACCCAAGAAAATTCAGTTGCCTTTTGCAAAATACCCTTTTATTTTGGGATAAACTGAATCTTCTTTCCCCTCCATGTAAAGAAACTTTGTACATAATGAGCTAGCACATCAAAGCTAGGTTTTGTGAAATCCACTCATTTTCCTGGGTTAGGGGTCAAGGGTCAGAAGTCAAAGGTCAGGGGTCATCAAAGGTCAAAGGTCATGGTCAAAAGGTCAAAGGCCAAGGTCAAAAGGTCAAGGTCAAAGGTCAAGGTCAAAATGTCAAAGGTCAAAGGTCAAAGTTCAGGGGTCAAAGGTCAAGGGTCAGAAGTCAAAGGTCAGGGGTCATCAAAGGTCAAAGGTCAAAGGTCAAATGTCAAGAGGTCAAAGGTCAAGGTAAAAGGTCAAGGTCAAAAGGTCAAAAGGTCAAAAGGTCAAAAGGTCAAAAGGTCAAAGTTCAGGGGTCAAAGGTCAAGGGTCAGAATTCAAGGGTCGGGTTTAGGGTCGGGGGCCTTGGGTCAGCGGTCAGAGGTCATGGTCAAAGGTCAATGGTCATAGGTCAAGGTCAAAGTTCATATATCAAGATCAAAGCTCATAGGTCAAGGTCAAAGGGCCTAGGTCAAGGTCAAAGGTCAGGGGTCAAAGGTCAAAGGTCAGACATCAAAGGTCAAGTGTCAGGGTCAGGGTTCAAGGGTCGGGTTTAGGGTCGGGGGTTTAGGCTCTGGGGTCTTGGGTTTGGGGTTTGGGGTTACGGTTAGGGTTTAGCCCCGAACCTCTGTCCTTTGACGTCTTACTCTTGACCCCTGACACTTGACCTTTGATTCTGGAGGTCCTGTATTCCGCACGTAACTCCCAGATGGCCCTGGCCCCATCTCTGTTGGATGCAGGACCCTCATCCTAGTCCTCCCCAGACCGGCCCATTTTCCTGGGTTAGGGATCAAAGGTCAGAAGTCAAAGGTCAGGGGTTAAGGTCAAGGTCAAAGCTCAGCAGTCAAGGTCGGGGGTCAAAAGGCAAAGGTCATAGGTCAAGGTCAAAGGGCGAAGATCAGAGGTTGAGGTCAAAGGTCAGAGGTCAAAGCTCAGAGGTCAAGGTCGGGGGTCAAAAGGCAAAGGTCATAGGTCAAGGTCAAAGGTCAAAGGTCAGAGGTCGAGGTCAAAGGTCGAGGTCAAAGGTCTGCGGTCAGGGGTCAAAGACCAGGCGTCAAAGGTCATAGGGCAAAGGTCATAGGTCAAGGTCAAAGGTCGGTCCTTTATTTAAAGGCAAACCCTATGTGGAAACATCACCTCTTGGCTTTGCACAAGGGCACTAAGCTTCACTCTGCTCTCAGGTCAAACAGTCAAGAGCTGAAGATTCCCTGTTAAATATACACAATTGTTGAAAAGTTGCTATTTTCAGAAGCAGCATCGCTTCTGCCTTTGACCCACCCTTCTTCAGAGGCTTCTTTTACACAATATCAGTCCCAAAGGAAACATCCAAGCAATGTCATGATATTCCCATTTCCCAAATATTCTGTGTCTTGCACTTTGCCTAGATACTTAATGGTTTTCAGCACAGACATTCAAAATTCAATTTGTAGCAGAGCGCTGCCTTCATTTGGTTTCAATTTTCTGTTGAGAAGTTTGTCCAGCAGTCTTGAAAATATATGCTGAGCATTGTGAAAAAATAAACTGAAGCTTGATGTTTTATGGAGATTCTTAATTCTCCAGGTCATGGTTGTCTCAAAGGTGCTTTTGTAAAAAGCAACTGGACTTTGTTGATTTTTTCCCCCTTGTAAAAAGTTTCACTTCTTTGTTCTGAATTGAAGTAGCTTCTTAGATGACAAGTCAAATGCTTTCAAGAAAAAAAAACCCAAGAAAATTCAGTTGCCTTTTGCAAAATACCCTTTTATTTTGGGATAAACTGAATCTTCTTTCCCCTCCATGTAAAGAAACTTTGTACATAATGAGCTAGCACATCAAAGCTAGGTTTTGTGAAATCCACTCATTTTCCTGGGTTAGGGGTCAAGGGTCAGAAGTCAAAGGTCAGGGGTCATCAAAGGTCAAAGGTCATGGTCAAAAGGTCAAAGGTCAAGGTCAAAAGGTCAAGGTCAAAAGGTCAAAGTTCAAAGTTCAGGGGTCAAAGGTCAAGGGTCAGAAGTCAAAGGTCAGGGGTCATCAAAGGTCAAAGGTCAAAAGGTCAAAGGTCAAAGGTCAAGAGGTCAAAGTCAAGAGGTCAAGGTCAAAAGGTCAAAAGGTCAAAAGGTCAAAGTTCAGGGGTCAAAGGTCAAGGGTCAGAATTCAAGGGTCGGGTTTAGGGTCGGGGGCCTTGGGTCAGCGGTCAGAGGTCATGGTCAAAGGTCAATGGTCATAGGTCAAGGTCAAAGTTCATATATCAAGATCAAAGCTCATAGGTCAAGGTCAAAGGGCCTAGGTCAAGGTCAAAGGTCAGGGGTCAAAGGTCAAAGGTCAGGCATCAAAGGTCAAGTGTCAGGGTCAGGGTTCAAGGATCGGGTTTAGGGTCGGGGGTTTAGGCTCTGGGGTCTTGGGTTTTGGGTTTGGGGTTACGGTTAGGGTTTAGCCCCGAACCTCTGTCCTTTGACGTCTTACTCTTGACCCCTGACACTTGACCTTTGACCTCTGACCCCCCTGACCTTTGACCTTTGATTCTGGAGGCCCTGTATTCCGCACGTAACTCCCAGATGGCCCTGGCCCCATCTCTGTTGGATGCAGGACCCTCATCCTAGTCCTCCCCAGACCGGCCCATTTTCCTGGGTTAGGGATCAAAGGTCAGAAGTCAAAGGTCAGGGGTTAAGGTCAAGGTCAAAGCTCAGAGGTCAAGGTCGGGGGTCAAAAGGCAAAGGTCATAGGTCAAGGTCAAAGGTCAAAGGTCAAAAGTCAAATGTCAGAGGTCGAGGTCAAAGGTCGAGGTCAAAGGTCTGCGGTCAGGGGTCAAAGACCAGGCGTCAAAGGTCATAGGGCAAAGGTCATAGGGCAAGGTCAAAGGTCGGTCCTTTATTTAAAGGCAAACCCTATGTGGAAACATCACCTCTTGGCTTTGCACAAGGGCACTAAGCTTCACTCTGCTCTCAGGTCAAACAGTCAAGAGCTGAAGATTCCCTGTTAAATATACACAATTGTTGAAAAGTTGCTATTTTCAGAAACAGCATCGCTTCTGCCTTTGACCCACCCTTCTTCAGAGGCTTCTTTTACACAATATCAGTCCCAAAGGAAACATCCAAGCAATGTCATGATATTCCCATTTCCCAAATATTGTCTTGCACTTTGCCTAGATACTTAATGGTTTTCAGCACAGACATTCAAAATTAAATTTGTAGCAGAGCGCTGCCTTCATTTGGTTTCAATTTTCTGTTGAGAAGTTTGTCCAGCAGTCTTGAAAATATATGCTGAGCATTGTGAAAAAATAAACTGAAGCTTGATGTTTTATGGAGATTCTTAATTCTCCAGGTCATGGTTGTCTCAAAGGTGCTTTTGTAAAAAGCAACTGGACTTTGTTGATTTTTTCCCCCTTGTAAAAAGTTTCACTTCTTTGTTCTGAATTGAAGTAGCTTCTTAGATGACAAGTCAAATGCTTTCAAGAAAAAAAAACCCAAGAAAATTCAGTTGCCTTTTGCAAAATACCCTTTTATTTTGGGATAAACTGAATCTTCTTTCCCCTCCATGTAAAGAAACTTTGTACATAATGAGCTAGCACATCAAAGCTAGGTTTTGTGAAATCCACTCATTTTCCTGGGTTAGGGGTCAAGGGTCAGAAGTCAAAGGTCAGGGGTCATCAAAGGTCAAAGGTCATGGTCAAAAGGTCAAAGGTCAAGGTCAAAAGGTCAAGGTCAAAAGGTCAAAGTTCAAAGTTCAGGGGTCAAAGGTCAAGGGTCAGAAGTCAAAGGTCAGGGGTCATCAAAGGTCAAAGGTCAAAAGGTCAAAGGTCAAAGGTCAAGAGGTCAAAGTCAAGAGGTCAAGGTCAAAAGGTCAAAAGGTCAAAAGGTCAAAGTTCAGGGGTCAAAGGTCAAGGGTCAGAATTCAAGGGTCGGGTTTAGGGTCGGGGGCCTTGGGTCAGCGGTCAGAGGTCATGGTCAAAGGTCAATGGTCATAGGTCAAGGTCAAAGTTCATATATCAAGATCAAAGCTCATAGGTCAAGGTCAAAGGGCCTAGGTCAAGGTCAAAGGTCAGGGGTCAAAGGTCAAAGGTCAGGCATCAAAGGTCAAGTGTCAGGGTCAGGGTTCAAGGATCGGGTTTAGGGTCGGGGGTTTAGGCTCTGGGGTCTTGGGTTTTGGGTTTGGGGTTACGGTTAGGGTTTAGCCCCGAACCTCTGTCCTTTGACGTCTTACTCTTGACCCCTGACACTTGACCTTTGACCTCTGACCCCCCTGACCTTTGACCTTTGATTCTGGAGGCCCTGTATTCCGCACGTAACTCCCAGATGGCCCTGGCCCCATCTCTGTTGGATGCAGGACCCTCATCCTAGTCCTCCCCAGACCGGCCCATTTTCCTGGGTTAGGGATCAAAGGTCAGAAGTCAAAGGTCAGGGGTTAAGGTCAAGGTCAAAGCTCAGAGGTCAAGGTCGGGGGTCAAAAGGCAAAGGTCATAGGTCAAGGTCAAAGGTCAAAGGTCAAAAGTCAAATGTCAGAGGTCGAGGTCAAAGGTCGAGGTCAAAGGTCTGCGGTCAGGGGTCAAAGACCAGGCGTCAAAGGTCATAGGGCAAAGGTCATAGGGCAAGGTCAAAGGTCGGTCCTTTATTTAAAGGCAAACCCTATGTGGAAACATCACCTCTTGGCTTTGCACAAGGGCACTAAGCTTCACTCTGCTCTCAGGTCAAACAGTCAAGAGCTGAAGATTCCCTGTTAAATATACACAATTGTTGAAAAGTTGCTATTTTCAGAAACAGCATCGCTTCTGCCTTTGACCCACCCTTCTTCAGAGGCTTCTTTTACACAATATCAGTCCCAAAGGAAACATCCAAGCAATGTCATGATATTCCCATTTCCCAAATATTGTCTTGCACTTTGCCTAGATACTTAATGGTTTTCAGCACAGACATTCAAAATTAAATTTGTAGCAGAGCGCTGCCTTCATTTGGTTTCAATTTTCTGTTGAGAAGTTTGTCCAGCAGTCTTGAAAATATATGCTGAGCATTGTGAAAAAATAAACTGAAGCTTGATGTTTTATGGAGATTCTTAATTCTCCAGGTCATGGTTGTCTCAAAGGTGCTTTTGTAAAAAGCAACTGGACTTTGTTGATTTTTTTCCCCCTTGGAAAAAGTTTCACTTCTTTGTTCTGAATTGAAGTAGCTTCTTAGATGACAAGTCAAATGCTTTCAAGAAAAAAAAACCCAAGAAAATTCAGTTGCCTTTTGCAAAATACCCTTCTATTTTGGGATAAACTGAATCTTCTTTCCCCTCCATGTAAAGAAACTTTGTACATAATGAGCTAGCACATCAAAGCTAGGTTTTGTGAAATCCACTCATTTTCCTGGGTTAGGGGTCAAGGGTCAGAAGTCAAAGGTCAGGGGTCATCAAAGGTCAAAGGTCATGGTCAAAGGGCAAAGGTCAGAAGTCGAGGTCAAAGGTCAGAGGTCAAGGTCAAAGGCCAGGGACCAGGGGTCAAAGGCCAGGGGTCAAAGGTCATAGGTCATAGGGCAAAGGGCAGAAGTCGAGGTCAAAGGTCAGAGGTCGAGGTGAAAGGTCTGGGGTCAGGGGTCAAAGGCCAGGGGTCAAAGGTCATAGGGCAAAGGTCATAGGTCATAGGTCAAGGTCAAAGGTCGGTCCTTTATTTAAAGGCAAACCTTATGTGGAAACATCACCTCTTGGCTTTGCACAAGGGCACTCAGCTTCACTCTTTGCTCTCAGGTCAAACAGTCAAGAGCTGAAGATTCCCTGTTAAATATACACAATTGTTTAAAAGTTGCTATTTTCAGAAACAGCATCGCTTCTGCCTTTGACCCACCCTTCTTCAGAGGCTTCTTTTACACAATATCAGTCCCAAAAGAAACATCCAAGCAATGTCATGATATTCCCATTTCCCAAATATTCTGTCTTGCACTTTGCCTAGATACTTAATGGTTTTCAGCACAGACATTCAAAATTCAATTTGTAGCAGAGCGCTGCCTTCATTTGGTTTCAATTTTCTGTTGAGAAGTTTGTCCAGCAGTCTTGAAAATATATGCTGAGCATTGTGAAAAAATAAACTGAAGCTTGATGTTTTATGGAGATTCTTAATTCTCCAGGTCATGGTTGTCTCAAAGGTGCTTTTGTAAAAAGCAACTGGACTTTGTTGATTTTTTTCCCCCTTGGAAAAAGTTTCACTTCTTTGTTCTGAATTGAAGTAGCTTCTTAGATGACAAGTCAAATGCTTTCAAGAAAAAAAAACCCAAGAAAATTCAGTTGCCTTTTGCAAAATACCCTTTTATTTTGGGATAAACTGAATCTTCTTTCCCCTCCATGTAAAGAAACTGTCCATAATGAGCTAGCACATCAAAGCTAGGTTTTGTGAAATCCACTCATTTTCCTGGGTTAGGGGTCAAGGGTCAAAAGGTCAAAGGTCAAAGGTCAAGGTCAAAAGGTCAAAAGGTCAAGGTCAAAGGTCAGAAGTCAAAGGTCAGAAGTCAAAGGTCAAAGGTCAAGGTCAAAAGGTCAAAAGGTCAAAAGGTCAAAAGGTCAAAAGGTCAAAAGGTCAAGGTCAAAGGTCAGAAGTCAAAGGTCAAAGGTCAAAGGTCAAAGGGTCAAAGGTCAAAGGGTCAAAGGTCAAAAGGTCAAGGTCAAGGTCAAAAGGTTAAAGGTCAAAAGGTCAAAAGGTCAAAAGGTCAAAAGGTCAAAGGGTCAAGGTCAAAAGGTCAAAAGGTCAAAGGTCAAAAGTCAGAAGTCAAAGGTCAAAGGTCAAGGTCAAAGGTCAAAGGTCAAGGGTTCAAGGTCAAAGGTCAAAAAGGTCAAAGGTCAAGGTCAAAAGGTTAAAGGTTAAAGGTCAAAAGGTCAAAGGGTCAAGGTCAAAAGGTCAAAGATCAAAAGGTCAAAGGTCAAAAGGTCAAAGGTCAAAGGGTCAAGGTCAAAAGGTCAAAGGTCAAAGGTCAAAAGGTCAAAGGTCAAAGGTCAAAGGTCAAAGGTCAAAAGGTCAAGGTCAAAGGTCAGAAGTCAAAGGTCAAAGGGCAAAGGCCAAGGTCAAAAGGTCAAAGGTCAAAAGTAAAAAGGTCAAAGTTCAGGGGTCAAGGGTCAAGGGTCAGAATTCAAGGGTCGGGTTTAGGGTCGGGGGCCTTGGGTCAGCGGTCAGAGGTCATGGTCAAAGGTCAATGGTCATAGGTCAAGCTCAAAGTTCATATATCAAGATTAAAGCTCATAGGTCAAGGTCAAAGGGCCTAGGTCAAGGTCAAAGGTCAGGGGTCAAAGGTCAAAGGTCAAAGGTCAGGCATCAAAGGTCAAGTGTCAGGGTCAGGGTTCAAGGGTCAGGGGTTTAGGCTCTGGGGTCTTGGGTTTGGGGTTTGGGGTTACGGTTAGGGTTTAGCCCCGAACCTCTGTCCTTTGACGTCTTACTCTTGACCCCTGACACTTGACCTTTGATTCTGGAGGTCCTGTATTCCGCACGTAACTCCCAGATGGCCCTGGCCCCATCTCTGTTGGATGCAGGACCCTCATCCTAGTCCTCCCCAGACCGGCCCATTTTCCTGGGTTAGGGATCAAAGGTCAGAAGTCAAAGGTCAGGGGTTAAGGTCAAGGTCAAAGCTCAGCAGTCAAGGTCGGGGGTCAAAAGGCAAAGGTCATAGGTCAAGGTCAAAGGGCGAAGATCAGAGGTTGAGGTCAAAGGTCAGAGGTCAAAGCTCAGAGGTCAAGGTCGGGGGTCAAAAGGCAAAGGTCATAGGTCAAGGTCAAAGGTCAAAGGTCAGAGGTCGAGGTCAAAGGTCGAGGTCAAAGGTCTGCGGTCAGGGGTCAAAGACCAGGCGTCAAAGGTCATAGGGCAAAGGTCATAGGTCAAGGTCAAAGGTCGGTCCTTTATTTAAAGGCAAACCCTATGTGGAAACATCACCTCTTGGCTTTGCACAAGGGCACTAAGCTTCACTCTGCTCTCAGGTCAAACAGTCAAGAGCTGAAGATTCCCTGTTAAATATACACAATTGTTGAAAAGTTGCTATTTTCAGAAACAGCATCGCTTCTGCCTTTGACCCACCCTTCTTCAGAGGCTTCTTTTACACAATATCAGTCCCAAAGGAAACATCCAAGCAATGTCATGATATTCCCATTTCCCAAATATTCTGTGTCTTGCACTTTGCCTAGATACTTAATGGTTTTCAGCACAGACATTCAAAATTCAATTTGTAGCAGAGCGCTGCCTTCATTTGGTTTCAATTTTCTGTTGAGAAGTTTGTCCAGCAGTCTTGAAAATATATGCTGAGCATTGTGAAAAAATAAACTGAAGCTTGATGTTTTATGGAGATTCTTAATTCTCCAGGTCATGGTTGTCTCAAAGGTGCTTTTGTAAAAAGCAACTGGACTTTGTTGATTTTTTCCCCCTTGTAAAAAGTTTCACTTCTTTGTTCTGAATTGAAGTAGCTTCTTAGATGACAAGTCAAATGCTTTCAAGAAAAAAAAACCCAAGAAAATTCAGTTGCCTTTTGCAAAATACCCTTTTATTTTGGGATAAACTGAATCTTCTTTCCCCTCCATGTAAAGAAACTTTGTACATAATGAGCTAGCACATCAAAGCTAGGTTTTGTGAAATCCACTCATTTTCCTGGGTTAGGGGTCAAGGGTCAGAAGTCAAAGGTCAGGGGTCATCAAAGGTCAAAGGTCATGGTCAAAAGGTCAAAGGTCAAGGTCAAAAGGTCAAGGTCAAAAGGTCAAAGTTCAAAGTTCAGGGGTCAAAGGTCAAGGGTCAGAAGTCAAAGGTCAGGGGTCATCAAAGGTCAAAGGTCAAAAGGTCAAAGGTCAAAGGTCAAGAGGTCAAAGTCAAGAGGTCAAGGTCAAAAGGTCAAAAGGTCAAAAGGTCAAAGTTCAGGGGTCAAAGGTCAAGGGTCAGAATTCAAGGGTCGGGTTTAGGGTCGGGGGCCTTGGGTCAGCGGTCAGAGGTCATGGTCAAAGGTCAATGGTCATAGGTCAAGGTCAAAGTTCATATATCAAGATCAAAGCTCATAGGTCAAGGTCAAAGGGCCTAGGTCAAGGTCAAAGGTCAGGGGTCAAAGGTCAAAGGTCAGGCATCAAAGGTCAAGTGTCAGGGTCAGGGTTCAAGGATCGGGTTTAGGGTCGGGGGTTTAGGCTCTGGGGTCTTGGGTTTTGGGTTTGGGGTTACGGTTAGGGTTTAGCCCCGAACCTCTGTCCTTTGACGTCTTACTCTTGACCCCTGACACTTGACCTTTGACCTCTGACCCCCCTGACCTTTGACCTTTGATTCTGGAGGCCCTGTATTCCGCACGTAACTCCCAGATGGCCCTGGCCCCATCTCTGTTGGATGCAGGACCCTCATCCTAGTCCTCCCCAGACCGGCCCATTTTCCTGGGTTAGGGATCAAAGGTCAGAAGTCAAAGGTCAGGGGTTAAGGTCAAGGTCAAAGCTCAGAGGTCAAGGTCGGGGGTCAAAAGGCAAAGGTCATAGGTCAAGGTCAAAGGTCAAAGGTCAAAAGTCAAATGTCAGAGGTCGAGGTCAAAGGTCGAGGTCAAAGGTCTGCGGTCAGGGGTCAAAGACCAGGCGTCAAAGGTCATAGGGCAAAGGTCATAGGGCAAGGTCAAAGGTCGGTCCTTTATTTAAAGGCAAACCCTATGTGGAAACATCACCTCTTGGCTTTGCACAAGGGCACTAAGCTTCACTCTGCTCTCAGGTCAAACAGTCAAGAGCTGAAGATTCCCTGTTAAATATACACAATTGTTGAAAAGTTGCTATTTTCAGAAACAGCATCGCTTCTGCCTTTGACCCACCCTTCTTCAGAGGCTTCTTTTACACAATATCAGTCCCAAAGGAAACATCCAAGCAATGTCATGATATTCCCATTTCCCAAATATTGTCTTGCACTTTGCCTAGATACTTAATGGTTTTCAGCACAGACATTCAAAATTAAATTTGTAGCAGAGCGCTGCCTTCATTTGGTTTCAATTTTCTGTTGAGAAGTTTGTCCAGCAGTCTTGAAAATATATGCTGAGCATTGTGAAAAAATAAACTGAAGCTTGATGTTTTATGGAGATTCTTAATTCTCCAGGTCATGGTTGTCTCAAAGGTGCTTTTGTAAAAAGCAACTGGACTTTGTTGATTTTTTTCCCCCTTGGAAAAAGTTTCACTTCTTTGTTCTGAATTGAAGTAGCTTCTTAGATGACAAGTCAAATGCTTTCAAGAAAAAAAAACCCAAGAAAATTCAGTTGCCTTTTGCAAAATACCCTTTTATTTTGGGATAAACTGAATCTTCTTTCCCCTCCATGTAAAGAAACTTTGTACATAATGAGCTAGCACATCAAAGCTAGGTTTTGTGAAATCCACTCATTTTCCTGGGTTAGGGGTCAAGGGTCAGAAGTCAAAGGTCAGGGGTCATCAAAGGTCAAAGGTCATGGTCAAAAGGTCAAAGGTCAAGGTCAAAAGGTCAAGGTCAAAAGGTCAAAGTTCAAAGTTCAGGGGTCAAAGGTCAAGGGTCAGAAGTCAAAGGTCAGGGGTCATCAAAGGTCAAAGGTCAAAAGGTCAAAGGTCAAAGGTCAAGAGGTCAAAGTCAAGAGGTCAAGGTCAAAAGGTCAAAAGGTCAAAAGGTCAAAGTTCAGGGGTCAAAGGTCAAGGGTCAGAATTCAAGGGTCGGGTTTAGGGTCGGGGGCCTTGGGTCAGCGGTCAGAGGTCATGGTCAAAGGTCAATGGTCATAGGTCAAGGTCAAAGTTCATATATCAAGATCAAAGCTCATAGGTCAAGGTCAAAGGGCCTAGGTCAAGGTCAAAGGTCAGGGGTCAAAGGTCAAAGGTCAGGCATCAAAGGTCAAGTGTCAGGGTCAGGGTTCAAGGATCGGGTTTAGGGTCGGGGGTTTAGGCTCTGGGGTCTTGGGTTTTGGGTTTGGGGTTACGGTTAGGGTTTAGCCCCGAACCTCTGTCCTTTGACGTCTTACTCTTGACCCCTGACACTTGACCTTTGACCTCTGACCCCCCTGACCTTTGACCTTTGATTCTGGAGGCCCTGTATTCCGCACGTAACTCCCAGATGGCCCTGGCCCCATCTCTGTTGGATGCAGGACCCTCATCCTAGTCCTCCCCAGACCGGCCCATTTTCCTGGGTTAGGGATCAAAGGTCAGAAGTCAAAGGTCAGGGGTTAAGGTCAAGGTCAAAGCTCAGAGGTCAAGGTCGGGGGTCAAAAGGCAAAGGTCATAGGTCAAGGTCAAAGGTCAAAGGTCAAAAGTCAAATGTCAGAGGTCGAGGTCAAAGGTCGAGGTCAAAGGTCTGCGGTCAGGGGTCAAAGACCAGGCGTCAAAGGTCATAGGGCAAAGGTCATAGGGCAAGGTCAAAGGTCGGTCCTTTATTTAAAGGCAAACCCTATGTGGAAACATCACCTCTTGGCTTTGCACAAGGGCACTAAGCTTCACTCTGCTCTCAGGTCAAACAGTCAAGAGCTGAAGATTCCCTGTTAAATATACACAATTGTTGAAAAGTTGCTATTTTCAGAAACAGCATCGCTTCTGCCTTTGACCCACCCTTCTTCAGAGGCTTCTTTTACACAATATCAGTCCCAAAGGAAACATCCAAGCAATGTCATGATATTCCCATTTCCCAAATATTGTCTTGCACTTTGCCTAGATACTTAATGGTTTTCAGCACAGACATTCAAAATTAAATTTGTAGCAGAGCGCTGCCTTCATTTGGTTTCAATTTTCTGTTGAGAAGTTTGTCCAGCAGTCTTGAAAATATATGCTGAGCATTGTGAAAAAATAAACTGAAGCTTGATGTTTTATGGAGATTCTTAATTCTCCAGGTCATGGTTGTCTCAAAGGTGCTTTTGTAAAAAGCAACTGGACTTTGTTGATTTTTTTCCCCCTTGGAAAAAGTTTCACTTCTTTGTTCTGAATTGAAGTAGCTTCTTAGATGACAAGTCAAATGCTTTCAAGAAAAAAAAACCCAAGAAAATTCAGTTGCCTTTTGCAAAATACCCTTCTATTTTGGGATAAACTGAATCTTCTTTCCCCTCCATGTAAAGAAACTTTGTACATAATGAGCTAGCACATCAAAGCTAGGTTTTGTGAAATCCACTCATTTTCCTGGGTTAGGGGTCAAGGGTCAGAAGTCAAAGGTCAGGGGTCATCAAAGGTCAAAGGTCATGGTCAAAGGGCAAAGGTCAGAAGTCGAGGTCAAAGGTCAGAGGTCAAGGTCAAAGGCCAGGGACCAGGGGTCAAAGGCCAGGGGTCAAAGGTCATAGGTCATAGGGCAAAGGGCAGAAGTCGAGGTCAAAGGTCAGAGGTCGAGGTGAAAGGTCTGGGGTCAGGGGTCAAAGGCCAGGGGTCAAAGGTCATAGGGCAAAGGTCATAGGTCAAGGTCAAAGGTCGGTCCTTTATTTAAAGGCAAACCTTATGTGGAAACATCACCTCTTGGCTTTGCACAAGGGCACTCAGCTTCACTCTTTGCTCTCAGGTCAAACAGTCAAGAGCTGAAGATTCCCTGTTAAATATACACAATTGTTTAAAAGTTGCTATTTTCAGAAACAGCATCGCTTCTGCCTTTGACCCACCCTTCTTCAGAGGCTTCTTTTACACAATATCAGTCCCAAAAGAAACATCCAAGCAATGTCATGATATTCCCATTTCCCAAATATTCTGTCTTGCACTTTGCCTAGATACTTAATGGTTTTCAGCACAGACATTCAAAATTCAATTTGTAGCAGAGCGCTGCCTTCATTTGGTTTCAATTTTCTGTTGAGAAGTTTGTCCAGCAGTCTTGAAAATATATGCTGAGCATTGTGAAAAAATAAACTGAAGCTTGATGTTTTATGGAGATTCTTAATTCTCCAGGTCATGGTTGTCTCAAAGGTGCTTTTGTAAAAAGCAACTGGACTTTGTTGATTTTTTTCCCCCTTGGAAAAAGTTTCACTTCTTTGTTCTGAATTGAAGTAGCTTCTTAGATGACAAGTCAAATGCTTTCAAGAAAAAAAAACCCAAGAAAATTCAGTTGCCTTTTGCAAAATACCCTTTTATTTTGGGATAAACTGAATCTTCTTTCCCCTCCATGTAAAGAAACTGTCCATAATGAGCTAGCACATCAAAGCTAGGTTTTGTGAAATCCACTCATTTTCCTGGGTTAGGGGTCAAGGGTCAAAAGGTCAAAGGTCAAAGGTCAAGGTCAAAAGGTCAAAAGGTCAAGGTCAAAGGTCAGAAGTCAAAGGTCAGAAGTCAAAGGTCAAAGTTCAAGGTCAAAAGGTCAAAGGTCAAAAGGTCAAAGGTCAAGGTCAAAAGGTTAAAGGTTAAAGGTCAAAAGGTCAAAGGGTCAAGGTCAAAAGGTCAAAGATCAAAAGGTCAAAGGTCAAAAGGTCAAAGGTCAAAGGGTCAAGGTCAAAAGGTCAAAGGTCAAAGGTCAAAAGGTCAAAGGTCAAAGGTCAAAGGTCAAAAGGTCAAGGTCAAAGGTCAGAAGTCAAAGGTCAAAGGGCAAAGGCCAAGGTCAAAAGGTCAAAGGTCAAAAGTAAAAAGGTCAAAGTTCAGGGGTCAAGGGTCAAGGGTCAGAATTCAAGGGTCGGGTTTAGGGTCGGGGGCCTTGGGTCAGCGGTCAGAGGTCATGGTCAAAGGTCAATGGTCATAGGTCAAGCTCAAAGTTCATATATCAAGATTAAAGCTCATAGGTCAAGGTCAAAGGGCCTAGGTCAAGGTCAAAGGTCAGGGGTCAAAGGTCAAAGGTCAAAGGTCAGGCATCAAAGGTCAAGTGTCAGGGTCAGGGTTCAAGGGTCAGGGGTTTAGGCTCTGGGGTCTTGGGTTTGGGGTTTGGGGTTACGGTTAGGGTTTAGCCCCGAACCTCTGTCCTTTGACGTCTTACTCTTGACCCCTGACACTTGACCTTTGATTCTGGAGGTCCTGTATTCCGCACGTAACTCCCAGATGGCCCTGGCCCCATCTCTGTTGGATGCAGGACCCTCATCCTAGTCCTCCCCAGACCGGCCCATTTTCCTGGGTTAGGGATCAAAGGTCAGAAGTCAAAGGTCAGGGGTTAAGGTCAAGGTCAAAGCTCAGCAGTCAAGGTCGGGGGTCAAAAGGCAAAGGTCATAGGTCAAGGTCAAAGGGCGAAGATCAGAGGTTGAGGTCAAAGGTCAGAGGTCAAAGCTCAGAGGTCAAGGTCGGGGGTCAAAAGGCAAAGGTCATAGGTCAAGGTCAAAGGTCAAAGGTCAGAGGTCGAGGTCAAAGGTCTGCGGTCAGGGTCAAAGACCAGGCGTCAAAGGTCATAGGGCAAAGGTCATAGGTCAAGGTCAAAGGTCGGTCCTTTATTTAAAGGCAAACCCTATGTGGAAACATCACCTCTTGGCTTTGCACAAGGGCACTAAGCTTCACTCTGCTCTCAGGTCAAACAGTCAAGAGCTGAAGATTCCCTGTTAAATATACACAATTGTTGAAAAGTTGCTATTTTCAGAAACAGCATCGCTTCTGCCTTTGACCCACCCTTCTTCAGAGGCTTCTTTTACACAATATCAGTCCCAAAGGAAACATCCAAGCAATGTCATGATATTCCCATTTCCCAAATATTCTGTGTCTTGCACTTTGCCTAGATACTTAATGGTTTTCAGCACAGACATTCAAAATTCAATTTGTAGCAGAGCGCTGCCTTCATTTGGTTTCAATTTTCTGTTGAGAAGTTTGTCCAGCAGTCTTGAAAATATATGCTGAGCATTGTGAAAAAATAAACTGAAGCTTGATGTTTTATGGAGATTCTTAATTCTCCAGGTCATGGTTGTCTCAAAGGTGCTTTTGTAAAAAGCAACTGGACTTTGTTGATTTTTTCCCCCTTGTAAAAAGTTTCACTTCTTTGTTCTGAATTGAAGTAGCTTCTTAGATGACAAGTCAAATGCTTTCAAGAAAAAAAAACCCAAGAAAATTCAGTTGCCTTTTGCAAAATACCCTTTTATTTTGGGATAAACTGAATCTTCTTTCCCCTCCATGTAAAGAAACTTTGTACATAATGAGCTAGCACATCAAAGCTAGGTTTTGTGAAATCCACTCATTTTCCTGGGTTAGGGGTCAAGGGTCAGAAGTCAAAGGTCAGGGGTCATCAAAGGTCAAAGGTCATGGTCAAAAGGTCAAAGGTCAAGGTCAAAAGGTCAAGGTCAAAAGGTCAAAGTTCAAAGTTCAGGGGTCAAAGGTCAAGGGTCAGAAGTCAAAGGTCAGGGGTCATCAAAGGTCAAAGGTCAAAAGGTCAAAGGTCAAAGGTCAAGAGGTCAAAGTCAAGAGGTCAAGGTCAAAAGGTCAAAAGGTCAAAAGGTCAAAGTTCAGGGGTCAAAGGTCAAGGGTCAGAATTCAAGGGTCGGGTTTAGGGTCGGGGGCCTTGGGTCAGCGGTCAGAGGTCATGGTCAAAGGTCAATGGTCATAGGTCAAGGTCAAAGTTCATATATCAAGATCAAAGCTCATAGGTCAAGGTCAAAGGGCCTAGGTCAAGGTCAAAGGTCAGGGGTCAAAGGTCAAAGGTCAGGCATCAAAGGTCAAGTGTCAGGGTCAGGGTTCAAGGATCGGGTTTAGGGTCGGGGGTTTAGGCTCTGGGGTCTTGGGTTTTGGGTTTGGGGTTACGGTTAGGGTTTAGCCCCGAACCTCTGTCCTTTGACGTCTTACTCTTGACCCCTGACACTTGACCTTTGACCTCTGACCCCCCTGACCTTTGACCTTTGATTCTGGAGGCCCTGTATTCCGCACGTAACTCCCAGATGGCCCTGGCCCCATCTCTGTTGGATGCAGGACCCTCATCCTAGTCCTCCCCAGACCGGCCCATTTTCCTGGGTTAGGGATCAAAGGTCAGAAGTCAAAGGTCAGGGGTTAAGGTCAAGGTCAAAGCTCAGAGGTCAAGGTCGGGGGTCAAAAGGCAAAGGTCATAGGTCAAGGTCAAAGGTCAAAGGTCAAAAGTCAAATGTCAGAGGTCGAGGTCAAAGGTCGAGGTCAAAGGTCTGCGGTCAGGGGTCAAAGACCAGGCGTCAAAGGTCATAGGGCAAAGGTCATAGGGCAAGGTCAAAGGTCGGTCCTTTATTTAAAGGCAAACCCTATGTGGAAACATCACCTCTTGGCTTTGCACAAGGGCACTAAGCTTCACTCTGCTCTCAGGTCAAACAGTCAAGAGCTGAAGATTCCCTGTTAAATATACACAATTGTTGAAAAGTTGCTATTTTCAGAAACAGCATCGCTTCTGCCTTTGACCCACCCTTCTTCAGAGGCTTCTTTTACACAATATCAGTCCCAAAGGAAACATCCAAGCAATGTCATGATATTCCCATTTCCCAAATATTGTCTTGCACTTTGCCTAGATACTTAATGGTTTTCAGCACAGACATTCAAAATTAAATTTGTAGCAGAGCGCTGCCTTCATTTGGTTTCAATTTTCTGTTGAGAAGTTTGTCCAGCAGTCTTGAAAATATATGCTGAGCATTGTGAAAAAATAAACTGAAGCTTGATGTTTTATGGAGATTCTTAATTCTCCAGGTCATGGTTGTCTCAAAGGTGCTTTTGTAAAAAGCAACTGGACTTTGTTGATTTTTTTCCCCCTTGGAAAAAGTTTCACTTCTTTGTTCTGAATTGAAGTAGCTTCTTAGATGACAAGTCAAATGCTTTCAAGAAAAAAAAACCCAAGAAAATTCAGTTGCCTTTTGCAAAATACCCTTCTATTTTGGGATAAACTGAATCTTCTTTCCCCTCCATGTAAAGAAACTTTGTACATAATGAGCTAGCACATCAAAGCTAGGTTTTGTGAAATCCACTCATTTTCCTGGGTTAGGGGTCAAGGGTCAGAAGTCAAAGGTCAGGGGTCATCAAAGGTCAAAGGTCATGGTCAAAGGGCAAAGGTCAGAAGTCGAGGTCAAAGGTCAGAGGTCAAGGTCAAAGGCCAGGGACCAGGGGTCAAAGGCCAGGGGTCAAAGGTCATAGGTCATAGGGCAAAGGGCAGAAGTCGAGGTCAAAGGTCAGAGGTCGAGGTGAAAGGTCTGGGGTCAGGGGTCAAAGGCCAGGGGTCAAAGGTCATAGGGCAAAGGTCATAGGTCATAGGTCAAGGTCAAAGGTCGGTCCTTTATTTAAAGGCAAACCTTATGTGGAAACATCACCTCTTGGCTTTGCACAAGGGCACTCAGCTTCACTCTTTGCTCTCAGGTCAAACAGTCAAGAGCTGAAGATTCCCTGTTAAATATACACAATTGTTTAAAAGTTGCTATTTTCAGAAACAGCATCGCTTCTGCCTTTGACCCACCCTTCTTCAGAGGCTTCTTTTACACAATATCAGTCCCAAAAGAAACATCCAAGCAATGTCATGATATTCCCATTTCCCAAATATTCTGTCTTGCACTTTGCCTAGATACTTAATGGTTTTCAGCACAGACATTCAAAATTCAATTTGTAGCAGAGCGCTGCCTTCATTTGGTTTCAATTTTCTGTTGAGAAGTTTGTCCAGCAGTCTTGAAAATATATGCTGAGCATTGTGAAAAAATAAACTGAAGCTTGATGTTTTATGGAGATTCTTAATTCTCCAGGTCATGGTTGTCTCAAAGGTGCTTTTGTAAAAAGCAACTGGACTTTGTTGATTTTTTTTCGCCTTGGAAAAAGTTTCACTTCTTTGTTCTGAATTGAAGTAGCTTCTTAGATGACAAGTCAAATGCTTTCAAGAAAAAAAAACCCAAGAAAATTCAGTTGCCTTTTGCAAAATACCCTTTTATTTTGGGATAAACTGAATCTTCTTTCCCCTCCATGTAAAGAAACTTTGTACATAATGAGCTAGCACATCAAAGCTAGGTTTTGTGAAATCCACTCATTTTCCTGGGTTAGGGGTCAAGGGTCAGAAGTCAAAGGTCAGGGGTCATCAAAGGTCAAAGGTCATGGTCAAAAGGTCAAAGGTCAAAGGTCAAAAGGTCAAAGTTCAGGGGTCAAGGGTCAAGGGTCAAGGGTCAGAATTCAAGGGTCTGGTTTAGGGTCGGGGGCCTTGGGTCAGCGGTCAGAGGTCATGGTCAAAGGTCAATGGTCATAGGTCAAGGTCAAAGTTCATATATCAAGATCAAAGCTCATAGGTCAAGGTCAAAGGGCCTAGGTCAAGGTCAAAGGTCAGGCATCAAAGGTCAAGTGTCAGGGTCAGGGTTCAAGGGTCGGGTTTAGGGTCGGGGGTTTAGGCTCTGGAGTCTTGGGTTTGGGGTTTGGGGTTACGGTTAGGGTTTAGCCCCGAACCTCTGTCCTTTGACGTCTTACTCTTGACCCCTGACACTTGACCTTTGACCTCTGACCCCCCTGACCTTTGACCTTTGATTCTGGAGGCCCTGTATTCCGCACGTAACTCCCAGATGGCCCTGGCCCCATCTCTGTTGGATGCAGGACCCTCATCCTAGTGCTCCCCAGACCGGCCCATTTTCCTGGGTTAGGGATCAAGGGTCAGAAGTCAAAGGTCAGGGGTTAAGGTCAAGGTCAAAGGTCAGAGGTCAAGGTCGGGGGTCAAAAGGCAAAGGTCATAGGTCAAGGTCAAAGGTCAAAAGGCAAAGGTCAGAAGTCAAGGTCAAAGGTCAGAGGTCAAGGTCAAAGGTCTGGGGTTAGGGATCAAAGGCCAGGGGTCAAAGGTCATAGGTCAAAGGTCATAGGTCAAGGTCAAAGGTCGGTCCTTTATTTAAAGGCAAACCCTATGTGGAAACATCACCTCTTGGCTTTGCACAAGGGCACTAAGCTTCACTCTTTGCTCTCAGGTCAAACAGTCAAGAGCTGAAGATTCCCTGTTAAATATACACAATTGTTGAAAAGTTGCTATTTTCAGAAACAGCATCGCTTCTGCCTTTGACCCACCCTTCTTCAGAGGCTTCTTTTACACAATATCAATCCCAAAAGAAACATCCAAGCAATGTCATGATATTCCCATTTCCCAAATATTCTGTCTTGCACTTTGCCTAGATACTTAATGGTTTTCAGCACAGACATTCAAAATTCAATTTGTAGCAGAGCGCTGCCTTCATTTGGTTTCAATTTTCTGTTGAGAAGTTTGTCCAGCAGTCTTGAAAATATATGCTGAGCATTGTGAAAAAATAAACTGAAGCTTGATGTTTTATGGAGATTCTTAATTCTCCAGGTCATGGTTATCTCAAAGGTGCTTTTGTAAAAAGCAACTGGACTTTGTTGATTTTTTTCCCCCTTGGAAAAAGTTTCACTTCTTTGTTCTGAATTGAAGTAGCTTCTTAGATGACAAGTCAAATGCTTTCAAGAAAAAAAAACCCAAGAAAATTCAGTTGCCTTTTGCAAAATACCCTTTTATTTTGGGATAAACTGAATCTTCTTTCCCCTCCATGTAAAGAAACTTTGTACATAATGAGCTAGCACATCAAAGCTAGGTTTTGTGAAATCCACTCATTTTCCTGGGTTAGGGGTCAAGGGTCAGAAGTCAAAGGTCAGGGGTCATCAAAGGTCAAAGGTCATGGTCAAAAGGTCAAAGGTCAAAGGTCAAAGGTCAAAAGGTCAAAGTTCAAGGGTCAATGGTCAAGGGTCAGAATTCAAGGGTCGGGTTTAGGGTCGGGGGCCTTAGGTCAGCGGTCAGAGGTCATGGTCAAAGGTCAATGGTCATAGGTCAAGGTCAAAGTTCATATATCAAGATCAAAGCTCATAGGTCAATGTCAAAGGGCCTAGGTCAAGGTCAAAGGTCAGGGGTCAAAGGTCAAAGGTCAGGCATCAAAGGTCAAGTGTCAGGGTCAGGGTTCAAGGGTCGGGTTTAGGGTCGGGGGTTTAGGCTCTGGGGTCTTGGGTTTTGGGTTTTGGGTTGCGGTTAGGGTTTAGCCCTGAACATCTGACCTTTGACGTCTTACTCTTGACCCCTGACACTTGACCTTTGACCTCTGACCCCCCTGACCTTTGACCTTTGATTCTGGAGGCCCTGTATTCCGCACGTAACTCCCAGATGGCCCTGGCCCCATCTCTGTTGGATGCAGGACCCTCATCCTAGTCCTCCCCAGACCCGCCCATTTTCCTGGGTTAGGGATCAAGGGTCAGAAGTCAAAGGTCAGAGGTCAAGGTCAAAGGTGAGAGGTCAGAGGTCAAGGTTGGGGGTCAAAAGGCAAAGGTCATAGGTCAAGGTCAAAGGTCAAAGGTCAGAGGTCGAGGTCAAAGGTCAGAGGTCAAGGTCAAAGGCCAGGGGTCAGGGGTCAAAGGTCATAGGTCATAGGTCAAAGGGCAAAGGTCAGAAGTCGAGGTCAAAGGTCAGAGGTCGAGGTGAAAGGTCTGGGGTCAGGGGTCAAAGGCCAGGGGTCAAAGGTCATAGGGCAAAGGTCATAGGTCATAGGTCAAGGTCAAAGGTCGGTCCTTTATTTAAAGGCAAACCCTATGTGGAAACATCACCTCTTGGCTTTGCACAAGGGCACTAAGCTTCACTCTTTGCTCTCAGGTCAAACAGTCAAGAGCTGAAGATTCCCTGTTAAATATACACAATTGTTTAAAAGTTGCTATTTTCAGAAACAGCATCGCTTCTGCCTTTGACCCACCCTTCTTCAGAGGCTTCTTTTACACAATATCAGTCCCAAAGGAAACATCCAAGCAATGTCATGATATTCCCATTTCCCAAATATTGTCTTGCACTTTGCCTAGATACTTAATGGTTTTCAGCACAGACATTCAAAATTCAATTTGTAGCAGAGCGCTGCCTTCATTTGGTTTCAATTTTCTGTTGAGAAGTTTGTCCAGCAGTCTTGAAAATATATGCTGAGCATTGTGAAAAAATAAACTGAAGCTTGATGTTTTATGGAGATTCTTAATTCTCCAGGTCATGGTTGTCTCAAAGGTGCTTTTGTAAAAAGCAACTGGACTTTGTTGATTTTTTTCCCCCTTGGAAAAAGTTTCACTTCTTTGTTCTGAATTGAAGTAGCTTCTTAGATGACAAGTCAAATGCTTTCAAGAAAAAAAAACCCAAGAAAATTCAGTTGCCTTTTGCAAAATACCCTTTTATTTTGGGATAAACTGAATCTTCTTTCCCCTCCATGTAAAGAAACTTTGTCCATAATGAGCTAGCACATCAAAGCTAGGTTTTGTGAAATCCACTCATTTTCCTGGGTTAGGGGTCAAGGGTCAAAAGGTCAAAGGTCAAAAGGTCAAAGGTCAAGGTCAGAAGGTCAAAGGTCAAAGGTCAAAAGGTCAAAGGTTAAGGTCAAAAGGTCAAAGATCAAAAGGTCAAAGGTCAAGGTCAAAAGGTCAAAGGTCAAAAGGTCAAGGTCAAAGGTGAAAAGGTCAAAGGTCAAGGTCAAAAGGTCAAAGGTCAAAAGTAAAAAGGTCAAAGTTCAGGGGTCAAGGGTCAAGGGTCAGAATTCAAGGGTCGGGTTTAGGGTCGGGGGCCTTGGGTCAGTGGTCAGAGGTCATGGTCTAAGGTCAATGGTCATAGGTCAAGCTCAAAGTTCATATATCAAGATTAAAGCTCATAGGTCAAGGTCAAAGGGCCTAGGTCAAGGTCAAAGGTCAGGGGTCAAAGGTCAAAGGTCAAAGGTCAGGCATCAAAGGTCGGGTCAGGGTTCAAGGGTCAGGGGTTTAAGCTCTGGGGTCTTGGGTTTGGGGTTTGGGATTACGGTTAGGGTTTAGCCCCGAACCTCTGTCCTTTGACGTCTTACTCTTGACCCCTGACACTTGACCTTTGATTCTGGAGGCCCTGTATTCCGCACGTAACTCCCAGATGGCCCTGGCCCCATCTCTATTGGATGCAGGACCCTCATCCTAGTCCTCCCCAGACCGGCCCATTTTCCTGGGTTAGGGATCAAAGGTCAGAAGTCAAAGGTCAGGGGTTAAGGTCAAGGTCAAAGCTCAGCAGTCAAGGTCGGGGGTCAAAAGGCAAAGGTCATAGGTCAAGGGCAAAGGGCAAAAGTCAGAGGTTGAGGTCAAAGGTCAGAGGTCAAAGGTCAGAGGTCAAGGTCAGGTGTCAAAAGTCAAAGGTCAAAGGTCCAAAGGCCAAAGTCAAGGTCAAAAGGTCAAAAGGTCAAAAGTCGAAAGGTCAAAGTTCAGGGGTCAAAGGAGAAGGGTCAGAATTCAAGGGTCGGGGGCCCTGGGTTAGTGGTCAGAGGTCATGGTCAAAGGTCAATGGTCATAGGTCAATGGTCATAGGTCAAGGTCAAAGTTCATATATCAAGATCAAAGCTCATAGGTCAAGGTCAAAGGGCCTAGGTCAAGGTCAAAGGTCAGGGGTCAAAGGTCAAGTGTCAGGGTCAGGGTTCAAGGGTCGGGTTTAGGGTCGGGGGTTTAGGCTCTGGGGTCTTGGGTTTGGGGTTTGGGGTTACGGTTAGGGTTTAGCCCCGAACCTCTGACCTTTGACATCTTACTCTTGACCCCTGACACTTGACCTTTGACCTCTGACCCCCTGACCTTTGACCATTGATTCTGGAGGCCCTGTATTCCGCACGTAACTCCCAGATGGCCCTGGCCCCATCTCTGTTGGATGCAGGACCCTCATCCTAGTCCTCCCCAGACCGGCCCATTTTCCTGGGTTAGGGATCAAAGGTCAGAAGTCAAAGGTCAGGGGTTAAGGTCAAGGTCAAAGCTCAGAGGTCAAGGTCGGGGGTCAAAAGCAAAGGTCATAGGTCAAGGTCAAGGTCAAAGGTCAAAGGTCAGAGGTCAAGGTCAAAGGTCTGCGGTCAGGGATCAAAGACCAGGAGTCAAAGGTCATAGGGCAAAGGTCATAGGTCAAGGTCAAAGGTCGGTCCTTTATTTAAAGGCAAACCCTATGTGGAAACATCACCTCTTGGCTTTGCACAAGGGCACTAAGCTTCACTCTGCTCTCAGGTCAAACAGTCAAGAGCTGAAGATTCCCTGTTAAATATACACAATTGTTGAAAAGTTGCTATTTTCAGAAACAGCATCGCTTCTGCCTTTGACCCACCCTTCTTCAGAGGCTTCTTTTACACAATATCAGTCCCAAAGGAAACATCCAAGCAATGTCATGATATTCCCATTTCCCAAATATTGTCTTGCACTTTGCCTAGATACTTAATGGTTTTCAGCACAGACATTCAAAATTAAATTTGTAGCAGAGCGCTGCCTTCATTTGGTTTCAATTTTCTGTTGAGAAGTTTGTCCAGCAGTCTTGAAAATATATGCTGAGCATTGTGAAAAAATAAACTGAAGCTTGATGTTTTATGGAGATTCTTAATTCTCCAGGTCATGGTTGTCTCAAAGGTGCTTTTGTAAAAAGCAACTGGACTTTGTTGATTTTTTTCCCCCTTGGAAAAAGTTTCACTTCTTTGTTCTGAATTGAAGTAGCTTCTTAGATGACAAGTCAAATGCTTTCAAGAAAAAAAACCCCAAGAAAATTCAGTTGCCTTTTGCAAAATACCCTTTTATTTTGGGATAAACTGAATCTTCTTTCCCCTCCATGTAAAGAAACTGTCCATAATGAGCTAGCACATCAAAGCTAGGTTTTGTGAAATCCACTCATTTTCCTGGGTTAGGGGTCAAGGGTCAGAAGGTCAAAGGTCAAAGGTCAAGGTCAAAAGGTCAAAAGGTCAAGGTCAAAGGTCAGAAGTCAAAGGTTAAAGGTCAAAGGTCAAAGGTCAAGGTCAAAAGGTCAAAGGTCAAAGGTCAAAAGGTCAAAAGGTCAAAAGGTCAAGGTCAAAGGTCAGAAGTCAAAGGTCAAAGGTCAAAGGTCAAAGGGTCAAGGTCAAAGGGTCAAAGGTCAAAAGGTCAAGGTCAAGGTCAAAAGGTTAAAGGTCAAAAGGTCAAAAGGTCAAAAGGTCAAAAGGTCAAAGGGTCAAGTTCAAAAGGTCAAAAGGTCAAAAGGTCAAAGGTCAAAAGTCAGAAGTAAAAGGTCAAAGGTCAAGGTCAAAGGTCAAAGGTTCAAGGTCAAAAGGTCAAAGGTCAAAAGGTCAAAGGTCAAGGTCAAAAGGTTAAAGGTTAAAGGTCAAAAGGTCAAAGGGTCAAGGTCAAAAGGTCAAAGATCAAAAGGTCAAAGGTCAAAAGGTCAAAGGTCAAAGGGTCAAGGTCAAAAGGTCAAAGGTCAAAGGTCAAAAGGTCAAAGGTCAAAGGTCAAAGGTCAAAGGTCAAAAGGTCAAGGTCAAAGGTCAGAAGTCAAAGGTCAAAGGGCAAAGGCCAAGGTCAAAAGGTCAAAGGTCAAAAGTAAAAAGGTCAAAGTTCAGGGGTCAAGGGTCAAGGGTCAGAATTCAAGGGTCGGGTTTAGGGTCGGGGGCCTTGGGTCAGCGGTCAGAGGTCATGGTCAAAGGTCAATGGTCATAGGTCAAGCTCAAAGTTCATATATCAAGATTAAAGCTCATAGGTCAAGGTCAAAGGGCCTAGGTCAAGGTCAAAGGTCAGGGGTCAAAGGTCAAAGGTCAAAGGTCAGGCATCAAAGGTCAAGTGTCAGGGTCAGGGTTCAAGGGTCAGGGGTTTAGGCTCTGGGGTCTTGGGTTTGGGGTTTGGGGTTACGGTTAGGGTTTAGCCCCGAACCTCTGTCCTTTGACGTCTTACTCTTGACCCCTGACACTTGACCTTTGATTCTGGAGGTCCTGTATTCCGCACGTAACTCCCAGATGGCCCTGGCCCCATCTCTGTTGGATGCAGGACCCTCATCCTAGTCCTCCCCAGACCGGCCCATTTTCCTGGGTTAGGGATCAAAGGTCAGAAGTCAAAGGTCAGGGGTTAAGGTCAAGGTCAAAGCTCAGCAGTCAAGGTCGGGGGTCAAAAGGCAAAGGTCATAGGTCAAGGTCAAAGGGCGAAGATCAGAGGTTGAGGTCAAAGGTCAGAGGTCAAAGCTCAGAGGTCAAGGTCGGGGGTCAAAAGGCAAAGGTCATAGGTCAAGGTCAAAGGTCAAAGGTCAGAGGTCGAGGTCAAAGGTCGAGGTCAAAGGTCTGCGGTCAGGGGTCAAAGACCAGGCGTCAAAGGTCATAGGGCAAAGGTCATAGGTCAAGGTCAAAGGTCGGTCCTTTATTTAAAGGCAAACCCTATGTGGAAACATCACCTCTTGGCTTTGCACAAGGGCACTAAGCTTCACTCTGCTCTCAGGTCAAACAGTCAAGAGCTGAAGATTCCCTGTTAAATATACACAATTGTTGAAAAGTTGCTATTTTCAGAAACAGCATCGCTTCTGCCTTTGACCCACCCTTCTTCAGAGGCTTCTTTTACACAATATCAGTCCCAAAGGAAACATCCAAGCAATGTCATGATATTCCCATTTCCCAAATATTCTGTGTCTTGCACTTTGCCTAGATACTTAATGGTTTTCAGCACAGACATTCAAAATTCAATTTGTAGCAGAGCGCTGCCTTCATTTGGTTTCAATTTTCTGTTGAGAAGTTTGTCCAGCAGTCTTGAAAATATATGCTGAGCATTGTGAAAAAATAAACTGAAGCTTGATGTTTTATGGAGATTCTTAATTCTCCAGGTCATGGTTGTCTCAAAGGTGCTTTTGTAAAAAGCAACTGGACTTTGTTGATTTTTTCCCCCTTGTAAAAAGTTTCACTTCTTTGTTCTGAATTGAAGTAGCTTCTTAGATGACAAGTCAAATGCTTTCAAGAAAAAAAAACCCAAGAAAATTCAGTTGCCTTTTGCAAAATACCCTTTTATTTTGGGATAAACTGAATCTTCTTTCCCCTCCATGTAAAGAAACTTTGTACATAATGAGCTAGCACATCAAAGCTAGGTTTTGTGAAATCCACTCATTTTCCTGGGTTAGGGGTCAAGGGTCAGAAGTCAAAGGTCAGGGGTCATCAAAGGTCAAAGGTCATGGTCAAAAGGTCAAAGGTCAAGGTCAAAAGGTCAAGGTCAAAAGGTCAAAGTTCAAAGTTCAGGGGTCAAAGGTCAAGGGTCAGAAGTCAAAGGTCAGGGGTCATCAAAGGTCAAAGGTCAAAAGGTCAAAGGTCAAAGGTCAAGAGGTCAAAGTCAAGAGGTCAAGGTCAAAAGGTCAAAAGGTCAAAAGGTCAAAGTTCAGGGGTCAAAGGTCAAGGGTCAGAATTCAAGGGTCGGGTTTAGGGTCGGGGGCCTTGGGTCAGCGGTCAGAGGTCATGGTCAAAGGTCAATGGTCATAGGTCAAGGTCAAAGTTCATATATCAAGATCAAAGCTCATAGGTCAAGGTCAAAGGGCCTAGGTCAAGGTCAAAGGTCAGGGGTCAAAGGTCAAAGGTCAGGCATCAAAGGTCAAGTGTCAGGGTCAGGGTTCAAGGATTGGGTTTAGGGTCGGGGGTTTAGGCTCTGGGGTCTTGGGTTTTGGGTTTGGGGTTACGGTTAGGGTTTAGCCCCGAACCTCTGTCCTTTGACGTCTTACTCTTGACCCCTGACACTTGACCTTTGACCTCTGACCCCCCTGACCTTTGACCTTTGATTCTGGAGGCCCTGTATTCCGCACGTAACTCCCAGATGGCCCTGGCCCCATCTCTGTTGGATGCAGGACCCTCATCCTAGTCCTCCCCAGACCGGCCCATTTTCCTGGGTTAGGGATCAAAGGTCAGAAGTCAAAGGTCAGGGGTTAAGGTCAAGGTCAAAGCTCAGAGGTCAAGGTCGGGGGTCAAAAGGCAAAGGTCATAGGTCAAGGTCAAAGGTCAAAGGTCAAAAGTCAAATGTCAGAGGTCGAGGTCAAAGGTCGAGGTCAAAGGTCTGCGGTCAGGGGTCAAAGACCAGGCGTCAAAGGTCATAGGGCAAAGGTCATAGGGCAAGGTCAAAGGTCGGTCCTTTATTTAAAGGCAAACCCTATGTGGAAACATCACCTCTTGGCTTTGCACAAGGGCACTAAGCTTCACTCTGCTCTCAGGTCAAACAGTCAAGAGCTGAAGATTCCCTGTTAAATATACACAATTGTTGAAAAGTTGCTATTTTCAGAAACAGCATCGCTTCTGCCTTTGACCCACCCTTCTTCAGAGGCTTCTTTTACACAATATCAGTCCCAAAGGAAACATCCAAGCAATGTCATGATATTCCCATTTCCCAAATATTGTCTTGCACTTTGCCTAGATACTTAATGGTTTTCAGCACAGACATTCAAAATTAAATTTGTAGCAGAGCGCTGCCTTCATTTGGTTTCAATTTTCTGTTGAGAAGTTTGTCCAGCAGTCTTGAAAATATATGCTGAGCATTGTGAAAAAATAAACTGAAGCTTGATGTTTTATGGAGATTCTTAATTCTCCAGGTCATGGTTGTCTCAAAGGTGCTTTTGTAAAAAGCAACTGGACTTTGTTGATTTTTTTCCCCCTTGGAAAAAGTTTCACTTCTTTGTTCTGAATTGAAGTAGCTTCTTAGATGACAAGTCAAATGCTTTCAAGAAAAAAAAACCCAAGAAAATTCAGTTGCCTTTTGCAAAATACCCTTCTATTTTGGGATAAACTGAATCTTCTTTCCCCTCCATGTAAAGAAACTTTGTACATAATGAGCTAGCACATCAAAGCTAGGTTTTGTGAAATCCACTCATTTTCCTGGGTTAGGGGTCAAGGGTCAGAAGTCAAAGGTCAGGGGTCATCAAAGGTCAAAGGTCATGGTCAAAGGGCAAAGGTCAGAAGTCGAGGTCAAAGGTCAGAGGTCAAGGTCAAAGGCCAGGGACCAGGGGTCAAAGGCCAGGGGTCAAAGGTCATAGGTCATAGGGCAAAGGGCAGAAGTCGAGGTCAAAGGTCAGAGGTCGAGGTGAAAGGTCTGGGGTCAGGGGTCAAAGGCCAGGGGTCAAAGGTCATAGGGCAAAGGTCATAGGTCATAGGTCAAGGTCAAAGGTCGGTCCTTTATTTAAAGGCAAACCTTATGTGGAAACATCACCTCTTGGCTTTGCACAAGGGCACTCAGCTTCACTCTTTGCTCTCAGGTCAAACAGTCAAGAGCTGAAGATTCCCTGTTAAATATACACAATTGTTTAAAAGTTGCTATTTTCAGAAACAGCATCGCTTCTGCCTTTGACCCACCCTTCTTCAGAGGCTTCTTTTACACAATATCAGTCCCAAAAGAAACATCCAAGCAATGTCATGATATTCCCATTTCCCAAATATTCTGTCTTGCACTTTGCCTAGATACTTAATGGTTTTCAGCACAGACATTCAAAATTCAATTTGTAGCAGAGCGCTGCCTTCATTTGGTTTCAATTTTCTGTTGAGAAGTTTGTCCAGCAGTCTTGAAAATATATGCTGAGCATTGTGAAAAAATAAACTGAAGCTTGATGTTTTATGGAGATTCTTAATTCTCCAGGTAATGGTTGTCTCAAAGGTGCTTTTGTAAAAAGCAACTGGACTTTGTTGATTTTTTTTCGCCTTGGAAAAAGTTTCACTTCTTTGTTCTGAATTGAAGTAGCTTCTTAGATGACAAGTCAAATGCTTTCAAGAAAAAAAAACCCAAGAAAATTCAGTTGCCTTTTGCAAAATACCCTTTTATTTTGGGATAAACTGAATCTTCTTTCCCCTCCATGTAAAGAAACTTTGTACATAATGAGCTAGCACATCAAAGCTAGGTTTTGTGAAATCCACTCATTTTCCTGGGTTAGGGGTCAAGGGTCAGAAGTCAAAGGTCAGGGGTCATCAAAGGTCAAAGGTCATGGTCAAAAGGTCAAAGGTCAAAGGTCAAAAGGTCAAAGTTCAGGGGTCAAGGGTCAAGGGTCAGAATTCAAGGGTCTGGTTTAGGGTCGGGGGCCTTGGGTCAGCGGTCAGAGGTCATGGTCAAAGGTCAATGGTCATAGGTCAAGGTCAAAGTTCATATATCAAGATCAAAGCTCATAGGTCAAGGTCAAAGGGCCTAGGTCAAGGTCAAAGGTCAGGCATCAAAGGTCAAGTGTCAGGGTCAGGGTTCAAGGGTCGGGTTTAGGGTCGGGGGTTTAGGCTCTGGAGTCTTGGGTTTGGGGTTTGGGGTTACGGTTAGGGTTTAGCCCCGAACCTCTGTCCTTTGACGTCTTACTCTTGACCCCTGACACTTGACCTTTGACCTCTGACCCCCCTGACCTTTGACCTTTGATTCTGGAGGCCCTGTATTCCGCACGTAACTCCCAGATGGCCCTGGCCCCATCTCTGTTGGATGCAGGACCCTCATCCTAGTCCTCCCCAGACCGGCCCATTTTCCTGGGTTAGGGATCAAGGGTCAGAAGTCAAAGGTCAGGGGTTAAGGTCAAGGTCAAAGGTCAGAGGTCAAGGTCGGGGGTCAAAAGGCAAAGGTCATAGGTCAAGGTCAAAGGTCAAAAGGCAAAGGTCAGAAGTCAAGGTCAAAGGTCAGAGGTCAAGGTCAAAGGTCTGGGGTTAGGGATCAAAGGCCAGGGGTCAAAGGTCATAGGTCAAAGGTCATAGGTCAAGGTCAAAGGTCGGTCCTTTATTTAAAGGCAAACCCTATGTGGAAACATCACCTCTTGGCTTTGCACAAGGGCACTAAGCTTCACTCTTTGCTCTCAGGTCAAACAGTCAAGAGCTGAAGATTCCCTGTTAAATATACACAATTGTTGAAAAGTTGCTATTTTCAGAAACAGCATCGCTTCTGCCTTTGACCCACCCTTCTTCAGAGGCTTCTTTTACACAATATCAATCCCAAAAGAAACATCCAAGCAATGTCATGATATTCCCATTTCCCAAATATTCTGTCTTGCACTTTGCCTAGATACTTAATGGTTTTCAGCACAGACATTCAAAATTCAATTTGTAGCAGAGCGCTGCCTTCATTTGGTTTCAATTTTCTGTTGAGAAGTTTGTCCAGCAGTCTTGAAAATATATGCTGAGCATTGTGAAAAAATAAACTGAAGCTTGATGTTTTATGGAGATTCTTAATTCTCCAGGTCATGGTTATCTCAAAGGTGCTTTTGTAAAAAGCAACTGGACTTTGTTGATTTTTTTCCCCCTTGGAAAAAGTTTCACTTCTTTGTTCTGAATTGAAGTAGCTTCTTAGATGACAAGTCAAATGCTTTCAAGAAAAAAAAACCCAAGAAAATTCAGTTGCCTTTTGCAAAATACCCTTTTATTTTGGGATAAACTGAATCTTCTTTCCCCTCCATGTAAAGAAACTTTGTACATAATGAGCTAGCACATCAAAGCTAGGTTTTGTGAAATCCACTCATTTTCCTGGGTTAGGGGTCAAGGGTCAGAAGTCAAAGGTCAGGGGTCATCAAAGGTCAAAGGTCATGGTCAAAAGGTCAAAGGTCAAAGGTCAAAGGTCAAAAGGTCAAAGTTCAAGGGTCAATGGTCAAGGGTCAGAATTCAAGGGTCGGGTTTAGGGTCGGGGGCCTTAGGTCAGCGGTCAGAGGTCATGGTCAAAGGTCAATGGTCATAGGTCAAGGTCAAAGTTCATATATCAAGATCAAAGCTCATAGGTCAATGTCAAAGGGCCTAGGTCAAGGTCAAAGGTCAGGGGTCAAAGGTCAAAGGTCAGGCATCAAAGGTCAAGTGTCAGGGTCAGGGTTCAAGGGTCGGGTTTAGGGTCGGGGGTTTAGGCTCTGGGGTCTTGGGTTTTGGGTTTTGGGTTGCGGTTAGGGTTTAGCCCTGAACATCTGACCTTTGACGTCTTACTCTTGACCCCTGACACTTGACCTTTGACCTCTGACCCCCCTGACCTTTGACCTTTGATTCTGGAGGCCCTGTATTCCGCACGTAACTCCCAGATGGCCCTGGCCCCATCTCTGTTGGATGCAGGACCCTCATCCTAGTCCTCCCCAGACCCGCCCATTTTCCTGGGTTAGGGATCAAGGGTCAGAAGTCAAAGGTCAGAGGTCAAGGTCAAAGGTGAGAGGTCAGAGGTCAAGGTTGGGGGTCAAAAGGCAAAGGTCATAGGTCAAGGTCAAAGGTCAAAGGTCAGAGGTCGAGGTCAAAGGTCAGAGGTCAAGGTCAAAGGCCAGGGGTCAGGGGTCAAAGGTCATAGGTCATAGGTCAAAGGGCAAAGGTCAGAAGTCGAGGTCAAAGGTCAGAGGTCGAGGTGAAAGGTCTGGGGTCAGGGGTCAAAGGCCAGGGGTCAAAGGTCATAGGGCAAAGGTCATAGGTCATAGGTCAAGGTCAAAGGTCGGTCCTTTATTTAAAGGCAAACCCTATGTGGAAACATCACCTCTTGGCTTTGCACAAGGGCACTAAGCTTCACTCTTTGCTCTCAGGTCAAACAGTCAAGAGCTGAAGATTCCCTGTTAAATATACACAATTGTTGAAAAGTTGCTATTTTCAGAAACAGCATCGCTTCTGCCTTTGACCCACCCTTCTTCAGAGGCTTCTTTTACACAATATCAGTCCCAAAGGAAACATCCAAGCAATGTCATGATATTCCCATTTCCCAAATATTGTCTTGCACTTTGCCTAGATACTTAATGGTTTTCAGCACAGACATTCAAAATTCAATTTGTAGCAGAGCGCTGCCTTCATTTGGTTTCAATTTTCTGTTGAGAAGTTTGTCCAGCAGTCTTGAAAATATATGCTGAGCATTGTGAAAAAATAAACTGAAGCTTGATGTTTTATGGAGATTCTTAATTCTCCAGGTCATGGTTGTCTCAAAGGTGCTTTTGTAAAAAGCAACTGGACTTTGTTGATTTTTTTCCCCCTTGGAAAAAGTTTCACTTCTTTGTTCTGAATTGAAGTAGCTTCTTAGATGACAAGTCAAATGCTTTCAAGAAAAAAAAACCCAAGAAAATTCAGTTGCCTTTTGCAAAATACCCTTTTATTTTGGGATAAACTGAATCTTCTTTCCCCTCCATGTAAAGAAACTTTGTCCATAATGAGCTAGCACATCAAAGCTAGGTTTTGTGAAATCCACTCATTTTCCTGGGTTAGGGGTCAAGGGTCAAAAGGTCAAAGGTCAAAAGGTCAAAGGTCAAGGTCAGAAGGTCAAAGGTCAAAGGTCAAAAGGTCAAAGGTTAAGGTCAAAAGGTCAAAGATCAAAAGGTCAAAGGTCAAGGTCAAAAGGTCAAAGGTCAAAGGTCAAAAGGTCAAGGTCAAAGGTGAAAAGGTCAAAGGTCAAGGTCAAAAGGTCAAAGGTCAAAAGTAAAAAGGTCAAAGTTCAGGGGTCAAGGGTCAAGGGTCAGAATTCAAGGGTCGGGTTTAGGGTCGGGGGCCTTGGGTCAGTGGTCAGAGGTCATGGTCAAAGGTCAATGGTCATAGGTCAAGCTCAAAGTTCATATATCAAGATTAAAGCTCATAGGTCAAGGTCAAAGGGCCTAGGTCAAGGTCAAAGGTCAGGGGTCAAAGGTCAAAGGTCAAAGGTCAGGCATCAAAGGTCGGGTCAGGGTTCAAGGGTCAGGGGTTTAAGCTCTGGGGTCTTGGGTTTGGGGTTTGGGATTACGGTTAGGGTTTAGCCCCGAACCTCTGTCCTTTGACGTCTTACTCTTGACCCCTGACACTTGACCTTTGATTCTGGAGGCCCTGTATTCCGCACGTAACTCCCAGATGGCCCTGGCCCCATCTCTATTGGATGCAGGACCCTCATCCTAGTCCTCCCCAGACCGGCCCATTTTCCTGGGTTAGGGATCAAAGGTCAGAAGTCAAAGGTCAGGGGTTAAGGTCAAGGTCAAAGCTCAGCAGTCAAGGTCGGGGGTCAAAAGGCAAAGGTCATAGGTCAAGGGCAAAGGGCAAAAGTCAGAGGTTGAGGTCAAAGGTCAGAGGTCAAAGGTCAGAGGTCAAGGTCAGGTGTCAAAAGTCAAAGGTCAAAGGTCCAAAGGCCAAAGTCAAGGTCAAAAGGTCAAAAGGTCAAAAGTCGAAAGGTCAAAGTTCAGGGGTCAAAGGAGAAGGGTCAGAATTCAAGGGTCGGGGGCCCTGGGTTAGTGGTCAGAGGTCATGGTCAAAGGTCAATGGTCATAGGTCAATGGTCATAGGTCAAGGTCAAAGTTCATATATCAAGATCAAAGCTCATAGGTCAAGGTCAAAGGGCCTAGGTCAAGGTCAAAGGTCAGGGGTCAAAGGTCAAAGGTCAGGGGTCAAAGGTCAAGTGTCAGGGTCAGGGTTCAAGGGTCGGGTTTAGGGTCGGGGGTTTAGGCTCTGGGGTCTTGGGTTTGGGGTTTGGGGTTACGGTTAGGGTTTAGCCCCGAACCTCTGACCTTTGACATCTTACTCTTGACCCCTGACACTTGACCTTTGACCTCTGACCCCCTGACCTTTGACCATTGATTCTGGAGGCCCTGTATTCCGCACGTAACTCCCAGATGGCCCTGGCCCCATCTCTGTTGGATGCAGGACCCTCATCCTAGTCCTCCCCAGACCGGCCCATTTTCCTGGGTTAGGGATCAAAGGTCAGAAGTCAAAGGTCAGGGGTTAAGGTCAAGGTCAAAGCTCAGAGGTCAAGG
This sequence comes from Hydrophis major, assembly GCA_033807585.1. NCBI lineage: Eukaryota > Metazoa > Chordata > Lepidosauria > Squamata > Elapidae > Hydrophis > Hydrophis major. The sequence continues at coordinate 12,754,815 of CM066336.1, read as the reverse complement.
TCGGGGGTCAAAAGCAAAGGTCATAGGTCAAGGTCAAGGTCAAAGGTCAAAGGTCAGAGGTCAAGGTCAAAGGTCTGCGGTCAGGGGTCAAAGACCAGGAGTCAAAGGTCATAGGGCAAAGGTCATAGGTCAAGGTCAAAGGTCGGTCCTTTATTTAAAGGCAAACCCTATGTGGAAACATCACCTCTTGGCTTTGCACAAGGGCACTAAGCTTCACTCTTTGCTCTCAGGTCAAACAGTCAAGAGCTGAAGATTCCCTGTTAAATATACACAATTGTTTAAAAGTTGCTATTTTCAGAAACAGCATCGCTTCTGCCTTTGACCCACCCTTCTTCAGAGGCTTCTTTTACACAATATCAGTCCCAAAAGAAACATCCAAGCAATGTCATGATATTCCCATTTCCCAAATATTGTCTTGCACTTTGCCTAGATACTTAATGGTTTTCAGCACAGACATTCAAAATTCAATTTGTAGCAGAGCGCTGCCTTCATTTGGTTTCAATTTTCTGTTGAGAAGTTTGTCCAGCAGTCTTGAAAATATATGCTGAGCATTGTGAAAAAATAAACTGAAGCTTGATGTTTTATGGAGATTCTTAATTCTCCAGGTCATGGTTGTCTCAAAGGTGCTTTTGTAAAAAGCAACTGGACTTTGTTGATTTTTTTCCCCCTTGGAAAAAGTTTCACTTCTTTGTTCTGAATTGAAGTAGCTTCTTAGATGACAAGTCAAATGCTTTCAAGAAAAAAAAACCCAAGAAAATTCAGTTGCCTTTTGCAAAATACCCTTTTATTTTGGGATAAACTGAATCTTCTTTCCCCTCCATGTAAAGAAACTTTGTACATAATGAGCTAGCACATCAAAGCTAGGTTTTGTGAAATCCACTCATTTTCCTGGGTTAGGGGTCAAGGGTCAGAAGTCAAAGGTCAGGGGTCATCAAAGGTCAAAGGTCATGGTCAAAAGGTCAAAGGTCAAAGGGCCTAGGTCAAGGTCAAAGGTCAGGGATCAAAGGTCAAAGGTCAGGCATCAAAGGTCGTGTCAGGGTCAGGGTTCAAGGGTCGGGTTTAGGGTCGGGGGTTTAGGCTCTGGAGTCTTGGGTTTGGGATTTGGGGTTACGGTTAAGGTTTAGCCCCGAACCTCTGACCTTTGACGTCTGACTCTTGACCCCTGACACTTGACCTTTGATCTCTGACCTCTGACCCCCCTGATTCTGGAGGCCCTTTATTCCGCACGTAACTCCCAGATGGCCCTGGCCCCATCTCTGTTGGATGCAGGACCCTCATCCTAGTCCTCCCCAGACCGGCCCATTTTCCTGGGTTCGGGATCAAGGGTCAGAAGTCAAAGGTCAGGGGTTAAGGTCAAGGTCAAAGGTCAGAGGTCAAGGTCGGGGGTCAAAAGGCAAAGGTCATAGTTCAAGTTCAAAGGGCAAAGGGCAAAGGTCAGAAGTCGAGGTCAAAGGTCAGAGGTCGAGGACAAAGGTCTGGGGTCAAAGGCCAGGGGTCAAAGGTCATAGGTCATCGGTCAAAGGTCATAGGTCAAGGTCAAAGGTCGGTCCTTTATTTAAAGGCAAACCCTATGTGGAAACATCACCTCTTGGCTTTGCACAAGGGCACTCAGCTTCACTCTTTGCTCTCAGGTCAAACAGTCAAGAGCTGAAGATTCCCTGTTAAATATACACAATTGTTTAAAAGTTGCTATTTTGTGCTGTCTATAGAAGAGTTTTGAGCAGAGGTGATAGTCAGCAGCTTCTGACCAGTTCTAGAGAACCGGTAGTGGAAATTTTGAGTAGTTTGGAGAACCAGCAAATCCCACCTCTGATTGGCCCTGCCCCCATCTCTTTTCTGCCTCCTGAGTCCCAGCTGATTGGCTGGCTCTTCTTTGATTGCCCTTCAGAGGAGAATGGAGCTGGAAAGCAGGTTAGTGGGGTGGGGAGGGAATGGGATTTTGCAGTAACCTTCCCCTGCCACGCTCACCAAGCCACACCACACCCACCAAGCCATGCCGACAGAACCAGTAGTAAAAAAGTTTGAATCCCACCACTGGTTCTGAGCCTCCATTTCATACACCAGGAAATTGGCTGAGCCTACCTTGTCCTCATCTCAATTGAGCACGCAATCTCATGGACAGGCAAAGGAATACCCAGCCTCACAGAGAAGAGCTGAAGCTTTCATAACTTTGTGCCAGACCAAATATTTTTTTGACATATTAACTGGATTTGATGGGTCTTGTCCTCCTTCCAACTATAGAAAAATAACCTCGAGTAAATAGGAATGCATCCCAAATGGCGGTGAAGCAACCAAAGGTTATGTCACATCAACAAACAAGGATGAGAATTAACAGGGATAAAAGAACCTACCTAGGAATTCATTATAGGAGTGATCTGTGAGCTATCAATTCCCTCTCTCTCCTGAGTTTTCTCTTAGGAGCAGGACATTGTCATATTCCAATTTAGTATTTTTTTCTCTCCAATCCAATCATACCTGCTCTGATTTGACTATATTGATCCAGGATTTTAGGCAAAGCAATGGTTCTATCTGGCACCTTCTATTTGATCCTTCTAATGAAATCTTCTGAGTTCAACTTGACATCTTCTGAAGGGTTCTGCCATTGAGCTAAACTCTTTCTGGACAATTAATCAAGGGGAAGGATACTTTCCCCCTTATAAAAACTGGTGAAACTAGAATTGATGTTTATGCCCTTGTTCTCCAAATGCCTCAAAACTGACATGAAGATAAAAACCCATCCTAAGGACATTACCAGGTTTACACAAGACAAAGACAATTTCACTGTAAGTTCATAACACCCCACTACTTTGAATTAGGGATACACCGATCATGCCTTAGAAGTTATTTCAAGGAGATAAATGCTCATTTCTTATTGCCTAGAGTCTGGTCTCCTTTTGCTGAAATAATTTCAGATCACTCTGGAAGTGAATCCTCTAATCAAGCAGATTAAAGAAGCTTTCAACAAGGGAATTCAGCCTTCTACTGCCAGTCTCCAAGCCAGTATCAATAAACAAAACCTGCCTGGTAGTTTTTTCATATTTGTGACAAGTTCCATAATAAACACTGAACTTCCATTTCTCTTGGTACAGTGGGTGAAACAAGCACAGTTGATTGATTATATGCCAGGTGTAGAAATTCATAAACATGCTAATCAGGTGCCTGAAGAATCATCCTATACTTATTTATCAGAATTATCAATATTCCCAAACATCAAAATGATTTGTGTCCAAGGCTTGGCAATCGCATATACTCATAAGGAATGAGCCACTGGTTGCCCATTCATCACATCCCAAATCCACCAGCTGAGGTGACCTCCTCACTCTGTCTGATTAGAGTGGCATTCAGCAGGTTCTGACCATTTCTGGAGGACCGGTAGCAGAAAATTTGAGTAGTTTGGAGAAACAGCAAATACCACCCCTGACTGGCCCCACCAACCCCATCTCTTCTCCGTCTCCCGAGTACCAGCTGATTGGCTGCGTATTCTTTTCTTGCCCTGGAGAACAGAGCTGGAAAGCAGGTTAGCAGGGTGGGGAGGGAATAAAGAGTTTGCAATAATCTTCCCCCAGGAGTGGGAAGGGAATGGGGATTTTGCAGTATCCAAGCCACATACACCAAGATACACCATGCCCACTGAGACATGCCCACAGAACCGATAGTAAAAAAAAAATTGAATCCCACCACTGTGTCTAATGAGCCAGGATTTGTGAGAGATGGCAGCAGTTGGGGTGTGCATGTGAACATTCCTGAAAGCAGGACTCTGAGTTAAACAGTGATAATTGAAGCAGATTTAATAACTATAGCTGAAAGAAGTTTGCTGGTTGTTATAGGAAATACATTACGACCTAGCTAATTACATCTCACTGGAATGAAAGTCAAAGGATATCTTCTGTGTGCATGGCTAGCAAGAAAGGATGAAGTAGATTAGCAATTGTATTGACAAAGTAATAGGCAAAGTGGAAACAAAATGTAGACCAACAAAATGTAGACCAATAAAGGAGAATATTTGTAGCTCAGGATTGAAATGAGGGGCTCTTGGTATTCTCTGAGCTTGGTTGTTTTCTTGCAGAGGTTTCATGACACAACTAGGTAGTGTACTGATGATGTTAAAGCAATAGCAATAGCACTTAGACTTATATACCGCTTTACAGTGCTTTACAGCCTTCTCTAAGCGGTTTACAAAGCCTATGGCCCCCAACAATCTGGGTCTTCATTTGACCCGCCTCAGAAGGATGGAAGGCTGAGTCAACCTTTAGCCTGGTGAGATTCAAACTGCCAAATTGCAGGCAGCTGGTTGGCAGCAGGAGTAGCTTGCAGTACTGCACTCTAACCACAGCACCAACAAGGCTCCTAATAGGCTTGGGTTTGGGTAATGAAACATCTCCAAGAAAACAACCAAGCTCAGAGAGCACCAAGGATCTTTCACAGTGTAAACCCTTAACCAGGGCTGTCAAACTCAATTTCATTGAGGACCGCATCAGGGTTGTGTTTGACCTCGGGGGGGGGGGAGGGCATGGTCATGGTGGGCGTGGCCAGCTTGATGTCACTCATATCAGGAGCTCCAGTGGTGGCCAAGTGCTATGGCAGGACTTCCCTCAGACCCTTCCTCACTCTCATTATAATGTCCTTCCTTCCTTTTCTCCTTTTTCCTTCCCTCTTGCATCCTTTCTTCATCCTTCGCCACTTTTCTTATTTGTCCTTCCTTGTTCCCCTCCCATCTTTCCTTCTTTTTATTTCTCTTTCTCTTTCCCTTTCTCCTTTCCTGTCCCTTCTTGCATGCTGAAAGACAAAGGAGGAAACATTTTTCCTTTTCTCTTGTTTTTTTTCCTGCCATCGAAAACAGATCCCGGGGCCCCTCTGCCAGCAAAAATGGAGCTGGGGGAGGGTCACACATTTAGAGTTTGACACCCCTGTCCTTAACCCTCTAGCTCCACACTATTAGGCCTCTTGTAGTCAGGGGCTGCCCCAAAGAAGAGGAAGTCAATCTATTCTCCAAAACACCTGAGGGCAGGACAAGAATCAATGGGTAGAAGCTAATCAAGGAGAGAAGCAACTTAGAACTAAGGAGAAATTTCCTGTTAAAACAATGAATCAGTGGAACAACTTGCCTTCAAAGTTGTAAATGCTCCAACACTGGAAATTTTTAAGAAGAGATTGGATAACCATTTGTCTGAAATGGTGTTCACCCATTCTCATTCTAGGGAGGTGGATGGATCATCACTATATCAAACTTTCAGAACCTTCTTCACCTTTTAGCAAGCAATGGTTCAGATTCCAAAAAGCATCAATCCATAAAAGGTGTCACCCTTGCTTTATGCATTCTGAATCCAGCACCAGAAAAGAGAGTCCCTCCAAGTCTTCATAATATATCTTTTGGTTGAGTTTGAGGGGAGAAATATCCTTTTTTTTTTTTTTAGGTACTAACTCAGGTTGCAAATGAATTGCTCTCACAAGGTGGCTAAGTCTTTATCAGGCAGGCTTTCTCCTTCCCAAATATAATGAAATCTTTGTGGTGGTTTCATGAATTAGAGAAGCAATTACTTGGGCCTATGCCAAACCACAAGGCCAATTTTCATGCCTGAATGTCAATGAAGTTTGACACCTGGCCTCAGGGGGTATAAAACCTACAATCCTGGCCTCTTTGAAGATTTGAACCACAGCTATGTAGAAATATTTAAAATCTATCGTTCCCCTCTCCCACCTCCCCCTCTGTAAGACAAGTTTCTATAGACAGTGCTTCTACCACTGAATTAAGTCTTATTTTACAGGAAATCTTAAATAAAAATGAGGCAGTGGGTATAAATCGAATAACCTTTTTTTTTAAAAAAATAAAACCAACAGCATCTGGGTGGGCCCTAATTGCTCAAATTGCATCAATCTCCAAAATTGGTATCCGAGGGTGATAAGAAATATTCCAAAAATTGTTCACAGTGGGTTATTCAAATGTTTTTAAAGGAAAAAAATTATACTGTTATTGTTTCCTAATTTGTTGCCTTTCTGCTCCCCCAAAGCAATGGATGAAACCCCCATATCTTGCACCGAGATACAATATCAGTGGTATCAAATTTGGGGACATACAATGGCAGACAATAGAAGACTTTCTGTAGAAGACATTTTTCTTTCTTTAGAGATAAATAAGAGAAAAATTGTGGACCTTAATTTTGAAAGAGAATAATGGGAACTTTTCTATTTTTCTGAAATTTCCTATTTCTTTACACAAGTAGAACATTTATATCACATTCGTCATTTATATTATATTAACCCTACATGTGTTTTCCTGAAGCCAACAAGTGGGAATCAGGAAAAAAATAGGATTCTGTTTTATTCTCATTCATTATTGTCCGGGTTGGGAACACTGAGGATTAAACCTGTAGCCTTGGATCTGTTTTCTGACAGGGAGGGATGTATCAAGGTATCTCATAAAGCCTATTAAGGATAGAGTACAAGATTTTGCTTCCTGAATTTGCTATATGATAGCAAAATCACATTTTGCTATATGATAATAATCTTCAAATGTCTGAAAAGCAATCATATAGAAGAGGGAGTAAATTTTATTGCTGCAGGTGATGGGACCAGACCAGCGGTGGGATTCAACCAATTTTACTACCGGTTCTGTGGGCATGGCTTGGTGGGCGTGACAAGGGAAGGATACTGTAAAATCCCAATTTCCCATCCCCATCCCACTAACCTGCTTTCCAGCTCCGTTCTCCTGTGCAGGACAACCAAAGAAGACCCAGCCAATCATCTGGAACTCAATGGAAGGCAGAGAATAGATGGGGCAGGGCCAGTCACAGGTGGGATTTGCCGGTTCTCCAAACTACTCAAAATTTTCACTACTGGTTCTCCAGAATCTGTCAGAACTGGCTGAATACCAACTCTGGACCAGACACAGTAGATTAAAAACACAAAGTTCAACCTAGCCGTCAAGTTGGGATTCAATTAGCTGGGAAGCCAGTAAAAAAGGCTAATCCATAAACTGGTAAATCCTTCACTAGAGATTTTCATACAGAGATTGAATGCTTATCTCTCAGAGATACTCCAATGTAGAGGTGTCAAACTCAAGGCCTAAGGGCTGGATCCGGCCTGCAAAATGCTTAGATCTGGCCCTTGGGGTCACCCTGGAAATAGTGAACGACCAGCCTGCAGTGCCTCTGCCAGTGAAAATGGAGCTTGCGAGGGCTGCACACGGCCCACCCAAGCTCCATTTTCTCTGGCAGAGGGTTGCAGGAGGCCATCGCAACCAAAAACGGTGCTCCAGAGCCCACCACATATGCCCCCCTGACAGAAATTATTAAGAAAATATTGGAATGTGCTGAGATGAGTAGATTGACATTTGAAATTAGAGAGCAAGAGGATAAACAATTTTACGAAATTTGGGATCTTTTTTATAAATGGCTAGATGATAAAATACGATAATAGAATATTTAGAATGCTAGATAGTAAGGAATATCTTTATTTTGCTATTATTTTGCTATTTGATATTATATTTATAAAGGATTTTTTAGGATTGATTTGATATGACTAGATTTGTTATAGAGTAAACTGGTTTAAAGTATTGTTAGCTCATTAAGCATGAATGATTAAAAATATAGTCAAAAACTTTTTTTAGTGATATTAGGATATATGTTTGGATTGACAATATGAGTTGTTATGTAATGTAATTGTAATTTGAGACTACAGAATGAATGCACAAAAATGATGAACCAACTGACACACTGGATGTACATATAAGAGTTGATGTTTTTATGTTTTGTTTGTCTTGTTTGTTTGTAGAAAATTAATAAAAACTTTTTTCAAAAAAAAAAAAAAAGTCAAGATCTATCATCCCTGGCTTCATCATCTCAGTTTCTATCATCCCTGGCTCTACCGCCCCAGCTCCATCATCTCCGGCTCTATCACCTTCGGCTCCATCATCTCTGGCTCTATCATCCCTGACCTTTTGACCTTTTGACCTTGACCTTTGACCTTCTGACCTTGACCTTTTGACCTTTTGACCTTTTGACCTTTGTCCTTTTGTCCTTTGTCCTTTGACATTTTGACCTTTGACCTTTTGACCTTGACCTTTTGGTCTTTTGACCTCAAAAGGTCAAGCTCTATCACCCCTGTCCCAGCTCCATCTCCGGCTCTACCACCTTCAACTTTTGACCTTGACCTTTGACCTTTTGACCTTTGACCTTGACCTTTGACTTTTGACCTTTTGACCTTTAACCTTGACCTTTTGACCTTTTGACCTTGACCTTTTGACTTTTTGGTCTTTTGACCTCAAAAGGTCAAGCTCTATCATCCCTGTCCCAGCTCCATTATCTCCGGCTCTACCACCTTCAACTTTTGACCTTGACCTTTGACCTTTGAACCTTTTGACCTTGACCTTTTGACCTTTGACCTTTGACCTTTGTGGCCTTTTTGGCCTTTTTGGCCTTTGACCTTTTGACCTTTTGACCTTTGACCTTGACCTTTGACCTTGACCTTTTGACTTTGACCTTTGACCTTTTGACCTTGACCTTTTGGCCTTTGACCTTTGACTTTTTGACCTTGACCTTTTGACCTTGACCTTTGACCTTTTGACCTTGCCATTTGACCTTTAACCTTGACCTTTTGACCTTGACCTTTGACCTTTTGACCTTGACCTTTTGACCTTTTGACCTTGACCTTTTGACCTTTTGACCTTGACCTTTTGACCTTTTGGTCTTTTGACCTTCTGCTCTAATGTATTCTGCACTGAGCAGGAAGTTGGATTAGATGACTTCCAAAATCCAAGTCTATGATTCCACGATTTTTAAAAAAATCAGTTTTCCTCAGCAATGAAGGCTGTGGGTTGCCTCGCATTCCATGATCAGTCACAAAGATCTTAAGAAATGTGGATCATCGGTTGCTATTTATCTCTAATTGCCGGCATTTTTTGTCGCCTACAGCTTCTACAGCTACTCAGCGGCCACGGTTCTCCTCTCCTAAAATAAACAATAAAAAAAAAAGTAGCAATGCAATTATAATAAACAGAGGCAGGTGCTACAGAAAAGATAGGAAAGTTGCAGATGATGAAAAGGAGAGGTCTGTGAAAGGGCAGCAATTATTGCAGCTTTGTCAGGAGCAAACTTCTTTCAAACCCCATCTCTGTGTCGGATGCTGGACCCTCATCCGAGTCCTCCCCAGTTTGACCTATTTTCATGGGTTGGGGTTAGGGGTTAGAGGTTGGCTTCAGGGTTGAGGGGTCAGGGGTCAAAAGGTCAGGGGTCAAAGGTCAAGGGTCAGGGGCTCAAAGGTCAGAGGTCAAGGGTCAGAGGTCGGGGGGCTAAACCCTAACCCCAAACCCCAAACCCGAAACCCAAAACTCGAAACCCCAGACTCCAAAGCCTAAACCCGACCCCAAACCCTAAACCCCAAACCCCAGACCCCAAAGTCTAAACCCGACCCCTGACCCCTGACTTTTGACCCCTAAACCCTGACCTTTAACCCCTGACCTTCTGACCTTTGACCCCTGACCTTTGACCTTTGACCCCTGACCTTTTCTTTTGACCCCTGACCTTTGACCTTTTGACCCCTGACCCCTGACCTTTTGACCTTTGACCCAACTCTGTGTAGGATGCAGGACCCTCATCCGAGTCCTCCCCAGATTGACCTATTTTCCTTGGTTGGGGTTAGGGGTTAGAGGTTGGCTTCAGGGTTGAGGGGTCAGGGGTCAAAAGGTCAGGGGTCAAAGGTCAAAAGGTCAAAGGTCAGGGGTCAAAAGGTCAAAAGGTCAAGGGCCAGGGGCTCAAAGGTCAAAAGGTCAAAAGGTCAAAGGAAAGGGATCAAAGGTCAAAAGGTCAAAAGTCAGGGGTCAAAGATCAGAAGGTCAGGGGTCAAGGGTCAGGGGTCAGGGGTCAGGTTTAGACTTTGGGGTCTGGGATTTGGGGTTAGGGTTTAGCCCCCTGACATCTGACCCTTGACCTCTGACCTTTGAGCACCTGACCCCTCACCTTTGACCCCTGACCTTTGACCCCTGACCTTTGACCCCCTGACCTTTGACCCTAACCTGGCCCCTAGCCCATCTCTGTGTTGGATGCTGGACCCTCATCCGAGTCCTCCCCAGTTTGACCTATTTTCATGGGTTGCGGTTAGGGGTTCGAGGTTGGCTTCAGGGTTGAGGGGTCAGGGGTCAAAGGTCAAAAGGTCAAAGGTCAAAAGCTCAAGGGTCGAGGTGAAAGGTCAAAAGCTCAAAAGTCAAAGTCAAAAGGTCAAGGGTCAAAAAGGTCAAGGTCAAGGTCAAGGATGATACAGCCGGAGATGAGGGAGCCAGGGGGTGAGGGAGCCAGGGGATGAGGGAGCCGGAGGTGATAAGAGCCAGGGAGTTTTGACCTTTGACCTTTTGACCTTTGACCTTTTGGCCTTTGACCTTTTGACCTTTGACCTTTGACCTTTTGACCTTTGATGTTTTGATCTTTGACCTTTGACCATTTTGACCTTTGACCATTTTGACCTTTGACCTTGACTTTTGACCTTTTGATGTTGACCTTTTGACCTTTTGACCTTTGACCTTTTGATCTTGACATTTTGACCTCTATCATCTCCAGCTGTATCATCCCTGACGTTTTGACCTTTTGACCTTTTGACCTTTTGACCTTTGACCTTTTGACCTTTTGACCTTGACCTTTTGACCTTTGACCTTTTGACCTTTGATGTTTTGACCTTTGATGTTTTGATCTTTGACCTTTGACCATTTTGACCTTTGACATTAACTTTTGACCTTTTGATGTTGACCTTTGACCTTTTGATTTTGACCTTTGACCTTTGACCTTTTGATCTTGACCTTTTGACCTCTATCATCTCCAGCTTTATCATCCCTGGCGTTTTGACCTTTTGACATTTGACCTTGACATTTGACCTTGATCTTTTGAACTTTTGACCTTTGAACTTTTGACCTTTGAACTTTTGACCTTTGACCTTTTGACTTTTGACCTTTTGACCTTTTGACCTTTGCCTTTTGACCTTGACCCTTTGACCCTTTGACCTTTTGACCTTTCGACCTTGCCCTTTTGACCTTTGACCCTGACCTTTGAGCTTTTGACCTTTTGACCTTTTGACCCTGACCTTTGACCTTTTGACCTTTGATCTTTTGACCTTGACCTTACCTTTTGACCTTTGATCTTGCCCTTTTGACCTTTTGACCTTTTGACCTTGACTTTTTGACCTTTGACCTTTTGACCTTTGATCTTAGACCTTTTGACCTTGACCTTGACCTTTTGAACTTGACCTCAAAAGGTCAAGCTCTATCATCCCTGGTTCCATCATCTCAAGCTCTATCACCTTCAACTCCATCATCTCTGGTTCTATGAACTTTGGCTGTATCATCTCCAGCTCTATCATCCCTGACCTTTTGACCTTTACCTTTTGACCTTTTGACCTTGACCTTTTGACCTTTTGACCCTTTGACCTTTGACCTTGTCCTTTTGACTTTGACCTTTTGACCTTTCACCTTTGACCTTCCACCTTTTGACCTTTCATCTTTGACCTTTTGGCCCTTGACCTTTTGACCCTTGACCTTTTGACCTTGACCTTTTGACCTTTTGACCTTTTGACCTTTTGACCTTTTGACCTTTTGACCTTTTGACCTTTTGACCTTGACCTCAAAAGGTCAAGCTCTATCATCCCTGGTTCCATCATCTCAGGCTCTATCACCTTGAACATCATCTCCAGTTCTATCAATTTCGGCTCTATCATCTCCAGCTGTATCATCCCTGACCTTTTGACCTTTGATCTTGATCTTTTGACCTTTGACCTTTTGACCTTGACCTTGACCTTTTGACCTTGACCTTTTGAACTTTGATCTTGACCTTGACCTTTTGAACTTGACCTCAAAAGGTCAAGCTCTATCATCCCTGGCTCCATCATCTCAGGCTCTATCAACTTCAACTCCATCATTTCCGGTTCTATCAACTTCGGCTCTATCATCTCCAGCTCTATCATCCCTGACCGTTTGACCTTTTGACTTTTTGACCTTTTGACCTTTGACCTTGACTTTTTGACCTTTTGAACTTGACCTGTTGACCTTTTGACCTTTTCACCTTGACTTTTTGACCTTTGACCTTTGAACTTGACCTTTGGACTTTTGACCTTGACTTTTGACCTTTTGGCCTTGACCTTTGACCTTTGACCTTTGACCTTTTGACCTTGACCTCAAAAGGTCAAGCTCTATCGTCCCTGGCTCCATCATCTCAGGCTCTATCACCTTGAACTCCATCATCTCCGGTTCTATCAACTTCGGCTCTGTCATCTCCAAAGGTTAAAGTCAGAAGGTCAAAGGTCAAAAGGTCAAGGGTCAGAGGTCAAGGGTCAAAAGGTCAAGGTCAATTTCAGGGATGATAGAGCCGGAGATGAGGGAGCCAGGGGATGAGGGAGCCGGAGGCGATAGAGCCAGAGATGATGGAGCCGGGGATGATAGAGCTGGAGAGGTCAAGTTCAAAAGGTCCAAAGGTCCAAAGGTCAAAGGTCAAAAGGTCAGGGGTCAAAAAGTCAAGATCCACCTTTGACCCCTGACCTTTTGACCTTTGACCCTTGACCTTTTGACCTTTGACCTTTGACCTTTGACCTTTGACCTTTTGACCTTGACCTCAAAAGGTCAAGCTCTATCATCCCTGGCTCCATCATCTCAGGCTCTATCACCTTCAACTCCATCATTTCCGGTTCTATCAACTTCGGCTCTATCTCCAGCTCTATTATCCCTGACCTTTTGACCTTTTGACCTTTTGACCTTTTGACCTTTTGACCTTTTGACCTTGACCTTTTGACTTTGACCTTTGACCTTTTGACCTTTTGACCTTGCCCTCAAAAGGTCAAGCTCTATCATCCCTGGCTCCATCATCTCAGGCTCTATCACCTTCAACTCCATCATCTCCGGTTCTACTTTGACCTTTTGACCTTTGACCTTTGACCTTTTGACCTTTGACCTTGACCTTTTGACCTTTGGAGTCTGGGGTTTCGGGTTTTGGGTTTCGGGTTTGGGGTTAGGGTTTAGCCCCCCGACCTCTGACCCTTGACCTCTGACCTTTGAGCACCTGACCCTTCACCTTTGACCCCTGACCTTTGACCTCTGACCCCCTGACCTTTGACCCTAAGCTGGCCCCTGGCTCCATCTCTGTGTCAGATGCTGGACCCTCGTCCGAGTCCTCCTCAGTTATGCTATTATGTTCAGCCGATAAAATTACTTGCAACAACAGAAGAGGTCATATTTTCATGGGTTGGGGTTAGGGGTTAGAGTTTGGCTTCAGGGTTGAGGGGTCAGGGTTAAGGCACAGGGGACATTGTGATCCAAGGTAGCTGAGATCACTGGGATTTCAAATACAAGAACCATGAATCTACAAAAAGCTCAGCCGATTTTTTCAATTTTGCATATTTTACATTTTAGATTGCAAGAAACGGACAATATAGATAGTCCTCGAGTTAATGTTGAGCTCAAAAAAATTTTCTGTGTAGATATCCTCATAATTATTCAAGGAAGGCTAGCTGAAGACTAGTACAGAGAAAGGAAGAATATGTTCACATCCTTCTTTATTTTTTCTTTGTAACTACATATGTAATAGCATTTTAGAGACTTAATATCCAGAGTAAAATAAATTATGGATTCAACCAATATTATATGAGCCGCGGTGGCACAGGGGTGAGAGTGCAGTACTGCAGGCTACTTCTGCTGACTGCCAGCTGCCTGCAATTAGACAGTTCAAATCTCATCAGGCTTCAAGGTTGACTCAGTCTTCCATCCTTCCGAGGTGGGTAAAATGAGGACCCAGATTATTGAGGACAATGCGCTGACTCTGTAAACCACTTAGAGAGGGCTGTAAAAGCACTGTAAAGCAGTATGTAAGTCTAAGCACTATTGCTATTATGTTCAGCCGATAAAATTACTTGCAACAACAGAAGAATTTTCTTAACTTCACAGCCTTCTTTGAGGATTTGCAAAGTGATCTGGATCTGAGATCACTGGGATTTCAAACACAAGAACCATGAATCTACAAAAAGCTCTCAGCCGATTTTTTTTTATTTTGCATATTTTACATTTTAGATTGCAAGAAATGGACAATATAGTCCTCGACTTAATGACCATAAATGAGCCCAAAATTTCCATTGCTAAGCAAGATAGTTGTTAAGTGAGCTTTACCCCATTTTACAACCTCACTTGCTATAGTTGTTCAGTAGATTACTGCAGATGTTAAGTTAGTAACATGGTTGTAAAATGAACCTGGCTTGCCAACTGATTTTTTTTTTTGTCAGAAGGTGGCAAAAAGTAATCACCTGATCCGAGGACACTGCAACCGTCATAAACATGAGTCCATTGCCAAGCACCTGAAGTTTGATCACATGACCATGGGGGCTGCTGCAATGGTCATAAGCAGTGGTGGGATTCAAAACTTTTTACTATTGCTTCTGTGGGTGTGGCTTGGTGGGCGTGGCAGGGGAAGGATATACTGTAAAATCTCCATTCCCTCCCCACCCCACTAACCTGCTTTCCAGCTCCGTTCTCCTGGGTAGGGCAACCAAAGAAGACCCAGCCAATCAGCTGGGACTTGGGAGGCGAAGAATAGATCGGGGCGGGGTCAGTCAGAGGCGATATTTACCGGTTCTCCAAACTACTCAAAATTTCCACTACTGGTTCTCCAGAACTGGTCAGAGCCTGCTGAATACCATCTCTGGTCGTAAGGGTAAAAAAATGGTTATTTATAAGTCCCTTTTTTCACTGTTGTTGTAATTTCAAGCAATCACTAAATGAAAGGTTGTAAAAAAAAAAAATCAGGAGAAGGTTACAGGGGACCAATAATATCACAGCCGTGTATGCGATCTGGAGGGAAGCGTTACAACCTTTCATCTCACACTTCCGTATGACTGATTGAATAATGAAGCAGGCAACTTACGGGGAAAAATCTACCAGCAATTTCTGGTTTGTAATCAAAACATTTACAGCCCATGATTGACACCAGTGGTTCAGTCTCCTTTCCTGGAGGATTTCGCAACCATCCTAAATGCTCCTGCTCACACATATTTGAACTGCCAATTATTTCTACCTATACCGCCTGTCACTTACTTCTCAGAAGACAAATTTCCACTTTTCCTTCAGCAATAGCACTTCCCAAGCATTTACATTTCAAAGAATCCACTGATTTAATTTCAGACAAAATGTAAATAAGGCACCTGGATTCTAATCAAGAGAATACACAGCAATCTTTTTTTTTTTTTGCATGAATAAAGGAACATGTAAAGTTGGGGAGATCGTGGTGGCACATGAGCTACCTCACAAACCTCTTTCATTAAGTCCTTCATGGCATGGGGCCAGGTTATCTGAGGAACCGAGGAGCAGGGTGGTTCCAGTGGTGGTATTCAATGTTTTTTTTTACAACCGGTTCTGTGGGCATGGCTTGGTGGGCGTGGCATGGCTTCGTGGACATGATTTGGTGGGCATGACAGGGGTAGGATATTGTAAAATCTCCATTCCCACCCCACCACACGAACCTGATTTCCAGTTCCATTCTGTTCAGTTTTGCAGCATTAATTCAGCACCAGAAACATTAACACAGATGGCTGATGCTTCATTTAACATCTTTATAAACATAATAAGCAGATTTTACAAACCAGTTGTAGATTTCTCCAACACCGAGCAAACTCAGACAGAAACATGTTGCAAATTCAGAGCAGAGCTCCAGTCTTCAGTAGCAATTCAGGAGCTCAGAAACAGAAATCAGTTTCAGTTCAGTTCAGCAGGCAAGCAAGTTAGTTTCATCTTCAATAGACAGTCCCAGAGCTTAACATAGCTGCAGAGTTGCAGAGCTTAATATAGAGCCATGCCTAGTTTCAGTTTCCAGCCTAGGCTACTTCTAGTTTCAGTTTCCAAACTGTCCTCACTGACTGATTTAGTTGCTATGCCTATTCATTGGCTGACCTTGTTACCATGCTCTATTCCAGTCCATGAACATACTCTGACATGTTCTCCTGTGCAGGGCAATCAAAGAAGATCCAGCTGATCGGCTGGGACTTGGGAGGCAGAGAATAGATGGGGGCGGGGCCAGTCAGAGGTAGCATTTGCCAGTTCTCCGAACTACTCAAAATTTCTGCTACCGGTTCTCCAGAACTGGTCAGAACCTGCTGAATATCACCTCCGAGTGGCTCGCATGGGTAGGATGATGGGCTGGAGGTTAGCAAGTCCACATTTGAGACCCAAGTGCTGCCTGAGGGCAGAGTAAGCTCCCGTCCTTCGCTCCAGCTAAGGACATGAAAGAAGCCCTGAGCTAGGTGTCTCCCAGAGCAATGGTGATGTCACTGGCTAATCCTTTCAACCCGGAAGTGCCTCAGGGCTTCCAACATGAGCGCAAGGCAACTTGAGGAACCATTTTGTCCCTATGGAATTGGCTCACCCCATTCATTCTAGCAGAAGCAGCAGACTGCTGACCCCACTGGTCAAGGAATTTTGGCTGATGGGATATAAGAGAACAGCCTTTTCTGCTATGCCCCTTCCCTTTGGAAAATCTTGCCACTGAAAGTGAGGTCCACCCCACCTTCTGGCCTTCCAGAAGTGCCTTAAAACTTAGCCCTCTTGGTTGACTTGGGTGCCCCTTGCAAAATTTGGAGTAGAGGGTGAGCAGGCTGTCCTGGACTTAGCCATTTCAATGCTCAGTGCATTTATTGTGTGTTTTTTTTTAATTAACTTCTGGGATTCAAAAATAATCTAATAAATCATAGG
This sequence comes from Hydrophis major, assembly GCA_033807585.1. Classification (NCBI taxonomy): domain Eukaryota; kingdom Metazoa; phylum Chordata; class Lepidosauria; order Squamata; family Elapidae; genus Hydrophis; species Hydrophis major. The sequence goes on along the minus strand of CM066336.1, from coordinate 12,738,116 downwards.
TGGTGTTCAACAGGTTCTGACCAGTTCTGGAGAACTGGTAGCATAAATGTTGAGTAGTTTGGAGAACTGGCAAATCCCACCTCTGACTGACCCCACCCCCATCTATTCTCTGCCTGCCAAGTCCCAGCTGATCGGCTCGGTCTTCCTTGGTTGCCCTTCACAGGAGAATGGACCTGGAAAGTAGGTTAGTGGGGTAGGGAAGGAATGGGCTTTTGCAGTGTCGTTCTCCCATGAGTGGGGAGGGAATGGAGATTTTGTAGTATCTTTCCCTTGCCATGCCCACCAAGCCACACCACGCCCACCAAGCCACGCCCACAGAAAAAATTCTGAATCCCACCACTGATCTGAATGTATAGTGGCTCTATTGTTCCTAATCTCAGGCCATCCCTCCTTCTCTTCTTTCTTCACCCTCTCTCTTAAGTGCCCTTTAGGACTGTCAATTGCTGTCCCTGGCTCAATTGCTCCTTCTACTGAGTGAAGCTAATACAAGAAATATTCTGAGTACAGAACAGTTGAGGTTAACTTTGCTAGCTCGGGTATAGGTTGTTTCATAAAAATTCTGTCCCAGGAGTTCTTGCTCTGAGACCTGAATAGCAAAACCAAAAGTGCACATTTGCCTTTTGATACAAGGCAAGTTTTATGAATTAAACAAAAGTAAATAAGTATATTATTCCATATCCCTTTCCTGAGTATCTGCAGATCTTTACTCTGGGATTAAGAGACAGATCATGTTTATTCTGTTCCATTCATAACACTGGAAAAGTTGGAAATAAATCCATTTCTGATGTGTTGCAGAATGGAGGCTACACATAACTGATTCTTTCAATACTGTATTCTTAAGAGGACTTGGTTTTATATTAGGGTTTCCAAATTTAGCAACTTTAAGACTTGTGGACTCCCAGAATTCTCCAGCCAGCATGAGTAGCTGAAAGGTGAAATTCACAAGTTTTAACGTTGCAAAGTTTGGAGAGCCCTGTTTTATATCTTCCCCCAATTCACATTGTCCAGATATAATCCTGTTGCTAAAGACTTAATTAAAATTTGACATTCAGATTTTGGCATAAGGAAGCCACAATCTGAACATCACAGAACAAAACCAAATTCTGCTTTCTGTGATCTGGGGCCTTTGATCGCAACAGAATTAAAATCAGGTATCAGTATTGCTCTTGGATCAATTCTTGCCCTTCCTCAATTTATGCTCTTCGATATTTAATTTGAACTCATTTATTGAGTTTTATATTCATATTGTGGACTGAGCATTTTTAGCCCAACATTCTTTTACTACCTTGACTGTGAATGAATTCACACATTTGTTAATCTTGTGTGATTGAATAAACCACAATTACAGGGAGTTATATAAGTGATAAGCCATGGTTTGTAAGACAACTTTGGCTGGATTAACACATTGTGCTAAACCCCAAATCAAACAAACTAGGGGCTTTGGATGAACACAGTCTGCCTTCCTGGTAATAGCTATCCCTCCTTGTTTTGTATCATCTGCAAATTGTATAACAGCCCCTCTGTACTTTCTCCCAAGTCATTTATTTAAAATGCTGATGAATGCAGGACAAGTTCTCCAAGTAGGTGCAGCTGTGGTTTCATCACGAGTCCATTCACATTTTTCCAACCTGTCAAAAACAATGTACAACCATAACGAATGCTCTGCTTAAATTACATTGTATGGTTTTGATACAAAATTTATGCTTACATTGGCTCTACTGACCAATGTCTACATATTCATAATCCTTTCCTCTGTTCTAGAATTTAACTTGGTTTATGGAAATGTTTGCAGTTTGAGGGCTCCTTGGTGCTCTCTGAGCTTGGTTGATTTCTTGCAAACATTTCCTAACCCAAACTAGGTAACATCATAAGTGTGAGCACTGATGATGTCTTACACCAATGATGTTGCCTAGTTTGGATAGTGAAACTTCTGCAAGAAAACAATCAAGCTCAGAGAGCATCAACCCCTCATTTCAACTCCAAGCTACAAATCAAATGCTTGAACAAGGGATTGGACTAAAAGACCTCCAAGGTCCCTTCCAGCTCTATTCTGAATTGAATTGAAAATATCCTCCTTTCTTAATTTGCAGCTTGTTCCTCATCTGGAAGACGGCAATATTTATCTCTACTCTCCTGGAGCTATGAAAACTCTTAAGAGTTTTCAAAGGCCACAAGTCAGCTGCTCCAAAGTCAAGTCCTCAACACCCTGGAGTACAAATTATCTGCCCCTGGAGTCTTGCAGTCTAAACAACCCGGACTTTCATTGGTTCAATTTGGCCCCAGCTGGAAACAATTGCTCTTCTTGTAAAAGGAGGTTATGGCAAATTATATGTTGATTCCTTCCATGGCTGGTTAACATTTCATAGTTGAGTGTTTGAACTCTGAAACATTAACCTTCATGACACAGTGGCTCTCTTAACCATGATAAATCCTGCTGATAAATTCATTTGCAAGTTTATACATTTTTACCTTAAATTCAAGCCTCAAATCAGTCTTTTTCTTTTCAAGTTACAAACTGATTAGGCCATGAAATCTAGAATTCTTGGCATTATTGCTGGAACAAATTCAACTTAATATGAATGATCCTCCAATGGAGGGTTAAATCAAAACTTTTGACTTCTTTCCAAAGCATTTTTGTTTTTTAAAAAAGGACAAACCAAAGACTCCAAGTCAGCATTTGTGTTTATTTTGGCTCCTTTTTATAAATGGGCACAACACAGGAGTAATTAAAAAAAAATAGACATTACCATTACAATGTTACATTGGCAAAAAAAAATATTTTTAACAATTTTTAAGTTTTGGCCATAGACTCTGGTCAAAAACAATTAAAGTTGTGGTTCTTTTTAAAAGAAATTTGTCATCCATCTTCCATTTTTAAAAAACAGACACTAAATAGCCATTTTGATACTAATCTCTAGAAGTTATATACATTCTTGTTTTATTTTAAGACATTTTACCCTTTAAAATATTTACATGTTCTGCTTCTTGGAGTTAATAGCACAGAATATTATTTGAGCTATTTTATCTAAATTCTAATGAAATTTTTCACTGCCATTTCAATTCTTCTTGGGAGTTAATTGGGAGATAGATGTCTCAATGCTTTCTTTCTGAAATTTTATAAACGTTTTGTTTTCCTATTTACAAAACTGGTAAATTGGATCTTTTCTCTTGAGAGATACAAACAATGGTGAAGTCATTGCAGCAAGCAAGCTGTTTTACTGATAAAAGGAATTTTTTTAAAAAAAAAGTTGTATAAAACTGTGTATGAATATGGTATTGTTTTTTGCTCTTATTCTGATTGTCAGTTTTAAAGAAGCTATTTCTGATTTCTCACTCACACAAAATACACATATAAATGAATCACAGAAAATTATCTGCATCATAGTGGAGTACAAGAATGCTGTTTCTAAAGCCATCTATCTCACACTTCTACTCTGATTAGCAGCAATTGTCCAGATATTTTTTCAGCCCTATCTCTGAGATATTAATAATTAAACTTGAAGCTTTTTCTCTACAAGGCAGAGGTTCTGCAACTGAATTATGGTTCTTCCAAAGTGCAATCCTCAAACCGGTCTAGAATGCTGAACATAATTAGAAAAGAACTAAACTCACAAATATATAATTGGACTTGAAGACACTATTAAATAGAAATGGCAATTTGTTCAAAGGTGAAACTTCATAAGGCTTTTTCTTCAAAATAAATCTTTCACCAGAGTGATTGGCTGGGTCCCTTGTGCTGGTCCTGATATGAGTAAGATTTAAGGCAGTTCTTTCTGAAATATTTCTCAGTAGTATGTTCAGAGCAAGGGATGACAGCTAGAGAGCTCTGAGAAGGAGGAAGGAACAAATACAGTAGTATTTCTGCAGAAGGATATCATTTCTTGCCTTGTTAGTCTCCCCTTCCAAAATAGCTTAGCCTTCAAGGCACAAATTAAGCCTCAATGCAGTTGGGTTGCTCAAGCCCAGAGGCAAAGAACTGGTGCTTTCCAGATGTTGGTACCAGCATCTCACATTATTCCCCATGCTGGATGAGGCTGATGAGGTATAGCAACATCTGGAGGACCATGAGACTTCAATCTTTGACCTGATTCATCATCACCTCTTAGAATTGCCAACTATTGGCTATCTTGTTTGAAAATTCTGGGAGTTGTAGTTTGCGCCACATCTAGAAGATACCAAACTAAAGAAAATGTTCTAGAACTTAAGAGCCTCAATTCTAGATTTCTTTTACCTGATGATACCAGAGATTGTTTCTCAATCTTGGCTATTTTTAAGATGTGTGGACTTCAAAAGTCATGCCTGATTGGGGAAGTCTGGGAGTCAGAGTTCACACATCTTACAAGGGCTGAGATGGAGAGACCCTGCCATTGCAAATCCTCAAGGAAAACACCGAAGCTTTTTAGAGGTTGAGAAACAAAGACTGCCAGAAACATTATGGAATGGGACAACTTGCCATAGCCAACTTGCCATGGCCAACTTGTCATGGTCAACTCACCACTGGACCACTCATCACAGGACAATTTAACGACTCAATTTAATTATTTGAAATGAATAAAAAATAGTTTTAATTTTTGTCATTCACATTTCATTCAGTCCCTCCTTTTGCATTCTTTAATGATTCTATTCCACCATTTCTTTGATATTAGTGTAACTTCTGTCCTGCAACGAGCTGTCCTGTGGCAAGTTGGTCACAGCAAGTGGGCCATGGTGAGTTGGCCATGACAAATTATCATAAACCCAAAACATTACTGTCTGATAGGAAGTCTGGAATTGGAAGTGTGTGGCTTAATCCCTATATAAGTGGGAAGCTTCAGACAACTACTGTGTTCGCTCACTGCAAAGCTTGAAATCAAGTACAGCCCTCCCCAACTTGGTGACTATAGATATAATGGAATGTGAACACCATAATTTACAGTCATGTAGTGTCCCTACTTGGAAATGATGTATTATCCAACACAACTATAAAGTGCTGGTTGAAGAATGCTTACTCAGTATAGTGTAACATCAAAACTCAACAGCTCATAACAGCTCATAAGCAGTATATTCAAAGTTGACAAGGAGAGAGATTAGCCCTCTTTCTACCATTAAAAGGAACTAAGTTAGAGTTAACTAGTTAACTGTAGTCAGAGTGAACTAGTTGATTAAGCTCTTTTAAGAAGAGATTGGTCAACCATTTTTCTGAAATGTGTGGCGCTTCCTGCTTGAGCAGGAGATTGGACTACAAGACTTCCAAGGTCCCTTCCAACTCAGTTATTCTGTTAGAATTGAATTTCAGCATCTTAACATCTCAGCATCTTTTCATGTTATTCTGTTAAAGCAGACAATTCAACTTCTCAAGTTCAAACCTTTTGGTTACAATTACTTAAGAGGCACAACTAAATCCATCTCCCACCACTGACCCAGGCAATAAGACTCCAACAGATTTCTGTTTTCTTTGGGATAACCACATTTATCTTCCTCTCTGGAGGGAAATGTAAGCATAACATTTTGCTCTGTTTTTTCTTCCCTTTCTCCCTATTGATTTACCTTCCTTCCTGGTGAGACTAAAGCCATTAAATCAAACCTGTTCATTCTCTCTTTTTCAAGTGTTATGACTAAAGAGTGGGAGTTTAAAGGCTCATAAAATCTCCTTCAAAACCTCTAGAGGCGATTTTCCATGTCCTGACATCAAACAATTCTTAAAAGGAAGCCTATATCTTCTTGATATCTACAGCTGCAATTCCTTGCATATTTTCTGTGGAATAAATCTCTCTCAACCCACTGGAACAGACACAAAAAGGTCTCTTGAATCAACTGAAATCTTTATAGAGTGCCATACCTGGATTCAGACACATTGCTGAGTCATTTAAATCATAGTTTGCTGAACAATCCAAATGACTGCTAACCTTAGCAACCTTTCCAGGGATGTTCTACTCTGTACCTCCACACAAGATCTGGTGTAGAGAGATGGGGTATGGGGTGAGAGTGGGATGAGAGAGCAACAGCAAGCCAAATATTGTGGCTAAAAAGCTGGACTAGGAATAGGGAGAACCAGCTTCTAATCCTCCCTTCGACACCCAACTAGATGGATCACTTTGGACCAGCAACTTTCTCTCAAACCTAGAGAGATCAAAAAGCATCTTTCTACCAACCTGCACTGCACTGACGGAACATGGCCCATAACCTTCAATGGGATTGTCCCACAATAGATTCATATGGGCTGAGAATAAAAATATGCATATGCCTTCACAAACTTCAAGTTTGAACATACAATGTTCATGGACATACATACACACACATATGCACACACACACATGTAATTTCAACATTTTCCTTTTTTTCCCAGTTTTATTTTTGTTGTTGTTTTTTAATTCAACAAATTTAAGTATCTCTCAAATCAGGCTCCCCTCCTGGTGGCTGTTCTGAATTTGGCAATAATTCAGAAATCGGTCTTCCCATCTGTTCTTCTTCTCAGGTGTTTTTGACTGGATTCCCATCTAAATACTAACCAGGCCTAATCCTTCTTAGCTTGCTCAAGTCCTAGCTTGATTTTTACACATGTGCCCAATATAAGCCCTAACCCCCCCCCAAAAAATAAGCCCTAATAAAGATCCGGCAATCCAGGGTGCATGTCCGGCAATCCAGGGTGCATGAGTAAAAATTAAGCTAGGGTGGTGATGGGGGTGGAGCTGCCCTATTACTTACCTTTGGACAGTTGTAGCCAGGCCTTGCACACCCCAACACTTGCCTTACTGGCAGCCCATTTCTTCTGCAGCCAGCAAGGCTTTCTTAAAAGCCCTGTAGCAGATAATAAAGCCCCAGATCGATCTGGAGCTCTGTTATCAGCTGCAGAGGCCTTTAGGAAAGTCTTGCCAGCTGCAGAAGAAGTTCCAGAAAGGCCTCTGACAGTGAAAAGGAGACCAGGGGCAACGCATGCAAGTGAGGTTAGTCAGTGGATGACATCCCCTGAAAATAAGACCTGGTGCCTTTTTTGGTGGCAAAAAAAATATAAGACAGGGTCTTATTTTCGGGTGCCATCTTGCACAACGGACCCATCAGGCCAATAAAATTTGATTCAAACATCCACCCACTCAGACATGCCCAATAATAATTGCATGAAGGAGGGATGAGGGATGGAAGATATTGTTCCTACTCCATCTGTTGGTCCTTGCCTTCTGTACATGAGAGGAAACCTCTGTAACAAATTCATTTTCACTTTACTCATTTGGCCTATCCAATCCAATGAAAGCCTTGACTTTTCAGATTCTTCTAAACCACACGTTGGGGAACTTGAGGGCAAATCAACATGTAGATGCTGAATGTAGATGTAGAAGGAACGGATTTTTATCCATTTTCCTGTTCGAATGATTGTAATATTATGAGATAGGTAGGATTTTAACTAACCATTGGTGTTTTAATTTCTTTCATTTTGTTTTGAACAGCTAATTCTATTTTTCCCTCAAGCTTAGGAATGTTAATAAGTTACAGGTAGTCCTCCACTTACAACAGTTCGTTTAGAGACCTTTCAAAGTTACAACGGCAGTGAAAAAAAGTGACTTATGACCGTTTTTCACACTAACAACCATTGTAGCATCCTCGTGATCATGTACTTATGCCAGTTGACATGTGATCACCATTTGCAACTTCTGACAAGCAAAGTCAATGGGAATGCCAGATTCACTTAACAACCATGTTACTAACTTAATAACCACAGTGATTCACTTCACAATGGTGGCAAGGACAGTCGTAAAATGGAGCAAAACTACTTCAACCACTGTCACTTAGCAACAGAAATTTGGGGCTCAATTGTTGTCATAAATCAAGGACTAACCTGTACTTTCCAAAAGTCTGAACAGTCTGTATCTGTAAAAAGGTTTGGATACATCAAATCCAAACTATTGTCTTTTCCATTTTAAGTGATTCTGATATATTACTAGAAGGAGACATCTTTAAGGTTCCAAAGCATAACTTAATGACATTTGTGAGTTCTCCAATTTTTGTAGCAATGAAGAGGCAATATTGGACAATATGAATCTGGATGCTCCAGGTTTAACAGGAAGTTTAAAAACTAATCTGTAACAATTTAAATAAACATCATACAATACTATTACTTTGACATAACAGAAAAGTACTAATTTTTCCACAATGTTTTTTTTATATTTTTTCATTCTTTTTTTTTCTTTTGTGCTGTTTAATTTGTTTTAGATATATAATTTACTCAAAAAGGTTGAAATGAAATGAAATGTGTTAATTTGGTTCTTAACCATTATTACTTGTATTATTACTAACACTACTACTATAATTAACTGCATTGGTTTGAAAATTCAATAAAAATTGCTATCATTCAAAAAACACTTTTCCCCCCCCTTCAATGTTTTTTTGACAAACGTTTAGATGCCGGAATCTGCACCTTTGATATTTGTTAAACTTTCTCTATTTTTTTAAAAGTGAAACATAATTCCCAGCTTTTCTCCATATGTATTTGTCAGGAGCATGTTAATGTACAACTCTACATCCTTTCTACTTTCTTCACAACCACAAATAATATGATCACAGCTTCTGGTCTTTGCATTCTACTCAAGGTGCATGTGTACAACATTCAGTTAATGCAACAGGAATTATCAATTACCAAGAGCAACAAGCATCTTGTAACAACATTCTATCACTGACATAATTACAGCACATTTATCATTCATATGTCTTTTTTTCAAACAATTACTACAGATGTGTTATTCTGACTTCACCTTCTAATAGGTTAAAACACTGGTCTTTCCATTGCTTGATTTTATTGCATGGTATCCAACATTCCAATTATCTGGTTCATTTACCATTTTTTATGCTCGTTCTTTGTTCAGACTGGGGATTATAACATCCTTATAATTCTTTGGGGTCAGCACAGTCACCTCTCCTACATTGTTAATGGAATATGAAGTTGCTTAACAAATTTGACCAAAACATTTCTCTTGTATGCTTGCTGTTACTCTACAACTTACTGCTTCAGAAAAACCAGAATTCTCCCCCACTCAAGTTCTCTATATACTTATTTCATATATTTTTTTAAATTCCTCTATTTACAGAGTCCCATGGAACCAAAGAACTAGGCTCACATCATTCTACTCTTGGTTTCCCCAATAAACCTCCCACCAGTCCCCCACCATTGAAGAAATGACCACACCATTCATCAAGATATGTGAAATATGATCTAGTTCCTATAGGATTTTAGAAGATAGCTTGACTTTCTTTTTAAAAAACCGGTATTGCCATCTCCTCCTCACGATCAATATCTTAGAAAAATGCTCTTCAGCCTCTTGCCTAGACTCAGAAAACTGTGCTAATCAAGGTTTAACGTCACAGTGAATCCCAATAAACCTGGGCACAAGTTTCGGTTGGAAACCAAGGCAAGCTTAGGCTGGGTTTGCAACAGAAAGGTAGCATCTGAGGTCTTTTGGCTGTTGAACAGTGATGAGATGAAGGGGGAAAGGAAGCAAGACACGAGCATTAAGGAGTGCCCCTGCAGACCAGGTTATTTCTTCAAGGAAGCAATTCCAAGGGTCAACTCCAGCACAGTTGCTTAGTTGGAAGAGGTGATGGCTTGTGAGCAGCCTGGTCTATCAAATATTGCATCTTCTAGCACATGAAGTTAAACCCTCGTCTTGAAGAGTATCAGAAAGTATTGACAATCAAAAGTGTCCAGTTAATTTCTTTTTAAAAAAAGATCAGTGCTCTAGTCCTGAGTTAGGTATGAGTCCAGGACTTCCTGTTAATTCCAGAAGATCTTCCAGGAGACAACCAAAAAGGTCTACCTCTTGGCTCCCCCTCATTGGTACTCCTTTCAGCATCTCCTGTACTACAATGCAAGTCAGCTTTGTTGTCTTCTAAAAATGCACAAAAGCCTTTTTAAAATGGTTGGTTTTTTTCAATCTTTCAGGTTAAACTTGATAGACTCGATTAGAAAGAGACAGGTTGAATCAGAGATAGGTTTGTGTTGTTGTGGTTGTTGTTTTAAAAAAGGGACAGCATTGAGACCGAAAAAGATGACGAGGCACTCGAGGTTCCAGTCTATGCATAAAATTCCTCCTGCTTGTCAGGTTTTTGGTATGTGACACTTGCCTGCTTGGGCTCTTCCAGCGTGTAGCTTCCTTCGTCTTTCTTCTTCATCCGGTAGATCAACAGCATCACCAGGAAAGTTGCGAAGAGGGCCCCAACGACTCCTCCCACAATCACAGCTGCAAAGGGACAACAAAGGAAAGTTAGTGAGATTTGTATCGGCTTACCTTTTGTATAAAAACAAAAAAAAATTTAATTGAATATTAAAAGCCTGAGGAAGTAGGAGGAATGGGCAGGTGGATGGATGGATGGATGGATGGATGGATGGATGGATGGATGGATGGATGGATGGATGGATGGATGGAAAGATGGAAAGATGGAAAGATGGAAAGTTGGGCGGACAGATGGGTGGGTGGGTGGTTGGACAGATAGATGGATAGATAGATATCAGGAGTATCTACATGAGAAGAAGAAAAATAATTGAATATTAAAAGCCTGAGGAAGGAGGGAGAAATGGGCAGGTAGAAGGATGGACGATGGGTGGATGGATAGTCAAGAGGGAAGCTGCAACCGCACTCCTGAAGCCTTATCCCCTTTTTAACATGCCGCATGCATAAAAATGAAGTGAAACTTTGATTGTATGGTTGTGCACACCATCTTGACTTTTTTTTATCATCCTACCCACACCGTAGCTACCTCTGATGTATTTTACATTTCATTAATTCTAAAGAAGGGTTTTCATGCTCCCAAAACTTTAAGCCTTCCATAAAGCTTTGAAAAAACTGGTTTTTCTCCCCAGGGACTGGATCAGGGCATTAGATAGCCAGTTCTGTAAGGGTTATGAGAATGATTGGGGATGGCTTTGTATGTACACAAGAACAGAAGCAAGGAGCTCTGCTGGATTGGACCCCTGACACATTCTAGTCTAGCAGCCTTTTGAAAGCTGAAAATTTGGAATTTATTTCTATTTATTTATGGTCAGTGACCAGAGACGTAGCTGCAACAATAAAAACAGCGCATGAAAGGAGGCTCAGATACAATGAGAGCAAAAGGTGTTGCACAATAAATCAAGCCGGGCAGGGAGAGAACTTTAAGGAAAATCTGTTTTAAAAAACAGCGTGAGAAAAAAAAAAAAAGAAAGAAAAAAGGCCATAAATAAACAAGGATTGTGGAAAGTTTGGTTTAGAAGGGCATTTGGAGACTCTGAATCAAATCTAGCTTTTGAAACAAATCAGATAAGATCAAATCGCTGAACTGAATGTCTCAAAGTCAATTCTGACTCAGACTGGACCAAAAGTAATCTTCACATCCAGTAAAAATGGTTATGACATGGAATATTTGCAAAGAAATGTTAGGGAAAGTTGAAAATGACAAGTGAATGTGGATTTTTACAGCATATTTTTTAAAAAATCACTAGAAAATTAGGCAATGATGGCTCACATTAGAGCAAGTTTAGGTATGTGAACTTTTCACTTCAGCTTTGTGTTTCTCCTTCCTCTGCTTTCTTTCTCCCAAGCTATAGTCTAGCTTGCAGTATCAGATAGTCTGGCAGCTGCCTTAGATTCAGATACAGGTTATCAGAGTTGGAAAGGAACTTGGTGGTCAGCTAGTTCAACACCCACCCACCCCAAACAAGCAGACCCTACACCATTTCTGACAGATGGCAGTCCCGTCTCTTCTTGAAAGCTTCCAGGGATGAAGCTCCCACAACTTCTGAAGGCAACTTCTGTTCCATTGGTTGATTGCTCTCACTGTCAGAAGATTTCTTCTCATTTCCAGGTTGAATCTCTCTCCTTGTTCAGTTTTCATCCATTATTCTTTGTCTGGCCTTTGGGTGCTTTGGAAAATAGCTTGGCCCCTTCCTCTCTGTGGCAGCCCCTCAACTATTGGAACACTGCTATCATGTCTCTCCTGGTCATTCTCTTCAATAGACTAGCCATGCCTTGGTTGCAAGTAATGCCTTCCAAGCAAGATTCACTGTGTCTTCTTTAACATTTATTGAGATTAAAGGGATGGGAAGTGGTCATCAAAATTCTAGCCATGGAACTACTTCCTGTTAGGAACCACTGTATCCCCACATGTCTTAGACTGGAGAATTTCTCTCTCTTTAAGGGGCAGTCACAAATAATAGGGGATGAACCAATTTTCCAAAGCATACAAAAGGACAAGAAGCAATGGATGGAAATTAATCATGAAGCAACCTAGAACTAAGGAGAAATTCCCTGACAGTTAGAACAATTAATCAGTGGAACAACTTGCCTCCAGAAGTTGTGGGTGCTTCATCACTGGAGGCTTTTAAAAAGAAACTGAACAGCCATTGGTCTGAAATGGTATAGGGCATGGGGCGTCAAACTCAATTTCATTGAGGGCCGCATCAGGATTGTGTTTGACCTCAGGGGGCCGGGGTGGGGCGTGGTCAGGGTAGGTGTGGCCAGCTTGACGTCACTTGTGTCAGGGGCACCTGGGGTGGCCCAAGAGCTCTGCCAGCCAAAATGGGCTCCTGAGCTTCATTTCTGGCTGTGATGACCTCTTGCGACCCTCTGCCAGCAAAAACAGAGCTCCCTGCTCCCAAGGGTTGCAGGAGGCCATCACAGCCGAAAACGGAGCTCGGGAGCCCATTTTGGCTGGCAGAGCTCTTGGGCCAGTCCTTTGTAGTTGCCAGGGTGACCCAGTGGGCCAAGCACCCCACGGGCCAGATCTGACCCCTGGGCCTGGAGTTTGACACCCCTGGTATAGGGTCTTCTGCTTAAGCAGGGGGCTGGACTAGAAAAATCACCAAAGTCCTTTCCAATTCTGTTATTCTGCCTATTCTTTCTAACAACCTTCCAGGGATCCAGCGAAGTGATGAGTCTTTTCATGGAGAATGGTTGCAGCTAGCTTTATACACGAATCTGGATCAGTCTGGCAACTAACCGATGCAATACAGTAAATTCCTCAAGGCAGCATTTTGCTTTCAGCACTCTGGAAAGCCACATCATGCACTCCGGTGCAAGGAAGCCAAAGTTCACCCCCTTCTCTCCTTCAAACACAGTTTGGAAGCCAGATTGGCAATCTGTAATACACCTTACCTATGAGCACTTCTTTCCTTTCCAATATGTTCTTCTGGGGGAGTTGTGCTGCCGAATTCCCAGACTCTATTGTATTGTCCAGGAGCCCTGGTTCCATTTTCTTTTTCAACTCTGGCCCAGCTGCAGGGGTGACCAGAGGCACCACTTCATTGCCCAGATCGGTCTGAGCTATCTCTTCCTCCTCGTGGATTTCGAAGTCCCCACTGATGGGAACTTCAAATTCATTCACTGTAACTGTAGAAAGGGTCGTTTCCATGGGTTCCGCCTGGAAGAGAGAGAAGAAGAAAAAAGAGCGTACAGAAAGCAGGAAAGTGAAATAATGCATTTCTCTCCAGCACTCCACCAGGCTGATGAGCAAGACAATATTTGTCCACAACTTGGGTTGGCCTGAGATATAGGATGACAGACATTGATGATCCACACCTTTAAAAGAACCTGCAGAAGTAGGTCGAACAAAAGTTTCAACCCGAGACTATTTCCCCTCTTTTGGGGATGAAAGAGAAGCCTTCAAGGAGACCCATCACCCCTTAAAATCTCAAAATGAGCACTGACTGTTAAGCATTCATCATTTTCATAGGAAACTATGGGAAGAGGAAAAAGAGGCAAAATGAAAAAATGGTTGTATCCAAGAAAAAAGAACAAGGTATTCCTCCTTCTGCCATGAGCCTAATGATTTTTAATTTCAGTATTCTCCTCCTACAGATGTTCCCTTCTCCATCTCTTCCTCCCTCCCTCCCTCCCTCCCTCCCTCCCTCCCTCTCTCTCTCTATATATATATATGTGTGTGTGTGTGTGTGTGTTTTCTTAAGTTTTCGCAGGTACTTACATGTATGGCATTCAGCTTTGTTCGGGTATTTTCCCACGTCATTGTAGTTGTACTTTTAAAGTTATAGCAACGTTTCAGCAGAATCTCATCTGCCATCATCAGGCTTCTGTATACCCGAACAAAGCTGAATGCTATATATATATAAAACATTTTCGTGGGTACTTACATGCATGGTATTCAGCTTATATATATATATATATGTCTCTCTTTGTCTCACTCTCTGTGTCCCTATCCCAGTCTCTCTGTCTCTGTCTCTGTCTCTCTGTCTCTCTGTGTGTGTCTCTCTCTCTATTTAGAGAGTGTCCCACTCTCTGTCTCTCTCTGCCTTTCTATATCTGTCTCTCTGTGTCTCACTCTTTGTGTCCCTATCTCTGCCTCTCTCTGTCTCTGTCTCTCTTTCTGTCTCACTCTCTGTCTCTCTCTGTCTCTGTCTCTGTCTCCCTCTCTCTCTCTCTGTCTCTCTCTCTCTGTCTCTCTCTCTGTCTTTCTCTCTGTCTCTGTCTCTCTTTCTGTCTCTCTCTCTCTGTCTCTCTCTCTGTCTTTCTCTCTGTCTCTCTGCCTCTGTCTCTCTTTCTGTCTCACTCTCTGTCTCTGTCTGTCTCTCTCTGTCTCTCTGTCTCTGTCTCTCTCTGTCTCTGTCTCTCTCTCTGTCTCTCTCTGTCTCTGTCTCTCTCTCTCTCTGTCTCTCTCTGTCTCTGTCTCTCTCTCTGTCTCTCTCTCTCTCTCTCTCACCACCCAAAGACTGCACTGCCCAGGGCTATTTAACATGAGAAGAAAGTTTCAGCAAGACTGCTTCCCCCCACCCCCGAATCAAGCTTTATACTTTTGACAAAACAGATTGACTTCCTTCTGCTTGGCCTCTTTTCCAGTTTATCTCCCCTGGGATGATGGTGAAATACATGGCAGATAGGTGACCAAATTCACTAGGAACTGTTGTTTTTTTACCCCCTTGGTGGACTCAGCTCTGCTGCTTTTAGGGAAGCTGGCCAGGAGAGGGAGCAAGAGATTCATCCCTTTTGAGCTAGCCCCGCCCCCCCACCTCTCCCTCTATATTTAGTCATGCCTGTCACAAATTGAGTCTCCAAGATGCGGAAAAGGAAAAGGAACAGGAAAAGCTAGTCTTCTGTGAGTTTGCTTGGGAAAACAGGAGGAGGAGAATGCCTAGATCAGCAGACTGAAATGTCCAGTGGGTAAGGGAAAGGAATCTGCTTGGACAGCAGCTTCAGGATAGAAGTTATGATCCATAAAAGAGCAATTCTGGGCAGAACCCATCTTGAAACCCTTGAGGGGAGAGAGCCAGAGTTAGGACATACTATTGCAAACTGAGTGTGGACTTCCCCAAATTCTCAGCAATGTTGATGATGGAATTTCGAGAGTTCCAGTTTGCACATCTGGAACAGGCTCAACTTGGAGGTGACTTGATGATGAATGAGAGAAATCAAAACACGAATAGGTAATATAGCAACGACTTTTCATAACGATGGAAAATGTCTTATTCTGTCTCTGTATTTCCTGGTACCAGCCTGGGTAACCTTTGTACTGCCCTGAATGAATGAATGAATGAATGAACGATAGACAGACAGACAGACAACAAGAATGAAAGAAAAAGTTTTTAAAAGAGGGCTCTAAATGAATGTTTAAATGCACGAATTTCTCAGGTACATTGATGAAAAAGGAGGAAAACACATGTGGGATCACAGCCAGGAAATATTTGAAAGCCAGGATGGTAGAAATAATAATATGATAATAATAGGTCCTTAGGGAAAACATGACAAGTGGACAACAATGCTGTTCCCAATCTAGATACCTGACTAACTTTGAACCAAACCAAAATAAGAAAAAGGGATATTTGAAAAAAAGTACCTGTAGGACAGCAACAAAGAGGCACTGAAGCCAGTACATCATGAAGGTTTACTGAATACCAAAGAGACAAAACTGATCTACAAGAAACAGCAAATGAAGAGAAGAAGCCAAGAATAGGAAAGTTGAAGAAAGAGACACAGGCAGGGATAGGCTACTGGGGGATTTACAGGGGTTCAGGAGAGCCACTAGCTGAGATTCTATGCAGTTCAGAGAACCCCCAAATCCCACTCCTGGCTAGCCCCGCCCACTCCATCCCTCCCAGGAGTCCCTACGCGGCCTGTTTTGGATGCAGGTAAGTGCAGAGGCTCTGGAAGGGCAAAAAACGGGCCTCACGGAAGTTCAGGAAGGCCGGAAATGGGCCTGTTTCTGGCTTCCAGAGAGCCTCTGGAGCCCATTTTTGCCCTCCCGGAAACCTGAGGAAAGCCTCTGGAGCCCGGGAAAGGCAACCCAGCCCCCGCCATGGTGCAGGTGGCCGACTAGGCCATGTCCATCATGGCCACCTAGCAACTGTTGCTAAAATTTTTGAATCCCACCCCTGGACACAGGGGCTAATTCTGACTGCCTTATGAACAAACTCTTAGAAAGAATTGGGAAGATAATAAAACAGATAGCAACTGCCATTTCTGCAAAGTAGCTGAAGAAACAGTGAACTGACTAGGTAGCTGCTGCAAGAAGATCCACAGACAGATTACGAACAATGGCATAACAATGTGGTATTCTGGGACTGTAGAATTCAAATATTCTGGGACTGTAGAATTCAAACAGACAAGCATCCACTCCACAACATCCCAGAAATGAAAGGAAAGGCTTAGAGGAACAAGTCAAAAGAGTGTCCCAAAGGTGCTTTACCAAAAGGCAACTGGGCCTCCTTGGTTTTTTTCCCTTGCAAACATTTCACTTCTCATCCAAAAAGCTTCTTCAGTTCAGTCGAGAGAGAGAGAGGGGCGGGGAGACTGAGACTGAAGAGACTTGGCTTCATGCAAGGAAAGCAGCAGAAGCAGCTTGGGGGAGAGAAAGAAAGGCCTTTGCTGCTTTCCTTGCATGCCTCCAAAAGCAGAAGAAGAAAGAAGCAGCCTGGTGGCCAGGCAAGTTTCCCAGCCCCCCCCCCCGACCTTTCCCCCCTCCCCTCACTACCTCGTTTTGTTCGCAATGCAAGCAACACAAGCTTTGTGTCCCTGCGGGGCCATGTGGGCAGCGCAGCCTTGTGTTCCTGCACAGCCTGGATTCATGGCTTTGAGGGTGACATTTCTCTGTGGACCACCAACATTTTCTCACGGACCACCAGTGGTCCCCGGCTCACTGGTTGGTGACCGCTGACCTGGATGATCAAGAATCTCCAGGAACTTCCGGTTTCGCGTGGCTTCGGGGCAGCAGGAATTCGCGACAGCTCGCGATTCCTGCTGTGCTAGCCGTCGAGGTACCCCCGATCCAGATGGGTCAGGGGGATATGGCTGCCCTGTAGGGACAGCTGAAGAGAGAGGGGAGTCGGATAGGGAGGTGGGGGTGTCGCAGACCCCCCCCTTCTCCGGGAAAACCCCTTTTTCCCAAGGCGGTGGAGCGGCGGTCAGCAATGGCCGCCACGAAGAAGCCAGCAACCGGGTAAGAACTGTGCTGGAGGAAGTGTGAAGAGTGAAAGTTCTGTCTGAGCCGGGTCAAGTAACACCTTTTAAATTGCCTGGAATTGAGCTGCTTGAATTGCTGGAGGATACATTGTATCCCTAAGAAGAGCAAAAAGCGGCGGAGAAGCTGTTAAAGGGAACTTTTTTTTTTTTTTTTTACTCTCCCACCCCACGGAAATAGCAGAAATATTTGGATATATTAGACATTGAAAGTGGATTGCTTTGAAAGTTGAAGCTAAGAGACAAAGGGATTTTTGGACATTGAAAAATTTAAGAAATTGGAAAATCTTTGCTGGAGGTATGGATTTCTGATTATTTAAAATTGTCATTGCAAGTGGGAAGGGAGAAAAAAAATTGGAGCAGAAGCTGAAAAAGGAGGAGATTGTCTAGAACGTCTTTGTGGATCCCAAAGGAAGATATATGGTAATTGGACCTCTTTGAATAAAAATTAATCCAGAAAGAGAAAGAGAAGAAGGAAGAAAAGTATTAACTTTTGGAATTTTTTTTTTTTAATTGCTTTTGATTGTCTTTGATTAAAAATACTTGTGGTTGTTTTGGAAAAAGTTTCCCTTTTTATAATGGCATCGTTTGTGGATGAACTAGAGATTGAATATCAAAAATATAAAAAAGAAGATACTTTGGGTGCTTTGTTTCAATTCTTAGAAATGGCATTATGTTCTGTTGAAAAGTTGATTACGCAGCAGAAGGACTGGGACAAGGAAGAAGAGGAAGAAGAAGCCATCTTTGATGAACAATGGGTCCCTTCCGGAGAGGAGGAGAAAAAGGATAAGAAAAAGGGGATTTTAAGAATTATAAAAACAACCAAAAGAGAGAAAAATGAGCGAAAAGATGGAGGCAAGGTTAGAAAGCAAAGGAAAAGGAGTAAGAAAAGCGAAGGGAAAAAGCAAAGGGGTAGAAAGGGCAAGGAGAAGAATAAGCAAGAGAGAAATGGGGGGAGGAGAAGCCTTAATGGGGGGAAGCAAGACCTAAAGAAAAAAAGTTTATTTAGAGACAATGGGTGAATTTAATTTAGATTAAAAGAGGGATTCTGGAGGGTATATAAGAGTGTGTTTTTATATGTATATTTAGAATATAAAATTTATTATGTAATTTTAGAATCTTTTAAACAGAATCCCAAGAAAGATTGCTATATGTAGTATTTCTAAGTTAGGGTAATGAGTTATAGATGTTACTCCAATTGGTGTACAGGAGAAGTATGGTAAAAGAAAAAAAAGATGAATGGATAATTGGAAATAGAACAGACAAAGAATGTTGTTGAAAATGGTAATAAGATATGGAAGAATATATATGCTTTTTTTTTTGGATTTTGTATATTGATAAAAGGCAATAAAATTTTAATTAATAAATAATTTGGATGGAAAGGAGAAGTAGGGACAAGATATGAAGTTAATATTATATGAAATATTGATATTATAATCTGGAAATGTTATGCCTTATTGATCTTTTATTATTATTTTTTCTTAGAAAAGAATTTATAAGCTGCTATGCCTTGATTCTTTGTGCATTGTTTTTATAAAACTGATAAAAATGGTTTTTATATATATATATAAAAAAAAGAAAATGATAATAAGATATGGAAGGAGATATGGGTTGAATATGATGTTTGAATTTGTGTCTGTGTGAAGAGTTTTAACCCGGGAACAGACAACCTTCAGAAAAGATCTTTTAGTTTTGTTTATGTTTTGTGTTTGTATGTTTGTGTATTGTGTTTATGGTAAAACTAACAAAATTTGTTTTTTATAAAAAAAAGGAAAAAAGAATCAATAAAACCTTGGAGGAATGTTAGACGAGAATAATTTAAACAAGCCAGAAAGAAAAGAATATGAGGACTATAAAATGGATAAATATGGAAGAGAAATGAAACTGAATAGGAGTAAAGAGAAATAATGAGAAATTTGCTGAAAGATATTTGTGTGTCCATATGGAGATGGGATAAATTGGAATTATGCTGTATAAAAATAATGTTTTGTTTGACTTGTAAGGATTTACAATGTTAAGAGGTTTTATGTGTTTATGTATTTAATGGTTAATGATGTGTTGTTTTATCTTTAAAATTAATAAAAATTTGTTTCAAAAAAAAAAAAGAAAGAATCTCCACAGGCATTAAGCCAAAGGAGTAAACCCAGCTCTGATTAATCCTTGGCTTGGCACAGGCGCTTGGTTCTTGTACTTCATCCTTCCCCTCAACCTATTCCCACCTACACACAGCTGCTCCCTGCTTTTTAATATGTTAACAATGATGAAGAAATGCTACCATTCCCTTTTCTTCTTTTTCTATTTTCCATAGAGAGAATAGAGTGAGATCCGATTTCCCTGCAACACCTGTCATATTTACAACCACCCAGACTGTTAAAAAGGATGCCGTAGATGGCTGTGATTCATTCAGGCCGCATCTGTTGAGGTGACATGATTTTTTTTTTTTTTCCCCTCTCTTTGTCTTCCTCTTAGAAAATGTCATAACCACAATGCGTAATTGATTCAGGAAAAACCATTTTCTCCCATAAGGAAAGGCCATGATGGTCTGCTTGGAGAAACTTTGGAGCTGACATCAGGGCTCCTTGAAGGGCTGCAGGATTGGCTAACCAAAGTTTTAGTTTTGGGTAATACACTTTCCGAGCTAAAAGTCCAGCATCCCTTTTCTATTGACACAAGGGCCCTAGAAGTGTTTTATAGAACATAGAACAACAGAGTTGGAAGGGGCCTTGAGGTCATCTAGTTCAACCCCCCGCTTGACCAAATGTTAGTTTTTACCTAGGATCCAACTCACAACCTCCTGATTGTGAGGCAAGAGTTCCACCTCTAGGCCACCAGCACTGGACATCTAAATGGCTGGGTCTGCAACAGTGATGGGATTCAAAAAAATTTACTGCTGATTCTGTAGTTATGGCTTGGTGGGCCTGGCAAGGAAAAGATACTGCAAAATCCCCATTCCCTCCCCACCCCACTAACCTGCTTTGCAGCTCCATTCTCCTGAGCAGGGCAACCAAAGAAGACCCAGCCAATCAGCTGGGACTCAGGAGGCGGAGAATAGATGGGGGCGGGGCCAGTCAGAGATGGGATTTGCCGGTTCTCCAAACTACTCAAAATTTCCACTTACGGTTCTCCAGAACTGGTCAGAACCAGCTGAATACCACCACTGATCTGGAAGCCCCCATTTTACATTTCCCACAATATTCTTCGTATGTATCACCCTGTGGAAACTGGACATTTTATTTTATTTTTCTCATTAATAAAGGAGAATATTTGTAGCTCACATTTGAAATAAGGGATCCTTTATACTCTCTGGGCTTTTTTTTTTTTTTTTGCAAACATTTCATTACCCAGACTATGTAACATCATCAGTGCTAGTCTAACACTGATCATGTTAGCCAGAGGTGCCATTCAGCAGGTTCTGACCAGTTCTGGAGAACCGGTAGCGGAAATTTTGTGTAGTTTGGAGAACCAGTAGTGGAAATTTTGTGTAGTTTGGAGAATCGGTAGCGGAAATTTTGAGTGGTTCAGAATCCCGCCTCTGACTGGCCCGCCCCCATATTCTATTCTCCACCTCACGAGTCCCAGCTGATTGGCTGGGTCTTCTTTGGTTGCCCTGCACAGGAGAATGGAGCTGGAAAGCAGGTTAGTGGGGTGGGGAGGGAATGGAGATTTTGCAGTATCCTTCCCCTGCCATGCCCACAGAACGGGTAGTAAAAATTTTGAATCACACCACTGGTGTTAGCTACTTTGAGTAATGAAACATCTGCAAGAAAACCACCAAGCTCAGAAAGCACTAAGGAGTCTTTATTTTTCTCATTGCTTTTGCTCGTTTCAAGTAGGACTACCTTCAGACATTTGAGATTGCACTCAGCAAAATAGACTGGAGGATCGAGGATGAATGATATAAGGGACACTTGTTAAAATGAATAGGCAAATGTTGTTGCTGTTGTTGTTGTAGAACTAATACCAATGTAATACCAATGTAATGAACATTAAACACTTTGATTATTATTTCCTAAACCTATTTGTACCCAGACAACATACTGTTTAATTGAAATGTTAATTGAATGTTATGTTATGTTATAGAATAAAAATTATATCTATGTATAATGATATGATATGATATGATATGATATGGTATGGTATGGTATGGTATGGTATGGTATGGTATGGTATGGTATGGTATGGTATGGTATGGTATGGTATGGTATGGTATGGTATAGTATAGTATAGTATAGTATAGTATAGTATAGTATAGTATAGTATAGTATAGTATAGTATAGTATAGTATAGTATAGTATAGTATAGTATAGTATAGTATAGTATAATATAATATAATATACTGGAGGATCCAAAGATAAATAGTTTTGTTTTGTTTAGTTTAGTTTAGTTTACTGTATTGTCACTGCACCTCATACAACGAAATCAAACACCATCTTCAGTGCACATCATGACCATGAAAATAAACACAAACACGTATCCTTCACACTCCACACATTGAATTGAAAACCCACAACACTGCACCAACACTGCACTATACGGTAGAATTCAAAAGAGCTACTGCCCTGGAATAGAAGCTGTTTTTCAGCCTATTTATTCAACCTATTTAAATAGGTTGTTATATCATCTGAAATAACAGCTGACATGAACTTGAACCTGGAACTTGAACAGTTCTGGGCTAAAGCCTTCCATCACTATTTCACCAACATTCCCCATTGAATCCCAATGACCTAATATGGTAGATCTTGATAAATATATTGAAACAACGCCAGTTTTCATTTCATTTAGACACCTCTTGGTTTCCCAAACTTTAGCAATACAAAATCTAGATCTGTTCGCAGCTTAATTTTTTTTTTTTTTTAGTTCGTGCCATTCCTTTTTAGCAATACAGTTCATTCGATTGTTTTATATTTAAATTCCTGCTCTAAGTTGCCATGGAGACCACACACAAAGGAATAAGACATTAAAGTATTATCTACTCACGTAAATAACTAAATTTTTAGTTTGGGTTAATTACAGGTTTCACTGATGGGGCTCCTGGTTGCTCAGGTTTGTGTGTGTGTGTGTGTGTGTGTGTGGTTGTAGACAATAGCAGAAGTGGGATTTCTACAATTAGTTTAATCAATTTTAAAAGTCTGTTTTGTAGTAGGATGGTAACAGGTATCTTTAGATGCATAATTTAATTCTATATTATGTTTCCTCTCCATGCTAACGAGTGTTGTATTTTACAGACTCACAGAGGAAACACAAATGATTAAATACCAGGGATCTAATTCAAAGCATTGCCAAAGATGTCTCTTTGAGCCCATCTAGTGAAGATGAGCTAATTATCCTCACAGTGTTGGTTCCTCTGCTGATTTTTATTACTTTTTTGAACATCTAAATGGAATCTGCCTTCCTGTGGCTTATTTTGTTTCTGGCAGTCTGGCTCAGCTAAAAAAAAAAAAACAAGTCTTCACCTTCTCTTTCCTAACTTTTTTGCAAATCCCAAAGGTGCTTTTCCAAAAAGCAGTTGGACTTTCTTGGGTTTTTTTCCTTGAAAACCTTTCGCTTCTCATCCAAGGAGCTTCTTCAATTCTCATCCTTCTTGGATAAGGAACGAAACATTTTCAAGGAAAAACAGAGAAAGTTCAGATGCCTTTGGGACAACCATGATCTGGATGAGTGAGAATCTCCACAGAGATTCTTGTTCTGTAAATCATTCTCACAATCTTCCCATTGACACCATCTTCCTTTGAGAACAAAAAAGTACCCGAACACAGAAAAAGAAGCAATGGGTGAAAACTAATCAAGGAGAGAAGCAACTTAGAGAAATTTCCTGACAGTTAGAACAATTAATCAGTGGAACAACTGGCCTCCAGAAGTTGTGAATGCTCCAACATTGGAAGTTTTTAAAAAGATGTTGGACAATCATTTGTCTGAAGTGGTGTAGGATTTCCTGCCTAGGCCGGGGGTTGGAAGACCTCCAAGGTCCCTTCCAACTCTGTTATTCTATTCTAAAACCATCATCCTCAAGGTCTAGACCTCTGGGAATTCTTGCGGCCATTTCTTGGTATTTCTTCCACTTTCCCTGAATGTCTCTTAACATGTGGTGCTTAGATCTAGACATAATACTCAATGCACAACTTGTCCAATGAAGAACAATGACACCCACAAACCTTTATTTGGAAAAACTATACCTCTGCCTTTGACTGATTTAGCAAATATGTCACACCACTGATTCACATTTCACTTGTGATTAGTCTCCAGTTCCTTTTCACAAACACTATTACTAATCTGCAAAATCAACTGTCACATTGCAACCAATTCTACATGGGATAAACATCACATCAATTAAAAACCAAGATCCACGAACATCAGCTGGCAGTCAAACGTCACAATCCCAAATCCTTAATCTCTACCCACACCGACACTCAACAGCACCAGTTCGATTGGAATAACACAAAAATCATTGGCCACCCTATCACCCACCATGCTTGTGAGTTCATCGAAGCCTGGCACTCCACAAGCAATTCCATCAACAGACACAATGACCTACAACCAGCCTACGAACCCCTCAGAATCCAAATCAACCAGATGGCCAACTAGGCACAGCACCAACCCTCAACCTGATGGATTTCAAAGATCAGTCATTGTGAAGGATGCCAAGATGTCTGACTGCCTGGACAGCGTTTATTCTTTTATACCATTTTTACAAGCAAGGAAGAGTAGCATAGACACAGTATTTGGATTGGAGAATAGATTCCACATGGATGAAACCTCCCAACCACATTGGTACAACCTCCCAACCAATCCTTAAGACTAGTGGTGATGTTAGTAAAACAAGATCACCTATATGTCTGGGAAGTCCGGGACTTTCCACCTTCACCAAGATATAGGGAATGAGATCATGCAAGTAGCCAAGAGGACCCATATAGGTTTTAAACACTGCAGTTTGCTGCTAGCATCTAGCGCCATCTATAGGATCTCAGTAGCTACTACACAACCAACTCACACAATCCCCAAACACAAGCGCATCGCTTCCCATTGACCTTGACCTGATATAATCTCCTTATCAAAATACCCATCACAAAACTCCCTGATGACTCACAGCTGACTCATCACAAGACCCTCTCTAGATACACCCATATCTGAAGCCCTTATAAACAGAAGAACACTGACATCCAGGCATGGGATTCAGCCCGTACGGACTGGTTCGGGTGAACCGGTAGTTCCCATGATTAGTTTGCCCTGCCCACCCAACCCTGCCCTAGTCTGTCTTACATTCCTTTGTTTTTCACGCCAGCTGATTCGCAGGGCACAGCAGATTGCACAGATCAGCTGTTTTTACTCACCATGGCTGCAGCAGAAGGTAAGTTTTAGCTGAAAAAGTGTCATTTTGAAGTGCTTACACAAGCAAACCATGCACTCACTGAACCAGTTGTTACACCAGTGGAATCCCACCCCTGCTGACATCCTAAACTCCACTGAAGATGTACCTGGCCTGGTAAAGAAATGTCTGGAAACCAACCCACAAGCTCAGAGAATGAACCTTTTACCTTTATACTATTACTATACCCAGCCTGGTATCTCTCATTCTGTACTAACACAACTGATGTTTTTCTTCTAAGTGAAGAACCTCATACCCATCTCTGCTAAATTTCAAGCTGTTACTTTCAATCCACGTCTCAAATCATCCATCTGAATTTTATTTCTCTCTTCTAGAGTGGTAGTAGTACAGTAGTAGCAATCCCACCCAGTGGTATGTCATCTGGAAATCTGATAATCATTCCCTTGACTTCTTCATTCAAGTCATCTGAGGAAACACTGAAACTATTAGAAATTAGGGGCAAAGGCTGTAGCCTCCAGTTATCACTCTACTCTCACTACGGGTAGTCCTTGACTTATGACCATTGGTGTTGTTAAGTGAGACATTGGTTAAGTGAATTTTGCCTCCATTTTATGACCTTTCTAGCCACAGTTATTAAGTGAATCATTTCAGTTATTAAGTTAATAAAATGGTTGTTAAGCAAATCTGGATTCTCCATTGCCTTTGCTTGTCAAAAGGTCATTAAAAGCTGTTCACATGACCCCAGAACACTGCAACTGTCATAAATATGAGCCAGCTGCCAAGCATCCAAATTTCGATAACATGACCACGAGGGTGCTGTGAAAAATGGTCTTAAGTCATTTTTTTCAGTGTCATTGTAACTTTGAATGGTCGCTAAATGAACTGTTGTAAGTCAAGGACTCCCTGTATTTATTTTTCCTTCTTTGCATATGCAGACTCCACCCCAAATCCTTTTTCTCAGGTGAACAGCCAAACACAGAAGAAACAAAGAAGGGACGAACATTTGCCCTGAAATGGCACTACCAACATAGTGAACCTATTGCTTCAAAACCAATTGGCCCCAACAACATTGAACTGTTTCTAAACAAAGGATTGACAGGAAGACAGGAAAATGGAAGGAAGGGAGGAAACTAATGATTGGCTGGCATTGATTGGTTGATTGATTGACAAACAGGCAGGAAGACCAGAAGGACTGTTATTGTGAGCTTATTATACCTTATCACTAAGTATTGTATCTTTATGATTTATCATGAATGTATTTTTACGATGATTATGATAATGTTGTATGATTATTGCTTGTATGTACACTGACAGCTTATGCACTGGAGACAAATTCCTTCTGTGTCCAATCACACTGGCCAAAAAAGAATTCTATTCTATTCTATTCTATTCTCTATTCTATTATTCTATTCTATTCTGTTCTGTTCTGTTCTGTTCTGTTCTATTCTACTATTCTATTCTCTATTCTATTATTCTCCTATTCTATTCTATTCTATTCTCTATTCTATTGTTCTCTGTATTCTATTCTACTATTCTATTCTATTTTATTTTACATATTCTATTCTACTATTCTATTATTTTCTTTATTCTTTTATTCTACCCTATTATTTAGTCTCTTTAATAACTAAAGAATATATATTCTATATATTATATTCCATATTCCATATTCTATTCTATTCTGGTCTTTAGACCTGAAAGATTATGGCTTAGCAGGGATGGGGAAACTATGGTCCTTTCGAAGTCCACAAGTCACAAGCCATAGTTCCCCACCTCTGGTTTAGTGCATGCAGAAACCACCATACTGAGAGATACAGCCTGTCTTTAAACACTTTCCGACCTGAGCAGCATCGGTCGGTGTTGCTGTGGGAGGCTGGGGCACTGTGGTAACATCTGGTTCCTGCGAAGTGCTGAGCTGGGCCGTATCTCTGACCTCTGTCTCACTGGTCGTTCCTAGGGGAGAAGCTGGAATTTCCGTTCTGGCTACAGTAGTCGTCGGGGTTTCAAGCATCATCGACTGTGTCACGGCAACAATTGTGATCACAGGCAGCAGGTCTCTCAGGGCAGTGGTTGGTCTAGAGGTAACCGTTGTGGTGGAGGCCGTCGTAGCCATGCTAGAAGCAGTCGTGGTCATTGTGGTAGTAGCGACGTCACGGGATGCAGGGGTTGCAGTAACCCCTACTGCTTTCCAGATGGTGACTGCTGGCACTTCTGAAATCCTGGGAATATATAGGCCGTTGGTGGCGGATTCAGAAATAACTTCTTCCGTAGAGAGTGGTGCCAGAGGCGTGGCAACCGGTTGCACAGATGTGACAGGCATCACAGCAGAGGTGGTAGCAAGAACGATGGGTGAATCCGTGGTGAGCCGCACAACTGACTTGGATCCGGGATCCTGCTTGAAATCTGCAAGAGAGAACAGGAACAGGAAAACAATACAGGTGTATTCCTCAACTTACGACTTCAATTGAAGCCCAACACTTCTGTTAGTTAGTTAGTTAGCCAGCTAGCTAGTTAGTTTACTTTATTGTCATTGCACCTCATACAACGAAATCAAACACCATCCTCAGTGAACATCATGACCATGACAACAAATACAAACACACGTTCTTCACCCTTCACACATTGAACCGAAAACCCCCGACATCACACCAACATTGGACTATACAGCAGAATTCAAGAGAGCTACTGCCCTGGGATAGAAGCTGTTTTTCAGCCTATTTGTCCTTGTTTTTATTATCCTGTACCATCTGCCAGATGGCAATAGTTCAAAAAAGAAAGGGTGCCCAGGATGAGATGCATCTTTGAGAATGTTTTGAACTTTCTTAAGGCAGCGGGGACTATAAAGCTCTTCCAAAGAGGGGAGAGGGCAACCCATGATCCTCTGAGGGGCAATGACGTTAACCCTCTGGAGTGCTTTCCTATCTGCCCCTGTGCAATTGGTGCAGTAAGTTAAAATGCTCTCTACGGTGCAGCAGTAGAAGGTCACCAGCAGTTTTTCATTCAGTTGTTGTTTCCTGAGAAGTCTCAGGTAGTATAATCTCTGCTGGGCCCTTTTGACCAGGGCTGCAATGTTAGCACCCCAGGTCAGGATCTCTTTTATGGTAACACCCAGAACTTAAAACTGGCCACTTGCTCCACTCGGTCTCCACTGATAAGCAAGGGCTGGAGGTCTGATCTGTTCCTTCTATAGTCCACCATAAGCTCCTTGATCTTATTGGTATCGAGGACCAAGTTTTAGTTTCCACACCATGAAAGCAACCAGTCCACCTCACCTCAGTAGGCAGACTCATCCCCCCAGAGATGAGTCCCACCACTGTTGTATTATTTGCAAATTTATCAATAGTATTACTAGCATGAGTAGGAACGCAGTCATGCACATAAAGAGTATAGCGTAAGGGACTCAACACGCAACCCAGTGGTGTTCCAATGTTAAGAATAAGGGCTGAAGAGGTATGGCTATGTAATCTGACCCTCTGTGAGCGGCCAGACAGGAAGTCCATAATCCAAATTCTGTTGCGTGTTCAGTGAATATTGCCCCATTTTTCTTGCCATGGTTGTTAAATGGATCACTGCCGTTGATAAGTTAGTAACTTGATTGTTAAGTGAATCGGATTTCCTCCCGCTGACTTTGCTTGTCAGGTCATAAAAGGGGATCATGTGACCTTGGGGACAACAGCAGCGGTCATAAAGGTGAACCAATTGCCGAGCATCTGAATTTTGATCCCAAGGATCTTGGGGAACCTGCAAAGGTCATAGCGGTGAAGAATGGTGATAAGCCACATTTTTTCGTGCCATTGTAACTTTGTACGGTCACTAAGCGAACTGTTGTAAGTTCAAGCAAGTGGTGCGATGGCCTAGAGGCGAAGCTCTTGCCTCACAATCAGGAGTCTGTGAGTTCGATCCTAGGTAGAGGCAGATATTCCTCTCCCCAGGCACACTGAGAATGTATCTGCTGAACAAAACTCTGCATTGGTGACAGGAAGGGCATCCGGCCATTGTGCTAACTCCATAATGCTATCTCCATTCACTTGCCCAGACTGCACCCCACAAGGGATTATGGGGTCATTAAATGGAGATGATTGTGGGATTCAAGCAGTAAAACAGGTGAGTTAAGCTTCAAAGCTCCGCTCCTTCTCTTGTCAATAAAAACAGGATTGTTGGGCCCTATCTCAGTAGCAATAGAAATAGCTTAGACTTATATACCACTCCATAGAGAGTGTGCTTTACAGCCCTTTCTAAGCGGTTTTATAGAGTCAGCTTAAAAACGCTTAGCGCTTCTTGAGAACTTTTTCCAATAAGGCAATGGGGGAAACCAGAGACTGTTGATTGTAGTGAGGGAACACATGGTGCTGTGGGGGGGGGGAGAGAGAGGGGGGGAGAGAAGGGGAGAGAGAGAGAAGGGGAGAGAGAGAGAGAGAACAATCTGTCCATCATTCTACTGATTTCTGAACACACCATGAAAGATAAGGCAGGGTCAGGTTTGCAGACTGCATTAAACCATGCTATGAACGAGGTTTGCCCATTGCATGAACCATGAGCAGTTAGTTAGCTGAGTTCACACCACATCCAAAAGAAAAATCACAGAAAGCCCATGGTTGGCTTAGCATTTAAAAATATTCAATTCAAAGATGACATCTGCCTTTCCATCTATTCTACTAATCGGACAAATTCAAGCCACAACTGGAGTGACGTATTCCTTCCTAGCATGACGTATGCTTGCCATTTTAGTTCCATACTCACATCCAGATCCAGATCCCGAATAGAAGTCCTCCATTTCCTCTAGTTCTTCATCTTCGAAGGAGTCGTCATCCCCCGAGCCTTCCATGTCAATCGGCCGTTCAAAATTTTCATTCCGCCACTGTTGAGCCTAGAGGATCAAAAGGGCCGACACAAATAAACGTATTATTCCCACAGATCCGACAGAAGAAACTTCCTATAGAGCAGCTTAAATAGTTTGAAGCCTATCTGAAGAGCCACCATGGGCTATAGATCACTTGTCCAGGACTGTGTAACCAAAGTTCCTTTCTCTTGCTTTCCTCCCTACTTCCTACACTGCAAAGCTCATAAATTCCAGGCAGCACAATTTTCTTTGGCAATGAAGGATAATCACCTCCAGTGCGAATTTCATGAAATCAACGACTACCATTCGCCAAAGTCAAGCAGCTTGTAAAAGACCACTCATCTTAGGTGTCATTTATTATATATTTTCTCCTGGAGAAAAAGGGATAAAAATAGGTGGAAAACGCATCGAATATTTGTCGTTGTTCATTCAAGGCAGAATGGCTATTTTTCTGTTTTTAGAACTCTGCTGAAAATATTTTTTCTTTAAAAAAAAAAAAGCTCATAAAAAAACTGGATAGCCTGTTATAATTAACTTAGCTGGTTTAATGTTTCTCAATGTTGATGACTTTAAAAATGTGTGGACTTCAGTTCCCAGAATTCCCCAGCCAGCAATTCTGGGAGTTATAGTCCCCATACCTTAAAAAGGCCAAGGCTGAGAAACATTGATTTATAAACAGCTTTAATGGAGTTTCACACTCTTACAGATTTGCATTAGCAGAATGTACTTTTGTCCTTACATTGATATTTCTGTCAATCTCCTCTCATCTAATGCCACATATTTTTGTATCAGTAGCATTTTTTTTTTCTTGGAATGATAATCCAAGGATCAAGGAAGAGAAACAGCAACTTATGTGCATTTAAAAATGAAGCGATGCAGTTTTTCACTGGAAAAGTTTGACAGCAGCAAAAATACTACAAGCAATTTTTGCAAGCTTAGCAGAAAAAAAAAAAAAACCTCTGGAATCTGCACTATGGAAGCCAGCCCTTAAGAGAAATCAAATGAATTCTGCAAGCGTCTCCAGCTGAATGTGGTTGCATCAGTGGTGGGTTTGCAAATATTTTCTTTCGGTTCTATGTTCACTTGTGTGCATATGGCTCAAATACCAATGCTGGTGAGCTGCCTGAACTGTTTTTTAGCTCAGCTGAGGTGTGGTTATCTGCTCTGCCACACAATCAGCTCTGCTAAAAAACAAGGAAATATAGGAGAGGTAATGGCAGGGGCAGGTGGGTGGGGCCAATCTGAGATGGTATTTGCCGGTTCTCCGAACTGGTCAAAATTTCCGCTACTGGTATGCCAGAACTGGTCCGAACTGGCTGAATACCACCTCTGGGTTGCATCAACAATTACCTTGCAGCACCCCTATGCTGTAATAGTTAAGGTGTTTACTGGAACTGGGAAGGCCTTACTTCTCCATTTACCATCAGTCACAAAAGCTCACTAGATCAGGGGTCTCCAAATCCCCAGGGCAGGGACCGGCATTGCTCTATACTCCGCCAGGAACTGGCCCATGCAAGCAAGCGAAGCCCTTTCCACACATGCACAAAATCCAGACAGCACACAAAACCACTTCCACGGAAAAGCTGCCCTCCATCAGTACTGCATATTTGCTATGGTCCTTGGGGCAGGCACAAGTCACAAATGTTTGGAGTCACAAATCACAAATGTTTGGAGTCACAAATGTTTGGAGACCATTGCGTTGTTGAAGGCTACTTGGGCCATATGGCAAAGTTAGGCATAAGTGATGCAAACTGCAAAAAAGAGGGAGAAGAAGGGTTGAAAACACATAAGCAGGAAATACATTCTTAAGCTGTCAAAATGTAGGGAGTCTCCCAGCACTGTTTGAGTGCTGATGAATTATATCATTGGTATCTCCCATTTCAAAGCTGAGATTCATTTACCAGCAAAACTACCTGTAATTTTACTAAGCCACAACAGCCAACGAACCATGGAATTGGGTCTCTGACTTTATCCCTATTTGAACTTAAACGGCACTGGGATTTTGCCACTAAATGATTCAAAGGGAAAATGAAAAATCCATCAGTGCCAAGAAGTCGGTCCAATGTCCAGTCATCCTTCTAACAATCTCACCTGGCCTTCAACCAGGAAAACTGGTTAGGCTGGCAGACCTTGTAGCCCCCATCACACTGAAATATTTATGGTTTGCAGGATTATAAATAGGAAGATGCCGATGTTGCACTGTTCAAAGCGAAGGAAAGCCAAGGAGACAAGGGAAGCTTTACTCTTACAGATTCTTTGGGGCTATGCTTTTTGAAACTTGGCAACCTTAAGATGCCTGGGTTTCAACTCAGCATGCTGGCTGGGGAATTCTGGGAACTGAAGTTCACGCATCATAAGGTTGCCAAGTTTTAAAAAGACTGCTCTATAGCCTATGAGAAACCCATGCCTATTTCAAACAGATCCTCCAGAATACCGTGCAAGAGATTATAAATTCACCCAGTGTGTTCTTCCTGTTTATTCATTGCAGCCATACATGTTTTTATTTTTATAAATTGCACACCTTCGCCATCAGGCATACTAAGAAGTTGTCCTTCATATCAAATGATGTGTTTAGTCTTTTAGGTCCTCAATAAATAATCACGAGGTGAGACATTACACAAGTCTGTGTCGTTTCCCTTTTCTGCTGAATTCTGACATCACTTTGTATTTATAATGCAGTTTCCTGGCAAGAGTTTTCCAAGATTTCAAGCTGAATTTTAGGGGCTCTTGTTGGCAATGTCAGGCCCTGAATGCGTACACAAAACTCCGTCCTCACTTCTCAGAGGAGAGGCGGGCAATTTTCCAAAGGTCATTTCCAAAGCTATTGTGGACAATTTTCTGGTCCATTGCCCACAATTTTTATTAAGAGGATTTTCAGCAATAAGGCAGGAATGAGGAACAAAAGCCTAGAATTTTTGAGAGTTGGTGATACGCATCTATCAAAAATATCCACTAACACTGTCATTGATGGTTGGTTTTCCACTGGCTGGTAACCTCTGGCAAGTGGAAATATAGCAGTTGTTTTTGGACTGTTTTTGGAAGTTAGTGAAGTTCAGGACATTTTTCCATGATTTTTCCTTTCGGACCTTTTTGCTAGATGGCATGAGAAAGGCTAGAGATAACTAATCTATTGCTGGTGGGGGATAAAAATAAGCCTAAATCAAGATAATATGACAGAAATAACATAAGATGTTAGAGTTATACCTTGTTCATCTGTAGTCTTAACAAAATTGTTGGTTTTCTTCTTAAGGAATATCACACAAACCTTGTTATCATTTTACAGGGTTACAGACCAGGCTGGGCTGCTGGGGGCTCGCAGGGGTTCAGGAGACCCACTAGCTAAGATTCTGTGCAGTTTGGAGAACCCCCCAATCCCACTCATGGCTGGTCCCACCCACCCCGCCCCTCCCAGGAATCCCCATGTGGCCTGTTTTGGATGCAGGTAAATGCAGGGCACACACAGAGCCCTGGGAAGGGCGAAAAACATGCAGGCATCCCGGAAGTTTGGGGAGGCCGGAAATGGGCCCTTTTCCAGCTTCCAGAGAGCCTCCGGAGCCCATGTTGGCCATTTTCACCCTCCCAGAGCCCGGGGAGAGCAAAAACGCCCCTCCACCATGGTGTAGGAGGCTGACTAGGCCACACCCACCATGGCCGCACCCACCCAACAACCAGGCAGAGAACCCTTTGCTAAAATTTTTGAAGCCCACCCTTGGTTACAGCACCGCAAACTTTACAAGCTTCTGGTCTAAGTAGACATTGAGGTGTGGAGAAGACAGTGAAATCACCAACAATATTTTTGACATTTTTTTTATTTTGGAAAGTCTAGCTATTTATTTAATTGATTTACATGGTTGCTCATCTCACATTTGGGACTCTGGGTGGTAAAATTGGATTTAAACCAACAAAAAGCAACAAGTAATAACAATAATAACATAATAATAATCTAATGGCACTCAAGAACAATCTAGCCAAGTCCATGCAAACACAAATCATATAAAAGAAATCACATTGATAGGCTTATCTAATCTCAAAACCCCAAGGGAACATCCGGGTTTTCAAAGATGTATAAATTACCAGCAGAATTGGGGACAAGTGAAACTTAGGAGGTGTGGTGTTCAATGAACAGGCAGTGCAACAGAGGTATCTCTAATACCAAAGAAGTGTATTTGGCTATCTAGATCAGGGGTCTCCAACCTTGGAAACTTTAAGCCTGGAGGACTTCAATTCCCACAAACCTGGCTGGGGAATTCTGGGAATTGAAGTCCTCCAAGCTTCACTTTACCAAGGTTGGAGACCCCTGATCTAGAAGGTTATTGACGTAATAAAAATTAGCTATCTACTCTATATGGGGTAGTTTTTCCCCTATTTCAGTATATTTCTGGATCAAAATGAACAACTCTGAACATTTCTCTATCCCCAAAGCTTTCAAGAGTCACCAGCTACCAACCTTCCATATTCTGGTTCCCTAAAGGTATGTTGAATGACAGCTCCCGTCACTCTTAATTGTCTGTACTGACTGGGAATAAGAGGCTGACTTATAGGCAAACTCATTTGGAGTGAACCAATCCGAGAAAGGATGGGATAAGGATGGGATATGCTTTTCTAAGAACTGGTCCTGGTGTATCCATCTCAACCTAGGTTTTACTGCAAGCCTGTTGAAATGAACGGTAAATTCCACAGGGATTTACTAAGCCTACATCCAGCCCCCAGAAGTTTTGCAAAGGAAAAAATATGTCATTCTTATCACGTTTTATAAGACACCAAAATAATCTTAGCAGGGTTTTATTTTATGAGCGAATGTAACAAAACACAGAGAAGGCTGATCAGGATATATTGATAAAAGTAGACTATAAAACACAGTTAAGAACTGAGGAATCCTGCTGGGACGCTATCCTAACGGTCATTGACATGACAACAGTAACCATAGTAACTATTTCCTCCATCATAATGGCTGTGTTCTCATATCTCTTTCTGGGCTTCAGAAGAAGCCGAGGACATTGAGATGAAGGAACACCATTTGGAAGTCAAAGATATTCTCCAACTCTTTGATATCAGCTGTGTGACCTTAGCCATCCTACTTAAGTTCTTTCAAGTGTCAGCTCTAGCTGGTTTCACCTTGATGGAATATAAATACCTCCAAGGGGGGTTATGTAGAGTGCAATCAAATGAACATTTGAAAAATAAAATAAAATGGTACTCCTTGTAGTTTAAAAACCTGACAGTGATTGAATCCAGAGCCTTGTATATTTTGCCAACACAGATTGTATATTCTAGGTGTCTCTCTTCCACTCCTTCCCAGCTTCTAGCTATGTTAAGAAAATATGGAACCCCAACATCGGGAAGGAACGAAGTGATTTTCTATCAGCAGAACCAAAGCAGAAATTCAATAGCAAAAAAAATAAATATTATTATTCAGGAGTATGTGTGAAGCTTTTTTTTTTTTTAATGAAACAGACTCAACCTGGTATGTTAAACTTCTGTTAAGCTTAACATCTCATTTCCCTCAATTCCCCAAGCCTACCATTCTAAAAAAATACTTTTATGACATCATTGCTTTGGGGCAAAAAAAAGAAAACCTTAATTGATCTTGCACCATGAAAAAGTTTATTTTCTTGTGTGATGAAAGCAATTGGTCTAAAAAGAGAGAAAAGCTGGGGTGGGGAAACAAGTTATTAGAAAAGCAGCTTTTAAACTGAGATATAAATAAAATGGATATAAATAGAAGGAATCTGTTCATATGCTCGGGATTTATTCAGGCGAAATATAAAATGCTCATCACATGCCTCTTAGCCACACGCTATTTCCAAACTGGCTCAGCTCTGTCTTCAGGGAAGAGATGTAAAAACACCCTTCCCTTCCTTCCCTTCCCCTCTCCTCCCCTCCTCTCCCAGCTTTAAAGCTGGACAGGGCATTCGAAGTAAAGCTCTAGGCTCTTGGCATAAATTGCATCAGTCTGATTTGAGATTTATTCCTAGCTCTGAGACCGGAATGCTGGATTACCTGGAGCAATTCATTTCCCCGTGGATCTCATATTGTGTCCAGCTGTTTCTTTAAAACAAACCACCACCACCCTCCAAAAACCCCTAAACTAATAATAATAAAATGCCCTTCAATCTGCCTATATTTACACAAAGAATTCCACTTTCCAAAACCCCATCCTGCTAGTTGGCAGTTCGATGTTTGCGCAGGGAACCACAAACTATTTATTTTAACAAGGTATACCCCACCTTTTGATTGAAGCCATTATCGCGGCAAATTGCAATCAATTAAAAGAAAAGGAGAATCAAAAGGTTTTTCGTTCCACAAAGCACCTGATCCTCGGCAGATAAACCAATGAGCTTCCCTTCTTCCTCTGTTTCCATTCGTTCTATTATCTTCTGTCTGGTTGACAAAACCTGCAATTGTTTCAGGTCTTCTGAAGCGAGGAGAATCACGGCCCGGCCTGATCTCACGCTGATGATTGCTCTCGAAAATTAGCCTGTGCCGTGACTGTTCACCAACTTGCAAGGGGCAAGCACACAATTGTGAGAGTAGTGATCTTGGAGATGGTGTGTTTGCTCATGAAGAGCAATAGGGACTCTTGGCAGAGAACGTTTGCACCAGACAATCAACATCCTTGTCCAAAAGAAAGGGTGACATCCGTGACCAGACCCTGCTAGCATGACAGACAAAGGGTTCCTTTGAACTAATACAGAACATTGCCATAGATTTCATCACCACTTCAAGGAGATATATCAAAGCCATTAGACAAAGAAAATGCCATCAGTCTGCTTCATTTCATGTACGTATGAGTAAGACTTAGTGTGTTAGAACAAAACTCAACTTCTTAGAAGCTGCAAAGAACCCGCCTTTTCCCATTATGACATTTTTACAAAGTGGGAAGAATAACATGGCCTCATTATTTAGCCTTCACGGCGTTGGCACAGTTTAATGCACCCGACAAAAGGTCCCAAAATATATGCACCCGCTTATCACCAAAGAACATCTTTTCATGGGCATATACAGCTACAGGCAGACTTCTCGGCCTTAAGAAAGCTGAGGATTGTTCTCAACAACAGGGACGGGGGGTGGGGGGGTGGGAAGGATATGGCTTGCAGACAAGTAGAAAGCTGCAAAAAGTCCCACTGAATCCTGCATGTTTCTGAGACTCGGTATCAAAAGATTTAGCCTGATTCTTTTCGGTGTAAAAAAATAATAGAATTGGAACAGACTGCAGGGTTTTGCAAGGATGGGCAGGGTGGGATTCTACCAGTTCGCACCTATTCACTAGAACTGGTTGTTAACATTCTAAGCAGTTCGGAGAACCGGTTGTTAGAAGAAAGTACTGGCCTAATCCTGTAAGGAAGGCAGGAAGGAAACATTCTGGTGTTGCTTACTTAAACTGCCTCTCCGTTAACCCTTATTACATTCTTGACAGGACTAGACTTCCTGTCTCAGGCACATCTCTGGAGTTTGCTTCCCCTCCTTTGCTGGCACTTTGCTTGTGTGGAGTGACCATTCAAACTTACAATGGCACTGAAAAAAGTGACTTATGACCCTTTTTCACACTTATGACTGTTGCAGCATCCACACAGTCATGAGAGGCCAGGGGGAAGAGATGCGTGCCTTGATGTGAGTGATATTGAGTTGGCCACGCCCAGCCAATAACATGACCACCAAGCCACGCCCACCCAGTCACATGACCACCAAGCCACCCCCACCACCTAAGCCACAGAAATGGTTGTTAAAAATTTTGAATCCCACCCCTGAAGAGAGGGTATAAAGGATGGGCACCAGGGACTTCTTAAAGAGTTTCTTCTGAAGGAAAAACCTGAAGTAGCATCTTCCCCTGCTCAAAACTTCTATTGTTAGGAGCAGGAGTGGGCTTCAAAACTTTTAGCAATGGGTTCTCTGCCCGGTTGCTGGGTGGGTGTGGCCATGGTGGGCATGGCCTAGTTGGCCTCCTGCACCTTGGTGTAGGGGAACATTTTTGCCCTCCCCAGGCTCCGGAGGCTCTCTGGAAGCCAGAAACGGGCCCATTTCTGGCCTTCCTGAACTTCCAGGAGGCCTGTTTATCGCCCTCCCTGAGCCTCTGTGCATGTCCTGCACTTACATGCATCCAAAACAGGTCGCGTGGGGACTCCTGAAGGGGAGGGGAGGGGCAGGGTAGGTGGGGCCAGCGCTGCTACCTTCCCACCTAAGTGGTCCCTATTTTTCTACTTGCATTTTTTCAATGCTTTCGAACTGCTAGGTTGGCAGAAACTGGGACAAGTAACGGGAGCTCACTCCGTTATGCGGCGCTAGGGATTCGAACTGCCGAACTGCCAACCTTTCTGATCAACAAGCTCAGCGTCTTAGCCACTGAGCCACCACGTCCCTCTCTTATCTGTTCAGCTTCAAGAAGTCACATAACACCTTGCCTTCAAATCATGCCTTATAGGCATATCTATTATTTATCAGTACAATTTATCAGTGCTGGAGAGGAATGTCTAATCTGTCGCTCTAGACTCTAGAGTCATTTATGATCTTTGCCTTGATTTTATGCAACCTTTGACCTAATGTTATGCAGACTTGGGCCTAATACATCCCTCTTCCATAGACAAACAGCTCTAACCTCTGATAAGAGCTTCTTGTTTAAAAGGAAAGTCTTTGTTGTCAAAATGGTTGTTCTACCACTGAATTAAGGTTATTTCTGAGGAATTGGGTAGACTGGCTTCCAGGCTGTGTTCACACAACCTGCATTTTCTGGCCTATAATTAGTCATTCACTGAGATTGCACAACACAGAGATTCATAAATTAACCCAGCCCAGGTGTGTTCTGCAAATGCAGCCATTAAGTTTCAAACCAAGAACTGACTTAATGAAACAAGGACTCCAAGCTTCATTTATTACTGTGCTTGTTAATTAAAGCAAACTTCTTTCTTCAAGAACCTTGGACTACCTTACACCATTCACCCTCCTCTTCATTTATTTGATCTCTATAAAAAGCCTCAGAGGTAGCATCATCTCAGAAAGTATCATCCAGAATATCCATCATAAATAAATGACAATCACTTCACATCTCGGTGGTGCCTCAGTGGCGCAGTGTTTAGAGTGCAGTATTGCAGGCCACTTCTGCTGACTATCGGCTGCCTGAAATTTGGCAATTCAAATCCCACCAGGCTCCGGGTTGACTCATCCTTCCTTCCTTCCGAGGGGGTAAAATGAGGACCCAGATTGTTGGGATAACATGCTGACTCTGTAAAAATCGCTTAGAGAGGGCTGTAAAGCACTATAAAGCGGTATATAAGTCTAAGTGCTATTGCTATCTCAGAAAGGTTTATGCCAATATGCTCACCATCACACTGTCTCAACCTTACAAATTCACAGAACAGATTGATTTTCATCTGTAGACACTCTTAGAAATTGACATTCTGGTTTCAGTACCTGAGTTAGTTCCATTATTGGTTTTTTTTTTAAACTTTGTTGTTCAGTAACACTTGTACCTGCTAAAGTTTTTTTCCAAGAAGTTCCATAGAAAGCTAAAAGAAAGTACAGTATTCGTATCCTGAGTGATATGAATGAATGTATCCTCACTGTGCTGTTAGATGCAATCGCATTGCAACTGACTACAATAGCCTTAGATTTAATTTTGCAGCACTTTGACCAAAAGTGGCAATATTGCTGCTGATATTATCTGCTTTTTTTTTTCCAAGTGCTGCTGAGTGGGGAGTGGAGATTATCAGAATCAAGCCCATGATGTATACCTAGAAAAATGGACAGTAACTTTTGATGACCTGAAGCGTGGCACAAAAGCAACAAAGTCACAAAAGTAGGAAAAAGTCCCTTTAATACCTCCAACTTGGCCCCCAATGTCCAGTTATCATTGGCTGGAGAAAAAACTCTCCCAAGAACAATCTTTAAAGGGAAGAAATTCAGCCCAAACCCAAAATACATAGAAATTATAAATAAAAACCAACACAAACCATGCTGCAGCAATTAACGAGACAGGGCAGGATAAGGAATTGTAGACTTCAAAAGATAAAGAAATACACACAGTTGGGAGGACGCCAGAACCCAGATAAGACTTGACAAACAAAGATAATTCATGCTTTGCTTCCAGCAAGGTGCTGTGCGCAAACACCCTTTTTAAATCCTATTTTCCCAACTGCAGCTAATGAAGGGAATCAGGGCCCTTTTCTCCCCTGTAACCCACATAACTCACATTGCTCCCTTCTCTGTTCCTCCCAGCGTGCCCTAGGGTAAAGAGGGGGTGGGCCTGGGTCTTCCTCTGAATGCGCAGCCGGACTGTGCTCTTTCCCAGTTTCTTCCAGAGCCACCGGAGCCACACTCCCACTCCCTGTCAGCTGCTTGACCTCCCCCTCAGAATCAGATTCCAACAGGGGCATGACAGTAACTGTTTCCCTACATGCTACAATTCTACAGACAGTCAACTGGAACATAAGGAAAGACAATTTAGAGAAGACAAAGATAAGATAGAGAATTCTGCAGAAAGCAGCCATGTTGTCAAAGGATGTAATGAGCACCTTCACATGTAATGGGTGTGCCATAAGCTCCGTCCCTTCGGTACATGCAGGCACTATCACAACAAACATACCAAAGGAGTGCAACTTATGTCATGCTCTCATGATATTTCCCTCATTGTTTGTCTTCCCCCTGGACCTCTCTGCTTGGGGGCAGAATTAAACATTCATTCCTTGTGGGACTTGATCCAGCCTTCTCTCCCCGTCCCATGGTAACTCTACTTTTCAAAAGATGTGATACAACAGAAATGTCAAAGGCATCCTCTTCACTGCAAGGTGTGAGAGATTTGGACTTAAATGTTGACGTTTTGCAAAGAATTTAAGGAATTTTTTTGTTCTTTAGTTCTATTGAGCTGCAGTATGATCCTCTATAGGTCCAGATCAGGGAAAGTAGATTTTTAAGGGCTGGTGGGCACCCTGGAGATTTTGAAACCACAAGATGAATACTCACAAACGACTGAAAAAAACATTCCAATTTCCAAACAAAAGTGCTGCAATGTGGGTGAAGCATCTCAGAAGGCTACCTGGTGAGGATATAACTTATTACCCTCTCTGGCTCCCTAAGCCAGGTTGATTAGAGAGCCAAGGTGGAAATCCATGGGTATGTATGCAGGGGTGGGATTCAAATATCCCAGCAAACATCCCGCTGCTGGGTGGCCATGGCCATGGTGGGTGTAGCCTATTGGAACTTCTGGGAGAGCCATTTTTCACCTTCCCATGGGTCCGGAGGCTTCCCTAGGGCCTCTGGGAGGGCAAAAACAACCTCCCCTGAGCTCTGGAGGCCCTCTGGAAGCCAGGAACAGGCCCATTTCCAAACTTCCGGTCCTTCCGAAAGGTCCATTTTCCCCCCTTCCCAGAGCCTCTGCACAGACCCTGCACTTACCTGCGTGGAAAATGGGCTGCATGGAGACACCTGGGAGGGGAGGGGTGGGCGGGGCAGCCAGTCGGTTCAAATACTGGTTCGGTGAGCTAGATGCAAATTTAACATCCGGTTCACCCGAACTGGTCTGAACCCTTGTGTGTATGCTATTCATGGCACAATATTGCCCACCCCTAGATTAAATAGTGGAGGGGAAGCTCAGACTAAACATGGTTTGTGGCAAACACCTTGAAGTCTGAGCACAGAATACAGTTGTATAAAAACCTTTGTAAAGTTACAGGAAAAACAGATTTGATACTTCTGGACCTTTGCAGCCCTCTCTGGACTGCCTCTGCTCCAAATCCTGCACATCAGACATCAACAGGAAAGTTGATTGCATGCAAGGCTGCCAATTCTCGGGTTCCAAAACTATAATAAGCAAACTCTTTAGAAAAATATCCAGCGCAGCTGTGGGAAATCATCCACATAAGCCAGAAACTGAGGGCAATTGTCTTGGGTGGCAAGAAGGCCTACAGAGCATTCCAGTTTTGGCATGTCAGATATATGGACTTGGGGGCTGGAGGGAAATCAGCCTTAGATCCACCTCAAACCAGGTCAGCATGCTTGCCAATAAATGCAGCACGAGCAGAAGTCGGCACCCCATTCAAAACTCCCTTTGAGCATGGCTATTTAAACAGAAGACTCCAGCAAAAAAAACATTCTGCCTACCAGCCTCCAAGAAAACGGGCATCAACGAAAGGTCTCTTAGCCAGGGAGAATGGCTTTTTGAAGAACAGGAGGTGGGTGGCAGGGTGGG
Source organism: Hydrophis major (assembly GCA_033807585.1). Lineage (NCBI taxonomy): Eukaryota > Metazoa > Chordata > Lepidosauria > Squamata > Elapidae > Hydrophis > Hydrophis major. The sequence goes on along the minus strand of CM066336.1, from coordinate 12,696,375 downwards.
GTTCATGCATGCACATTTTTTCGACAAGAACATTTTCCATTTGACAACAAAGTTGCCTTTCTTTTAAACATATGCTGTTCCCTTCCAAGTGCAGTCCATTAACATTCTCCCCAAACAAACACAAACTTTTCCAGTGAGACAAAACATAGCCAAGAAGAAATCCAAAACTCTTTCTCCCCTTCCCCCCCTTTTCTATCCTTCTTTACTGCACAAAAAAGCATCCCCCTCATACCCTCCACCCCCCACCCAAAAAAGGGGTCCTGGAATTGGAAAAAGCATTTTCTCCTAATTTAATCTCTGGAATGAAGCCATTTTTGCAAAAAAAAAAAAAAGGAAGCCCAGTCTGTGTGCAACCCATTGCATTGGGATGGCGCAATGGTTAGAGTGCGGTACTGCAGGCTGTTTCTGCTAACTGCCGGCTGCCTGCAATTTGGCTGTTCAACTCTCACCAGGCTCAAGGCTGCCTCGGCCTTCCATCCTTCCGAGATCGGTAAAATGAGAACCCAGATTGTTGGGGGCAATAGGCTGACTCTGTAAACCGCGGTTTTTACCTAATTAACAGTAAAAGTTTTCCCCCATTCTCAAACAATCAGCCACATGGTCCAATCAAGGTGCTGGCTGGTTGTTCGGAAACGTCACTCCTCCTCTCTTCAGCCACTTGTGGGAATGTCCTTGGTTCTCAGGGGAAGCTATTTTGTTTTGACTACAAAACCCCAGCTATCTCTATTCCCTACTCCATAACCCTCAGTACCATAGTGGCAGCACTGAAGCCTCCAAGATGGTCTCAGTCACGCCAGTTTCCGAATGGACAACTGGTTCTCATGAGGTGTGAATCAGAACTACCCTATTCAATAGTCATGGTTGTTGGGTCAATGCTATTAATGTCATGGAAGCAACTCGCTTGTTTCAAATATTCCATCCGGAAGAAACTGAACAAAATCGGCAAGAGGAACAATCGGATCCAAAGCCACAACCTAAAATTCTAAGGACTGAACCTATAATTTACTCAGGAATGGTTCACTGGCCAGCCAGCTCCACCCTTCATTCAAGGTCTGAGGCCAAAATTACAAGACTTTAAATTACTGGTCTTCTCTTTAGTGTTCACAACTCCCTTCAAGCTCTGCAATTCTGATACAGCCTTCCGTTTCTGACTATGCAAACCCTTTCCGTCACTCTTCCTTCATAGCTATAAATAGAAGGTAAACAAGAGTTTGCTATCCTGCTGTGCAATTACAGGGGAAAGCGTAGCAACAGCCAAGAATATGCAGTTTAAGAACATAAGAGCACAGTTCCTCATAGTCCAACTTCTGTTGTTTACAGATGGTCAAACCAGAATTGTTTGGGGTGTATTTAAGCAAAGACACTTTTAGGGGGGCCAACTTGTTATTGAAAGGAAGGACACAATGTAGAATTAGCATCATGCCAAAAGGAAGGAAGGGAGAAAAATCCGATCACCTTCTGGCATTTTGTCCTACTCAGTCTAATCAAAAAGAAATTGCCATCACAAAGCTTTTTGAAAGGGGAAACAAATGTTGGGGAAATTCTGATAAAAATAATACGCTGTTCTTGCATGGGGCAGGTGACAAGTGAAGATGTTGTGTGTGAAGGCTTCTTCATGGACAATCATCTCCTTGCAATAGACAGGAGCCTCCCTGGCTTCACACCCTGCTCTATCATCCCCAAAAACAGGATCTTGAACATCTCCCGCCCTTAGGCATTTTGCAGGATGGTAAGAGAATGGCCTGCGAGTCCCTTGGACTGCAAGGTGATCAAACTGGTCAGTCCTAGAGGAGATCAACCCTGACTACTCTTTAGAAGGCCAGATCCTGAAGAGGAAAATCAAAGACTTTGGCCACCTAATCAGAAGGAAGGACCCACTGGAGAAGAGCCTGATGCTGGGAACGATTGAGGGCAAAAGAAGAAGGGGATGGCAGAGAAGGAGGTGGCTGCAGAGGTGATATTCAGCAGGTTCTGACCAGTTCTGGAGAACCGGTAGAAGAATTTTTGAATAGTTTGGAGAACTGGCAAATACCACTTCTGACTGGCCCCGTCCCCATCTCTTCTCTGCCTCCCCAGTCCCAGCTGATTGGCTGGGTCTCCTTTTGTTGCCCTGCACAAGAGAACGGAGCTGGAAAGCAGGTTAGTGGGGTGGAGAGGGAATGAAGATTTTACAGTATCCTTCCCCTGCCACACCCACAAAGCCACACCCACACAACCAGTAGTAAAAAAATTGGAATCCCACCACTGGGTGGTTGGATGGAGTCGCTGAAGCAGTCGGCCTGAGCTTAAATGGACTCCAGGGGATGGTAGAGGACAGGAAGGCCTGGAGGAACGTTGTCCATGGGGTCACAATCAGTGGTGGGATTAAAACTTTTTTACTACCAGTTCTATGAGCGTGCCTTGGTGGGTGTGGTGTGGCTTGGTGGGCATGGCAGGGGAAAGATACTGCAAAATCTCCATTCCCTTCCTACCCCACTAACCTGCTTTCCAGCTCCGTTCTCCTATGCAGGGCAACCAAAGAAGACCCAGCCAATCAGCTGGGACTCGGGAGGCAGAGAATAGATGGGGTTGGTGGAGCCAGTCAGAAGCGGTATTTGCTGGTTCTCTGAACTGCTCAACATTTCCACTACCGGTTCTCCAGAACTGGTCAGAACCTGCTGAATACCACCTCTGGTCATGATGGGTCAGACATGACTTTGCAACTAACAACAACAACAAGAGAATGATAGAAAGATGTGCAACAGAAATACAGAATAAAAACAAAAAATAAAAGCTTCTTTTTCAGAAGAAGAAACTTTCTGAGAAGGTTGAAGTCCAGAACATACAGAGTGAATGATCAGATTATGTGCACCAAACACTAAACTAATCCATTTTTTTTAGCGTGTACAAGATATCAAACCATGTATTAACCATCTAGGTCAGATCATCATCACAAACAAACTGTTTTTAAAAAGGGGAGTTCAGCTTTGATCATCTATCTGTGGACAAAATTTGGGGCTTTTTACATAAACACACACACACAAACACGTGTAGATGTCTATGCATGGTGCACGAACACAGCTACTACCTTTAACTGACCTACAGAAACAAGTTGTGTAAAAGCTGCCAACGAGTGAACAAAACACACCAAATGGACAAAGGCTGAAATAGGCAAATATTAATGATTTATTAATTGCTACCCAATTCTCTGTGACTCCCATTTACCAAATATGGATGTTATGATGCCCCTGTGAATGGAAATTCAACAGGTATGTTGCCTACTATGGTCTCCACTGTGGCATTGGACAGCCAATGAAAGATGTCCACACAATTATGCTGACTTTCACACCCTATTGTCCATCGTCCCAGAGAATGATTGGGCATAGATACTGTATTGATTTGAGCCATACCATGAATGCCTTTTTATCCAAACTAAAAATATCTAAATTCTTTTAGTCTATGTCAACCCAGAACATAACTCAAAGGAAGGAAGGGAGGGAGGGAGGGAGGGAGGGGGGGACGGAAGGAAGGAAGGAAAGGAAGGAGAGATGGGAGGGAGGAAAGAAGGAGGGAGGGAGATTGGGGAAGGAAGGAAGGAGAAAGGGAAGGGGAAGGGAAGGAGGGAGGGAGGGAGGGAGGGAAAGGAAAAGGAAGGAAGGAAGGAAGGAAGGAAGGAAGGAAGGAAGGAGGAAGGAAGGAAGGAAGGAAGGAAGGAAGGAAGGAAGGGGAGGGGGAAGGGAATGGAGAAGTGGAGACCAGAACAGATTTGGGTCATAGTTTCTCTCCAGAAAATCTCTGGGCAATTCCATGCTAAGCAAACTCCCAATGGCCCAGAACAAAGGCCTCTTCACCTCCACTGCCTAACACTCTCAAACATTTCTCCTGAGTACATAATATTAAGATAAAGCCAAGAAAAGGCGGCCAAACCAGCCTGAGAAAGAGCCACATCACACTTGAGACAAGACTGGAGCATCAATGATGCTACTGTCCCCATTGTGGGGCAAGAATCACAGGGCAGCAGTTACATGGGAAAGGAAAGGAACATTGGCAATGCTTTCTTGATTTATTTGCACTGAAACATTGGCTGTATTGTAGTCAGTTGGGAAGTGATGCAAGCAAAGAACACTAAGTCATCTATTACTCCTTTTTTTTGCTCCCAGCATCCATCCATCTTTTCTTTCTTTCTTTCTTTCTTTCTTTTTCTTTTTTTCCCTTTCATGTTAAGGCACCAGAAGAAGCTTCTGGCAGTACTTCAGATGTAACTTTTCAGACTATTTGCCTTAATGTGCACAAGCTCAGAAATATAAGAAATTCTTTAGCTGGAGAAAATGTTCATGTACATTGGGAAGTTGATGCATTTCAGAAATGAGAACGCTATTCACTTCGTAAACAAGCGCGAGAATAATGCCCCATTTTAAAATACATCCATTGAGAGAAAACCACAACTCCTTTGGGGGTAATTGGCATGAAGAGGAAACATGGAGAGAAGAGAATTGCTAAGATATAACTTGGGACCCTCTCACTGATAAACCATAAACTTCCTGCCTTGTGGCACCCTAACGCACAAGAGGGAGATATGAGTGAGCCGGAAAGAACCTCAATCTTTGCATTTGTAGAAAACCTAGAAACAAGGTCTAAATGAGGAAAATGCCTCCAAAACAGTTTAATGATCTGAAATATTCTCAAGGATTTCAGAGATGTCACATCTGAAGGAACAGAAGAGTTGGCTGGTCAGAAAACTTAACATCCCTTCACAATACCAGCTTTTGACATAAAATGCAACAAAACACAAACAATATGAGCACTCTGGACATTTCCAAAATAAAAGGGTGCTATTACACCTTTCTCTTTTTCTTGGGCCTACTCAGGAGCTGGGATACTCCATAATATTCTACTACAGGTCACCATTAATTGTGGTTTACTTGTAATCAATATCTTCAGTAATAAGCAAATATCTATTGATAACTATGGAAGCACCACTGGCTGTTCTCTCAGACCACTTCTATCAAAACCAAAAGTAATAGATGAGCTAATGTAATTACACCGCTGCTTACTTGCAATTTTCATTATTATGATTCATCTTCCAGTAAGTCAGATGTTTTGACTGGTTTTGGCATTTTTATCCCCTGTCAAGTCCTTCCCAAGGACTCGGGGTGGGCAGATGTTGCATTTGATGATGTTAAAAGTATTATATCGAGGTTGGAAGCTATCCCAAGTAAAGCTGCCTTTTGCAATTGACTGATAGGGATCTCGTCAATACCAATGGCATTCAGGAGGTGTTTCAGAAGTTTTGGGATTGCACCTATCTTTGTTTCCTTTTGCCACAGCCATTCAATTTCTATTTACAGGCCTTTGTTAACTTCTCCAGATCTTTCTCTTCTATTCCACTATGTCCAGATACTATTATTGTCATGGTTCATTGCAGTTAGTCAGGTATTTAGATGAATTTGGCATTTTTGTCCACCTACCGAGTCCTTCCCAAGAACCTGGGATGGGCAGATATGGTTGTTTGATGATGCCAGAGATAAAATTGCAGGATGTCAGCTGTTCTGAGTAAAGCTGCCTTTTCCAATTGACTGATCATGAATCTGTCAATGCCGATCATGCCTAAGTGGTGCTCAATTACTACTTCTACTGTTACTATTACTACTACTGCTGCTGATATCACATGTGGCAAAAATATTATACAGATTTCTTATATGAATTATCAATAACAGTTGTTCATGTATTCTTTCTTTTCTAAACGGTATTTTGAGAAGGATGAAAGGCTCGATTTATTGTTGCATAGGAGCATCCATTGGGCAGAGCCAAGAAGGCAGCTGCACCCATTCTTTCTTAGATATGTCATGCCTGTGACCTATGGAAAAAAGCTGCCCTCTTGACTTCCCGTGTCCCCTGGACAACCTTTACACTTAGGGTTCAGTCCCATGTATAAATCTGGGTCAAGCTCAAAGTTCTCACGATTGTCACATTATAAATAATACTTCCCTGCTTCATAGCCCATCTTCTTTGCTCTCTGTGCATCAAAACTGATCAGCCCCTCCATATGATAATGCTCAAGCCATAGTTGCTGATGAGGAAATTATGATGAGTGTTGATCTTCCTTATGGATTCTGGTCCACACGGTGGGGAGGAAGCATCCAGTGCAATGTTAAATGAAGCTGACAACTGCAATCCAATTAAGGCAGTGCCACAGCTTAATTATATTGTTGTAAATAAAGACTTTAGCATTACTGGCTCAGCAACAAACCATGTTGGGACAAAGCCCAGGATATAAAGAGCTATTCCATAGCCAAGCCGAAGGGTTCAAATAAAAACAGTGGGATTGTTGGCATACTCATTCTTTGAACTGCGGATCTGTGTTTGATGGCACAAGGGTTCTGAAACCCTTGGCTTTAGAAAGGCCATGCCCTTTGGCACCAGGGAGCAATCTGCCCACAGGTTCAAACCCAAAGCTTCCTTTGGGGCCTGCTGCTTTGAACTGAATGGTCAAGTTACAGATCTCTTTGTGACCTCCATGCCTTGCCCAAGTTGGCCACAATGGTAAAATTCATACTGGGGCCTTCTCTTCACTTAGAACTAGTTTTAGCAGCCAGGATAATGGCAGAGTCTCTGGAGAATCAGTTAGTGTACAAATTCAATAACATATAGCAATAGAAATAGCACTTATATATCACTTCACAGTGCTTTTACAACCCTCTCTAAGCATTTTACAGAGTCAGCCTATTGCACCCAACAATCTGGATCCTCATTTTACCCACCTCAGAAGGATGGAAGGCTGAGTCAACCTTGAGCCTGGTGAGATTTGAACTGCTAAATTGCAAGCAACCAGCAGAAGTAGCCTGCAGTACTGCATTCTAACCAGTGCACTACCACAGCTCTAAATAAATGAATAAAATAAAATGCCAAATGTTATGCAAAAGGTGCCAGGGTATCTGGAGAGGGAAGAGGGAAGAGGTCAAAAAAGTTAAGATGGCAACCACAACTGTGCAACAGAAGTCCTGCCTTTATTTTATGTTATTCACAATGTATTTCCTACTGCGTGTAAAAAAGCAGGCTTCGATCATCAGGTTGCAGCCAATATTTTGACTTTTTAAGTGAGATTCTTTAAAACAAGTGAAGAATAACATAAATAACTGCCTAAGAAAAAAAGAGGAAAGGCATAATGGCTGGATAACAAAATATCCAGGGAATTTACAAGTGATAACTTGTAGAATTCACTACTTTATTCTTCCATTGATCAAATAATCAAATAATCAACTGAATATATAACATATATAAACCTCAAATCATTACATCTTCTTGAAAATAACTGTAAATCGCTACAAAACTCTAGACTGTCATTTTATACTGAACTCACCACAATTTATTGTTAACTTAAATAAATACACATGGCTCTTACAAAAAGAAAAGAAAAAGGCTTTTTAACATTTATCTCTCTAAGAAAAATAATTGGGAAAGCAATTATTTTAGAAACTGGGAGGGGTTGTTTTGGGGGGGGGTTGTTTTTCCAGAATCTTAAGAGCTAGAAAGTGCCATCAAATGTCAACTATGTTTCTTCATTATTCATTCGTTCATAAAGTTTTTCATTAAAAAAAAACCCTTCCTGTTTTCCTATGTTTTATTTGTGTAAATCTATATAAATATTTGGACTGATCACCCTGAATGTAGTCTGGGGGAAGAAACAGGAATAAATAAAGGTTTCTCTTCCCCTTCATCATGTCAGCCATCATCACTAAGAAAATACATAGAAACATAGATAATGTAGAAAAGAGTAATACTTGACCAAAAGTATCACACTTGTTTGCACAACAATCTTTGCAGGCTGAGAACTGTCGATAGGACATTTTTCTGTTTCTTTGTTTGGCACACGTATTATAATTTTAGGAGACAGTGGAACTTGCTGAAGGACAGTTCTCCCCATACCATAGTCTCCATTGTTGAGTTATGGTTTTAAGATGGATGAGTCTCTCCTTCCCCCACTTTTTTTTTGGGGGGGGGGAGGCTGAAAAGTCTTTCAGGGTCTGGGGATCTACAGAACAGAAATAATACTGGGGTGGTCAGAAAGATCCATAAGATAAATCCACCTCTCGTTTCTCAGATATGTGTTTTGAACATAGTTGGGGGGAGGGGGGAGGGAGGAAGGAAGGAAGGAAGGAAGGAAGGAAGGAAGGAAGGAAGGAAGGAAGGAAGGAAGGAAGGAAGGAAGCAGAAGAAAGAGGGATGGAGGGTGGCAGGGAAGGAGGAAGGCAGGAAGGAGAAAAGGGAGGGAGGAAGGGAGGGAGGAGAAGAGAGAGGGAAGGAAAGTGGGAGGAAGGAAGGAAGAAGAGAGGGAGGGAAGGAGGGTGGCAGGAAGGGAAGAGAAGAGGGAGGGAGGGAGGAGAAGGGGGAGGGAGGGAGGAGAAGGGGAAGTGAAGGAATTAGGAAGGAAGGAAGGAAGGAAGGAAGGAAGGAAGGAAGGAAGGAAGGAAGGAAGGAAGGAAGGAAGGGAGGAAGGAAGGAAGGAAGGATCAATGATTTGGCCTAAACTATCTTTCTATATTTCTCTATTAGTTAAAATAAAACTACATGGAGATTAAAGCCTGCAAAAAGAAGGGGGATCATTACAATATGAGTTTAGTAGCTCAAGCAATGCCGGTGCCATGTCAGGTCTTGCTGCTGGCAAAAATCAAAGAACCATAGGACAGATCCCATCACCTATCCTGCCTCCCCGAGCAGCTTCGCAATTTCTTTCTTTATTTATTTATTTGATTTGTCAATTGCTTACAAGATAATAGGTATAAGTATATACATAGTTATGAATACATGAAATGGGTACATATAAGAAAAATAAAAGAAACAATAGGACAGGGACGGTAGGCACGTTGGTGCACTTATGCATGCCCCCTAAAGACCTCTTAGGAAAGGGGTGAGGTCAATAGTAGACAGTCTAAGATTAAAGTTTTTGGGGTTTGGGGGAAAAAACCACAGTCAGGTAGAATATTCCAGACATTGACCACCCTGTTGCTGAAATCGTATTTCCGGCAACCAAGTTTGGTGTGATTAACCTTGAGTTTGTATCTATTGTTTGCTCTAGTGTTGTTATGGTTGAAGCTGAAGTATTCATTGACAGGTAGGACATTGCAATGTATGATTTTATATACCATACTTAGATCAGACCGAAGACGGCGTAATTCAAGATTTTCTAGGTCTAGAATTTCAAATCTGGTGGCATAAGGTATTCTACAACGAGTAGAGGAGTGGAGAACTCTTCTTGTGAAATATTTCTGGACTTTCTCAACTGTGCTAATATCAGATACGTAATGTGGGTTCCAGACTGATGAGCTGTATTCAAGTATTGGTCTAGCAAATGTTTTGTATGCTCTAGTTAGTAGTGTGATATTACCAGAAAAAAAGCTATGTAGGATTAGGTTAACAAAATGCTTTTTTGGCTGTGCAGTTACAGTGGGCTCTAGCACTTAGATCATTAGAGATGAGTATTCCAAGGTCCTTGTCAGAGTTTGGATCATCAACAAGATCTTGACTATTCAGCTTGTATTTTATTTTCTGATTTTTTTTTGCCAGTATGTAAGACAGAGCATTTATTTGTTGAGATTTGAAGTTGCTATTTGTTTGACCATTCTGATACATAGTCAAGATCTTTCTGAAGGGTAGCAGTATTGTTTGTGGTATTGAACAGCTTTACATCATCCGCGAAAAGAAAGCAGTTGGTCTTAATATGATCACAGAGATCATTTATGTAGAGTATGAAGAGAGTTGGTCCTGGAACACTGCCTTGGGGGACACCACTGTTGACAGGTACAGAATTTGATAGGACGCTCCCAATTTTGACCGTTTGTTGTCTGTTTGACAGGAATGCTTCTATCCAGTTATGCAGTTGCCCAGAGATACCGTAAGATTTTAGTTTTAGGATTAGCTTGTCGTGTACCACTGAATCAAAGGCTTTACAGAAGTCTATGTAGATTGTGTCTATTGCTTTGCCCTGATAGAGTTGTGTCGTCCATATGTTTTTGCAGTGTAAGAGTTGCAGATTACAGGATAGTTTTTTCCTGAAAACAAATGGTTTATTGGAGAGTAGGTTGTTTGTCTCTAAGTGGAGGATGATGGATTGGTTAATAATTGATTCCATGACTTTACAGGTGATGCAGCATAAAGAGATTGGTTTTTAATTTTCAACTAGACTGGGGTCTCCCTTTTTGAAGATGGGGATGACCGTGGCTTGTGACCATAGTTTTGGCAAGGAGCTGGTCCTGAAAGATTTTTCAAAGATTATGCTTAGAGGTTCGGCTATGGCAGTGGGTAGCTTTTTTAAGAAGTAGGCACATATTCCATCCGGTCCAATAGATAGAGATGGTTTTAGATTGCATAGTGCTTTTTCAGCACTGTCTTCTGTAAAATTGATATGTATTAGATCACTGTAGTTGTCTATGGTTTGGCTAGGAAATACTGGGCATGATCCATTGCTGTTTACAAATACTGAGCCGAAGAATGTGTTAAAGAGGTTCACTTTAATGGTGTTGTCGTTCACACCATTCAGACATTCAGCCACGACCTCTCCCAGGAGCATCGTCTCAGGGGGTTTCAGGTCAGCCACAACTTGGGCTGGTCAGCCAGCAAACCAAAGGCAAAGGGCTCTTCCAAACACCCGGCCTTCAGAGCACACTTCAAGACACCCGGCTTCCTGCAACTCATGCATGAGCATCGATGGAGCACTGCCTGTTAACCAGGAAACTGTTCCCATGGCAACCCATCTCTTGAAGAAAGCCTGTATGAGAAGCCGAGGAGACAAGGGGGGGGACAAAAGAAGATGCAGTTTCAATACGAAATGGACACCAGGAACAAAAGCCTGAAGGGCGAGGAGAAGGCGTGATGTTCTCTTGGTGCTTAAAGCAACACTTGGAGGCAGGGAGAGCCAATCTTTTTGCAACGGTCAGCCCTACTTTGCTCCTCTTCCTCTTCTTCTGGCTACCAAAGGTCGCAGGGGCGTGGCAGCAATGGGACAACATCTCCAAGAGCCGCAGGGGCTGAATGGTGTATTGATTTTTATTATTGATGATACGGTTCTTTGGTCTTAATCTTTCTCAATCGCCGTGGGTCACCTCAGTGAGAATATATATATATACATATACATATATATGTTTTCTTAAGTTTTCGCAGGTACTTACATGTCTGGCATTCAGCTTTGTTCTGGTATTTTCCCACGTCATAATACTTGTGCTTTTAAAGTTGTAGCAACATTTCAGTAGAATCTCATCTGCCATCATCAGGCTTCTGTATAGTGTTTGTCTGTACACTATAAACACTATACAAACACTATACAGAAGCCTGATGATGGCAGATGAGATTCTGCTGAAACGTTGCTACAACTTTAAAAGCACCACTATTATGACGTGGGAAAATACCCGAACAAAGCTGAATGCCAGACATATATATATATATATATTTGTTTTCTGAGGTTCTCGCGGGTACTTGTATGTGGATCTTTGGTTATTCGGGTTTTCTCCCGCGTAAGATTGGAAGTATCTGGGCAACGTTTCGATGAAGTCTCATTCATCATCTTCAGGCTTGGTCTTCAGCTCTGTGCTTCTCAGAGTGATGTGAGCTTGCAGCTGCTTCTTCCTTTTAACTGCTCCTGGGGGTGTGACACCCCCCCATCCAATCAGAACACAGCCAAGCCCCCAGCCAATCAAGTCACACCCCCAGGAGCAGTTAAAAGGAAGAAGCAGCTGCAAGCTCACATCACTCTGAGAAGCACAGAGCTGAAGACCAAGCCTGAAGATGATGAATGAGACTTCATCGAAACGTTGCCCAGATACTTCCAATCTTACGCAGGAGAAAACCCGAATAACCAAAGATCCATATATATATATATATATATATATATATATATATATATATATATATATATATAATTTTTTTGATGCTACCACTTGATTTCCATTAAAAGATATTTTTCTCTATATTAATGGAGTCTAAGTGTTTCTTTCTTGGATTTTGAATGGAGCACCACATGACAGTCACTCATGTCAGGAGTGTCTATAGTGGCTGAGGACTCTGCCAGTGAAAACAGGCTTCCAAGCTCTGTTTTCAGTTGCAACAGCCTTCTTCAATCTTCTGCCAGCGAAAACAGTGCTCGGGAGGACTGTGCGCGGCCTTTCCGAGCTCAGTTTTCACTGGCAGAGGTCCACGGTGCCTCTTTCACTGTTCCCAGGATGGCCCCACAGGCCAGATATCAGCAGCCTGCGAGCTGAATCCAGCCCGTGGGGCCTTGAGTTTGACCACCCTGCCCTATACGATTTCAGAACCGTAAAAAAAAAAAAAAATCTAAAAACAAAAAAAGTACAAAAAATAATATTACTATGAAAATATTAACGGAGGCCATCAGATTATGAATGGTGGAGCCATCTCATCAAATCATTGTTCCCTTGAAAAGCCCAGGTCTGTTGACACAACCTGGTGTTAAGGAACTCCAGAAGGTTAGCAAAAGCAGGGCCAAAATGGGGCCAGCCTCATCTTTATGATTTCACAGGGTGGAGGCCACTGCAGAAAAGGCTTCTGCAGCAGAGGTGGTATTCAGCAGGTTCTGACCAGTTCTGGAGAACCGATAGTGGAAATTTTGAGTAGTTTGGAGAACTGGCAAATCCCAACTCTGCCTGGTCCCTCCCCCATCTATTCTCTGCCTCCCGAATCCCAGCTGATTGGCTGGGTCTCCTTTGGTTACCCTGCACAGGAGAACAGAGCTGGAAAGCAAGTTAGTGGGATGGAGAGGGAATGGAGATTTTGCAGTAACCTTCCCCTGCCACACCCACCTTCATATCTTGCCCACCAAGCCACCTCCACAGAACCGGTAGTAAAAAAAATTGAATCCCACCACTCTTGTACAGTATACTGAACTGAATTCTGGAGTTGAGGTTCACACAACTTCAAGGCTGAGAAACCCTGGGTCTACAGGAATGAGCTGCCCAGCTCACTTTAAGGGCTTCAACTATCACTGGCCTAAGTCCACTTTTTCCTCTTTCTTGAGTGGTCTTTGTTAGGAATAACCATAGTTACCTAACCTTGTTTGGGTAAATAATATATAAACTATGATAGCAAAGTTTAAATATGTTTTCACTTTAAACTCTAAATGATATAATTTGGGTGCGGTTGAAAAACTGCCATAAGAGGGAGCTAGAGAACCTGGATTGACACTGGATTGATGATTGATTGTTCTGCGTGTTCCCTGATGCTGACCTCGAAGGAGAAAAGAGTTTTGAATGCTGCATATCTAATCTACTGTGAGAAGATAATTACTGGACTGATTTATGGATTGACATTGTAAGTTAACTGACTTTTTGACACTGGATTTTTTGCAATTGAACAATCTCCGGACTGAACTGACTGAACACTAGAAAATGATATTTGGACTGTTTGACCCTGTTAAACTCTTAATGGAATAAACTATTCAACTAAGACAGTGTATCTGTTTTTAACTGAGTGTGTAAACTAAAAAACGCTTTCTCTCATATTCGCCTGACAGCCTGACTGCTGTGCACATTCTGCTAGGGTATATCCCTAACAGTCTCCGTGCTCTTTTGTCCTATAACCACAATGGGAAACCTATGGCACACGTGCTGGAAGTGGCATGCCGAGCCATGTCTGCCGGTTCACAAGAGGTTGCCCAGAAAAGCTGCATTGTGCATGCATGCGCGCTGCCCGCCCAACAGCTGATTGTCAGGTACCTGGCATGCATGTGCAGGGGGCAGGGGGCAGGGGAGGTGCATGCAGATGCACAGAGATGCATGGCTCATGGGGGGTTGCGCGTGCATGCACAGGGGACATGGGGGGGGATGTGCATTGCCTTCTGGGTGCTGGCATTTGAGCATGTGCACAGGAGCCCAAATAGGGTAACTGTTAGGGATAACATTGGTTACCTAACTTAGTTTGGGTAAAAAATAATATATAAACTATGTTAGTGAGTTTAAGTGTGTGTATCACTTTAACTGCAAAACATGTATTTTGGGTGCTGTTGTAAAATCACCATAAGAGGGAGCAAGAGAGTCACTGTTAGCTGGCTTTTACTGGAGAGCTGACAATGATTGATGGTTGATTGATGGTGATAACTGCCTGTTTTCCCTGCTGTTGCTGAAACGAAGAAAAGGGGTTTGATTTTCTTCATATCTCTGACTGCAAAAGAGATATATTGCTGGACTGATTATTTGTAAGTTTACTGACCTCTATTTTCAACACTGGACTTTGCAACTGATTAATCCCTGTATGGACTGAACTAGTATATAACATATGGACTGTTTTTGACTATGCTATAACTCTTGCTGGAATAAAAAACTATTTAACTGGCACAGTGTATCTGTCTTACTGAGTGTAAACTACAACAACGTTTATCTCACATCATTTGCCTGCCTGCTAGACTGCTGTTGCACGTTCTGCTAGGGTGTATATCCCTAACAGTAGCCACCACTGTCCTATAATATAAATTGTAAATCATGTTCTCCTTTTGATAAGCACCCTATTACTGCCAGGGACCACTCGATTCTACTCCCTATTATCAGGGATGAGGGTTATGCAATACTTGCAGTTTGATTCAGAAGACCTTTCTTGAAACATGCAATAATAATGTGACCTATTAAGGCAGTAGAATTTGTTTCCAGAGTTGTGTGATTGTGACGGGTAGGATACAACGTATTCTATATTGAACAGCTAGGAAGATGTTTGCCTTTTAGCATTCATCAGGAATCCACTTTCCTGTAACTTAAATCCATTATTTTATGTGCTCACTCGCAAGGGACATACTTCAGATCTTGACCTTCAGGATGACATCATTTCAGATACTTGAGGAGACCTTTCCTCCCTCCCTTCCCTCTTCCCATGGTTGAGCTTCTTCAAGAGGCATCCTTGAAGATGTCAAGCTTGATTAATTCCACCACCACTCCATACCATTGAGTGTTTTCCTTGTGACACAAGCAGCCATTATTCCCCTGGGTTCGGAAGCACAGTATGCAAATTCCCAGCGCAATTCCACATCTGTAAATGCCAGGAAACCCCTTACAATGGGAAACAATGGAGGGGTTGAATGGAAAAGACGAAATAAAAAGGAGGAGGGAAGGAGGGAGGGAAGAAGATGAGGGAGGGAGGGAGGGAGGGAGGGAGGAAGAAGGAAAGGAAAGAGGGATGGATGGATGGATTGAGGAAGGGAGGAAGGAAGGAAGGGGAAGAGAGGGAGGGGAAGGGAGAGAGGGAGGGATGGATTGAGGGAGGGAGGGAGGAAGAGAGGAAGGAAGGGGAAGAGATGGAGGGAGGGAGAAAGGAAAGAAGGAAGGGGAAGATGGAGGAAGGAGGGAAGGAAGTGGAAGAGAGAAAGGGATGGAGGGAGGGAAAGATGAAGGGCAGGAGGAGGGAAGGAAAGAAATCATTACAGGTAGTCCATGACTTATGACCACAATGGGAACCAGAATTTTTGTTATTAAGCAAATAACTGTTCAGTAAGTCGTGCCCTATTTTACAACCTTTTTCTTTTTTTACTAAGGATGTTAAGCAAATCACCGCAGTGAAGTGAATCAAGCAAATCCAGCTTCTCCCATTGATGTTGCTTGTCAGAAGTGGTTTGGAAGGTTTCAGGGGACAATCAGGTGACCCTGGGATGCTATAACTCTTGTAAATACATGCCAATTGCAAATCACCTGAATTTTGATGACATGGTCCTGGGGAATGCTGTGATGGTTTCCAGTGTCCTGGGGAATGCTGTGATGGTTTCCAGTGTCCTTGGGAATTCTGTGATGGTTTCCAGTGTGAGTATCAGTTGTAAGCCTTTCTGCCGCCCTGCCCCCCCCCCCCCCCAGTGCCCTTGTATCTTCAAGCGGTTGCTAAACAAATGGCCGTTGGTTAAGGGCTATCTGTATTTTTCGGATCTTGAATCCCCTTCTATCTAGTGTTGGAAGAAATATCCATCTGGTTCAGTTCCAAGCTGGGAGAAAGACACTGGAAACCTGGAGGCTGATTGGAAAAAATGGTTTAATGAAGCAGAACCACCAAGCTCATGATTCTGGGCAAGCTGTCCACATGGAGTTGGGTGGGTGGGTGTATTTATACCTTCTCTTGGGCTTTGTACTTGAACTTCCTGTTCCTGTGCAAGAACAAGCATTCTTTTGGCTGTTGTAGGGGTCACAGCTAACTTTGTAGGCTGACTGAGTCGCAGGTTTAGTTGAAGTTTGGACCTCTGATGCCATGTCCTTCGGAGATTGTGACATGTGGGGAGTTCTGCTGCTAGATGGGTTAATCCTATTATGTCCTGGAGGGTCATGTCTTAATCCTATCACCCTGGAACTGGAGGTCTCGTAGATAGGCTGGTTCCAGTCTTTCTTCATGGATACCAAATATCTGCTGGTGGCAGGGAACTGTTTTCTGTCTTTAAAACATATTTCTCCTTCAGGAAAATGTAATATTCTGCCTTTTTAATATTTCTCAAAATATTTCATTCTTAGTTTAGTTTAGTTTACTTTATTGTCATTACACCTCATACAATGAAATTAAGTACCATCGTCAGTGTACACTATGACTATAAAAATAAACACATACACACGTCCTTTGCATTCTATACAATTGAATTGAAAACCTCTGATATTGCATTAATATTGCACTATACAGTAGAATTCAATAGAGTTACTACCCTGGGACAGAAATTGTTTTTATTGTCTTGTAATAGTTAAAAAAAAAAAAGGATCCCCAGGATAAGATGGATGTTTTGAACTTTCTTAAAACAGCGGGAGCTATAAAGCTCTTCCAAAGAGAGGAGGGGGCAACCCATGATCCTCTGGACAATGACATTAACCCTCTGGAGTGCTGTTCTAATATGCCTCTGTGCAATTGGCAAACCATACACAGTTGCAGTAAGTTAAGATACTATCTAATAGTTTACAGCCCTGGAATTTTCTAGCGGTCTCTTAGTGGTCTGCTACCCAAATATTATCCAGATCTGACCTACTTAGCTGGGGGGGGGGCATGCGCTAACTTTCTATACCAGGTTCTTATCCAACTTCTTCCGTCCAGATTTACTAGCCAGGCACTGCAATACTGCCAACAAATACTGGTAAATTTCCACTGGTGGCGGAAGGGAGCATTGGCCTCTTGCCAGTCTAAGAAGAGATGCTATCCAGCCAGCTTGGCTGATAATAACTGTATCACCAGCCTCTGTTCAGCCTTCTCCCAGCCTCCTAATTGCTGCTTAGCAAACAACTGAATTACTACTCTGAACCCAAAACAATTATCTTTGAATAAATGGAAAGCAGGCTCTCCTTTCATTTCTACACCAGCAACAAAAACAACCAATTAAAGAAGCAGGGGCAATAGCACAGCTTGATATCAAGAAGGCTATGAGAGTGGAAGTGTCAGTCAATGTAAAATCTGCCGGTACCCGGGGCAGGTAGATGGAAGTCAGGGAAGGGAGAAGACTATTGCAATCCTCTCTCTCTATATATATATATGGGGACGCGGTGGCTCAGTGGCTAAGACACTGAGCTTATTGATCAGAAATGTCAGCAGAATCCCTAGCGCCGCTTAATGGAGTGAGCTTCCATTACTTGTCTCAGCTTCTGCCAAGCTAGCAATTCGGAAGCATGTAATGCAAGTAGAAAAATAGGGACCCCTTTGGTGGAAAGGTAACAGCGTTCCATGCGCCTTTGGCATTTAGTTATGCCGGCCACATGACCACGGAGACGTCTTCTGGCAGTGCTGGCTCTTCGGCTTTGTAACGGAGATGAGCACCGCCCGCTAGAGCCAGAAACGACTAGCACGTGTGTGCGAGGGGAACCTTTATCTTTATACATGGGGCTTCCCTTGAAAACCAACTGGAAAGTCCAGTTGGGCCAGCATCCAGCAGTCCAGGTACTGATGGATACAGCAAGGTTTGCTCATGTGCCACCACTATTCCAGGAGATGTTTGAGTTCTTAGTTACCTTCCAGATACAATTCAAGGTGGTAGTTGTTACCTTTAAAACCCTGGGGCTGGATTTTCTCCAAAACCACCTGATCAGGGCCTGGATATCTCCAAAACCACCTGGAGATTTAATCTGCCACTATAAAGCATCTGGGAGAGAAGTAAACTGAAGGTCTACCATCATGGGAATGCCATTCTAAGGGACTTCATAGTGAGGATTTTTCGGCCATTTCCCTCTCCTTTGCAACAGCCTCTAATCTAAATGGTGTAACAACTCCCTTGCTCTGTATATTTCAGAAAAGTTAAGAACTTGGCTTTTCAGAAAAGCACTTGAGGACAATTAAAGTTATGCCACACCAAATATTTCAAATTAGCTGATGATTCGTTACAATTCTTTTGTTGTTGTTTTTTTAAAAATACTATTCTATATAATGTGTAAGCAGCTTTGAATTTCTGGAAATGGAGCAGATGAAGGGAAGGGAAGGGGGAGGGGAGGAGAGGAGAGGAGAGGAGAGGAAAGGAAAGGAAAGGAAAAGGAAAGGAAAGGAAAAGGAAAGGAAAAGGAAAGGAAAGGAAAGGAAAGGAAAAGGAAAGGAAAGGAAAAGGAAAGGAAAAGGAAAAGGAAAGGAAAAGGAAAGGAAAGGAAAGGAAAAGGAAAGGAAAGGAAAAGGAAAAGGAAAGGAAAGGAAAGGAAAGGAAAGGAAGGGAAAGGAAAGGAAAAGAAAGGAAAGGAAAAGGAAAAGGAAAAGGAAGAGGAAAAGGAATAGGAAAGGAAAGGAAAAGGAAAGGAAAGGAAAGGAAAAGGAAAGGAAAAGGAAAAGGAAAAGGAAAAGGAAAAGGAAAGGAAAAGGAAAAGGAAAGGAAAGGAAAGGAAAGGAAAGGAAAGGAAAGGAAAGGAAAGGAAAGGAAAGGAAAGGAAAAAGAAAGGATCTACTTATTTTTATCACTGTCAAAGGCCAAATTGATCTTTGTCCATCCCCTTAGCCAATCACATGTAACAGTGAGCATACAGTGAGGAAGGAAAGAATTAACTCCTAAGGTGAAATCTGAGCCCCTGGGAACACACAGCTCCTAACACCTTTGTTGCAGAAGTCAGAGCTGAATTCTAATTTTGAATGCAGCTGAAGGAAACAAATATTAAGACATATGACTAAAGAATCATTCTTTTAACTATATTTAGCCACTGGAGTGTAAAGTGACTAATTAGGGAAAGGGAGGCTCAGGTTAGGTTCCTCTCTGAGCCAAAGAAAATCGAGGCAAAATTTTGGGATCATGATGTTTGATATTGTGAAGGGAAAAAAAAAAAAAAAAGAAAGTGTTGAGTATGCTACCTTGCATTCCTGAATGAAAGGAATGGTGTACATCTAACAAACACATATATTTAATGTTAATTTAGTTACACCTAGCTTAGTGTATATGAAAAGCAATCCAACTTAGTGTTTGACCTGGACCCTGTCTATTTTTGTAGAGTACAAATGCCAAAGTACTGTATACTCCTTCAACTCAAAGAGGTTACGTACTCTGAATCTCTACAATATAAACCCAGTTTCAAAAATTAAAGCCACCGGCCACTACCCATTCTCATCTGATACAAACCATCATTTGCCAATTTGCAGACAAGCATAGATTAGAACTTGATTACAACAGGAAAAGTACATGAAAAGAGGTAAAAACAGAGGTGGCATTCAGCCAGTTCTGACATGTTCTGGAGAACCGGTAGCAGAAATTTTGATTAGTTCAGAGAACCAGTAAATACCACCTCTGGTTGGCCCTGCCCCCATCTATTCGCTGCTTCCCGGGTGCCAACTGATCGGAGTCCCAGCTGATCAGCTGGGGCTTCTTTTGTTGCCCTGTACAGGAGAATGGACCTGGAAAGCAGGTTAGTGGGGTAGGGAGGGAATGGGGATTTTACAGCATCCTTTCCCTGGAGTGGGGTGGAAATGGGGATTTTACAGTATCCTTCCCCTGCCATGCCCACCAAGCCACACCCACAGAACCGTTAATAAAAAAAAAAATCTGAATACCACCACTGGGTAAGAAGAATCAGGATCAGAGGTGGTATTCAGCAGGTTCTGACCAGTTCTGGAGAACCGTTAGCAGAAATTTTGAGTAGTTCGGAGAACCGGCAAATCCCACCTCTGACTGGAGATTTTACAGTATCCTTCCCCTGCCATGCCCACCAAGCCACATCCACAGAACCGGTAGTAAAAAAATTTGAATCCCACCACTGATCAGGAACAATCAAGATCAGGATTTAATTCCCAGAGATCCAATCTATAATCTGGAGAACTGTCTCCACTGAAGTCCATTGAAAAGCTGTGGCTTAGGAGAAATTGTTATGTTTGGATTTGAAGCCATACTTTAAAGCTTCTTTGCCACAGTATACTATGGGGAAATGGTGATGTGCTACAGCTGTACCTGAACTGATGAACCAAGGCTTGAAAAGTGGCTGCATTCCTAGATAGCTTTCGTTAAGGTGGCATCTACATATGTTCAGAAGCAGCAAGATTGCTACTTCTACCCTAACAGACTTTTCTCTTTTGCAAAAATATTCTGACTTTGATCACTTTTGGCTCATTATGCTATTTCCTAACCTCTCGCCTTCCACCTCACCTGGCTGCTTTGCCAAGTCAGCTGTGTCAACCTGCCACCACCCTGTCTCTGTTGCTTCCCCTCTTTTCTTGATCTTCTCCCACATTCCTCTACTCATCTTATTTTGCCCTTGATCTTCTGCCTAGATGGGAAGTTCTATTTGCTGGACACCTTTCTTGCTATCTGACCACATCCTTTGGCTGGTTTCCAGACTGGTCCATTTTTTTACTTGCTGCTGATGTTAAAGGCAGGAATAGCAACCCTTTCCATAATGCACGTAGCCGTTAGTTTATGACCCCAATATAAGTGAGTGTTGCCCCATGTTACAAACTTTCCTGCCACTGTTGTTAAGTGAATCGCTGAAGTTCTTATGTTAGTAGTACGATTCTTAAGTGAATCTGGCTTCCCCGTTGACTTTGCTAGTCAGAAGGGATCCCATGCAGTGATGGGATTCAAAAATGTTTACTACCGGTTCTGTGGGCATGGCTTGGTAGGCATGGCATGGCTTGGTGAGTGTGGTATGGGCTGGTGGCCGTGGCGCGGCTTGGTGGGCATGGCGGGGGAAGGATACTGCAAAATCCCCATTCCCTCCCCACCCCACTAACCTGCTTTCCAGCTCCGTTCTCCTGTGCAGGGCAACCAAAGAAGACCCAGCTGATCAGCTGGGATTTGGGAGGCAGAGAATAGGTGGGGGCGGGGCCAGTCAGAGGTAGCATTTGCCGGTTCTCCGAACTACTCAAAATTTCTGCTACCGGTTCTCCAGAACTGGTCAGAACCTGCTGGCTACCACCTCTGATCCCATGGCCCCTGGACACTGCAATGGTCATAAATAAGAGCCAGTTGCCAGAATTTTGATCACATGACCAAGTCATAAGTCCCTTGTTTCAGCTTCATTGTAACTTTGAATGGTCGCTAAATGAACTTTTTAAGTGAAGAACTACCTGTAGCTTCACATTAATCTACTACTCTACCTGTTGCTAACTTGGTCACCCTCCAGATATACTAAATTTCAAGTCCAATATTTCCCTATTGTTGGATTCTTGGAGTTGAAATCCATGTTTTTGGAATATGTCCAGATTCAACAAGCCGTCCTTACAGATGCTTATAGCTGCTCAATGCACAATTGTATTCTAATAGCCAATCCTCACAAATATTGGCCAGCTTCAAAGGGAGACAACCCAACCACCCATTCCTCAGAAAAAACATTACAACACCTGCTCTTACACATGTGATTCAGTGATGTAGTACCATAAGGGAAAGACCTAGAACAAGGCTGTCAAACTCAAGGCTCACAGGCCAGATCCGGTCCACGAGCTGCTTAGATCTGGCCTGTGGGGCCACCCAGGAAGGAGAGAAGGACCAGTCTGTGGTGCCTCTACCAGTGAAAACAGAACTCAGGAGGCTGTACACAGCCATCGTGAGCTCCATTTTTACTGGCAGATTGCAGGAGGCCATTGCAGTCAAAAACGGAGCTTGGGAGCCCGATTTCGCTGGCAGAGCTCTCGGGCCATCACAGGTGCCCCCAAGATGAATGACATCAAGCTAGCCATACCCACCCTGGCCACACCCACTCCAGTCTCCCAATGTCAAACACAATTTTTCTACAATGCAGTAACAAATCTGGGACTAGAACAACCAGTAACCAACAACACTAGACTTAACAACTGCCTTGATCTCATCTTCTGCAATAGTTTGAATTCAATTTATGGAATACAAATTAAAGAACCCTTTTCCAACAGTGACCACAACATGATTGACTTTTGTCACAACATACGTCCACAAAAAAATCATCACAACTATGGAATCCCCAATTATAACTTCAAAAAAGGCAAGTATGATCTTATAAACAACGATCTCTCATCCCTTGATTGGCAATTTCTATTCTCTGGATGCAATACTGTAGAAGACCATTACAACATATTTTTACTTGAAGTCAAAAGAGTCATCAGACTATATGTACCATTAACAACTCCCAAAACCAGAAAAAAACAAATTACCCATAACAATAAGGAAGCTTCAATCCAAAAAGAAATCACTTTGATGGAAAAACAAATCTGGTCACGTTGCCAATTTCAAAAGCCAATACAAAAATTTATGCCACCATATAAAAACTGAATGCACCAATTATCACATTAAACAAGAAGAAAACGTTCTACGCACCAATTCTAACCACGCTTTCTACAATTTTATAAACAACAAACCCATGAAAGGACCTAATGGTAAAGACTGCAAAGACGACACTTTTAAAGCCAACCTCTTTAATACATTCATTGGCTCAGTATTTGTAAACAGCAATGGATCATGCCCAGTATTTCCTAGTCAAACCACAGACAACTACAATGATCTAATACATGTCAATTTTACAGAAGACAATGTTGAAAAAGCACTGCGCAATCTAAAACCATCTCTTTCTATTGGACTGGATGGAATATGTGCCTACTTCTTAAAAAAGCTACCCACTGCCCTAGCCGAACCTCTAAGCATAATCTTTGAAAAATCTTTCAGGACCAGCTCCTTGCCAAAACTATGGTCACAAGCCACGGTTATCCCCATCTTCAAAAAGGGAGACCCCAGCCTACGGTAGTTGAAAATTACAGACCAATCTCTTTATGTTGCATCACCTGTAAAGTCATGGAATCAATTATTAACCAATCCATCATCCTCCACTTAGAGACAAACAACCTACCCTCTAATAAACAATTTGGTTTTAGGAAAAAAACTATCATGTAATCTACAGCTCTCACACTGCAAAAACATATGGACTACACAACTCAATCAGGGCAAAGCAATAGACACAATCTACATAGACTTATGTAAAGCCTTTTATTCAGTGGTACACAACAAACTACTCCTAAAACTAAAATTTTATGGTATCTCTGGACACCTGCATTACTGGATAGAAGCATTCCTGTCAAACAGACAACAAATGGTCAAAATTGGGAGCGTCCTATCAAATTCTGTACCTGTCAACAGTGGTGTCCCCCAGGGCAGTGTTCTAGGACCAACTCTTTTCATACTCTACATAAATGACCTCTGTGATCATATCAAGAGCAAGTACGTTCTCTTCGCTGATAATGTAAAGCTATTCAACACCACAGACAATACTGTTACCCTTCAAAAAGACCTTGACTTTGGGGGGAAAATAAAATAAAATAAAAAAGGGAATAAGGCCATTGGAATGCAATTCATTTCTTTCCTGTGGATTGCATGGGCCATTCAGTGAATGTCTGTGGCTCCCTAGCCTGCTTCCCTTTATTTCCAGGACCTCCTCCTTCTATTGTTCTGCTAGCATTTGGCAGAGCCATTTTTGTATTTTTCTTTCCTTTTTTTTCAAAACGATATAATCTAGGTGTATAAAGCCTCCCATATGCTCAAGAGACCAATTGTGTTCTTTTTTTAAAAAAAAAAAGCAAGCCCTCCCTCTGGGGGAAAATGGTGTTGAAAATTCTGGACCTGCATCCTGAAAAGATGTTACTGTTTTATCATGGTGCTATTCTTCTGTGGCTCTTGGCTGTTGCAGAAATATTTATTTCGAAAAACACGCCTCCTTCCCCAGCTGCATAAAAGTTGCCATTATCTGTTAAGAGCTAAAACCTATTTATCTATCTAACTAGCGGAGAGACTTCCTGGCTAACTGGTGCCAATTCTGGTGATCTAAGTGAGTTATGCTCTTGTTCAGTACCTGCTTATTTCTTGGAGATTTGGCATAGATGACTCCAACATGCAGCTGATTCTCTAGGCCAGTGGTCTCCAACCTTAGCAACTTTAAGCCTGTCGGACTTCAACTGCCAGCTTTGGTGGCTAGGGAATTCTGGGAGTTGAAGTCCTCCAAGCTTAAAGTTGCCAAGTTTGGAGACCCCTGCCCTAGGCCAGCGTTTCTTAATTTTGGAGACTGTGTGAACTTCAATTCGCAAAATTCTGGCCAGAGAATTATGGGAGTTGAAGTCCACATATCTTAAAAGTTGCCAAGATTAAAAAGCTTTGCTCTTGATCAGGGGTGTTAAACTCAATTTCATTGAGGGCCACATCAGGGTTTTTATTGTTATTTTGTTTATTTTTATTTGTGAATTGCTCACAAGATAATAGGTATAAGTAAAAAACATAGTTATGAATATATGGATACATATGAGAAAAATAAAAATATATATAAAAGAAACAATAGGACAGGGATGGTGGCACGTTGGTGTGCTTATGCACGCCCCCAACCGACCTCTTAGGAAAGGGGTGAGGTCAATAGTTGACAGTGTAAGGTTGAAACTTCCGGTTTGCGTGGCTTCGGAGCAGCAGGAATTCGCGACAGCTCGCGATTCCTGCTGGCTAGCTGCCGAGGTACCCCCGATCCAGATGGGTCAGGGGGTTATGGCTGCCCTGTAGGGACAGCTGAAGATAGAGGGGAGCCGGTTAGGGAGGTGGGGGCATCGCAGACCCCCCCCTTCTCCGGGAAAACCCCTTTTTCCCAAGGCGGTGGAGCGGCGGTCAGCAATGGCCGCCACGAAGAAGCCAGCAACCGGGTAAGAACTGTGCTGGAGGAAGTGTGAAAAGTGAAAGTTCTGTCTGAGCCGGGTCAAGTAACAACTTTTAAATCTCCTGGAATTGAGCTGCTTGTTGCTGGAGGATACATTGTATCCCTAAGAAGATCGAAAGCGGCGGAGAAGCTGTTAAAGGGAACTTTTTTTTTTATTTTTTTTTTATTCTCTCATCCCACGGAAAAAGCAGAAATATTTGGATGTATTAGACACTGAAAGTGGATTGCTTTGAAAGCTAAGCTAAGAGACAAAGGGATTTTTGGACATTGAAAAATTTAAGAAATTGGAAAATCTCTGCTGGAGGTATGGATTTTTGATTATTTAAAATTGTTATTGCAAGTGGGAAGGGAGAAAGAAAAATTGGAGCAGAAACTGAAAAAGGAGGAGACTGTCTAGAACGTCTTGGTGGATCCCAAAAGAAGATATATGGTAATTGGACCTCTTTGATCAAAAATTAATTTGGAAAGAGAAAGAGAAGAAGGAAGAAAAGTATTAACTTTTGGAACTTTTTTCTTTTTTTCCTTTTTTTAATTGCTTTTGATTGTCTTGGATTAAAAATACTTGTGGTTGTTTTGGAAAAAGTTTCCCTTTTCATAATGGCATTCTCTGTGGATGAACTAGAGATTGAATATCAAAAATATAAAAAAGAAGATACTTTGGGCGCTTTGTTCCAATTCTTAGAAATGGCGTTATGTTCCTTAGAAAAGTTGACGCAGCAGAAGGACTGGGACAAGGAAGAAGAAGAAGAAGCCATCTTTGATGAACAATGGGTTCCTTCCGGAGAGGAGGAGAAAAAGGATAAGAAAAAGGGGTTTTTAAGAATTATAAAAACAACCAAAAGAGAGAAAAATGAGCGAAGAGATGGAGGCAAGGTTAGAAAACAAAAGAAAAGGAGCAAGAAAAGCGAAGGGAAAAAGCAAAGGGGTAGAAAGGGCAAGGAGAAGAATAAGCAAGAGAGAAAAGGGGGGAGGAGAAGCCTTAATGGGGGGAAGCAAGATTTAAAGAAAAAAAGTTTATTTAGAGACAATGGGTGAATTTAATTTAGATTAAAAGAGGGATTCTGGAGGGTATTTAAGAGTGTGTTTTTATATGTATGTATATTTAGAATAAAAAATTTATTATGTAATTTTAAGAATTTTTTAAACAGAATCCCAAGAAAGATTTATATGTAGTATTTTTAAGTTAGGTAATGTGTTATAGATGCAACTCCAATTGGTTTACAGGAGAAGTATAGTAAAAGAAAAAAGATGAATGGATGTTTGGAAATAGAACAGACAAAGAATGTTGTTGAAAATGGTAATAATGGAAGGATATATATGCTTTTTTTTTATTTTGTATATTGATAAAAGGCAATAAAATTTTAATTGATAAATAATTTGGATGGAAAAGAGAAGTAGGGATAAGATATGAAGTTAATATTATATGAAATATTGATATTATAATCTGGAAATGTTATGTTTTATTGGTCTATCATTATTATTATTTTTTTAGAAAAGAATTTATAAGCTGTTATGCCTTGATTTTGTGTGTATTGATTTTAGAAAACTGATAAAAATGGTTTTTATATACATATATAAAAAAGAAAATGATAATAAGATATAGAAGGAGACTTAGGTTGAATATGATATTTGAATTTGTGTCTGTGTAAAGAGTTTTTAACCCGGGAACAGACAACCTTCAGAAAAGATCTTGTAGTTTTGTCTATGTTTTGTGTTTGTATGTTTGTGTATTATGCTTATGATAAAACTAACAAAATTTGTTTTTTATTAAAAAAAAGGAAAAAAGAATCAATAAAACCTTGGAGGAATGTTAGATGAGAATAATTTAAACAAGTCAGAAAGAAAAGAATATGATGATTATAAAATGGATAAATATGGAAGAGAAATGAAATTGAATTGGAGTAAAGAGAAATAATGAGAAACTTGATGAAAGATATTTGCGTGTCCATATGTGGATGGGATAAATTGGAATTATGTTGTATAAAAATATTGTTTTGTTTGACTTGTAAGGATTTACAATATTAAGAGGTTTTATGTGTTTATGTATTTAATGGTTAATGATGTGTTGTTTTATCTTTAAAATTAATAAAATTTGTTTCAAAAAAAAAAATAGTTGACAGTGTAAGGTTAAAGTTTTTGGGGTTTGGGGGAAAAAAACCACAGAGTCAGGTAGAGTATTCCAGACATTGACCACTCTGTTGCTGAAATCATATTTCAAGTTTGGTGTGATTAACCTTGAGTTTGTATCTATTGTTTGCTCTAGTGTTGTTATGGTTGAAGCTGAAGTTTTCATTGACAGGTAGGACATTGCAATGTATGATTTTTATAGACTATCAGACCGAAGGCGGCGTAGTTCTAGGTTGTCTAGGTCTAGAATTTCGAGTCTGGTGGCATAAGGTATTCTGCAATGAGTAGAGGAGTGGAGAACTCTTCTTGTGAAATATTTCTGGACTTTCTCAACTGTGTTAATATCAGACACGCAATGTGGGTTCCAGACTGATGAGCTGTATTCAAGTATTTATCTAGCAAATGTTTTGTATGTTCTAGTTATTAGTGTAATATTACCAGAGAAAAAGCTACATAAGATAACAACTCTTAATGCCTTTTTGGCTATGTAGTTACAGTGGGCTCTAGCACTTAGGTCATTTGGGATGAGTACTCCAAGATCCTTGACAGAGTTTGGATCATCAACAAGGTCTTGACTATTCAGCCTGTATTTTATTTTCTGATGTTTTTTTGCTAATATGTAGGACAGAGCATTTATTTGTTGAGATTTGAAGTTGCCATTTGTTTGACCATAAAGGAAAATAGGAAAACAGGCTAGGGAGCAGCAGACATTCACTGAATGGCCCACACAATCCATAGGAAATAAATGAATTGCATTCCAATGATCTTATTCCCTTTTTTATTTTATTTTCCCCCCAAACTGGACTGAATTCAGCAATGCACAAGATCACTTGCAATCAATTATGGACCTTCTTGTTTTGTTTATGTAAATCATCACGCTCATTATCATTGTGGCAGCTTTGGAAGAGAAAGCAAGAAATATGTTTAGTATTTAAAAGGAATAAACATGAATGAAAACGTCCACGGCATGGCAGGAATTCATTTGTACACCAGGTTCTGAGTGCAGTAGGAAGCTTTTAAAAGAAAACGAATGCCGATATATGCACATAAAGAATGCCTGCGTTTTAAGTACCTGGCAGCCGATGATGAGAGATAATAAGCTCTGCTAATTTTAATTTTTTTTAAACCCTATCCATTTGCAAATGCAAAGGACTAGCCAAGGCATTCTCTCCCGACCTCCCTTTCCTCTCCCTTGTTCCATCGCAATCACATGCGAAGTAACCGCACAATATTAATTATGCTTAATTGTTTCTTCTTTGGTTATGGAGGGGGAATCTTAAAACCTGAGCCAAGTCAAGTATTTCTATACTGCCAAACCCATAGCAATAGCACCCATATACTGCTTCACAGTGCTTTACAGCCGTCTCTAAGCACTGTACAGACAATCTGGGTCCTCATTTTATAGACCTCAGAAGGATGGAAGGCCGAGTCAACCTTAAGCCGGTCAGGATTGAACTCCTGGCAGTGGGCAGTAAGCTAGCCTGCAATACTGCATTTTAACCACTGCACTGCCACCAACAACAACAACAGCAACCACATTCTCCCCATTGAGGTTTATTTAATTTTATCTTCAATGTAGTGATTCTCAACCTCAGCATCTTGAAAACGTGCAGACTTCAACTTTCAGAATTCCCCAACTAGAATGCTGGCTGGGGAATCCTGTGAATTTAAATCCACATGTCTTCAAGTTAATGAATGGAACTGGAGATAGGTTCCTGTTGTGTACTCATAATAATCATCCTTGGATGGGAGGGAAAATCACTGTTGTGGCCCACCAGCAGTCAGCGGAGCTGGCAGCAGACTCGAACAATGAGGAGGTTGGGGAGGAACACGGGCCAATCCTAGAGTCTGGGGAAGGCTCTGACGAGGGCTCTGCATTGGAGGCAGAGATGGGGCCAGGGCCATCCGACAGTTATCAGCTGCCTTCGGAGTCAGAGATCTGTGGGGCAGAAGAACAGCTGGAGCCTGTTCCCTGTGTGCGCATGCTCAGAACTGCCAAGAGAAGGAAACAGTTAAGGAACAAGGGTCGACTCGGGAGTAAAGGCTCAGGTGGATGGTGAATGGCCTCTCCAGAGGGAATAAAGAGGAACGAAAGGGGAGTGGTGTTTGCATGAGACAATTAGTTCAATTCATTAGTTCAATTCATTAGATCTATTCCTGACTTTTTGCTAAGTATTTGCTGCTACAGTGTGGCGTTTGGAAGAAATCAGCCTGGCAACTCTCCCAGCCTGATAAAGGTCTGCAGTTGTGAAATCTCATGAAAGTCTGCCATGACTTTGGCTCGAGAGGAATTCACTTTAACCTGAATAAAAGGGGTTTTATCAGGAGGAGAGTCTGTTTCATGATCTTGGGAAGCTTAGATCAGAACAACTACCCTTTTACACACTGTTAGGAAGGCTGTACCAGTGATGGGATTCAAAAAATTTTACTACCGGTTCTGTGGGCGTGGCTTGGTGGGCGTGGCAGGGGAAGGATACCGTAAAATCTCCAGTCAGAGGTGGGATTTGCCAGTTCTCTGAACTACTCAAAATTTCTGCTACCAGTTCTCCAGAACTGGTCAGAACCTGCTGAATACGACCTCTGGGAGGTACATACTCTTTCAATTACCTGCACCCTACTAAACACTTACTGATACCATCCATAGTGCTAAACTAATTATTTCCAAGTGCCAAAGTGTTTCTCCCTGAGCTGTGGCTTGATAGGAAAGTTAAAAAAAAAAAAAGTAAAAATTACTTTTTAATTGCCAACATTGGTGGCAAATGGTGGCTTGGTACACAGAAGCATTCAGCTGAGGTTGACCAAGTACACACAACCTTTTCCTTCCAAAGGCAGCAGTTAAATCTCTATCCATCATTCTTGCCCTCCCCCAAAACCCATATCCTGAATCTTTATAGAAGAACAATAGGCTTGCAAACAATACCGTTCCTATTTATACTCCTTTGATTCTTCTTAGCTGCTTCCCAACTCCAAATGTGTCTCAGAAATGTTTACCTTGGAAGGAAGAGAACTCAGACAAAGTGAAGGCAGGAAGCCAGACAAGCCCCTTGCAGAGAAAATAGACACAAGGAGGGGTTTTTGAAAATGTTTGAGGATTCCATAGGGATTGGAGAGAAGGAGAGAGCCAGGATAAAGGGTGGGGGAATAGGGAGAGGGGGGAAAAGGAAAATCAACCGATACAACCCAGTAAACACTTGCATCTAGAATGAGAATGGGAAGGGGTCCAAAGTTGACAGAGTTGACAATAACTATTCTTACTACACAATTGTATCTTGGCTGAAGAGCAATTAAGGGGGCAGCTCAGAAAAAGATGCTCACAAGATTTGGAGTAAATCAGGATATTAAATAATGATTTCAACTTTGTTTAATATCAGCACCGTCTTTCCAAGTTGGATGCAATGGGAAATGGGGATTCCATAGAAGTTGCCTGATACAACCGCAGTTAAGGGAGACGAGTTTGGTGGCAAGTAAAATATTTATTGTCTATGTTGAAATGGCCTGCACTGGAGACCTCGCTGTATGGAACACACACACATGCTTGCATTCTGTCTCATTCTGCTGGGTGGGTAAGTGTCACGGCTCAGCTGCCGAAGGGAGTCAAAAACTGTGACAGCAAAATCAAAGCCCTATGAGTGCTATGACCCCATCTGTCCAGTATTGGCACAAACCCACCAGTACGACTTTGAATCTGTGCTCTCTGAGGTTGGTGGTTTTGTTGCAGATATTTCATTACCAAACTAGATAAATCATCAGTACATCATTGAACTGTCTGCAAGAAAACTACCAAGCTCAGAGAGCACCAAAGGACCCCACAGTTCAACCCTGAGCTACAAATATTCTACTGTACTTTGCATCTGGTTCATCCATGCAAAATATGACCCGTAAGAGCTTGTCTACACCTTGTCTACACCTTAGAGACATACCCTGCTTTTCCTCCAGAAATATAATCTGGAATCTATAGCTCTCCTTCTTCCTATTTTCCCCAAAAGAACAACTATTGGCAACTGTCAGATTGGCTCGCTTGGCCCTCCTGTGAGCTTCCATAACTGACTATGTCCCAAAGGTGCTTTTTTTTCAACTGAGGCAACTGGGTTTTCTGGGTTTTCTTTTGAAGACATTTCGCTTCTCATCCAAGAAGCTTTTTCAGTTCTGAATGGATAGTGGAGAATGGAAGGATTGGTACTCCTTGCAATCAGCTGGTCATTTGCATTCTTTTAGAGCAGGGGTCTCCAACCTTGGCTCCTGGAAGCCTGGCGGACTTCAACTCCCAGAGTTCCACAGCCTGGCTGTGGAATTCTGGGAGTTGAAGTCCGCCAGGCTTCCAGGAGCCAAGGTTGGAGACCCCTGTTTTAGAGTGTTGTTGAGGCCACCTGGGTATTTATCTGTGTAGTCAGGGTCACCTGAGTAGTGCAAGTGGGTGTGGAGCCTTCTTGAACTGTTGAAAGGACTGTGCTGTAGACTGCACAAAATAAGACCTAACTCAAAAATAAAACCTAGCGTGATTTTTTTCCAGATGCTCATAATATAAGTCCTATCCCCAAAATAAGCCCCAGTTAAGATTGTCAGCCAGACAGACACATTTTAGTACCTCATTTCCTCCAAAATAAGATCTAACCTGAAAATAAGCCCGAGTGCATCTTTTAGAGCAAAAATTAATATAAGACCCGGTCTTATTTTGGGGGAAACATGGTAGATGATATTGTATCTCTCCCCCTCTGCTGAGAGGGATGTTCAATTTTGATGTAGATGGCCTCTTTGATCCCTCTTTCAAACCAGAGGTCCTCTTCGTCCAAAATGTGGAGTTTGCTTTCTTCAGAAGAGTGGCCTTTGTCTTTCAAATGCAAATGGACTACTGCTGAATCCAGTCCTGATTGAAAAAAGCACCTTTGGGACAACCACGACCTTGGATGACTGAGAACCTCCCTAGACATTATTGAGAATGCATTTGACCTTGGATCTCTAGTTCAAAAGAACCCCAGGTCTAGAAACCAAAGATTATTTGCAATCCACACTGCAAGCAGACACAAATGGGTAATGATATGAATGCAAAGGTCTCGTCTTGAAAAAGGAGTCCCCAACCAGCTTCACCAAATTCTGGCTAATTCTCCTGCTGAGGTCACTGGTTCTTTCAATTATTGCTGTCATCGGAGCATTAGGCCAGACAACCAGGGATTGGAAGTTGATCCTCTTGTACAGCTGAGCTCACACATTGCTCCAAGCTGCAATGTAGCTTGTTTGCCTTAGCTTACAATGTTGAACAACCCCGTCATGATGTTCTGTAAGCCATTATGACACCACAATATCCGTGCCTAATCAACTGTACCTTAGTCAGTAAACCGGCATTTTAAGAAGTACGGATTCATAGGAAGCCTAAATTGAGGCAAAGGACATGCCAGTTAAACAGCATGGCTTAACTGGTCCTGGAATAAAGAAGCTCCAAGAAAATGTACCTTTTCAGATCTACAAGACTGAGTTACATGCCAGGATCCAACATTTTCCTCTTTAAAGGGGAAACCTAGCAAACAATGCAGCTGTGAATAATCTCAAATTGCAAGCAACAGGTCTGAGCTACAGACATTGCAATCTATTCCTCATCATAATGATGCCATCAGGATGAAAGTAAGCTGTAATATCACATGCTCAGGCAGGCATCCACAGGGGGATCAAAAACAAAACAAAACACACCACACAAGATACCAGATGTGGCACATATGGGAAAGGAGACAGGCCTTGCATCACAACCCCACATTCCCCCTTTGCCTTTTTTTAACCCTTCCCTTACAGATGTTACTAATGCAGGATCAGTGGCATTTAATCCAGAGTAGTTCTATCTGGCTGAGTTTTTGCATAATCTCTTTCCACATTCTTCTTATGGCCCAGTTGAAGTCCATGTGCTAGAGTATGCACTATCCTTATTGGCATTATATCCCCTTCTCTGCTGCCTGTTTCTTCTACAATTGTTTTAAAATGTAAAAATTCTGACCAACCTAGTGAGGGTCATGTGTGAATGTGGCTAGGTGATACTGTGCTCCTAGACTTTAATTAGGAATTAAATGTTTTGATATATTACCACTGCTTTTTTCTGCATGCCCTTCTTATGGATGTGAGGAACAGGAGTACCTTCCAGCATACGGTTGCCATGAAAGACAATCTCAAGTTTACAGCTTTTATTTAATGTTGTAAGCTGCCCAGCATCACTGTGTGTGAGCTGGATGGCCATATGAATCTACATATATATAAAAGCAAAATACCACTCATGCATCATCACAAAATCTCCAGAACCATAAAGCCTACAAACTTGAAATTTGGCACGTATGTTCCTCTTGGCTTCTAGGAGCTCACTAAGAAAGGATTTTTCAAAATGACTGTCAGAGTGTTAGTATTTCATATATTATTATTAACACACTCTGATGCTAAAGAGTTCTAGTTTGTAAATAAAATAAATAAATTATTAACCTATAGCAGTGTTTCTCAACCTTGAGAACTTTAAGATGTGTGAACTTCAATTTCTAGAACTCTTCAGCCAACAAAATGCTGGTTGGGAGATTCTGGGAGTTGGAGTCCACACATCTTAATGTTTCTCAAGGTTGAGAAACATTAACCTACAGGATGTGAGTAGGGTCACAAGGTCTTCAACAAATCTTAACATTGCTAATGAGGGAAAACCACCCAGAGAACAAATACTCTCTGCATTAGGTTCATAATTTTTGAGATCTTTAAATGAATGGAAGATTTGTCCGATGTCTTCTCTTTGTTTTTCATAAGGGGTAACACCCCTGCCTGTAATTCTTCAGAAACAGTTAATCTCAGATTCATCACATGCTGGTCTATGAAAGCACACACTCACATACACACTTCCAGGCCTGCTGAACCACCTGTGGCAACACTTCAAGTTGTTCTCTGGAGTGACCCCTCCTCCAGGCATCTGGATTATGTCCAAGATGAACTGTAATGAATGTAATAGAGAAGTGACTGGAAAACTCTTTGTCTGTTTCCTTTCTCCCTGAAATGCCATGGCACCAGTCCAAGGAATCCATCTCTTGGCTCTTAGCAAGCTTGTCTTTCACCACATCCTTTCACCTGTGTTTTTCAGCTTGCATCTCTACAGCCAAAATAAAGGGTTTAAGTTCTCCTTCTTCTTGTGATGGCAAGAGGAAATTAACTGCCATTGATATCTGGGTCCAACATTCTCATATGAGAACAAGTGATGTGAGTTGGATAAGGTACTTACTTCCTCGGTGCTTTCAACTCTCAAAATCAGGTCTTCTAATCTTTCCTTCTGATATACTTTGTTCCAGACCTGATCCAGGGTAGTTTTCTTCCCGAAGTGGAGGAGCCAGGAAACCATATTCTTCCATTCAGTAATTTCTAAAGTTGGCCAAGGGAGATAGAAGAGTCCCCCAATACCATTCCTTACCACTTGCAGTTGGAAGTCTTCATGAGGAAATTCCGTGGAAGCAAAACTGGGTATCTACCACTGTCATTACTGTATTGTGTTTCAACTGCAAGTGGTAAGGAATGGTATTGGGGGACTCTTCTATCTCCCTTGGCCAACTTTAGAAATTACTGAATGGAAGAATATGGTTTCCTGGCTCCTCCACTTCGGGAAGAAAACTACCCTGGATCAGGTCTGGAACAAAGTATATCAGAAGGAAAGATTACTCCCAGCTCAAGTCATTCTGTGAAGCCAAATATGGCAGCCAGCTTCAACATGTAGCGAGGCTGGCTTAAATAGGAACCAGGAACCACTGCAAGAGTCCTCTGCCTCCTTCTTTACTAACTAAAATGAGTTGGCAACAGCATCCTTTCAGGAATCGGTGCTTCAAGAAGTCCCATCCATCAATGCTGGACTGGAGACAGATTGAGTAAGACTATGCAGAAGGAAATCAATTACAATGGTGATTGTGGAAATCACTGCACACACACAATCCTTCATTTTTGTTCCTGATCCAACAGTAATGGCACTTCTAAACAAAGGGTATGATGTACTTGAACGTCCCCAGCAGAACAGTCAAAAGGGCACATGTAAGCAAATTTCAGAGCTCTGCAGAAAGTAACAGCTAATCAATCTCAATAGTTCCAGTAACAATATGATCCTTAAGCTCCTAAATGAATCAGTCTTGGAGCAAGTCAGATGGGAAGAATCAGAAGTGGTTTTTGTACCTCTTCAAGCCACAGAGGAATGAATCCCCAAAGACCCTCAAAAAGAGGAGACAAAAATAAATTCCCAGGGCAGGGATCAAACTTGTATCATATACTTGTGTATATCATATATCAGGGCTTGTCAACATCAGCAACTTTAAGAAATGTGGACTTCAACTCCCAGAATTCTTCAGGCAGCATGCTGGCTGGGGAATTCTGGGAGTTGAAATTCACACATCTTAAAGACGCTGAAGTTGAGAAACAAGATTACAGATCAGGGGTCTTCAAACTTGACAGCTTTAAGACCTGTGGACTTCAACTCCCAGAATTCCTGAGCTAACATGACTGGAGGAGGAATTCTGGGAATTGAAGTCCACAAGTCTTAAAGCTGCCAAGTTTGAAGACCCTTGTTGTAGATAGTCAATTACCCCAATAGAATAAGTGAGACTTGGCACAATCTTCATGTCTCAGAAACGCAGTAGATCTTTAGTATCTTTAGTATCATCAACAATGGTGCTAGCCTTCTACTAGACCACAAATAGCCAAAATAGGTTTGTTTGGTTTTTTTTGCCACAGGCAGTGAAATGGATACCTCTATGATGTGTGGTGGTGTCACTGCTGTTCCTTAAGTTGGCTGAGATTTTTTAAACACTAGGAAATCTCCCTCTTAAGGTCCTGTCCTTCTCTGGCCCACATTGTATAACACCAAAACAATTATTAAATTTGCGAATGACACAACAGTGGTGGGGCTCATTAATAAGAACAAAGAGTCTGCTTATAGAAAGGAAGTACAAGGTCTGATACTGTGGTGTAAAGAAAATAATCTTACACTTAACACCAAAAAAAAACTAAAGAACTTATAATTGACTTCAGGAGGGAGAGAGATGTACATTTACCATTGTACATAAATGGCAAGGAGGTGGAGAGGGTTGGTAGTTTTGAATTTCTGGGCACTTATATCTCAGAAGATCTCTCATGGACTATGAATGCTAACATGTTTGTAAAGAAGGCTCAGAAAAGGCTGTAGTTCCTGTGAATGTTCAGGAAGATAAATCTATCACAGCATCTACTTCTGTCCTACTACCACAGCACCACTGAGAGTGTCCTGACATACAGCATTCTTGCATAGTATGGGGGCAGCTCTGTAGCGGACAAAAAGGCTCTACAGAGGATTATTAAAAGTGCCCAGAATATCATCGGGCTCCAGCTACCAGCCTTGGACAACATCTTTACATCTCGCTGTTTCAGGAAGTCGCACAACATTCTCAGGGACTCTTCCCATCCTGCTCACAATCTTTGTGAACTGTGGCCTTCTGGCAGAAGATAGAGAACAATTAAAACTCAGACCGCACATTTTCTGAACAGTTTTTATGCCAGAGCTAAAATTGCACTTAACAATGAACTTAAGGACCACCATCAGTGAGCTGTTGGACAGTATTACTTGGTCTGTTGTTTGAATGCTTGTGTGTACTTTAGGGGCCGGGGAATTTTGGTGGGGTGGGTGGGTGTTTGGGGATTATCGTGTGTGTGTGCGTGTTGGGTCTGGTCTCTGGGTGTTATGTGAATTTTGTTGTTTGTATACTGTATATATACGTACAATGACAATAAAGAATTCAAATTCAAATTCAGTTTAAGACCTAAGGGCCCATCATTCTAGTCCAGGAAATTATATGAGATGCACAATCTTTTTTTTTTCAAGTGGGTGGACTATATTAAGAAAGTGTTGCTTCACCAAATGTCTGCCGAAGGACCAGGAGTGTCTGCCCCAAGTAGGACGAGATATGACAAGCCACACCTTGCAATGACATCACTGCTCAAGCCCTTCGTTTGCATACTGGACGAGGCACCTGCATCATGATGTCACTGAGGGGCAGGGTTTGCATAATGCCATCACTGGGCATGCTCACAGGCTACAAAAGGATTTCTTCTTCGCTTGCAGGCAAAAAGCAGATCAGCAGCCCATCCAGATTGTTTTCTGCTGATAATTGCCAATTACCAACAGAGAGCAGGCAGGCTATCACCTGAAACCGCTAGCCTGTTGTTGTTTTGCTGGCAAGGAATAATTAAATGGCTTTTATTTTATTTATTTATTTGCTGCCTTGAGTTTGGGCTTTTTAAAAAAAAAAAAAAAAACAAGTAACAAATGCAGGGACTGAGTTATTTCAATTAATTTTGCTGGCAATAGAGGAGACATCCCCCTGTGAAGCAGGTTTACATATTCACAAAACAGCTGCCATTGTGAGTTTGGCCAGTTGCTAAAGATCCATTTGCCAGTTGTTCCTTGCTTAAGCCCTTCATTCTGAATTGATGCTGCAGACTAACCCAACTTACTTTGGTTTTTTGAGGCTTGAACAATGCCCTAGGCTTCTATCTTCCACCCTCCATGTTTTCCAATTAAAGTATTTATAGAGACTTTATGGGGCCAGGAAAATTCTCTCAAAATGCTAGCAGCCTGTGTTTTGCAGAACAGAATACTACTTCGCCCTTTCTTTCTTTCTTTCTTTCTTTCTTTCTTTCTTTCTTTCTTTCTTTCTTTCTTTCTTTCTTTCTTTTCTTTTTCTTTCTTTCTTCTCTTCCTTCCTTCATCTTCTTTCCTTTCTTACTCTTTTTTCTTTTTCTCTTTTTTCCTTCCTTTCTTCCTTCTTTTTTCTTTCCTTCCTTTCTTTCTTTTCCTCCTTCCTTTTCTTTCATCCTTCTTTCCTTTCTTTTTCTTTCTTCCTACCTTCCTTTCTTTATCTTCCTTTTTCTTACTTTCTCTTTCTTCCTTTCTTTTTCTTCCTTATTTTCTCCTTTCTTTCTTTCCAGCAAAAGGTTTTTAAAATTTACACCTAGGCAGGACAAGCACCATGGAACAGTTTGTATTATTGCTCCCACAGCCCACCCAAGTAATATTACCACCATCTGGCATGTACGACTCTGCTGAGCAAGAGATTATTTACCCCCTCCCCCAGGAACAAACAAATCTTTGATGAAAACCAAACTTGACACCCTCCCACTTGATTAACGGATACAATGAACTGTTTGAGGCAAAACCCTTGGAGATCACGCTTGCTGATTCACTCATGTTCTTATTCCTCTCACTGGAAGATGACCAAGGCGGAGAAGAAGTGTCCATAGAAAGCAAAGACGGTTCAGCAAGAAACAACAAGAGGGTCTCGTTACTGCCATTGTCATGATTGTGCAAAAGACCGTGATCTTTCCAATCATTAACTCAAAGCAACTTCTGAGCATATGCTTAGGGAGAAACGGCTTTTTTGTACTGCAACATTTTGGCAGACCGGGGAGGGAGGGAGGGAAAAGGAAGAAGAAAGAGAGGGATGGAGGGAAGAAAGAAGGGAAGGAAGGAGGGAGGGAGGGAAAGGGAGGAAGGAAGAAAGGGAGGGAAGAGGAGGAAGGAAGGGAGGGAGGGGAGGAGGGGAGGGAGGGAGGGAAGGGAGGAAAGAGGAGGGAGGGAGGGAGGGAGGGAAAGAGAGGAAGAGGAAGGAAGGAAGGAAGAAAGGAAGAAAGGAAGGAAGGAAGTCTGATGGTGTGTTTTTCCCCCAAATAAGACATTCCTTTTAGCTTCTTGACTCAGGGGCATATAATCAATGACTCAATTAACCAAAATGTACTGAGATAGAAAAAAGGAACATCAGAATTGGCAGACAAACTGGTAACGTTATTCCCTGCCATTTCCTCTATGGCAACTAAGAATGTTTAACTGCAATTGTATCTGGAAGGGCAGGGGGAGGAGGGAGGGAAGTAATGATATCTACATGCATCGTATTATCACTCAAATGATACAAATGGCATCAGAGGTATGATGATGTCAAGACGCCCATGACATCATCCTCACTTGACCCAGATGGCTTTGTCTACTGTATGTTTGCTTTTCAGATGAACCCATTTTGAAACCGTTTGAATTCTAGCTTCCTCACCCCTATTTTTTTATTCGTCTTGAACAATGCTATATTCACGTGGGTGGCAGCCCTTAAAATATGCTATTATGGTTTGCAATTCAATGAACTGCTTTGCGATCCTCTCCAGCATAGATTGAAAGTTGACACAATGTTTACCATTTTTATTTTCCAGAAGTACCTATAGAAATCTCTATGGGGCCAAGAAGCATTCTTAGATGATGCTTTGTTTTGTAACACACTCTTTTCTCAGTCTTTTTTTTTTCTTTTCTAAGAGCATCTTGAAAATGTAGACACCCTGTCAGGCAAAGGGACTGAGAGGCACCTCCAAAGCTTTCTGTAGACTTCAGGCTCACAGATATTAGGACAAGCCTCCTGGATCAAGGATTCGATTGAGAATGAAGCAAATTCTGCTCTCAATTGCTTGTCGACACATGCTGTCTATGAGTAACCGAATCCAAGATCAATCATCAGTTTGATTAGACAAGCTGATTTGAATGAATTCAAATTATCACCTCAAGAGCTGAATTAGATGGATTTGATAAGAACCGTATGTACGCAGAAATTCACTGAATTTGTAAATCAGTTAGAATATTTCAAGACCCTTCAATGCACTGAAGCTGATTTAATCCTTCAGTTTGATGATTTGGTTATTGAAGGGGTTTGTCAACTGATTCATGATTGCATCCAATCTTCAAATCAAACCTTCACATCAGTGGTGGGTTTCAAAAAGTTTTCCTACTGGTTTGCTGTGAGCGCATGCTTTGTGTGCGCGCAGCATTTGCAATTCACCTTTTGCTGCTAGCCCAGTGTATAAAACAGCTGACACGCGGCAATCAGCTGAGGTCGAAAAGCAGGAAATAAAGGTCAGTATAGAGCCAGGGCAGATGGAAGGGCCCAGCAGCTGATCATGGGAACAAACCAGTTTACTCACAGATGACTGTCGAAGCTACTAGTTCTTCCGAACCTTGCCAAACTTGTAGAATACCACCACTGCTTCACATCAAATCTTCAAATGAAAACCATAACAGCAATCGTACTTAAGGCTTATATACCGCTTTATTGTGCTTTACAGCCCTCTCAAAGCAGTTTACAGAATCAGCCTCTTGCCCCCAACAATCTGGGTCCTCATTTTACCCATCTCAGAAGGATGGAAGGCTGAGTCAACCTTGCCCTGGTGGGATTCGCTCTGCCAAATTGCAGTAGGAGTAGCATGCAGTACTGCACTCTAACCACTGCGCCACTGAGGCTCCTTAAGTAATACTCATGGAACCAGAAATAATCTATCAACAATTAGGATGTTCAAAGTGAGATTAGCCTGACAGTTCTCTTTGTGTTGGTGCTGGATGGATGGACTGAAGGCCTAAAATGTCTACTAAAAACTTTGGGTCGAATTCAAGCTTTGCCACCTGTATTTTTTATTCTTCTTGGAACAATGCTATATGTAACTAGGTCACAACCCTTAAAACGCATGACGGTAGTTTGCAATTCAATGAACAGCCTTATGCTCCTACCCGGCATAAATCGAAAATCCTAATGTGGATTCGTTTGGAAATTGTGCATGCAGATCCATCTGTTCAAACAAGTGAGGTCACGAGGCTTGATGGGAGAAATTGCAGAGGATCAGAATGTCATAAATGTGAATTTCAGTGATAAGCACGAAGTGTAGCATTAATACAGAAAAGGCGGGTTCTTTGCCAGAAACAACATTGGACTCTCTACATTAATAAGGAGGTGTGCTAGGCCAGCTTGTTCACCCACCGTTCTCTTTGATGAGTTTAATTAAATGTTATCCTGCAGAATAAAC
Source organism: Hydrophis major (assembly GCA_033807585.1). Lineage (NCBI taxonomy): Eukaryota > Metazoa > Chordata > Lepidosauria > Squamata > Elapidae > Hydrophis > Hydrophis major. The sequence goes on along the minus strand of CM066336.1, from coordinate 12,655,381 downwards.
AAGCTAGGAGACCAAAAGCTATTATGGAGATAACCATTTCCTGGGATTATGCCCCAAGGGACCGTAGAGCTGGTAGCTGATCTAGCCATGGGCAGGAACGTTTCAAAACAGTGACCTTTCCAGTTCAATTTACTAAAGGCTCATCTGACAGGAACCATTACTGTTCATAATGGGCAATCTGTGAATTTAAATGGCTGCATAAATGATGCCTCCTGGGCACAGATCTGAGAAACAACTTCCCTTCCTGAGCTCCCTCCAGTCCAGGGTTGTGCAAATGAAGAGGCAGACCGCATGAGGGCTGGAGGTGGGGAGGAGGAGGATAGCTATGTTTCAGCGTCACAGTATTGCAGACAGATATTCCTTTCAGCCGCGCAGAGAGAGAAATTTGGCAAAGTTTGAAGAGCATTAAAGCAGCTGCATCCTCCAGAAAGCTCATGTAGTGGTGTTTCAAAGGCTCTCCCCAATTGTCTACACCTAGGCCCAGAAACTAATTCCACCAGCCCATTTGGAGAACCAAAGTGGATGAGCATAAAGGTAGTTCCTCAACTTACGACCACAACTGAGCTCAAAATTTCTGTTGTTAAGCAAGACATTTGTTTACGTGAATTTTGCCCCATTTTACGACATAGCTTGCCATGGTTGTTAGGTGAATCACTGCAGTTGTCAAATCAGTAACATGGTTATTAAATGAATCTGACTTCCCCAACTCACCACCAGACAATTCAACGTGGTGTTGGTTCCTTTTATTATTCATCAAAGCATTACAAAAGCTGATCGTCAAAAGAATGATTGGGGGTGGGGGGTTTGGATACAAGGGATAAAATAATTTTGACAAAAATGTGGTCCAGAAAAATAAAAGGTACTAGCTGAATCCTGTGTGTGAGTTGTCCCATGGCAGATTGGCTGTGGCGACTTGGCCACAGTGAATTGGCCACAGCGAGTTGGCCCATTCTGCCTGCAAGCACCTTCTTTGGAAGTCTTGTCTGATCCCTCAGACTTCCCTGGAACAAACAGAGAAGAACCCAAAATGGCGAGCACCAATCCAAGGCCTCTCAGACCTCCAGCAAAGGGAATTAACCAATCTTCTTGAGCCTGAGAGGGGAGATTGGAAATTTAAACTGCAATATCACTCCTCGCTCAGTTATTAATGGCCCTCAGAGATCTGCCAAACAGTCTTGCTTCACATTCTAATCAGCAGCCCATCTCTTCAGAAGCTCCAAACCATTCACCATTCTTTAAACATCTATGGAGATTCTCAGTCATCCAGGTCAGGATTGTCCCAAAGGTGCTTTTTTTTTTCCAAGAAACAACTGGACTTTCTGGGAATTTTTTTTTTTTTTTACAGACAGTTCACTTCTCAACAATGGTGGTTATGCTACCGGTTCAGACCGGTTTGGCCAAATAGGTAGTTTAAAAAAAGAGTCTCCAGTGATCAGCTGAGAGGTGGGGGGGAAAAGCCACCAATCCGCTGAGGGGATAAAGAAAAGTGCAGGATCGTCCCTCCCACTTGCCCCTGGGCTTTTCTCTTTTTTATCCTCTCCGCTGATTGGCGCTGCAGCCTCAGCTGGTGTGGGGAAAGCTGCGCAGGCATATTAGATTCACCTGCATTAGGTGTGCACCATCACCCAACCGGTAGCGGAACAGGTAGGATCCCACTGCTGCTTCTCATCCAAGAAGCTTCTTCCGTTCAAGTTCAAGCTGAAGAAACGTCTTGGATGAGAAGTGAAACGTCTTCAGAGAAAAAACAGAAAGTCCAGTTGCCTCTTGAAAAAAACATCTTTGGGAGGGACCATTCTTTAAACGTTTCACCCCTGACTAACCCATCCCTGACGTTTCTTTCCTCTGCTCACCATGACCCAAAAGAGAGGGGGGAAAGGGGGGGGATGAAATTTCTCTTCTACCATTGCTCTTCACCTACTGGTGTTCAAGACACAATGGACTGGACTTTGGATTGTTGAGGTAGGCCTGGCCAGTGAATATTCTCTGCAAATGAATGATTTGTTTATTTATTTTACACTATTTCTAGAGTACCAATCATACAGATTCTGGGCAATGTACAAGGAAGGAATAATCAAAACTAAGCAAGCATTGCATAACAAAGCAATAAAGGCTTTCACACATAATCTTAGATCATAAATTATGATTTACAAGCCACAATGGCCGGACTTAGCTACAATGTTCTAAGTCGAAATCAAACAAGCCCACATCTGGGCTTGGTACTATGAATGAACGCAGGAAGCACATGAGGCTTAAGTGCAGGAAAGATAACAGCCAACGGCTCTTGGACAAAGTGATTTTTGTTTTCAAAGCCAGAGTTTGTCCTCTTTTCTATCCATTTGCTATGCCTCTACAGTATTATATTCTAACTCCATTTTAGAGCCAGTCTGAGAAAGTGCTTCTTTTGTCTTGAAGGAGAATGTATAAATATCTTCTAGACTGACTAAAATTATACACTTTGAACTCAATCTAGAAGCCAATCAAGGACCAAGGAGCTGTCCTCAAATTGAGAATTACAAGCTCTGAGAACCCAGCCAAATATCAGATAGGCATGCAGTGTGCATATTTACAGCTGGGAAAAGATTATCCCATTTACTGAACGCATAAGATTTCTCTGCCATCATTGCACTTGGCTACATAGAAGAATGAAGATATAATGTGTCGTCCTGTGACACCATCACTGCTCTTAACTAAAGCTTCCACACTGTGGGATGTTCACGTCTGATTTTCTCTCCCATTTATTCACTGTCTCTCCCAACTGGATTCCCACATTTAGTGAAGCCTTCGTGTCAGTCTTTAATTCTGTCTTGACATGTTGTTTCAACCTAGCCACCCGAATTTGCAAACCGTTATTTATGTCTTGGCATGTTGTGTGAATTCAGCTAATTGCTGCTTATTCAACAACCATAGCTTAGGGTGATATATAGAGCCAACCTCTTCTTTTCTTTTCTTTTTATTTCTCTCTCTCTCTCTCTCATTCAGGGAGGGAGGGAAGGAAGGAAGAAGGGAAAGAGGGAGGGGGAGGGAGGGAAGGAAGGAAAGAGCGAAGGAAGGAGGGAGGAAGAGAGAGGGAGGAAGGGAGAGATATGCAGCCCCAAAGTTATGATTTTCAATAATGAGATTTAGCTACTGCCTAAGAAAAAAACATCATTATTTGCAGCAGGGGAGGATTACAAGAAGCACTTTTGATCAATATGTTCCATTTAAGTTTCGGGGGTGATGGCGGAAGGAGGGTGAGAGTGGAGTGACCGAGAGTTCAGCATCTCTGTTTATTTAAAGATTGTGATTTAATTGCTAGCCTTGGAAAGTAGCCCTGTGCTTCCCAATGTTTTCACAGCAAGGAGCATAAGACACTCACCTTTCTTTTGGTTTAAAAAAGGAACAGTTTAATGGAATCTATCAGCATGTGCACTCAGTAGATCCAACTAAGAAAAAATAAATAAACCTTGTTCATTTAGCTCCTGATGGAGATAGAGAGTAGTAGACAAAGATTCTGTGGTCCAATTGCATTTTCAAATTACTGTAGATCAACTGTCTCCAATTCCATGAGCATTCAAGATGACAGCCAATGTCATGTAGTGGTGAAGGAGCTGGACCACCAATGGGGAGACCCTGGTTTTAGTCCATTTTCAAACATAGAAGGTCCCTGATGACTTTGAGTCAGAGACTCTCTCAGAGGTAGCACAAGCCCATATGTAGATTGATCTATCGATCTACTTTCTATCTTCTATCTATCTATCATCTATCTATCATCTATCTACTGTCTATCTTCTATTTATCTATCATCTATCTACTATCTTCTATCAATCATCTATCATCTATATACTATCTTCTATCAACCATCTATCATCTATCTACTGTCTATCTTCTATCAATCATCTATCATCTATCTACTGTCTATCTTCTATCAATCATCTATCATCTATATACTGTCTATCTATCAATCATCTATCTATCATCTATCTACTGCCTATCTTCTATCAACCATCTATCATCTATCTACTGTCTATCTTCTATCAATCTATCAATCATCTATATACTGTCTATCTTCTATCAATCTATCAATAATCTATCTATTGTCTATCTATCAATCATCTATCTATCATCTATCTACTGCCTATCTTCTATCAACCATCTATCATCTATCTATCTACTATCTTCTATCTATCATCTATCTACTGTCTATCTTCTATCTATCATCTATCTATCCTGCCTGTCTGTCTATCTTCCACCTTTATTATTACAAATAACTCAGATCAATGAACATATTCAACATACCTTCATTCTCCTATTTCCCCCACGACAACAACCCTGGAAGATTAATTGGGCTGACAGAGAGCAAGCCACTGGCCAAAGATCACCCAGCTGGCTTTCATGGCTAAGGCAGGACTAGAACTCACATTCTCCCACATTCTAACCTGGTACCTTAGCCACTAGTCCAAAGTGGCTTTCCTACAGAATTCTCTATAGAATTATCATCTGCAAATGGTTTCCAAGTTAAGCAGAATGGTATATCCACTGGTGTGATTCTACAGTTTCGCACCTATTCGCTAGAACCGGTTGTTAACATTCTAAGCAGTTCGGAGAACCGGTTGTTAGAAGAAATTACTGGCCTAATCCTGTAAGGAAGGCAGGAAGGAAACATTCTGGTGTTGCTTACAGAAACTGCCTCTCCGTTAACCCTTATTACATTCTTGGCAGGACTAGACTTCCTGTCTCAGGAACCTCTCTGGAGTTTTTTCTCCTCCTTTGCTGGTACTTTGCTTGTGTGGAGTGACCATTCAAAGTTACAATGGCACTGAAAAAAGCAACATGACCATTTTTCATACTTACAACTGTTGCAGCATCCCCACAGTCACGAGAGGCCAGGCGAGGAGATGCGTGCCTCAATGTGAGTGATGTTTGGCCACACCCAGCCAGTCACATTACCACCAAGCCATGCCGACCAACTAAGCCACGCCCAAGAACCGGTTGTTAAAAAAATGAATCCCACGCCTGGGTATATCAGATTTGTTTTTCAAAGATGAGGATATTTTTTACATCAATACACACTCCCTCAAATTAATTTGCCATTCTTCTATAGAAATAGTGATATATTATTTCCAATTTCCAATTACATCAATGAATTTATAGTGGTCTTCCCCAAAAGGGTGTTCAACAAAATTGTTAATTTATAATTCCTACCAACCACACCTCCACAACTGCTGCCTTATTGTTCCATTTGTTACTTTTTATCCTGCTGTTTGCACAGAACTTCTGTCTTCTCTGGATAACCCTGCAGGTATCTGAAGTCTACAATTTTCACTTCTCCAGCCTGAACATCTGAGGGTTTTTTCCTCCATTCTTCTGTCATATGTCTTGGCTTTTGGTTTTTTACTGATTTCCATAGTTTGAATATCTATGATTGGAAACCTGTCTCCAAAGAGACTCAGCTGGCCCAAAACTGAATTCTCTCTGGGATGAGTTAGAATTTTATTCAAATGTTAGTAAACACGACCATGTTTTTGATGCTTTTACTGTCGTTTCTATCACTACTTGGTTTGAATCATAAGTCACGCTGAACTGAACAAAACTGACCAGCAATGGACCAGGTCAGGAAAACAAGAAAGAGGCTTCAAATATGACAACTGTTAAACCACGAAAGAAAAAAAAAATCCAAGTTTTGGTGAGGACGTCAAGTGTTGTTTCACAACTGAAAGAACTTCTTATGCTCACCTTAAAAAAGCTCAAAGAGACGCATTCATGAGTTCTGGGTTGGCCAAGATTAAGCGTTTTGCCTCAACATGTTTACAGCAATCTGGAGAGTTAATGGTCCAATGGTGAAATCCAATGAATAGATTCACTTGGGATTTAGGCTCGGGCAAACAAATATAGAGGTACAACAGTAGAGTGCAATCCTATAGAAACCAAAATGGATGAACTTCATTGAATTGGTTATTATATCTCCAAACTGCATTAACCAAACAATAGCTAGCATATCCATATTTTATTGAATAAACTACATGGCTATGCTCAATGGATATCTTCAGCAAAAAAGAACCAACAACCCTACATTATGGCTTTACATGATATGCGAATCCAGACCATGAAACAGATTTCTAGTGGGGGGGAAAGACCATTACAAATGGAAAAATCGGAATCTCAAAAATGGGATCCTGATTATTGATTCCATGGCACATTTTAATATACGATCAACCTCTTATGGAAGGTAGGTACATGACACTTGGTTCTTGGGAAGAATGCAACTGTTCCAACTTTAAAGGTTGGAAACTACTGTTGGATCTAGATAGCTCCTAAATAAGAAATTACTTTCGGAATACCAGAGCTATGCGGAAAATCAAAAATGTATTTCAGGACCAGGCCATGACAAACCATTTCCTACTATTGCCAAGAAAGCTACTTGGACACATCTATGCAATCTAAATCAACCTCTTTGATTAGAGGAAAAAACAATATCTTTATTTATGGCTGACTGGAAATCCCGTGTAGACTTTTTGCTTGAAACAGGGGGAAAAAAGCACTTATGATTTGTGGTTTTGATGATTAGCGGAAAAAACTGGATAAGAAAAAAAAGTGAGCTTTTTTTTAACAATCGTAAAGTAAGGGATAATGTTGCAAGGATGTGTATAATTGATGCAAGGGAAAATCAAAAAGTGTTCTATATTTCTTTTTATTCATTCTGCATTTTTGCTTTTTTCTTTCCTTCTTTCTGTGGCTTTCAAGAAGAGAAGTGAGGAAAGGTAAGAGGAAAAAAAAAGAAGAAGCATTGACTTCCCATTCTGTCTTTTGCAGTAAATAACATCAAATCACAACTTTTTGCTTTTTCATAATAATATGAACACAAACAATTTCTGTAAAGAACTATCAATCTAATCAGTAAAACCCAAGTCATTCTTCCCCACATCAAGCCCGAAGTTCAGAAGCTGTCTCCACATGGAAATAAAAGTACTTATGTTTTTTTTATTAATTCAAGTGGTCAATTTTGCCATTTCAGCCAACACCCTCAACTTCTGCAATCATTCATTCTATAGCAGGAATAGAAGTGCCCTTCCATTTTTGTGCATACAATAGTCTTGATGCTGTCAACATATAAAATAACAAAATTCCATTTTTTTCCTTAGTTCTTTTTCCATTAAACCCAAAAGAAAAATGTTCTGGTTTCAGCTTTAGGAGTATCATACATTCAATTGTCCAAGAACTAAAGTCGAGCAGGATATTAAAACCAATAATACTAGTTGCTAAGTAGAGGCTATCAAGTCATAATGGAATTTATTTGTCTCTGATAACCAAATCAGAAAATAAGGGCATGGTGAAGGATCAAGACAATGAAAAGCCTTTCTTCCTGAATGCTGACCTTTTTTTTGTTTAAGATTGCTGGCTGGGAACTATGGGAGTTGTAATCCCACACATCTGGAGGTCACCATCTAGGAGTCAAACCGGTTGTGTACTACCTTAAATCTCATCCAGAAGAAGCCACGATTCAGCAGAAGTCTCTAAAAATCTGGTTTTCTGTTAGGTGTAAATAGTTGGCATCTCTCTTTCTCTTTTATTTCCTTAAAAACTTGAACCATTTATAACAATCCCAGTTTAAATTGTTTCCAAAGAAAGCTGGTTTGAAAATATATCTTCCATTACCGAAAATACACGGAATTTTGTCGTTCAAATATCTGATCTCTACGAAGGAAACTATATGGATACAAATCATAAATGTTATGTTTTAGTTTTTATGATCATGAATTCTAAATATACACCAAAGAAATATGACACATCACAAAGCAAATCAATTATGGACCTGCGTGAACTTTACTGGAAAATTTAAATTGCCACTAAAAACAGTTAGGATCAGAAACAAGGAAAGAGGAGAAAACGAAAAAGAAAAACCCGGATTTGTAAGTCACCAAGGCAGCGGCTAGTTAGAGAAACAAGATGCTTCATATCCTTGAAACTGAATTTAAAATCACTCCATCTTCTGAAGATTTCACAAAGGAATTTACACTGGAGGAACAGGTGTGTTCGAAATCCTGAAGAAATGAACTTTCCAAAGAGCACTGGGTTTTAATTTTAAAAAGCTAAGATTTGAAGAATGCTTTTCCCTCTTTATTTCTGAAAAGCGGTCAGCTGAGTACCTATTTTCATGGTCAAATATGATTAAATAATCCATGAAGCCAATGAGGCTTGAAGAACTGGCTTGATGTTCCACCGAGGCTGAGGTGGTTTTTTTTTAAACTGCATTTTGTTGCTTCTCTCTCTATTTCTTTTCTTTCTTTCTTTTCATTGTGCAATTGTAAGCTGAGCCTGGTCTCCTGGGATAAATGCCAAAAGTAATTGAAATGGAGATTCTCATTTATGGAACGCATCATTCATATTTATAAAGCAATCCTTGGAAAGATTTGATTGTCATTCATTTCTATCTAGCGATCCTCAGGCTGAAAGAGGTACCAAATGGAGGAGGAGGAGGCTTAGAAGAAGAGAGATCATAAGAGGGAAATAAATGGTTTTAAATACCATGGACTCGTTTATTATATATCTTTTATCCTGATGAGTGTATGATTCTCAGTGATAAGATATCATTAGATTGAACAGATGGGGTCATAGAAAGGACAGAGTTTAAATCCCCAGCCTAAATTATGGATTAAGTCCTCAGCTTAAATCGTAAATAACAAAGCTATTCAGAGTTCGGAAGAAAGGCTTTGCTTTGTTATCGCTGCAGGAAGGATCCTCTTTTGAAAACACCCTGCAAAGCAATGCCTCTTCTTTTCCTAAAGAACAAAGCAAAGTTGCATATCGTTCCATCAGCCTGCTCCAACACACATTCAATAGCCAGAAGAGGCATCGAGCTTATCTCTTATGGGGTATATTTCCAGCAAATTAGTGAACATGCCAAAGGATGTTCAGGGCAGCATGGAAAGTGTAAAGCAGGAGTCCCCAACTCCTGGGCTATGGACTGGCATCAGGCCACAGCACAACAGGAATTGGCCCGTGCAAGTAACAGAATCCCCATCCACATATGTGGAGGATCACACAGCTGTTCTGACCCAAACGCTTTTCCAATAAAACAAACACGAACCAAAGGGAACAGAAACCTTTTAATGATTCTTACAAATCCCTGGTTAAAAAAGGTTGCTCCAAACTAATTATCTTTGATAAGCAGAAACTTCGCCAAAACTGTGCAAGGCTGCCAAGAATAACAGATAAGAAATATTTCACAACACAAGAGTCTTCAAATACCAATTTAAGATACTGCAATATCCACGAGGCTAGAGTTTCAAAATGTCTTTGCTTCCTGCAAAGAACGTTCGCTTCATAGAAGGCTTTTATCTTCTTGAAGGAGGGGCCATTACCCTGCAGCCTTACTCCTGAGTCACCTGTGCTGCTGCAGCTGTTCTTTCCTGCAAGCAACCCTGCACGCAAACGCACTTGGCACAGGCTCCTCGGGAACCTCCTCATTGCTGCTGCCAGCCCCCACAAGCTCTGAAGGCAGCAGTCCACTCCCTAATGGTCCTGGCCCCTCATCTGAGTCCTCGCTCTCCTCAGCCATCTGCACCTGCTGCTGGCTAACCACAACAGCAGCATGTGAAACCACACACACACACACACACGCACACACACACACACACACACCGGTCTGTGGAAATGCTGCTCTCCACAAAAACAGTCCCTGACTTCCAAAAGGTGGGGAGCCACTGGTATAAAGAGTATAGAACAGGGGTGTCAAACTCAAGGCCCAGGGGGTATGATCCAGTCCATGGGATGCTTAGACCTGGCCCCTGGAGACCCCCTCAAAACAGTGAAGGGCCGGCCCATGGTGCCACTGCCAGGGAAAACAGAGCTCCGTTTTCCCTGGCAGAGGGTGCAGGGGGCCATTGCAGCTGAAAACAGCGTTTGTGAGGTTGAATGTTTTGAAGGACCAAACTCTGCCTGAATATTAAAGCTTAATCTGACTTATACATCCCTTCAGACATGCTACAAAACCTCAGTTCTCCACTACCAGCCCACTGACTACAAAAGACAGGGTTTCTTTCCTATAAAAGCACTGTGCCTCCCAATCACAGTCCACTTTCTCCATCACCATGGAGTTTCTTGAAACTGCTACAACTAAGCAAACACTTCAGTTAATATTGACACTTCTGTTAAAATGCCTGTCTACTTTTGAAAGAAATGAACCTTCAATGGAGTCACAAGTGCTCTTTACTCCAAACCAAATTATTAAATCATGCAATGCAGTCTGTATGTGCTCCAATCCCGTTTGATTTACAATCAGTAACTGGTTCACTCAACAATATTAAATCCTAATTCCTGGTAAAAGAACACAAATAGCCAGCCACACCAAATGTTTGGCACTCCAATTAATATCACTTAACCTGCTAGTGTTGTTCTCTCTGCTTGTAGACAATGACCAAGTTTATACTAAACTGTAACCAACACAACAAACAACCCATCCTCCCCTCTAGTCTAGATTAAGATGCTGGATAGACCCAGTTGCTGTTAAACCCCAGTTTTTAAACCCAGTTATTGAATCAGCCATTCTATCTTGATTTGAACATGAGGCCAACTAGAAGAGCTGAATTTGTACATCATGCTCAGCTCAAAACAAGCAAATCAATTTTTATCTTAGTGCAATATGTCCATGGTCAATGTCATTCTACCCTATTGCTTATTAACTCATCTTCCAGTGCCTGAAAAGATCATGTGGAGGTCATCTAGCAAGAAGTCCAGAAATAATTGGACCCCATCTGTTGTTTCTGTCATCTATCTCTGACCCAGAGCTTTGCTTCAGTAGATAGTTCCAATCAATCAAAATTATATTCACTCGATTCCCAAGAAATGAAAAAGGCTATCAGTTGGTCCTCAGAATCTGAGATCAGAATGACAAAGCAATTTAAAGCAATATGCTTTTTATTTTATTTTCTCTTTCAAACATCTTGGGTTTCTTTTTCATTTCTTTAAAAAAATTGGTAAATATCGAATATCCCATTTCTGAACCCCTTTGTTATACAACATATATCCCTTGGCATCACTGCATTCCTTGTAGCGCATCACTATAAAGTAATTAAAATAAGGCCCAAAGTACAGAAGGCTCTCTAAGTGTTGGGGGTTCCATGGGAACCCCCAAATTGGAGAAGAAACACATCCCCTGTATTGGGAATATAGGAAAGGAGTTTCAACATTTCTCACTAGTTTGTACCAATTCAGACAGCCATTAGAAGGAATCACCCAATTACCTCCTAGGATGGTCTCCCTTCAGCATTAAAATGCCCCCACAAAGATCTATCAAAGATATAAAAAAATTTCCTGTTCACAATATACAGTACTAACTGGCATCCTTAAGAAGCAGATTATATCCGTTATATCCGCTCTGGTGATATTTCCTACCGTGTTTCCCCAAAAATAAGACTCAGTCTTATATTTTTTCCACCAAAAAAAGCACTAGGTCTTATTTTCAGGGGAAGTCATGCACTGACTAACCTCACTTGAGTGCATCCTTTTTGCTGTCAGAGGCCTTCAGGAACTTCTTCTTCTGTGGCCGGCAAGGTTTTCCTGAAGGCCTCTGCAGCTGATAACAGAGCTCTGGTTCGATCTGGACCCTTGTTATCAGCTACAAAGGCCTTCAGAAAAGCCTTGCCAGCCTTGCCGACTGCAGAAGAAATGGGCCAACAAGGCAGGTGTCAGGGTGTGTGAGGCCTAGCTACATTTGTCCAAAAGTTAGTAGTAGGGCGGCTCCAGCCCCCACCAATGCCCACCCTAGCTTAATGTTTACCCGTCCACTCTAGAGTTGACAGGATCTTAATTAGGGCTTATATTGGGCATACATGTAAAAATCAAGCTAGGACTTATTTTCAGGGTAGGTTGTATTTGCAAGGAAACAGGGTAGTTGGGTAATAAAATGCCTTCAAGCAAACAACCAAGCTCAGAGAACATCAAGAACTCCACAAACCCTTCTGTATAGATAAATTAATGAAAGAATTGAACTGGCAAGGTAAAAGTCAAAGGGAACCCTTGGATCCATCTAAAGCAGGTAGACAGGCCAGGATCTGCTTGCAGGCTCAGAACATAGTAGCTGAGAGAGAATGTCTTACATGCAGCTTGACAGAAGGGACAGTAGAGGCTAAGGTTCAAATAAGCCAATTCCAAGGAATTTAAAATATGGGATACTGATAAGCCACACCTTCAACATTTAGACAGCTAGAAATTTGTGTTTTTCTCTGGACAAAATATTTCACTTCTGCTGTTCATCTAAACCAGGGGTCTGCAACCTGTGGCTCTGGAGCCCTATGCAGCTCCTTCGGTCCTCTGCTGTGGCTCCCTGTCAGCTGATCACACTACTGGTTGGCCCCTCCCCATCACTCCTCACCTGGCCTGAGAAGGTAAGGGTGATGGGATGGAGAGTCACTCCATATTCCAGAGTAGGAGGTGACTGGGTGGGAGTAAGTGATGTTGAGTTGGCCATGCCCACCCAGTCACACTGGTTGTTAAATTATTGGCTCCCAATGTTTTCTTTTCTGTGGGAAATGGGTCCAAATGGTTCTTTGAGTGTTTGAGGTTGCAGGCCCCTGATCTAAACTATATATCTTATAAAAGAATGAAAAAGAGAGCATTTGATACCATGTACAATAATGTGAGAAGCTATTTAAGGATCCATTAAAAATATCACCCAGATTTATTCCTTGATATTCCACTGCTTAGTAATTGTGGACCGAAGCAGTAGCCATTCACTTCCACAAGACAACCCCTACAAATGTTTAAGTCATTTCACTTCCAAAACAATAGTTGTTGTCAGAACACTATGCCAGACCTCTATGTGATTGTTTGATTTAATGGGTTAGATGAACTCAAGCTTTTGTGGTTCATTTGTTTAAATGTTGTTTGAACAAGCCATGGGTTAGCATGAGATATGAACCCAGGCAACAGCTGTTGAAAGAATTAGTTCAGCCCAGAAACAGTGAATCATGGGACCCATGTCCCTAAAATTGCAGTGATACCTTGGTACTCAACAGCTTTGAAACTCATCAAATATGGTACTTAATGATTTTGATGCAAAAATTTTGTCCAGGTACTCATCATTTGTTTGGTACTCAACGCACAAGCTACAACCTGTCAGTATTGGCTGCCTTGTGACCAAGGGTAGGCTTCAAAAATTTTAGCAAAGGGTTCTCTGACCGGTTGCTGGGTCAGCATTGCCATGATGGGCATAGCATAGTTGGCCTCCTGCACCATGACGGGGGGGGGAGATGCCCTCCCCGGGATCCGGAGGCTTTCCTTGAGCCTCCAGGAGGGCGAAAATGGCCTCCCAGGTCTCCGGAGGCTCTCTGGAAGCCAGAAATAGGTTCATTTCTGGCCTTCCCGAACTTCTGGGTGGCCTGTTTTTTGCCCTCCCGAGCCTCCACGCACATCCTGTACTTACCTGCATCTAAAACGGGCTGTTTGGGGATTCCTGGGAGGGGCGGGGTGGGCGGGACCAGCCAGGAATGGGATTGGAGGGTTGTCCGAACTGCACAGAATCTTAGCTAGGGGCTCTCACGAACCCCTGCGAACCCTCAGCAGCCCAGCCCTGCTTGTGACTCACTACATTATTCCTTATGGGAAAATATCTGTTTGGTACTCATCATTTTTGGTACTCACCATGCCTCCCAGAATCAATTAACAATGAGTACTGAGGTACCACTGAACAGTGAATTGGCTTTTATGCTGAAGCAGTCTTTTCAGGAGGACATTTGAGGAGAGATGCTTGGACTTTGAAAAGGATCTTGTGGACAACAAGAGCAATTTCTGTCACAGCAGGAAAAAATTAGGAGAGAAAATCTAAAGCCTAGATTGTATATGTGCTGGGAATTATCCCTGGAGAATTTTAATGCAGTAGATATGAGGATGGATTCAAGCATTACTATGTCTAGAAGGGACAACATCTATGAGAGGAGTCAATTCTTTTCTTAGTTCTACGAATTTTAGTAATGATGTTGGACATGTGCTAAACCTTAATGTGGATTCCTTATTTGTGGCTTAGATTGAGATTGTGTTAGAAATGGGATTCATAACATGCACTAACCATGGTCTACTGAATAAACCATAGTAGTTGGTTTCAGATATAGCACTAAGTCATAAAGCAAGTTCATTTATTTCTCATGTTTTT